>CM048749.1:385113985-385713985 GCA_026315105.1 Locusta migratoria
CTAGCAACACCTCCAGGCGAGGTCATTGGTAAATATCTGTAATGAACTGGGCATTTAAGGTGACCTTAAAATTGCCACAGAGCCGAAGTTTGTCAGGCGGTTTTTTTAAGACGACCAGGGGAATAGTCCACTTACTCGGAATGACTCCTAGGTCCCTTAGGTGATCAAATTCCACTTTGAGTCATGGAGGGTGACAGGTAATGGGTGTGCCCGAAAAAAATGCGGCCGCATGGCAAATTTCAATGTTGTGTGAGCCTGGAATGACGTGGCGCAACCCAACCCCAGCGTGAATAAGGAGGAAAATTCCACACGTAGCGCCTCCTGTTGCAGGTATGACATCCTGTCAGAGATTAGATTGACCTCATCAGAAAGAGAAAACCTGAATAACTGAAAAGCATTCATACCAAAAACGTTTGGTCCAGAAGCGTTGTCTACCACCGGAAATGTTAAGGGATGTGTCACAGTGTGGTAGGTTGTGGAGCGCTGAACAGGCAGAGCACGGGAATATGTTGCTTATTATAGCTCAGCACTGTGCGAGTGACCGGCAGGAGGGGTGGAGATCCCAAGTCAACATATGTTTGTGAATTTAACAAGGTGACTGCTGACCCGGTATCAACCTGCATACGGAGGACCTTCCTAAAAACTTTAATGTCAAGGAAGGGTTTAGAAACAGGCACTGAGAGCACTGCAACACAATTTATGTCGTTGTCCATATCCCGATTATGTATGGAGGGGCTTGATCTACAAACAGATGCAGTATGATCCATCCTTCTGACATGTGGCCCAGTGCCGAGGACAAAAAGAACGATCATGACTGACAAAACTGGAAGGGCTGGAAGGCAAATGAGAATGAGCTGGTGTTTGTTGTTGCGAGCCATGTGCCTTTGATTGTTGCCGCATTTGACACCAACCGCCCGACTGCTCAGAATTTCATATTCACATAATACGACATCAACTGTGAATGGGCAAATCTGAAAATGTGTACCCATCTGGGATTCTAACCAGGGTCTTCTGCTTTCTAGGCAGTTAAACTAACCACTACACCACTGCAGACACACTAATCACTGCACTTGCAACTACTACCTAAGCACCCCTCCCATCAGACACAAATTTCCAGCTTTACCTTGCCCAGAGTACTCAAACTCGTAGTCACTTTACTTATTCCTGTAAGAGTAAGGGCTCCAAACTTACCCCTCCCTACTAATGAAAGGATCATTGCCCATCACTGGCATATTATATGTATACATGTAGCACCTATTCCGAAAGAACAGACATCACTTCTGATCCTGCAGTTGTTGTTCTTTCATATTCACAGAATATATGACATCAACTGCAAATGAGTGAAGCTAATAATGTGTACCCAGCCAGGATTGGAACCAGACAGGTTTGTTAGTGGGTGGGCAGGTTTGGAGCCCTGACTCTTAAGAGATTTAGTTCAAAGTGACTACAAGGTTGAGTTGAGTATTGCAGGCAGGGTAAAGCTAAAAATTTATGTGTGGCGGGAGGCTTGCATGGTAGTCCTTGCAGGTGTGGTTATCACTGTTTCCCCAGTAGTGTAGTGGTCATTGCAACTGCCTAGAAAGTGGGAACCCAGTTTCGAATCTTGGAAGGGTACACATTTTGCCCATTCACAGTTGGTGTCTAATGTTCTGTGAATAAGAAAGAATAATAAATGCAGTATCAGAAATGACGTCTGTTCTTTCGGAATAGATGCCACATGTATATGCTCAGAATGTTGTTGAATTGTGGCCACATCGGCTTAGGTAGGCTCATTGTCCCTTGGCTGGCGAGTGGTGGAGGGCTGAACAGCTAGCACCTCACACCAAGACTCAATCTAGTTTCCTGCAGCCCTCAAACTTCAAAAGCTTGAGCAATCTTTAGAACATCAGACAACGAGGGGTTTTCTTTTTGAAAAGCTCGCTCTTTCACTTCTCTATCAGGTTCAAGATTATAATCACATCCATAACCATCTGATCGATGTACTATTCCTTGCAAACCTCAGACACGAAATTGCAATGCCAACTGAGGCCGTGTAATTCCTCCACCCACACTAGATACAATTGGAGTGGTTGTTTGCAGCATCTGTAAGATTCCACTTGAGAAGCTACAACATGAGTACACTTGCAGTAATATGATGACAGCAACTGACACACCTGATCAAAAGTAAGAGACATGGGATCTTGCAAGGGAGCCAGTTAACACAGCAATTGATAGATCCTGGGGGAAACCTACGAGAGGAATAGCACACGACAAAGAAGGGCATCCTGAACTCCAAATGACCTGAAAGTGTTGCCGCAATCATTTTTCATAGGTCTCATACTCTTATTCGCTCTCATCATATGCAGGAAAGGGGGGCTGGTAAGAGACTGAGGTTTACATCTGAGAACCTGTGGGGGTACAAAGGCCCAGACATAGCTGAAGCTAAAGACTGCAATACCTGAGTTTGAGTGTCCAACGCCATGGCGAAATGGCCATTCTGGTTTTGCAACGCTACATCGAGAATCTCCCGATATTCAACCTGCCGGCAGAGCACTTCTGCGAATTGTTGTTCTGTCTTGCAAGAAAAACAAGTAATGAAATAATGTGTGCAGTCGTGACGCACTTGTTGTCAATGTGTTGTATTCTCAAACACACAAATACCACTGTAACTCAGAGGCTTCATTGGCTGCTAACTGGTTGTCTCTAGCAGATACCCAACATAACAAAAAATCTCCTGCTCTCCCTGCCTCACATTAGTCCACGGCGCGCTGCTTGCACTTGTCCTGCCTGGCCACTGTGGCGGGTGTCATAAGTTCACGGATTGCCCTCATTATTTGAATGCGCGGTCGCTACCTTACAGCAGTTTTAACCTAGCCTTTACCTGTCAAAGATGTGGGGAGTCACCAGAAACAATACATTGTTTGGATTCCATGCAAAACTATAGGTCTCCTCTTCCCGGTTGGATACAGTAACTGGGTGGTTTAAGGGCACGCAAGTCGCTGAAGTGGTGTCCAACTGAAACATTTACACCAGGCCATTGAACCACACATTATTATTATTCAGTAGAACACCACTTTTATGCTTTACAATTTATTAAAAAAAAAATGGTGTAACATGTGGGAAATAACATTTTAAGTGCAAATATTTGCTTTAAGGCCCCTCTTACATTTTTCTAGTTTATATTTGATATATGTACATAATATGCATCAAAATATGTGTCAGGAGCTCTATTACTTGATAAACATAATCTGAATTTGGTACTATTTTTAGCTTTAAATGTAATTGGAACTGCAATTTTATTCTTCATAATCAATGTTTTCGGCAATCCTTTAACTGTGTCATTCATTAAGCAAATAATGAAACACTGTCAATTTGTGTATTTTTCCGTGTCCCACCTGACAATATTTGAGCATTTATTCACATTCTCAAATTCAAATATGTCCAAGTATTTTTTGTGATGTTTACATGGTGTCTTTGTCTCACACTGTTGTCATCTCTTAGAGGTTATAACATACTGCGCTCCATCGACTGTTTATAAAACTCACAAAAATCATTACGTAAATATTTGTGCTTCATAATAAATTCTCGAAATGCATAATTTTAAACATGAAAACCCCTAATAGTCACATAAACTGATATTCGGCACGGAGGCTGATGGCTGCAATTGTAAGCAGTGCCACCAAGGTGACACTTTCTAAGCCTTTGTGATGCTCCTGTCAACCATCGTTCTGTCAGTCGGCGCATGCTGTGAATGAAATGCGAAAGCAAAATATCCATTTCAGTAGTGCAAACTGTCAAGAAAATAGACTCCATAATGTTTAGGGACAATACCTAAAGGCACTGCCTAGGTATTTGATGTACATGAACATTGTATTATAATTATATTGCAGTAGATTATTGTGTGAATTATATTTTTCTCTCAAAAAATCTTAAAAATGAGATGTCTTTTACACCAGTACACCTTATGTGCTGGCAAGAGACAGTCACTTGCCATATCACCAGACATCTCTAATCCTTCCTCCATCCCCAATAATGAACCACAAAGAAGCACACCTCTTGTCCTGTGTTACCATCTCAGAATGGAACGATAGCCTCCTTTCAGGGCTTTCGTTCTCACAAGATGCACTGAAATGAGATATGTCTTACCGTAGATATTTTCCAATTATTTCTAATGTGTTGTTACATTGCTCATCAAACCTCTACATCATCCTAGTCCAAATCCTAATTCCAGACCAAAGTTATCATGCCCCTGTGAAGACACTGATGTAAGACCTGCACATTCAATCCACCCAGAACTTCTTATTCCAGTTGTCACAGGCTTAACCTACACCATCAAAGTTTGGGACACTTATTACAGCAGCCAAGTCATTCAACAATCCTGCTGAATCATTGCACACCGTTTTATAGTTGTATGACTAACAACCAGCTGTCCAGAAAGAATGGCCACTACCAAACTGTAGTGAGGAATATATTGGAATACCTTGCAGCACAACATACAGTTAGTCACGACATGCTAGATTTCAATGATTTTTTACTACTTGCCTTTCTGTGTCCTCCCCTCAACCACTGGCTCTTCAGAACTGCACAGACAGAAGTAACCTTAAAACACAATCTAAGTTCTCACAAGCATTCTGGTCACAACCTATTGTGCCTATAACCCCCCCCCCCCCACCAGCCCCCACTCCCTCCCCCCTCCAACCCCCAAAAACTGTCTCTCTACTACTCTCAAGGGCTCAGCATTAAATTACTGAGTATGGGTTTGGTGAACCTGGGGTCCCTGAGTTGTGAACTGCTAGGTACTGCCAGTCCTCTGACACCATAACTTCTGGGCGTGTTTCAGCAACCAGTGTGTGGTGCGGCGGGGTAATATTGTGTGTCTCAGGGATTAGGGATCCTGCCCGGGTTTGAGGAAGCAAAATACTTCTATAACAAACCTCTCAATCTTAAGGTGTGATATGCGCTGATGGGATGCATGGCTGTTGAGGTGGAACAGTCACTAACGGGCAACCTCTGAGGATACTGCTGAACCTCAGTTGTGTAAGGCTTACCTGGGCATGAGGGGGGGGGGGGGGGTCTGTCTAGGTGGACATTTATTTCCATAGCTGGTTGTGGGACAGAGATGAATCCTTTGACTTTCTCTTATACCTCCTGGTAGGATGAGTGTACCATTGGGGGCACTTACACCCAATCAAAAAAGAGTGCTCAGGATCCTTGTACTTCGGAATTAGGAGCTGCAGAAATGCTATGTATTGAGTAACAGAACACATGCTGCTAGTCTGAATGTGCTTTATTCAGTAAAAGAAAGGACACTTAGTTTGAGAAAGTTTCGCTCTGTTACATCAACAAGGCTTTTGAAGGAACTGGTAAAATGGTTGCAGAATACTACCTTGTTGGTGGAAACATCAAATTTCCAACAGGCATCAAAACTTCAAACTGCTAAGTGCCTTCGGGAATATCATGTAGGAACAGAGCTACACGGTACCTTGAATTTCAGTAAGGGCATAGTCTTCTGTAAATATTTAGTCAATATTCCAGTAGGAAAAAATGAAGCAAGAATGGGCTGCAGAAGTTGTAGTCAATGTGCAAAAATGGTGGATGGAGAGCTTGTCCAATCTGAGTCTTTTATCCTAACTTTAAATAGTCTTCATCTTTGCATCCTTGATCTGCACTATTCAAGGTTAAATCTAGCTTTGGCACAGAAAGGGGTGAATTATGCTGCCACAAAAGTCTTTGGTCACCTAACAAACAGCATCAAGAGCCTGACAGATAGCCAACTAGCCTGTAAAAATAAATTAAAATAATTTCTGAATGGCAATTCCTTCTACACTATAGATGAATTTTTAGATATAAATTAGTAAATCTGGAATTAAATAAATAAAAATAAAGAAATAAAATAATAATAATAATAAAAATTGTCATGTAATATTTAGTATGAAGTAATACAGTAAAACCTCATTCTTACATTCTTGGTTTTTACGTTTTCCCGCCATTTACACCATTTTTTTCTTGGTCCCGTCAAATTTCCTATGTTTACAAAGTTAATTCACCTATGTTTACAAAGTTAATTCACCCTCGTTTTTGCATTAACATATTTATGCTTTTCCCGCGTTTTACACTTTTTGAAAGCATGTTCGTGAAGAAAAATGACGTAATGTACATAAATTGACACTAGCATGGCTTTCCCCTTAAAGTATAGTGCTTAAAAATTATTCGCATTCGAGTTTCTTGACACTTTGCGTTTATTCAAACGTATATTTCGCGTTTTGTTGTTGACTTAAAGACGTGCTGATTTGTGGCAATGTAGTTCATCTACATCTACATACATACTCCGCAATTCACCGTAAGGTGCATGGCGGAGGGTACACTGTACCACTACTAGGCATTTCCTTTCCAATTCCACTCCCAAATAGAACTAGGAAAAAAATCATGCCTATAGGCCTCCTTACGAGCCCTAATTTCTCTTATCTTGTCTTTGTGATCTTTATGCAAAATGTAAGTAGGTGGCAGCAAGATCATACTACACTCAGCTTCAAATTCCGGCCCTCTAACTTTCCGCAACAGAATTTCACGAAAAAAACGTCGTCTTTCTTCCAGCGATCCCCAATTGAGTTGCCGGAGCATTTCCGTGACACTCGCGCATTGGTCGAACCTACCGATAACAAATCTAGCTGCTCGCCTCTGAACCACCTCTGTCTTCCTTTAAACCGATCTGCTGTGGGTCGCAAACACTTGAGCAATACTCAAGATGTGGTCGTACAAGTGTTTCATACGCGGTCTCCTTTACAGGTGAAGTACATCTTCCCAAAATTCTCCCAATAAACCGAAGTCGACTGTCCGTCTTACTCACAACTGTCCTTACATGTTCGTTCCATTTCATATTACTCTGCAATGTTACGCCTAGATATTTGAACGATGTGACAGCATCAAGAAGCTCACTACAAAATTGTATTTGAACATTATAGGATTGTTTTTTCTACTCATGCGCATCACCTTACATTTTTTTACATTGAGAGCTAACTGCCATTCTTCACACCAACTAGAAATTTTGTCTAAGTCATCCTGTATGCTATTACAGTCAGTTACAGACGACACCCTCCCATACACCACAGCATCATCAGCAAACAGCCGCAAATTACAACTTACTCTGCCTATCAGATCATTTATATAATAGAAATTAATAGCGGTCCTGTCACACTCCCCTGGGGGACGCCTGACGATACACTTGTCTCTGATGAACACTCGCCATCGAGAACAACGTACTGCATTCTATTACTTAGGAAGTCTTCCAGCCAGTCACAAATCTGTGAACCTATTCCATAAGCTCGTATGTTCGTTAGGAGTCTGCAGTGTGGCACCGCGTCGGATGCCTTTTTGAAGTCGAGAAAAACACAATCCTCCTGTTGCTCTTCATCCATGGCTCGCAAGATGTCATGTGAGAAAAGGGCAAGCTGAGTTTCACATGAACGATGTTTCCTAAACCGTGCTGATTCATGGAAAGAAGCTTTTCCATTTCAAGGAAATTTACTATATTTGAACTGAGAATATGCTCCAAAATTCTACATGAAACAACGATATTGGCCTGTAATTGTGTGTGTCAGTTCTCTTTCCTTTCTAATAACGGGAGTCACCTGTGCTTTTTTCCAATCACTAGGAACTTTGCGCTGAATTAAAGATTCGCGATAAATTCAAGCTAAGTAGGGGGCCAATGCATCAGAATAGTCTTTGTAAAACCGAACTGGTATTCCATCTGGACCAGCAGACTTTTTTGTATTTAGTTCTCTCAGCTGCTTCTCTACACCGGAAATACCTATTGCTATGTCCCCCATTTCGGAATTAGTACGTTGATCAAATGATGGTACATTTGTGCGCTCCTCCTGCGTGAAAGATTTCTTAAAGGTTAAATTTAGAACTTCACCTTCATTTGCTTTCTTCATTTGCTTTCTTCTATTACTGCCCCGGAATGATCAACGAGTGACTGGACAGTGGGCTTTGACCCGCTTATCGATTGATTTTACATAGGACCAGAATTTTTTCGGGTTCTCGGAAAGATCTTTTACTAAGGTATGGCTGTGATAATTATTGTATGCTTCGTGCATCGATCTTTTTATAGACGCACGAATCTCTACTAACTTTTGCCTGTCATTATTTGCGTGTTCTTTTTTTAATCGAGAGTGCAACAACCTTTGCTTTCTCAGCAGCTTTCTAACATTATTATTATACCACGGTGGATCTTTTCCATCCTTAATTGTCTTTACTGGCCCCTTTTTTTCTAACCCTTTATTAACAATGCACTTAAATTTAGTCCACAATTCCTCTACATCCATAGTCCCGGAATTAAACGATGCCCAATCATTTTCTAAGTGCGATCGTAACATTTGCTTATCGGCTCTTCCCAACAAAAACACGCTCCTAGCCTTCTTGATTAGTTTATGAACTTTGGTAACCATCGATGCTATGACGATGTCATGATCACTAATTCCAGTCTCTAGACAGACATCGTTAATAAGGTCAGGCCTGTTTGTGGCTATAAGATCTAGAATATTTCCATTTCGCGTGGGTTGCCGGTTTAACTGCTAAAGACAGTTTTCGGAGAATGTGTCCAAAAGTAGCTCGCAAGACTGCTTATCTGTACCGCCTGAAATGTAACTAGCGAGGTCCCAATCTATACTCTTAAGGTTGAAGTCTCCTCCGATTAATATTACATGGCCCGGATACCTATGCCCTAGATGGTGTAGACTTTCTTTGAATGATTCTAAAACTGCTACAGCAGCACTGGGGGGCCGGTAAAAACACCCGACTATTAACTTTACTTCTTTTAGACCTGTTATACGTGCCCAGATAACTTCACAGTTACTTTCAACCTCGATCTCAGTAGAAACAATATCTTTGTCCACAGCGATGAACACTCCTCCTCCAGTTGTATTAGATCTATCTTTCCGATATACATTCCACGCTTCGCTAAATATTTCTGAACTTGCCACATCATCATTTAGCCAGCTTTCGGTACCTAAAACTATCTGAGCGCAATAACTTCCATGCAGTGCAGCAAATTCGGGAACTTTGTTTCTAATACTCTGTAAGTTCGCGGCAAATATTTTGATGTTCGAATTTTGTTCCGAACGTGGCCTGAATTCGCTGTTTGAATTCTGACAGGCGAGTGCTCATCAGAGTTAGCACCTAGCCTAAAAAACCCCCATGTGCACTCTACAAGTACTCTGCTACCCGAGTAGCCGTTACCTTAGTGTAGTGCACCCCTGATCTATCTAGAGGCACCCTACAATTCCCCACCCAATAATGCAGATCCAGAAATCTGCAGCCAAGACTGTCACAGAGTCGGCGAAGCCTTTGGTTCAGACCCTTCACTCGGCTCCAAACCAAAGGATCCCGATCAACCCTGGGAACAATGCTACAAATCGACAGCTCTGCTTGCACCCCGCGCGCGGAGGCAGCAGCCTTCACCAATTCCGCCAGCCGCTTGTAGGACCTGAGGATGTCCTCAGAACCCAAGCGACAAGCACCATTGGTGAGCCACGACTTGCAGTCGACTGCACCCCGCACCATCGATAGCCCCCGGCAAGGCCGCCTCCACATCTCGGATGAGGCCCCCCGGCAGACACACAGAGTGCATGTGGGAATTCCTTCCGGATCTCAACGCTATCTGCCTAAGAGGCTCCATCACGCTCCTAACATTGGAGCTCCCAATAACTAACAATCCCCTCCCCGCGTGCACCTGCTCGGACCCTGCTGAAGGAGTGGCCACACGTCCACTCACAGGACGAACGGGCGCGGATGGACGTCCAGCCTCCACATTGGCCTTCTGCCTCGTGCGATGTGAACGTCGTACAACCCGCCACTCCCCTTGCAGCGAAGGCAGTTTGATGATGTCCGGTACATCTGAAGGTGCCTCGGTAGCAGGGACAGAGAGCAAAGCATGAGACACCTGAGGTGTCCCACTCGAGGTACCAGACTCCCCACCATCGCTGCACCCAAGAAAGCAGCCTGAAGACGGCTGACCGTAGCCAACAGCATGCTCAGCTGTTCGCGAACTGCGGCCAACTCCTCCTGCGTCTGCACATGGCAGGCACACATCCTGTCCATCCTATCGATACAATTAATTGCAGAAAGTAGAAAACTAAATAATCAACTTTTAAGTAGCCTAGTACTCTTTAAAGGCACCTGGCTGCTGACTGAACTGTGGTCAGTGGTAACTACACTGTCAAATCAACAAAACTGAGTCCGGCAATTTTCAAAATAAACAAGAATATCTGTGGAATACACCATTATCAAACGCGCGAGAAAATAAGCTTAGCGCTGTTTACGATGTGGCACTGGACTGACTGATAACGAGCTTTAGTAACGGTGTCTGACTTGTTTTGAAATACACCAGTCAAAGACGAAGGCTAATCACAACGGTATTTATCAAATACGATAGAATAAACTATTAAAACAGTAATACAAACGAAATCTGCCAAGTTCTTCTTTTTACCAGCTTCTTTGGCAGAGCGCCTGGCATGTGCTCAGACAAACAGAACGGTTTGTTAACGAAAGAATAATGCTGTTTTTTGGCGGTGTAGTTTGTCTTTCCACTAGCTTCTTTGCCAGAGCGGCTGGCGTGTACTCAAACAA
This sequence comes from Locusta migratoria, assembly GCA_026315105.1. Classification (NCBI taxonomy): domain Eukaryota; kingdom Metazoa; phylum Arthropoda; class Insecta; order Orthoptera; family Acrididae; genus Locusta; species Locusta migratoria. The sequence continues at coordinate 385,124,591 of CM048749.1, forward strand.
TCAGAACCAGTTGCTTTGTTGAAGTGAGTATAAATAGTTGCGATGTTTTTGTGATACATATTTCTGATTAATAAAGAACTTTATCTGTTAAAGTTGGGTATCATAATACCCACAACCTCAAAAAAGCGATAATAGTGAGAGCTGCTGATCCTATGCAAACGTCACAAAAATACTTATGCGTATATATGTTTGTACTCGAGAACGCGAATAAATTCTCTAATATTGTGGTGTGAAACATCGAAAAATACAAAAAGAACTGAACTGTAGGAGTTTTACTATGTAAATAATTAATTCCGGTAAAAGGCAGTAATTTTGAAGATGTGTTACATAGCCTGACAGCGGTGTCCAAACAATATCTATCGAAGCGGTTCAGGTAATTTTGAAGATGTGTTATAGCCCAGCAGTGGCGTCCTTGATTATAATGAATGAAATTACATAAAAAATTTCTACTTCCCATAAAATTATCAGTTGTGCCTGGTGCTTAAAATAGTAAAAATTTGGATAACCTATATTGTATAATCAACTCCCTGGCGAGTATTTAGATGTCTATTATGTACATATATCACACATAAACTACGAAAATGCAAGGCTTATCCAGTAAGCATATTTTGCCATTTAAAACATTATTTCCTGCATTTTACACCATTTCACTGAAGTCTCCTGAAAAGCTTAAAAACGAGGTTCTACTGTAGTTCGTAAAGACATCTTTCATTAACTTGACACATTCCACATCAGTAATAATCTAATCCTCAACATGGGCAATCCCACACAGTTCTGTGCCACTATGGGGACTTTCTAAGCCAATGACCGTTCTTTTTGCTCTCCAGCCTTTGCAGACTGGTGAGGGATAACTAGCAGAGCTAATTGGATATTGTCATCTGGCTGTGTTAACAGAGGAATGACAATCATGGTTGGGTGAGCCACATAACATGAGTGATCCACCATGCTGCTGATTTTTCTATTCATAAGTCTTCAGGTCATCTTTGAAGCAATTCTGTTCTTTGGTGAACAGATGAGTGCCACATAGAAATTAAAACCAGGCATGCGGGCCCTTCGACAACTTTGCAGCCGTTAGAATTGCAAGAGCCAATGCTCAATGCATTATTAAGGAGAGCAAGAAAAGATCATGGCAAGCCTTCCTGAGCTGTGTCAACTGTTACACTTGTTCCACAAAAGTATGAATAGCCATCAGGAGGATTTCTGGTAAAAGCATTTGATTACCTATTGCAGCTGTGCTGAAACGGGGCTGTCTACAAACGCCCTTGGATACATGACTCAGGCAGTGCAGAGCATTTTGTAAATACAACTGCCACTGATAGCCGGGACCTAACATTCCAATAATTTCATGCCACCATGGAGAGCGGTAAGTTGGACTTTAGATCCAAGAACTCTTGAGTCTTACAGCTGCCATTTCTCCCTATGGGATGCGGATCTGCGTAGTCTGTGACTCGTGACACAGCACCTGGCATTGGCAACATACAGTACGGCATGTTTCGGCACCTGTCTGAAGCACCGAAGGAAATTTTGCTTCATTGTTTTGATGTGGCAGGATTGCCAACTCGTGTAGGGAAGAGATTTTTATCCCACTTCTCTTACCAGGAAAGAACCAAACACTTCCCAGCAGTTATTGGAGCAGTGCTCTAACAAGCTGTGTAGGAAAGACCATGAAACAAATGGTCAGTTGCCACCTGGTTTGGATGTCGAATACTGTGGTTACTTATTAGCTCTCAGTTTGGATTCAGGAGATACTGCTCCACTGTCAGCAACCTGATCCTGTTACAGTCAACTATCCAGTACTTTTCCTAAGTAAAAAGCAGTGTATACAGATCTTGTTAGACATCAATAAGGTGTACAATATTACTTGAAGACTCCTTTTCTTGACCAGCTCCACTTTTAGAGATTCTGTTGTCACCTCCCATTTTTTCTACAGTCCTTCCAGTCTAACCACTTTTTTAGGTGCAGAGTTGGTGGTTTGTTGTCAGATCGTTTTGAGCAGGAGAATGCTTTCTGTCAGGGCAGTGTTGTAAAGGTTACCCTCTTTGCTATAATTATCAACAGTATTACGTGCACGGTGTAGAGTCCTGTACAGTGCTCCTTATTTATGGATGATGAAGCAATTTTCGTTTCCTCAAGTACTGCTTTTATGACTTGTCAACTGAAACTGACAGTCCAGAGACCAGAGGAGTGGGTTGCAAACATGAATTTTCACTGGTGCACCAACCTGCCTATCAGACACAACGCACACCTGTTGTCACTTGCACCTCACGATATGCACTCCTCAGTTTGCGCATTGGTTTGAGTGGTATGCTCTTTCTGATACGTACTCGAACGGCCATTTCCCTTGTGTAATCCACCTACTGCATCATACACCCATCTCCGCATTCCACCAAAGCTGACTGGGGTCTTTACTCTTCCATGGTGGTTTTCCACGATCAGAATTTCTCCAGCTGCTACAATCAGGTCCAGTACCTCACAGAGGTTATTCTCACTGCTGCTGAATATTCCATACCTTGTACTTCCTCTTCTCCACATCGTATCCCAGTCCCGTGGTGGACTGCAGCATGCAGCGACACTATTAGAGTCCGGAAACTTGCTCTACGCACCTTTCAACCCCACCCAACGATGGAGAATTACATCAATTACAAATGACTGCAAGCACAATGCTGCCGTGTTATAAAAGAAAGCAAAAACGCCTGTTGGACTGCCTTCACTAGTTCTTTTAACAAATTCACTCCCTCCTCAGTTTTCTAGGGTAGCCTCCGCCGGTTATCTGGCACTAAGGTCCACTCCCCAATTTCCAGCCTGACAGTAGCAAAAGCAGTCCTTGTGGACCCCTTTGACGTAACCATTGCCTTAGGCTGCTTTTTTGCAGAGGTTTCAAGCTCTGTTCGGTACCACCCTATCTTCCTCCCTCGCAAACAGGCAGAGAAGGCATGGCCACCTTCTTTCCCATCTTTAAATCGTGAAAGTTATAATGCCACCTTCACTATGCAGGAGCTAGATTGTACTCTCGCCATGTCCCGCTCCTCTGCTCCGGGGCCCATTGCCATTCATATTAAGATGTTGAAGAACCTTTCTCCTGTGTGGAAATGTTTCCTTCTCCCCACCTATAATCGCATTTGGACTGAAGGTCAGGTTCCCACAAGTTGGCATGAATCCATTGTTGTCCCCATCCCCAAACCATCAAAACATCTCCCTTCCAGTTATCACCCGCTTTCTCTCACCAGCTCTGTAAGATGATGGAACACATGGTTAACGCTCGTTTGGTTTAGCTCGGCTCCTTGAACCCCAACACCTTTTTACCAATGTCCAATGTGGTTTTTGTCGGCACCACTCTGCAGCTGATCATCTAGTCACCTTGCCAACTTTCATTACGAATAATTTTTTGAAAAAGCGCCAGATGGTAGCTGTGTTCTTTGATCTGGAGAAGGCCTAAGACACCTGTTGGAAGGTGGAGATTCTCCGCACCATGCATACCTGGGGCTTTCGCGGCCATCTCCCCCTCTTTATTTGTGCATTTTTAAATTTTTAACAGACTGACGTTTTCGGGTACGAGTGGGCTCTGTTTTGTCAGACCTTTATGCCAGGAGAATGGGGTGCCACTGGGCTCCGTTTTGTGTGTCGTACTTTTCGCCATAGCAATTAACCCAATTATGGACTGCCTCCCACCCAACGTTTCTGGTTCCCTCTTTGTGGACGATTTCACAATCTACTGCAATGCTCAAAGAATGTGTCTATTGGAGTGCTGTTACCAGCGTTGTCTTGATTGTCTTTATTCTTGGAGCATCCCAAATGGCTTCCGTTTCTCCAACGAGAAAACAGTCTGCGTCAACTTCTGGCAATACAAAGAGTTCCTTCCATCATCTCTACATCTAGGCCCCACCACTCTCCCATTTGTGGAGACAACGAAATTATTAGGACTAATGCTGGATAGGAAATTTTGTTGGTCTCCACACGTGTCTTCTCTGGCTGGCCGTTGTACACGTGCCCTTAATGTCCGTGTTCTTAGTGCTTTGTTATGGGGAGCTGATAGAACCATCCTCCTTCATATTTATTGGGTCATAGTCCGATTGAAATTGGATTATGGAAGCATTGTTTACTCTTCCGCATGGCCATCCATCTTGCGTCATCTTAATTCACCATCGGGGGTTAGGCCTAGCGATTGTAGCTTTCTATACCAGCCCTATTGAAAGCGTCTTTGCAGAAGCTGCCATATTACTATTGCACTATCGGCTTGATTTAGTACTCTGTTGGAACACATGTCGGCTGCTGTCGATGCCCAAACACCCATACTACCCATCATTTTTCAATGACTCCCTCGATTGCCAATATGGGGTGTCTGCATCTGTATTGTTGCCTCCTGACGTACGCTTTCGTCGCCTGCTTCAGCAACTCGATTTCACCTTCCCTTACACCTTTCAAATGGATGTGAGCCCAACACCACTTCAGGGCCAGGTTCGCGTCCACCTCGAACTTGGCTCGCTCCTGAAGGATAGTACCCTAGATTTTTGTTCGCAGCTTAATGATAACATTTTCATCTATATAGATGGATCTAATAACACTGATGGTGTCGGATCTGCATTTGTCATCTGGTTCGACAGCTTTCAATACAAGCTCATCGACCAGTTGTCATATTTCACAGCTGAGCTATTTGCTCTCTATCAGGCAGTTCAATATGTTTGCCGCCACCACCATTCTTATTGTGTCATCTGCTCAGATTCACTCAGTGACATTCAGAGTCTTAGAGACCCGTATCTGGTCCATCCTGTTGTACACCGAATCCAACGCTCCCTTCAATAGGCAGCTGAAGACGGCCTTTGCGATTGCTTCCTGTGGGTACCTGGCCTCGTATGTGTGCCAGGGAATGAGGCTGCTGATGCTGTGGCCCGGGCTGCAACTCTCTTACCTCAGACAGCTACCGTTTGTGTCCGTCAAACAAACATTCAAGGGGCTATTTGCCAGCGAATTTTTGCATCATGGCATAGGCTTTGGTCCTTGGTTCAGGACAGTAAGCTTAGAACCATAAAACCAATCCCGATGGCTTGGAAGACCTCCTCCTGCCCCTCTTGGCCCGGCTGGGAATCGGTCATTGCCGGTTCAGCTGCCGACACTTATTAACAGGCGACACCCCACCATTGTGTTCCTGCGGTCACCTGATGACAGTGCGCCGTGTTTTAATTTTCTGCCCAAATTTTCATCATGTTAGTGTTGCAGTAAATCTTCCGTCCACTTTGGAGGAAATTCTAACTGATGACACACGGGCAGTTTTGCGTTTGATACATATGACTAAGTTTTTTTTAAGCTAATCTAGGGTCAGAATTGGGCGCTAATGACCAATGCAGTTGTGCACCCTAAAACCACAAAAAGATAAATAAAAATTAAAATTAAAAAAAAAGAACAATAATATAAAACAAAAATAAAAACAAAAGTCACGAGCATTGCTTGTGTGTGACAAGTTGGGTGATGTTCCCATAACTATCATACCCCACAAGAGCCTCAACATGGTACAGGGTATTTTATTGCATAAAGATCTTTTGTTTCAGACTGATGATGAGCTACGCAATAACTTGGAGTGGCAAGGAGTACACTTTATTCGGCATATTTATAGGGGTCCGAAGGACAATAAGGTCGCTACCAGTGCATTCATCTTGACCTTCAAGGGCAATTCATTGCCTGAGAAAGTCAAGGTGATTATTTACTGTTGCGATTTCAAGCCCTATGTTGCTCCCCCTATGCACTGTTTTAAGTGCTGGAGATTTGGACACACATTCTCCAGGTGTATTGCTGCCTCCACCTGTCGAGACTGTGGACGTTCTTCACACCCTGACGTAAGGACAACACAGAAGATCACTGTCTGCAGTCTCTACCTTCCCCCAGATGGTGATGTCACATTCAATGTTTTGGCTGCCCCACCTTTCCTGGTACAGGGGATTTTAATCCCATAATACCTTGTGGGGTGGTTCCATGATATCTGGCTGTGGCAGAGTTGTCAAGGATTTACTGTCTCAACTCGACCTCAGCCTTTTAAACACTCTTGCCCCCACACATTTTAGTGTGGTGCATGGCATGTTCTCAGCCATTGATTTGTCGATCTGCAGCCACAGCTTTCCGCCATCCATGCGTTGGAGAGCTCTCGAAGACTTTCGCGGCAGTGATCACTTTCCAATCTTTTTGTCACTTCCACAACGTCAGTCCCCGGCACACCCTCCTAGGTGGGTTCTACAGACAGCTTACTGGGAAGACTACACCTCGGCTGCCATCATCAGCCCTCCCCCACTCAACAACATCGATGTGGTGGTTGAGAGCGCCGTACAATCCATTGTTCCAGCTGCCGAAGTTACCATTCCTCCTGCCTCCAGGTGTCCACACCCGAGGATAGTACCATGGTGGTCGCCAGAGGTATCTGAGGCTATTAAAGACCACAGGTAGGCCTTACAATGCTACAAGTGACACCCCTCTCTGGAGCACCTGATCACTTTTAAGCAGCTCCGTGCTTGAGCCTACCGCCTTATCAACAAACGGAAACAGGAGTATTGGAAGAGGTATGTGTCTACTATTGGAACAGGTACCTCCACCTCACAGGTCTGGTGCAAAATTAGGTGCCTAAAGGGATACCATACCCCATCAGGTATCCCTAGGATCTGCATAAACGGAACTGTATGTACGGACCCTGCCACACTTGCTGAAACCTTTGCTGAGCATTACGCTCGCACCTCTGCCTCTGCGAATTACCCATCAGCATTCTGTGTGTTAAAGGAGTGGCCAGAACGCAAGCATCTTTCCTTCATTACCCGCCACTCTGAGGAATATAATGCACCATTTAGTGTGTGGGACTTCCTTAGTGCTCTTACACAATGTCCCGACACAGTCCCTGGGCCTGATAGCATCCACAGCCATTTGCTGTCACAACTGTCAGCTGAGAGCCAGTGTAATCTCCTTGCTCACTTCAACCACATCTGGTGCTATGGAGTTTTTGCATTGCAATGGCGGAAAAGTGTCATCATCCCTGTGATCAAACCTGGCAAGAATCCTCTTAATGAGGGTAGCTATCGGCCCATTAACCTAACCAATGTTCCCTGCAAGTTGTTGGAACGTATGGTCTGTCGGCGATTGTGTTGGATTCTTGACTTGCTCCATGCCAGGACAGTTTGCACCAACGTCACTCTATGACAGATAACCTGATGCACCTCAAGTCCACCATCTGAACCGCCTTTTCCAGGCTGATAGCCGTCTTTTTGGATATGCACAAAGCATATGATACCACCTGGTGATACCACATACTCACTTTACATGGATGGGACCTTTGGGGATCGCTCCCGATTTTTATTAAAATGTTTTTAGCTGTCTGTACCTTTCGTGCTCAGCTTGGTGCCATCCATAGCACCTCTCATGTGCTGGAAAATGGGGTTCCTCAGGGCTGTGTTTTGAGTGTTCCCTTATTTTTAGTAGCCATTAATGGCTTAGCAACAGCAGTTGGGTCATCAGTTACCCCTTCCCTTTATGCTGACGACTTCTACATCTATTTTAGCTCTTCCAGCACCCAAGTTGCTGAACACAGATTGCAGGAAGCCATCCGGAAGGCGTGGTCCTGGGCTCTTGCCCATGGCTTCCAATTCTCTCCTGCTAAGACAAGTGTTATGCACTTCTGTCGGTGTCAGACTGTTCACCTGCGTCCCGAACTTTATCTTGACGACCACTTACTTGATGTAGTGGAAACCCATTGGTTTTCAGCTGGTCTTTGCTGCCTGGTTGACATGGCTTCCCCACATTTGTCAGCTGAAACAAAAGTGCTGGCGCCATCTCATTGTTCACCACCTGGGGTGCTGATCACTGCACACTTTTGCGGCTTTACACAGCACCTGTACAGTCATGTCTTGACTTTGGGTGTCTTGCCTATAGGTCAGCATCACCTTCGGCATTGCACTTGCTCGACCCCATTCACCACTGTGGGGTTCGCATCGCGACGAATGCCTTCCGTAACAGCCCCGTTAAGTCTATTTGTGAAGGCCGGTGTCCCCCGCAGCTCTGTGGGTCCACCGCCACCAACTGCTTGTGGCCTATGCAGCCCATGTGCATTGCTCGCCAAGCCATCCGAACCATCATCTGCTTTTCTCAGAGGTCGTCGGCCGTCCCCAATGACGATCGCTTTCCGTGTCCGGTCTCTTACGTTGTAACTACAGTCGTTTCCTTTACCATCTCCATGTTGGAGTACACCACAGTGGTGCATGCCAAGGCCGCATAGTCGGCTGGACTTGGCCCATGGACCCAAAGACTCTGTTCCCCTGAGGCTCTTAGACATCAGTATCTCACTGTCGTTGCCTCATTCCCTGGACACGACCTTGTCTTCACAGATGGTTCGATGGTTGAGGACCTCATTGGCTTTGCTTACTTCCACCACATTGAACACAGCACTCCTTGCCAAATGACTGCAATGTTTACACTGCAGAGCTACTGGCCATTTACCATTCTCTCCAGCACATACAGTCCTGCTCAGGTGAATCTTTCCTTATCTGCAGCGACTCCCTGCACAGCCTTCGTGCTTGGATCACTGCTGCCCTCGTTCTCCCCTGGTGGTAGCCATACAGGAGACGCTTTCTGCCCTCGACTGGTCCGTTCGTCAGTGTTGTTCGTGTGCTCTCCATGGTCACGTTGGTATCCCAGGCAATGAATGTGCTGACAGGCTCACTAAACAGGCTGTCAAGGAGTCTGTCCTGGATATTGGGCTTACACCTTCTGATCTCCGGTCTGTTTTGCGCCATCAGCTTTCTAAGCTTTGGGGTACCGAGTGGCGAACCCTGACGGTGCCCAATAAAATTCGGGCTGTAAAGGAGACCGCGGCTGTGTGGTGGTCCACCATGTGAGCCTGTCGCTGGACTCTGTAGTCATTTGCCGGCTCCGCATTGGCCTTACTTGGCTGACATGTGGCCCTCTCGAGAGTGTCGTTGTGGCTCCCACCTGATGGTAGCCACATCTTGATGGACTGCCCTGTTTTAGCTGCCCTGCTGCAGAGTTTTAATTTTTCTGCACTTTTATCTGATGTTTTACGTAACGACACCCAAATGGCTGATTCAGTTCTAGGTTTTATTTGGGATGATGGTTTTTACCACTCTGGTTAAAGCTTTGTTTCAGCACACTATCTGTTTTTCTTATCTTTCTATGTGATTGTCTTGTTTTGTGTTGTCTCTTGTTGCCATTGTTGTCCTTTTACTGATGAAGGGGATCTTCATCCCCCTTGCTTAATCCCTGGGCTCTTCTCCATATGTCTACTTTTTCTTGTGACGTCCAATGATGCAATGGGGGACTGATGACCTTGCAGTTTTGTCCCTCTAAAACGTTAAAGCGACAACAGTTTTCTGCTGAAGAGTGTGTGTATGTGTATGTGTGTGTGTGTGTGTGTGTGTGTGTGTGTGTGTGTGTGTGTCAATTTTAATAGTTCTCATGGTATTTTTAATCCACCGTACTTTCAAATGAGGGGCACTATTCTCTCTTTCAAAGATGGTGAGGTTTCTGGGTCTCATTTTTTACTCGAAGCTTTTGTGGCTACCACACCTTAAGGTCCTGACAACCAGAACCCAGAAGGCACTGAACACTTCAAAATGTCTTAGTGACAGGTTGTGGGGAGCAGTTGGGGCATGTCTGCTAGACTTTTATTGGGCTTCCATCATGGTTAGAGTATGGGTGCACAATTTATGGAACAGTGAGGTCTTTAAGTTGTGGTCTTCAGTCCGGAGATTGGTTTGATGCAGCTCTCCACCCTACTCTATCCTGAGCAAGCCTCATCATCTCCTCATAAGAACAGCAACCTATATCCATTTCAATTTGCTTACTATATTCATTTCTTGCTGTCTCTCTGTGATTTTTACCCCACACACTTTCTTCAATGCTAAATTTTCAATTCCTTAATGTCTAAGAATGTGTCCTTACCAATTGATCCCTTCTTTTACTCAAGGTATGCCAGAAATTCATTTTCTCCCCAATTTTGTTCAGTACCTCTTCAACAGTTATGTGATCCATCTACTTAATCTTCAGCATTCTTCTGTAACACCACATTACAAAAGCCTTTATTCTCTTCCTGTTGGCAATGTTTATCGTCCATGTTTCACTTCCATACAAGGCAACACTCAACAAAAATGCCTCCAGAAAGGACTTCCTTATGCTTAAATTAATATTCGATGTTAACAAATTTCTCTTTTACAAAATTACTTTTCTTCCTATTGCCTTTCTGCATGTTATATGATCTGTACTGCGACCATCACATGTTATTTTACTGCCCAAGTAACAAAACTCATTTATCAACTTTATTGATTCGTTACATAATTTAATTCCTTCAGCATCGCCTGATTTTTTTTAAGACTGCATTCCATTACCCTTGTTTTGCACTCGTTAATGTTCATCTTATATCCTCCTTTCAACACCCTGTCCATTCCGTTGAGTTGCTCCTCGAGGTCCTTTAATTTCTGACAGAATTAAAATGTCATCAGCAAAATGCAAGGTTTTAATTTCTTCGCCCTGAACTTTAATTTCTTCTACAAATTTCTCATTGCTTTCCTTTATAGCTTGCTCAATGTACACATTGAATAACATTGGGGAAAAGCTACAATCCTGTCTTACACCCTTCCCAACCTCTGCATTCCTTTCATGCCCTTCAATTCTTAGTAACTGCTATCTGGTTTTTATACAAGTTGTAAATAGCCTTTCATTCCCTGTATTTTACTCCTGCTTATTTCAGTATTTGAAAGAGTGTATTTCAATCAACATTGTCCTTTTACCCATTCCATATTCACCTACTATTTTTCCTTCCCTTCCTTTTCCTCCTACCGAATTCCAGTCTCCCATCACAATTAAGTTTTCCTCTCCCTTAATTGTCTGAATAATTTCCTTTGCCACCTCATACATTTCTTTGATCTCTTCGTCATTGGCAGAGCTCGTTGGCATATAAATTTGTACTACTGTGGTCATTGTTGGCTTTTTATCTATCTTGTCTATGATAATGCAATCACTGCGCTGCTCATAGTTGTTTACCCGCATTCCTATTTTCTCATTTGTTATCAGACCTACTACTGGAATACCCCCAGCCGATTTTGTATTTATAATCCTGTACTCACCTGACCAGAAATCCTGTTCCTCTTTCCACCGAACTTCACTGATCCACACTCTATCTAACTTCAGCCTATCCATTTCCATTTATTTTAATTTTCTAACTTCCCTAACCGATTAAGGGACCTAAGATTCCATGCTCCGACGTGTAGAATGTCACTGTTGTCTTTCCTGATGATCACATTCTCCTGAGTAGTCCCTGCCTGGAGATCCGAATGGGGACTATTTTACCTCCAGAATATTTTACCCGAGAGGATGCCATCATCATATATTCATACAGTAGAGCTGCATGTCCTCAAGAAAAGTAATGGCTGGTGTTTCCGCTTGCTTTCAGGTGTTTGCATTAGCTGTGTGGTGAAGCCACATTAGCTGATGTTACAAGGCCAGCTCAGCCAATCATCCAAACTGTTGCCCCTGTAACTACTGAAAAGGCTGCTGTCCCTCTTTAGCAACCACACGTTTGTCTAGCGTCTCCATAGATACCCCTCCATTCTGGTTGTATCTACGGTACGGCTATTTGTATCTTTGAGGCATGCAAGCCACCCCACATTGGCAATGTCTGTGATTCATATGGTCCTTATATGTGAAGATAATTTATGCTGTTCACGATGAGGAGATAAGGCTGGCCACTGGTGCTTATAGGCCCTTCCCTATACTCAGTATCTATGCTGACGCAAACTGTCACTTACCATCCGGTGGCAACTCCTCATGGTGCTTCACGCCAGTATGCGTCTTGTTAAGCCAAATTCATCAGATTATTGTAATGTTTCACAAGGTGTAAAATGGTTTCGAATTTATAGCAGTGATCCTTTCTGTAATTACATTTAATATCGTTATTTATGTCAATGGTCACAAAATTTCTCTTCATTTTGGTGACCAATTTCGATCAGTGATAACCAGTTTAAAGTCTACAGCAAATCAGAAACAGGAGGATGCATTTAGTAATAGACTAACTTATAAAACACAATAATGCATTACAGCCATCAGTATAAAATGTGTTTAAAATATTATACAGCATACCTGTTGTTACAAACCTTAATGTAATACAGCCATAATGGCATCATCACAGCATAAGTGTATCTTCATTAATGAGTCATGGTATAAGTTTAAAATAAACATTGAAACGGGCCACAGAGCTGGTGACATGTTTATTACGTTATTGTGCAGAACAAACTCTACTTTAGTAGCTGTTTATTAGTAATTTGGTCATACAACCGCTAGGTGTCATTACTGTGGTCCTGAACATATTCAGCTTGTACTTAATTACGCTAACAGAACACGCTGCATCATAAACGGATACCACATGCTTACATGAGGCACCTTTTTAAAGCTCTAACACAGGCAACAAAACATTGTACAAACAGGGGGGTTACATGGATGTGAGAATGTGTCAGTTACATTATAAAATTAACGATCTTGATCACAACAAGGCCAGTTATACATAAATGAGACATCTTGTGCTTAAAGCAGGACATTCTCAAACAAAGCAAAGTAGGCATTGGGTAAGTGGTGACATTTGGGTGGGGGGGGGGGGGGGGTTTCAATGTGAAGCAATAATTTTGTCACAAAGTATAAAATCACTCCCCCCCCCCTTCTTCTTTCTTTCTAATTAGCCTGCTGTAAGATGAGAGATATAATTGCATATTTGGCAGTCATAACAATATGATTTTTCGGACAGAAGAAACCAAGCCCAAAAACTGTCCCCGCCCCGCTCCAAACCAAAAAAAAATGCAATAAAATAGATTATCGCTCAGGGTTGATTTTCAGGTGACCACACATTCCATTCTGATTACTGTCAAGAATTTGTTTATTTGTGGTTTATAACACGCTGTATATAAAAATTGTTTTAAATCATTCAATAAGTTAAGTAAACACTTGGTTATTTCTAATATTCAGAACACCTGTCGAAGAACGTGAGGTGTTGTGGGAGAAGCGTCACTACCTGTACTCAAAACCAAAAGCATTGCCCAAGGTGCTTCTGGCTGCTCATAGCTGGGATTGGGCATGTCTGGCAGATTTGCATGCCATGATACACAACTGGGCTAAAATGGATCCCCTCAGTGCTCTACAGCTGCTGCTGCCATGGTAAGTGTAAACCCATTCATAAAACTTTTCTCGTTTTACACACAAAAATAAATTGTAGACCTGGCCAACGAGAGCTGAGATCCCCCTGCCACTTTGTCTAGTACTTCTTGGCTCATGTAACTTCCTGAAAAGTGGGATGCCACTAACTCAAATATTTTTATTTTGTTGCAGTCATTTGTTTTTGTGCCCTGACCAATGTATATTGTGATTTATAGTGTTCAGTATAAAAATATGCAGATGCCATCATTTACTTGCATCAGATGAACAATGTTGATTATTGGAAATACTCTTGTGAATAAGTGGAACTGTTACCTTTTTTTAATGTAGGGTTACATGTTGCAGAATGTATGTTCATAATTACTACATGATTCACAACAAATTTTGAGAGAATATATAGCAAACAGTTGAATCTATAAGTAATAAACACATTCTATATTAAGTCTACCTTGATAATTAAACAAGCAATGAGAAGTCCCAGTTGGAACATCAGTAATATACGGATAGGTTACAATTCATGTAAGGATGAGTGTTGAGCTGCAGACAAGCATGTAGAAAAGACAGTCGCACTAGCCAGTCTAAAAGCTTATGGCCACAGCCTTTTTTCAAAAATAGTGGACCCGCATTCATGCAATAACACAGACTCAATTCACATCCATTATCACAAGTCGTCTTCAGCTGCGCGTGAAGTCCAGTTGCTGGCGACACAGGTCATGTGTGCGAGAGTTCACCCTGAGTGATTGTATGAATGTCAGCATGTTCACTTTTTCTGATGAAGGTTGTATCAAAACCATTGTGCCTGTGTGTAACTCAGTGCTCACTCATTCTCTTTGTGTTATTGATATTTAAACACTGTTTCTCAGAACTATGGAAAAGTTAAATTGTAAGTAAGTGTTTCCTGACATCTTTTATAATGAAAAATACTAACTGAATATTTTGTAGAGTGATCTCAGACAAGGAAAGAAAGAAAATATCAAAGAATGAACTAGACAGAAGAGCAAAACATCCTTCATATATCACTATAACAAGTGTATTATTGAATTATGTTGAATTAATTGTGAACTAATTTGTTACTGCAAAACAGAATCTTGTAAAAACCTTTCTAATATTGATGAGAGTGGTCCAATGAAGATTATAAAATTATATTCACTATTTTAATTCCTGATTTGAGTTTAGACTGGATCAAATGCTATGTAGTGTTGTTTTCATGCTGCTGCTGTTGTTGCTGTTGCTGCTGCTGCTGCTGCTGCTGCTGTTGTTATTGTTGTTCAAAGCATCCTGTTCTGTATATTAGATTTTCATAGTATTACAGTAATCAGAGTCTTTCAGATTTATCCAGAAACAACCTAGATTTGTGACATCTTCTTGGCAGTGCTAAACTGGAATGTTGATACTGTAGTCTTCAGTTCGGAGACTGGTTTGATACAGCACTCCACACTACTTTATCCTGTACAAGCCTCTTCCTCTCTCAATAAGAATGGCAACCCATATCAATTTGAATCTACTTTATGTATTTGTCTTCTGTTTTCCCCTACAATTTTTACCCCACACACTTTCCTCCACTCCTCAATTAAAGCTTTGATATTCTCGAATGTGTCCCAGCATCAATCCCTTCTCTTAGTCAAGATCTGCCAGAAACTTCTTTTCTCCTCAATTCTGTTTAGCACCATCTCATTAGTTATGTGATCTACCCATATAATCTTCAACATTTGTTTGTAGGTCCACATTTCAAAGGCTTCTATCATCATCTTGTATGAACTCCTTATAGTTCAGATTTCACTCACATAAAATGCTACATTCCAGACAAATGCTTTCAGAAAGGACTTATACTTACATTAGTGCAAAAAATTATGCTATTTTTAGAATGCTTTTCTTCCCAGAGCCATTCTGTACTTGATATCATCTTTACTTCGTTCATCAGAATTATTTTGTTGCCCAAATAACAAAACTCCTCTACTTTCATTGTGTCATTACCTAATCTAATTCCTTCAGCGTCGCCTATAGAAAACGGATGACTTACCCAAAAGGACCGGCTCGTCGATAGACACAAATAAAAATAAAAATCACACTCAAAACACACTTACTAGCTTTCGCCACCACTGGCAGCTTCTTCAGGAAAAAGAGGAAAAAAGGGGAGGAGAAAGGGAAGGATATGGGTTTTAAGGAAGTGGAAAAGGAGTCATTCCAATCCCAGGAGTGGAAAGACTTACCTTAGGGGACAAAAAGGAAGGTAGACAAATACACACACACTCACACATATCCAAAAACAAACACACCTAGACAGACATTTGTAAAAAGCAAAGAAGTTGGACAGAGATACCACTTGAGGCGGAGGCTCTGTCCACAGAACCGAGGCAAAGATGCTAAAGATGGTGGGCGGGAATATGAATTTAGCGGAGGTTGAGACCAGGTGGGCAACGGGAGGAGAGAATAAGCTGAAGGGCAAGTTCCCATCTCCGGAGTTCTGAAGGATTGCTGTTGGTGGGTAGTATCCAGATAACCCGGACGGTGTAACACTGTGCCAAGATGTGCTGACCGTGCACCAAGGCGTGTTTAGCCACAGGGTGATCCTCGTTACCAACAAACACTGTCTGCCTGTGTCCATTCATGGGAATGGACAGTTTGTTGCTGGTCATTCCCACATAGAACGCTTCACAGTGCAGGCATGTCAATTGGTAGATCACGTGGGTACTATCGCAAGTGGCTCTGCCTTTGATTGTGTACACTTTCCGGGTTACGAGACTGGAGTAAGTGGTGGTGGAAGGGTGCATAGGGCAGGTTTTACAATGGGGGCGGTTACAAGGGTAGGAGCCAGAAGGTAGGGAAGGTGGTTTGGCGATTTCATAGGGGTGGACTAGGAGGTTACAGAGGTTAGGGGGGCGGCGGAAAGACACTCTTGGTGGAGTAGGAAGGATGTCATGAAGGACGGATCTCATTTCGGGGCAGGATTTAAGGAAGTCGTATCCTTGCTGGAGAGCCACATTCAGAGTCCGCTCCAGTCCCGGAAAGTATCCTGTGATACACAGGCAGACAGTGTTTGTTGGTAACAAGGATCACCCTGTGGCTAAACACGCCTTGGTGCACGGCCAGCACACCTCGGCACAGTGTTACACCGTCCGGGTTATCTGGATACTTCCCATCGACACCAATCCTTCAGTACTCCGGAGATGGGAACTAGCCCTTCAGCATATTCTCTCTTCCCATTGCCCACCTGGTCTCAACCTCCGCTAAATTCGAATTCCCATGTTCATCTTACACTCTTCTTTCAAGACACTGTCTATTCTGTTCCATTGCTCTTCCAGGTCCTTTGCTGTCTGACAAAATCACCTCATTGGCAAAATGCAAAGTTTTTATTTCTTCACACTCTCTTCCTTCTCCAAATTTCTCCTTGCATCCCTTTACATCCTGCCCAATGTACACATTGAACAACATTGGCAAAAGGCTACAACCCTGTCTTACTCCCTTCCCAATCACTACATCCCTTTCCATCCCTTCAACTCTTGTAATTGCTGTCTGATTGATAAAATTTCTCCTTCCATGTATTTTACTCCTGCTACCATCGAAATTCAAGAGAGATTATTCCAGTCAACATTGAGAAAAGCTCTCTCTAAATCTACAAAAGCTGAAAATCTAGGTCTGGCGTTTCTTAACCTATCTTCTAGGATATCAATTTGGATGTAGGAGAAATGTAGGAACATGCGAGGCAATACTCACATTATGATTTATCCTAGAAGATGACATTAATAAGACCAAAATGATTGTAATGGAATGTAGGCATTATAATGTCCCGTCTCCATGGGTTAGTTGGTAGAGCATTAGATCGTCATGCAGAGGGTCCTGGGTTCAAGCCCCACCTAGGCCTTAATTTTTTTTTCATTGTTTAAACTACAGTACGTTGAAAATTGTTAAAAGGGGCAACATGTTCATCATATGTAAAAGGACTGTTTTGATTTTGTAGCATCTACATCTACATGGGATACTCTGCAAATCACATTTAAGTGCCTCACAGAGGGTTCATCGAACCACAATTATACTATTTACCTCCCATTCCATTCTCAAATAGCGCGCGGGAAGAAAGAACATTTCAATATCTCTGTTTGAGCTCTGATATCTCATATTTATTCTGATGATCATTTATACCTAAGTGGGAGTCAACAATATATTTTTCGCATTCGGAGGAGAATGTCAGCGATTGTAGTTTCGTAAGCAGCCCACGCCGCAGCGATAAGGGCCGTTGTTGTAATGATTCCCATCCCAGATCCTGTATCATTTCCGTAACACTGTCTCCCCTGTATCGTGACAATACGATGTCCTCCGTCAAACCCACCTGATAAGGATCCCACACTGGGCTGCAATATGCCAAAAATGGAGGGACAAGTGTAGTGTATGCAGTGTCTTTTGTTGTTCTGTTGCATGTTTTAAGGGTTCTGCCAATAAAACACAGTCTCTGGTTCGCCTTTCCCATGATACTATCTACATGTTCTTTCCAATTTAAGTCTGAAGTAATAGTAATTCCTATGTATTTTGTGGAGTTTACGGCCTTCACTTTTGATTGATTTATCTTGTAAACAAAGTTTAATGGATTTCTTTTCGTACTCATGTGGACGACTTCACACTTCTCATTATTTAGAGTCAATTTCCAATTTTTACACCATACTGATATCTTATTCAGATCGTTCTGCAGTTGGTTTTGCTTCAGATGATTTTACTAGACGGTAAATGACGGCGTCATCTGCAAACAACATAAGAGAGCTACTTAGGTTTTCCCCTAAATCGTTTATGTAAATAAGGAACAGCAGAGAACCAATAACACTACCCTGTGGAACACCTGATATCACCTCTGTTTTAGTCGATGCCTTACCATCGATTACTACGAACTGTGTCCTCTCTGACAAGAAATCCCCTATCCAATCGCAAATTTGGGACGAAAAACCATAACCACGCAATTTGATTAAAAGACGTTTGTGAGGTACGGTGTCAAAAGCTTTCTGGAAATCAAGAAATAAGGAATTGATTTGCAAATCCTTGTCGATAGCACCCATCACTTCGTGTGAATAAAGAGCTAGTTGTGTTTCGCATGAACGATATTTTCTAAATCCGTGTTGACCTAGGGTCAATAGATCATTCTGTTAGAGATAATTCATAATATTTGAATACAGGATATATTCCAAAACCCTGCTGCAAACTGATGTCAATGAAATAGGCCTGTAGTTTAGTGGGTTACTCCTACTGCCTTTCTTGAATATAGGTGTGACCTGTGCAACTTTCCAATATTTTGGTACAGATCCTTCTTTGAGTCCACCGGAATGTCTTGCGCCTCCTGCCACGCACTGGAGCAACCTCCCACACAACCGGGTGGGATGTCTGCCTCACTGCAAGCAGCATCAAGGCATGTCACTGCCACAGGCCGATCAGTGGAGATGACGGAAGTCCGTTCGGTCCCCACTGCCGGCCAACAACTACTACTACCCTCAATCGCAACTTCCAACTGTGCAATCGAGGTTAACACAGCTTGAAGTTGGGAGCGAAGTGTCACCAGCTCAGACTGCATCCGCACACAGCAGTCACAGTCCCTATTCATGATTACAGTGCTGACAAAAACAAAAACTACAGTCGCGATGCGTTCAAAGGAAGACTACACTGTTTCTTAAAACATGGATCTGAATCTAATATGCACGAGAGCACAGTATAAATTTACTAATTGAGACGAGAACATGTAGACGAAAATCAAAATGCTATATGTCACTTCTAACGAGATATTTAACGTGAATATGAATAAAATAAAAACGCGAGCACACAACTACTTTAATGAACTGAAGGGAAAGTGCACTGAAAAGTCAAAATTTGTAGCTTCTAGAGAGAAGCCAGTTTCACTTACATTTGAAAATGTGCTGGCTCTGGAGAGGTGCACACTGGACGACGACCACTCGGCAGTTTACTCTTGCTTTGTTTTATTTGAATGTAGCAAATCTGTAGGGTTTATTTGTAGTTTCGCAGAATAAACAAACATAATCGGAACATATGAATAAAACAACTACTGCATCACACATACAGCTGTATTAATAGTAATAATAGTAGAATCTGCCAGGAAGTTTCATATCAGCGCACACTCCGCTGCAGAGTGAAAGTTTCATTCTGGAAACATGGCTAAGCCATGTCTCCACCATATCCTTTCTTCCAGGAGTGCTAGTCTTGCAAGTTTCGCAGGAGAACTTCTGTGAAGTTTGGAAAGTAGGAGGCGAGGTACTGGCGGAAGTAAAGTTGTGAGGCGGCATCGTGAGTCGTGTCGGGGTAGCTCAGTGGTAGAGCACTTGCCCGCGAAAGGCAAAGGTCCCAGGTTCGAGTCCCGGTTCCGGCACACAATTTTAATCTGCCAGGAAGTTTCAGTAATAATAGTAATAACAATAACAAAAATAATAGTAATGTTAAAATAACAAGTGTAATTTAAGTAATAACACTAGTAATAATGAAAATAATAAGTACATAAAGTTCAGATATGAACACAGACACAAAGAGGCAATCATTCAGGAACGAAGGTTTCACAATAGTGGTTGAGGACAAAGAAGTGTGTAAAGCAAATTACTTTCGTACACCAAGCACATTTGATGAATCCCATATTTAAACATCCAAGCTGTAGATTGCTGAATTGAAACTTGTGTTGGAAACAGAACTGTGTCGACCTTTCAAAGGGTCTGGGTTCATCGAGTTTAGCCATAACCCAGCTGTGACGATGAGAATTATAGAAATTCGGAGAATAAAATTGATTGTATGTAAGCAACTGAAGCTTAACAATATTATTCCTTTGCTGAAGACGAACCTCTTCGGAAGAATCCCGAGCAGCATCCGAGATTCTACGAACCATATGCTTGTACATTCTGAAAAAATGAATATCAAGCGGTTGAAACGTGGAGGTAGTGTTTGGTGGAATTACGTGTATTGTAATTTTGTCTTCTGGCAGGTTATTTTGTACCTGCAGCTCATGTAGAACACTGGCGTTTTTGTGGGGGCTGAAGAACTCCTAAATTATCTCTAGAACCTCTAGCTGCAAGAGTGCGGCCCACAGCAATCTCCTTGTTGAATCCACTTTCGTCAGCATTGTAGATATTTGAATCTTCATAGACTGTCATGAGTGCACGAGTTGCCTGTTGCCAGTCCTCTACCAATTTCTGGATGTCGTTTCTGATCTGGTACATTTTCAATGTAGTAAAATATTTGACTTTATGGCTTACAATATTGTTTTTACATTTCCAGTGCAAGACCCAACTATCACTTGCATGAAAGATTGGGAAATTTAACTATTTTGCTTTTGCTTTTGCCCACAATTTAAAGTCAACATCGTGAACACACCTACCCTCCTGGCGACGCTGTTTGAAGGTCTCTGTCACATGCATTGTAATATGTTTGTACTTCTCTTTCGCAGACATTAATTCTGGACACTTTCCCACTAACGTTTCCATTCAAACAACATACATCGTACAGGACATCTAGTGCGAAATCTGTTTTTCATTGCAGACATTGTGCAATGTGCAAATGTTTGGGTTGAAGTCGATAGCTTTTGATGTTAAGCCAATATTTAAGCATATCAAGTTTCTCGTTTCTTATGTAAAACACTATGCTTTTGTCCTTTCGTAGTATTTCTTCTGGTTCGTGCACCTGGTCACAAACAAAAGATTCCCCTCCAGTTGATGTGTACTCATTGGTATCTAAAGTTTCCTCTGTGGTGACGTTCAATGTCTTCCACTGAACAATTATGTCTAGCAGGAAAGCTTCACAATTTCTCTCATATTCACTTACTTGAGTCGCTATGCAACTGTTTGTCAAATTAACATGGATAATTTCATTAGTTACACAATTTTCAAGAAATATTAATTCTCCATCCATTTTATTAATACTGTTAAGTTCTAAATTCTTAAAACCTAGTTCAATATTGGCAGTACTAAACTCTGAACCACACTTAGTTTCTTTAAACAATTCCTTTAAGCCTGTTTCGTCTCCCCATTTCTTTGAATCATCATTTTCTCTATATAAATTCATCAATACTACATCTAAATCAGAAACTTCACTAAAATGTCTACACTTTTTATCATCATCATCATAATCAATAATAAGATTCCAAAAATCTTGGTCCAAGTTCATTTTATTTACTTGATATTCTATAGGAGTGTCACTGCCATTTAAATTTGCCTGATTTAAAAAATCCCTGCTCGGACCAGATTGGCAGGCTCCAGTTGAGATGTCTATCAGTTTAAATGCTTTGACTTGCTATTATTGCCCCAATTCCTATTTTGACCACTTTTACTTCCTGAATTAGGCTTCCCTTCATTTCCATCAGAATTATGCATCTGATTTCTTTTAGTTTCTTTCCTATTCTGCCTAAACTCTCTCCCCGAATTGTTTTGATTAAGATCCTTATCCCATCTTCTACCTGCATGATTGTCATAATACCCCTTTTCCTCTTCTACTAGTTCATCTAATTTATCGACATGCTTCAAAAACTTAGCTATTGACCCATCTGGACCATATGCTAAACTCCACCTTAATCTTCTTGGCAAGCGTCTTTTAAGTGCATGGATTACTATCAATTCATCTATAGGTTTATCAAAATGTACTAACGTATCTAATTGCCTTTCGGCTCAATCCAAATGAAGTGGTACAATAAAAATTAATTTGGCTGCTTGACCATTTTTAAATATTTTAATTTTTTATATGTGATTGCGCTATATTTGAGAAGTTCAAAACCATTTTTTAAAGTCATTTATCTTGCGTCTTTACTGAATGGCGGCCATTTTTATTTGTCGGTGCGCGGCGATTTTTCAGTCTGGAGACGTTAGCGAAAATTTGAATATCTCTGCACTGGGTTAATTTACAACATTGCAATTGACATGATTGTTTTTAGAAAAGTGTCCTCTGCAACATTGTCTATTACACAAAATATCCTAAATTAAAAAATAACCAGTCAAAATGACCTCCAAAATTTGGTATCCAAATTTTCAAAAATCCACTTTTTAGGCCCAAAAATAAGAAACAAGGAGTGACTTATGAGAGTCTATTTTTTCCTGTAGTTAGGTATCATACACTACTAGCCTCATACAGAACAAGAACACTCACAAATGTTTCCTTAATTTTTTATAGATTTTTGAAATTTGAAAATTTTCATTTTTTGTAAAGTTTGAGGCTAGTTATCTCAGATGGGACTGAATATAAAAATATGATTTTTGCACAGTTTGTACACCTATATGGTAGCAATATGCTGTACAAATTTCAACATTGATATTTGAGTGTGAACAAAGATATGAATTTTTGAAAATGAGGAAATAATTCACATTACTATATAACTGATCTTATGGCTGTTACCTATTCATTTGTGATATTGGTGGAATATAATCAATTATTATTGAAGCAAGGTACTGAATTATATACAAAAAGTGGAAACATCACTGAAATTAACATTTATGGTATTTTGACAAATGGTATTTAAAATAAATATTCTCAATTAACATCCTTCGAGATGCGACTATTCCTGAACCTGGTGGTGAATGTTAAGAACACTTATTTCTTCTGACAGCTTCTGTGATATAGAATAAGACCTCCCAGTTGCTGTGGTAAGTTCAAGCACTGAAAGTTTCCTTAAAACATTTTTCATTGGTATCCAAACTTTGTCACTATTAGATTTCTTGAATGATGTTCTTGGGCCAGCAGGGTGGTAAAAATGCACAAAAACATCATTGTTTTGCAGACTTATTGTTTCAACCTCAGAAAGCCACCACTGTCCATCATACACACATGCTACTATGTCATTCAACATTAAAGAGAGAGATGTAATTTTACTGACAGAATGATCCTCATAAATTTCCATTTATGATGTTACATAGCATTGAACTAAGTTTTCTATAATGGCAATAAATTTGTGGAAATGCCTTGTTCCTTTTATTGCTATACAGTTTTCAAATCTGGTTTTAAGTGTTGTTTTCATATGCAGAACCACTTCTTCTTTCTTGATCAGAAAATAGGTAATGCCTTTAATATTATCCTTGCAAAAGGCATACATGTCTTGTACTGTGAGAAGTTGGTGTGTGATTGGTCTTTGTAGGGTGGCTTTACTTACTTCACATTTTGTTGTACCTCCTACTCCATCACATGCATTTTTACCATGGCAAGATGCAAAAAAGTGCCATGCAGCCTCCAACCCAAAGTCCACTTTGTGGTTGCACAGATTTGAAAAATTCTTTTTGTTCTTATACTGACTGCCACTTCCATCTGAAAAGTATATCAGCTTCTCAACCTTTGGAAAGATTTCTTTTATGTAATTTATTGCATACTTTTGAAACACATGTACAGCTAAAGTTTGTGCTACAAGTAGTCATTTAGAATGCAAATTGAAGAACTGCAAACTTCATCTTTGTCATCTTTAAAGAAGAGAATAAATGGATGCACTGTTGCCTGGTCATTCACCCAGTGGTACCCTTGTATTGCATCCTGAATCACAAATGTAAAATTTTCTGTAAAATCAGCTAGCACTATGCATTCAGTTTCATCAAGTTGTACGTTTTGGTTCTTCAAAAACTGACTTTGGATTTTAGAAACATAGTGATGATTTTTGAGTTTTTGTAAGTTATCAATTAAAGATTCCAAGTACTCTTCCTGAGCTTTAACCACTGTTATCATTTCTGCCCTGCCAGTTGTAACCCACTGTTTGAAGGTAATACTGTCTGGCATTTCCTCATAATATTTGTGAAACAATTCCAGAACAGTTTCCTTACCAGGGCATTTATTACACAAACTCATCATGCAGTCATAACTGTTGGTGTCACAGACCATTAAATCTAGTAACTCTTTGTAGTTAAGATCACTAAGTTTTGCAGCCACAATCATCAGTTTGACATTTTGATGATAGAAACAAACACATATGGAGTGTTAGGAGTATAAATGTCATTAGGAAGGTTACATGATTCTGGTTCTGGATTCACAACAAATATTTTTGAGTAACAATTTGGGCACAGGGAATTTCCAAGAATCACATTAAGTTTTACTTCAGAAGCTGTTTCAGTCTCACATAACCAGGACAAATGTTCAAGTTTTATTTCCCTCAAACCTTTTGTAATAGGCTTTTTATGAACTTTAAGCGGATCACAGCACTTTTTTGTGCATTTTTACCACCCTGGTGGCCCACGAACATCATTCAACAAATCTAATAATGATAAAGTTTGGATATCAATGAAAAATGTTTTAAGGAAACTTTCAGTGCTTGTACTTACCACAGCAACTGGGAGGTCTTATTCTATATCACAGAAGCTGTCAGAAGAAATAAGTGTTCTTAACATTCACCACCAGGTTCAGGAATAGTCGCATCTCGAAGGATGTTAATTGAGAATATTTATTTTAAATATAATTTGTCAAAATACCATAAATGTTAATTTCAGTGATGTTTCCACTTTTTGTATATAATTCAGTACCTTGCTTCAATAATAATTGATTATATTCCACCAATATCACAAATGAATAGGTAACAGCCATAAGATCAGTTATATAGTAATGTGAATTATTTCCTCATTTTCAAAAATTTATATCTTTGTTCACACTCAAATATCAATGTTGAAATTTTTACAGCATGTTGCTATCATATAGGTGTACAAACTGTGCAAAAATCATATTTTTATATTCAGTTCCATCTGAGATAACTAGCCTCAAACTTTACCAAAAATGAAAATTTTCAAATTTCAAAAATCTATAAAAAAATTAAGGAAACATTTGTGAGTGTTCTTGTTCTGTATGAGGCTAGTAGTGTATGAATTCTAATTACAGGAAAAAATAGACTCTCATAAGTCACTCCTTGTTTCTTAATTTTGGGCCTAAAAAGTGGATTTTTGAAAATGTGGATACCAAATTTTGGAGGTCATTTTGACTGGTTATTTTTTAATTTAGGATATTTTGTGTAATAGACAATGTTGCAGAGGACACTTTTCTAAAAACAATCATGTCAATTGCAATGTTGTAAATTAACCCAGTGCAGAGATATTCAAATTTTCGCTAATGTCTCCAGACTAAAAAATCGCCGCGCTCCGACAAATAAAAATGGCCGCCATTCAGTAAAGACGCAAGATAAATGACTTTAAAAATGGTTTTAAACTTCTCAAATATAGGGCAATCACATATAAAAAATTAAAATATTTAAAAATGGTCAAGCAACCATCCCTGTACCACTTCATATGGATTGACCCTTTCACAAAATTCCTTCATACTTTCTTTTCCTTCTTTATAGGGAGACCCATATAAAAACTCAGTCTTTATTCTAGCCTGTTCTGATTTTGACCAAAATTTGGACAAAAAAGTTTTTCAAAATGTTCAAATATTACATTTTGTTTAACTCTGTTTAACTCTGCTGGTTGCCCATGCCAATGCTGCTCCTTGTAGGTAACATTTTACAAATTTGCTTTTATTTTCATCTGAGAAACTGGGTAAAAAGTTATCTTTACACTGATAGATGAGGTCCACAGGGTGAACTTTCCTATCACCTGAGAAGAACCTTATATTAGGGTTTAGGTTCATGTAACTAGCTACATTTATACTGTCTTTATTTGAAGTTTCTCTTTGTAATTCTCTCAACATTTTTCCAATTCTATTTTATCTGAATAAAATTTACTACAGGTTAAATCTATACATACTTCAACACTGTCTAGTCTGTTTTCCATAGTCTGTAATTTCTTTTCAACCTGTCCAACATTTAACTTACTAGAGTTTACTGTTTCTACAATTTGTTTGTTTTTTATCATTTCCTCTTTTAAAGTTTCCATTTTCTGTTCTACTTCACTTATTTTATTGGCAAAATGTAAATGTTCACTTTTTGAATTTTGCACATACTCCTTAAAAATTATCTTTAACCTGTTCAACCTCCTTTACTGTCCTTGTAACAGTGGTTTTTAAATTTTTTTAGTTCACTCATATCTTCTTTTATCTGTTTCAATTCCTCCCTAACTTCTTCCATAAATTGTTGTTTTACTTCTTTAAATTATTCCTTAAATTCCTTCTGCATTAATTTTAAGAATGGCTCAAACATGTTTATATTACTCATATTTTCCGGGTTAGTAAACCCCTCAAATGGTGAACATACTTCATTATTTTGTTGTAGATTATTTAAAAATAATGAGGATATGTTGATACTACTTCCAACACTTATTCTGTCAGTGTCCTCCACTATTTTCTCATTATTTACACCTGTTTCACATTCCATGATACAAAATAGAGAATTTAATGTTTTCTCATGGAACATACTACTGTTCAAAAACAAACCACAAAAGAGTACAGTAAAAATAGAGATACTTATCCATGTTGTCTTCTTTCTTGCTTCCAGTCTTTTAAAATGCAGTGGTAGCAACTTAATGTCAAATTCCATGGTCCAAAAGTAATGTTGGAGTTTGTCTTCATCACGTTGTATTTATTGTGATCAATTGGTAGAGATCCCGGACGAGCCCCCACGTTGATATGTCGAAGTGGTGCTCAATGTCTAAGTTAAGCACTCAAAACAACACTTCACTGTAAATCCTCAGAAATTTGTCCATACATAAGTCGAAATTAACAGGATAGCCTAACAGGTTCTCTACACAGATCACTACTTTGTTGAGAAGACAAATTTATTTGAACCACAGTAAAAAACACAAAAGTCACTTGCACTTACAATTCTTTTACACTGTGTATACTCGTACCACATCTTACATAGTATCTTGGTCTCACTGCTGCTACTACCACCACCGGTACTACCAATACCGTATACATTTTCTTTCTGCCTTTGGCATCTGCCAGCAGGGTTTTTATACCATTCAATAAGGCGGCTAAGTCACGTTTCGTCATGTCATGTGACATCACGTGAAGTTCAGATAGTTTCTATTGAGATTATTTTGGATTTTTAAATAGAAAATATACTTCAAATTACAATATAAATTATCTTTTAGTGTTTAGTAAAGATTTTTTGTACAAATGAAATTGAAAGTAACAGTTACAACTGCTAGCACTTTTTTTTTAATTGTCTTTAAATTTTTAAATAACATATTTATGTAATTGCATTATTATTTGATTCTTTTTGCCTACTAATGGCTTTTATACAAAGTAACATTTTAGTAGCAAGTTAAAATCAATACGTACAAATGCTGATAAGATCGTCTTCTATTTTTAAGATCTTTGGCACAGTTCTTATGACAAATCAAAACAAACATCAATCTCATACGTGCTTTGCCAGTAATTTCCGATTACAAAAATATGCTTAACATTTATGTCCAGTTTAAGGTAAGTTTAACCCATACGGACAACTGTGGTAGTTACAGTTCACGTAAAACACGTGAATATATGGGCGATTTTCTTATGTTACTAATATAGAAAGTGCCTATGAATTGTAACAACTTGCATGAAAGATTGGGAAATTTAATTGTTTCGCTTTTGCTTTTGCCCACAATTTAATGTCAACATCATGAACACATCTACCCTCCTTGCAACGCTGTTTGAAGG
The DNA here is from genome assembly GCA_026315105.1 of Locusta migratoria. Classification (NCBI taxonomy): domain Eukaryota; kingdom Metazoa; phylum Arthropoda; class Insecta; order Orthoptera; family Acrididae; genus Locusta; species Locusta migratoria. The sequence goes on from CM048749.1 coordinate 385,152,266, forward strand.
TCTCCGTCACATGCATTGTTATATGTTTGTACTTCTCTTTCACAGACATCAATTCTGGACACATTCCCACTGCCGTTTCCATTCATACAACATACATCGTACAGGACATCTAGTGATGCAAATGTCTGGGTTGAAGTCGGTAGCTTTTGATGTTCATCCAATATTTAAGCATTTCGAGTTTCTCATTTCTTGTGTAAAACACTATGCTTTACTCCTTTCGTAGTATTTCTTCATTTTCATCACTCGAGTATTCTTCTGGCGATGATATTGAAGAATACGACTCTGGTTCGTGCACCTGGTCACAAACAAACGATTCCGCTCCAGTTGATGTGCGCTCAGCGATATCTAAAGTTTCCTCTGTGGTGGCGTTAAACGTCTTTTACTGATCAGTGATGTCTAGCAGAAAAGCTGCACAATTTCTCTCATATTCACTTATTTGAGTTTTTGTAGGCACACAACCGTCGCTACGCAACAGTTCAAAGAGAATGTATATAATGTTCCAGGGGTTCATTTTGTTAAACAGTACTGTCAGCTGCAGCAGTTGCAGTATCATGTGGACTGGACAGCAATGTCAGCCCCACTTGACAGTGTGGACAAACGCATGGCGCTTAAGCCACAACACGCTTATACGCTGTACGGTGGTGCTGCCTACCTAGCAATCATTTATTATTATCAGGGCCATATTTAAACAGGTGCAACAAGTGCAGCTGCACAGGGTGGTGAAACTTTGGGGGCGGCAAAATTTGGCCAGTGAAAAAAATTGTATTATGGTATATGTTACCAAAATAATTGATTAAATAATTTTATTCAGGTTGTTGTATTGGTAACAGTGGTGTAACCAGAGGTGCTTTTTTTAAAAAAAAAATCACTAATCAGTTTGAATCCCAGATGCCAGGCACGCGGGGGGGGGGGGGGGGGGGGGGGACGTAAAATGAACTACTGCACAGGGGCGTCGCATACCCTAAATACAGCCCTGATTATTATTATTATTATTATTATTTCTTCTTTATATTTCTGCATATATGGTGTAATTCTTTTTTATTTTTTTTACAGATATACTGTGTACAGGTTTCCTACTTTCAGAAAAAACGAAGCAAGAGTAAACTGCCAATAACACATTGCTACAAAATCAAAACAGTCCTTTTACATATGAGGAACACGTTGCCCCTTTTAACAATTTCCAATATACTGTAGTTTAAACAATGATAAAAAAATAAGGCTTAGGTCGGGGCTTGAACCCAGGACCCCCTGCACGACAAGCTAACGCTCTACCAACTGGTCCACTGTGGCATTATGTGATTACGCCCCACAGACAGGCTTTTCCTCTACTTCGTAGGTTAGGTGTTAATTATTATTATAATTTATGCATGTTCTACTGGACGGCAGCAAAACTCACGAATTATATAGTAGTTTTGGTTGATACTCTATCGATATACAACGTTTGGTATGGATCTGAGTGTCTGACATCTGAAGGTTTGGGTGCAGCTGCAAGCATAGCTTGCTGTCATACCACAAAGTGTTAAAAAGTGCATTTTTAATCAAATTTGAAACAATGTAGTGAGAGCTCAAACTGTATGTTCCTTACTTTCATTACATTTTTTTAATTGCAATAAATATAGACTTTGCTTTTTGTTAATGCACAAAATTAGTCAGTTTTCAGGACTAGAAAATGTTTGAATATAACGTGAAAAGCATGTGCCGTTCCCAGTCCGTGATGGTAGGAATAGATATGCAGATATTATTTTTTTAGTCATTATGAAAACTTTTAACACATTGTGGACAGCACCTGAGCCAGACTTTTCAGTCGTGGTCAGGTGGACGGCACCCGAGTCTGACTCGTACAATGGTAAAAATTTAGTAACTGCCATTGCACAACCTCCCATCTGTAGATAAACACACAAGGAAACTTCTCTGCATTTTTCTGCCACATAGTGAGTGAAGATTTAACTATTTCTACGCTACAAAAGAGCTTCGTATTTCCCGCTCTCTGATCAGTCCTACACTGCTTGTGTGTGCTTTCGCATTGCTTGCACTCTACTGATTCTCCATATGGTGAATTTACACGAGAGCAATGTTTTCAATGCCCTTGAAGAGGAACTAGATGATTCTAATTCAGAAGGAGAAGGTAATTATCTGTAAGAACACAATTTATTCTTTTTTTATGTGTCTGCTAATTTTAATAGGCACAAATAAAAATAAAAATCACACTCAAACACACATACAAGCTTTCGCCACCACAGGCTGATTCTTCAGGAAAAAGAAGAAAAAAGGGGAGGAGAAAGGGAAGGATATGGGTTTTAAGGGAGTGGAAAAGGAGTCATTCCAATCCCAGGAGTGGAAGGACTTACCTTAGGGGGAAAAAAGGAAGGTAAACAAATACACACACACACTCACACATATCGAAATGCAAACACACACATTACACGCATATTATATATATATAAAGATTACTTACCAGGCAAAGGAGCACAGGAAGTGATAGTAGCACAAATAAATTAATAAATTCACACACACACACACACACACACACACACACACACACACACACACACACACACACACACACACACACACAAAAGCTAGCTTTCGCAGCCTAGCTGCCTCGTCAGGCAGAAGGGAAGGAGAGGGAAAAGGAAATGATGACGGTTTAAAGGAGTGGGTAAGGAGTCATTCCAATCCCGGGACAGGAAAGACTTACCTTGGGGGGAAAAAAGGAGGGTAAACAAATGCACACACAGCCACCCATTCACAGAGACACAAGTACACCTAGGCAGACATTCTGTAGAAAGCTTACTACAGAATGTCTGCCTAGGTGTACTTGTGTCTGTGTGAATGTGTGGGTGTGTGTGCATTTGTTTACCCTCCTTTTTTTTCCCCAAGGTAAGTCTTCCCTGTCCCGGGATTGGAATGACTCCTTACCCAATCCCTTAAAACCCTCATCATTTCCTTTTCCCTCTCCTTCCCTTCTGCCTGATGAAGCAGCTAGGCTGCAAAAGCTTGCATTTGTGTGTGTGTGTGTGTGTGTGTGTGTGTGTGTGTGTGTGTGTGTGTGTTTATTTGTTTATTTGTTGCTATCACTGCCTTTGCTCCTTCACCTGGTAAGTGGACTTCATCTATTTTTTACATATGAGACAGACTTCATTCTTCCAAATTAGACAACCAACTCATTATTGCATCCGTAGTTAGAAATCTGCAATTAAAAAGAAACAAAGAAGAAGAAAAAAAGAAAAAAAAAAGAAAAACAAAAGGTTATTAAAAACAGCATCCCAGCTGCCCCATCCAGGGTCACATATGCCAATTGTGAATTTGTTACAGTGGTGAAACGGTCGGGGGTGGGAGTGTAGTGTAGCTATATTACCGCGAGATGACGTAAACCGACTGACGGCGTGGCGCAGGGGATAGCATAACCGGCTGAGGTGCTGAAGGTCGCTGGTTCAATCCCGTCCACCAGCCAAAATTTCTTTCTTTGTAATTAACAATTCAGAATGTTCTACATCTTTCTTATATTCACTTGTAAATTCTACTTGTTTCTTATGTTAACTACTAATTTCTGGTACATTCTGTCTGTGTATAAATAGCAGAGCACTCTGCCCGATAGACAGTTAGTGCTGCATGTATGTTAAGTTTGTAATAAACCTGCTTTCAGTATAAGTGAGGTGTTCAGTTGCCTTCAAAGTCAAGCCTGCTTCCATTTCAACGTGACATTGTTTGGTGGAGGCGCCGGGTAACCTGTGCACCAGCTGCATCACTGTGACTCTGATTAGGCAACATGAGAGCCGTTGCTTACACAAACTGGAACCAGAATACAAGAGATATACCGAGTACATACTTCCAATAGTCCGTATTGTCAGAAGAACGATGGACACGAAGCCAGCAGTAAGCCAGCTACACATAAGACACCCATCGGTGTTCCCTGGCAACACTGGACAGGACACCTACAACAAATGGCTAAAAAAGGGTTCAACGGAGTCGCCAAGTACAACAGGTGCGATGATACAATGTGCTTGGCCAACTTTTATTTCTACCTGGGCGGAACCTAATGAAGGGTATAGCAGAAGACGTGTACCAAGGCCTTCTGATAAAAGACGTTGCTACGATGGAAGAGTTCATAAAGTGATGGCAGCGTGTTGAAGAGATGCAACAAAGGAGGGTTGGATGCAAGAAGTATGATTGACTCCCCAATATAGTCCCTATGGCCGTTATGGAAGACCAGCATGACTTCGCTTTTCTCATACGACAAATTGTGAGAGAAGAATCACAACAGTGCCTGGCAGCCGGGACTCTTAGACCGAGCAAGCATCAGATTATGGCCATAGATGTAAGTCTTGTAAGTCACGAGGCAACCGACACCGCTGAGAAAGAGGTATTTCAAACATTAGCTCCTGTCTGCCCCGTCAATCGCACCCGACGTGAAGATTGGCGTCGCCCTGCTATGACTTACGCTGCAGCCGCCTAACAGCAGCCCATGAACCGGCCGACGCGGCCACAACCAACTCCCAGCAACTATGACACACTGCAGAAGAACAGATATCTGGAGGACAGAAGACAACACACCACTATTTTTCCACTGTGGGCACCCTAGACATGTCATACGCTCCTGCAGAGAGAGAAGGCGAGTATTTGTGGATTATTTTGCCGCAGGATGTCAGTCATCAGACCAGTTCTATACCAGGCAATCACCTGCTGACGAGTTCAGTCGACCTATGGGAAGAAACCCATCGCCGTACCCTAGGCGAAGTCGCACCCCGACACGCCACAGCTGTTCACCATGGCCGTACAGAGGTACCAGCAGCTCCCCTAGCCATCGCGACCAGGAAAACTAAGCAAGGCGACCATCTACAGAGGTGAGGCCGCCGCAGTTGAAAATCCTCCATGGACGACAGTCTCCAAGATGTCGTGAATTCTCATCGACATCATAATCGACAGCCAACCTGTCCGGCACTTGTTGATTCAGGAGCGTCTTTCTCTGTATTGTCTGATAATTACTGCTGCACACTAAAGAAGACAATGTTCTGCGATACAGGGGCAGCTGTGCTGAAGGTAACGAATGGAAAGTACGTCCATCCAGCTGGAACTTGTGTTGCAAGAATAACGTACAACAACAGGACCCAGCCATTTGAATTTGTCGTGTTAACAGAATGTAGTCACAATGTAATCCTCGGATGGGACTTCCTTCAGGCATCCCAAGCTATCATTGACTGTGGAAGATCTGAGCTGCAAATTGAAAAAGTTGTTCCAACGGGTACACGTAATACATTATTTTTTGGGAAGTTATTTGCCGTTGACAATGTGACGATCCCACCGTTGACGATGAGAAGAGTTGCAATCAAAAACACACATGAGCGATTAAACTATGAAGTGCTTGTTGATAGTAAAAAGTTTATCAGGCTCACCAAAGAAATTTACATACCAGCGGCTGTTATAAGCATTACCAGAGGTCAAGGGGAGATTTGGATCACTAATTGTCACGAGCAGTCACAACTTATCCCCAAGGGAATGTGTATCGAGACAGCTGAACTAATCCAGGACGGTGAGCTCATTGTCATCAGTGAAGACCAATGCTCTGCTGTTAGACAACACGCTGGAGGAAATAAACGTGGAACTGCCAATAGGGCCCAGACTGACCAAGGAACAACGCCAGCGGGTGTTAGTATAACTAAGTCAATTTTTGGGTGCATTCACACCTCAGCAGAAGAAAAGTCAGACCAAACGGCCCACGATATGGCATCGTATTAATATTGGGGATCATCCACCAATTACCCAGTGTTCGTATAGTGTGTCGCTGGCAATTCTGTGTAGACTATCGGCAGCTGAACAAAATCACAAAGATAGATGTCTACCCACTGCCGTGCATTGACAACACCTTAGACTGCTTGAAAGGAACTGCATACTTCTCAACTATGGACATGCAGACAGGTTACTGGCGAATCGAGGTTGACGAAGCTGACAGGTAGAAGATGGCTTTTATTACACATGACAGCCTCTATCAATTCAAAGTAATGCCATTTGGATTATGTAATGCTCCAGCCACATTCGAACACTTGATGGACAACTTGCTTTGACACATTAAGTGGACGACATGTCTTTATTATTTAGATGACATTGTCGTTTTCTCGAAAACATTTGAAGAACATCTGAGTCACCTGTCAACTGTGTTAAAGTGTGTTCAGTATGCAGGACTCCGCCTCAATCCAAAGAAGTGCCTCTTTGTAGCCAAAGAGATGAAAATCCTGGTGTCCGTCCTGATCCAGATAAAGTAAGGACAGTCACAGAATTTCCAACTCCTCAGCACTCGAAGTTTTCTCGGGCTGTGCTCATACTACCGACCTTTCATAAAAGGATTTTGTAACAAGGCACGTCCATTACAAGAACTTATGCAGGGAGACGCCAAATTTTACTGGGATATGAGACAAAAGAAAGAGCCATCCGGGCACTTAAGGAGGTTCTAACTTCCGCACCATTGCTAGCCTTGTACGCCGAGAATCCGGAAACAGAACTTCACACAGACGCCAGTAGTTATGGAATTGGTGCAGTCCCTGTACAAGTTCAGGAAGGTGCTGAAAAAGAGATAGCCATGCATCAAGAGTACTCTCAAAGTCCGAGATGAACTACTCTACAATGTCTCGCAGTTATCTGGGCTCTCAACAAGTTTCAGGCAAAGGATATAAGGGAGGTGTAGAGGAGTGTGGAGAGGGCGTGAAGGGATTTGAAATCATAAGAATAATACGGAAAAATAAAAATAAGAAAATAAAGTTGGGGAAAAAAGGAAAAAATAAAAACAAGGAAAGAAGGGGGGTATTAAAAAAGGGTGGGAAAAATAGGAAAAATAAAAGTAATAATTTGAGGGGATATTGAAAGTGGTGATACACAGTTGTAAGGCAGACATGGATACAGTATAATGGGTGAGGAAGGAAGGAAAGGGGGCGGGGGGGCGGGGGGAGAATGTTAGGCATAGGGTGCAGGGATTGAAGTTGAGGTCAGGATGGTTGCGACACCATAGAATGTGTTGAAGGGACAACTCCCATCTGTGCAGTTCAGAAGAGCTGGTGGTGGAGGGGAGGATCAGTATGGCTCGGGTAGTGAAGCAACCATTGAAATACAGAGTACTGTGCTCAGCTGCATGCTTTGCCACAGGGTCGCCTATCTTGCTTTTTTCTAAAATTTGATAGTGGCCATTCATTCTGACAGCTGGTTCATTGTAATATCAATACAAAAAGCTGTGCAATGATAGTAGCAGAGTTGGTATGTCACATGGCTACTTTCACTGGTGGCCCGACCTCTGATGGGGATAGATAAGCCTATGACAGGACTGGAATAGGAAGTGCTGAGTAGGTGGATTGAGCAGATTTTGCATCGGGGTCTTCCACAGGGATATGATCTCTTTGGTAAGGGGTTGGGGTTGGCAGTGGCATAGGGATGTCCTTATGATGTTGTGGAGGTTGGGTAAGCAACGGAACTCCACTTTAGGAGGGTTGGGAAGGATCTTGGGTAGGATGTCTCTCATTTCAGGGCATGATGACAGATAATCAAAGCTCTGATGAAGGATGTGATTAAGTTGTTCCAGTCCAGGGTTCTGTTGCCCATCCAACCTCAACATCCTAGTCCATCGTAATACCACTCCCAATCCTAACCCCTTACCAGAGGGATCATATCCTGTGGGACTCCAATTCAAAACCTGCCCAATCCACCCACCCAGCACTTCCTATTCCAGTCCCGTCACAGGCTTATCCTACCCAACAGGGGTCAGACCACCTGTGAAAGCTGTCATGTGATATACCAACTCTGCTGAAATCATTGCACAGTGTTTTATATTGATATGACAACAAACCAGCTGTCCGTCAGAATGAATGGCCATCGCCAAACTGTGGCAAGAAGCAAAATGGGTGACCCTGTGGCACAGCATGCAGCTGAGCACAGCACTCTGAATGTCAATGGCTGCTTCACTACCCAAGACGTCTGGATCCTCCCCTTCACCACCAGCTCTTCTGAACTGTGCAGATAGGAGTTGTCCCTTCAACACATTCTATGGTCCCGCGACCATCCTGTCTCAACCTAAGGTAATTTCCCATCCCTGCACCGTATATGCCTAACCTCTGCCCCCTCCCCCTTCCCCCTGTCTTCCTTCCCACCCATTGTCCTGTATACATTTCTTCCTCACAACCGTGTATCACCACTTACAATATCTTTTTAAGTTATTACTTTTATGTTGTTGTTGTTTTAATTTTTCTCAACTTTATTTTTTCCCTTTTTTTCCCCAACTTTATTTTTATTTTTTTCCTTTTTTCCTAACTCTATTTTTCCTATTTTTATTTTTCCATATTATTTTATCATTTCAAATCCCTCCACTCCCTTCCCACACTCCTACACCTTCCTTTTATCCTTTCCCACCCCTTCCCTTCATTGTATTCATTGCCACAGTTCGAATTCCCGTCTATCAGAGCCTTTAAATTCCATCATGCAATATGGAACTTTCTATCCCCACCTTTACTCAGCATTCTTGCACCTTCACTCCCCACCTCAATCACAGTCTAGCTTGTTTTTCTGGAGTGTGTTTATAGTTGTCTGAGTGATTTCGTGATTGTATGTGTTTCTTTTCCTGACAAAGGCCATGGCCAAAAATTCAAGTTGTATGAATGTGATTATCTATTTTCGTGTCTGTCAGCAGCTCAGCAAGCCTCTTTACATAAGTCAGTTGTTGTGGCTGAACAATTATCATAAAATGACAATGCAAGCCTTGAAGAATGATACCAAAAATGTAAATTGATCCCACATGAAAACAAGACAAAAGACCACATTGCCTTCAGAAAAACAAATTGGTTACTTTCAGACAGCAAATAAATATTATATTTGTAATTTAACAATTTCTTATCTTGTATGATTGACATGTATCCTATAAATACAATAATTTGGCGGGCCACGGATTAGGAATCACAGAATTTGCAATAAAGTACAATCTCAGAAAGGTTGTCACCATACTCAATCCTTTTCTTTTTACAAATTAAGTGATGTGTATATATGTCGTGCACCAAATAGTAATAGTACAGTATAACATCGTTAGCACAAACTTGCGAAAAAAATTGGTCCCGCTAGGAATACATTAGTTCTTATGGTATGTTTTATCAGTTAACATGAATTTCGGTTACGGCAAATTACCAACTCTTGTTTCATTTCCTAGCGTAATTAAATTTCACTGAAACACAAACTTCCTAACTTTAGTATTCTAAAGCATCCCCCCCCCCCTCCAAAATGAATGTAGGAAATGTAGCTACAAAGCTAATTATACTTATTGTTGACTCGTTTTCAACGTATTGTAGGTCGGTAGCTGCGACTATGACCTCAACAATCGGTGTATGCTGTATGTTGTAAGACATTGAATAATGTGTGCAGGAATGTACGCAGTGCTAGATTTGACAGGTGTTCTGTTAGCCGTTGCTATATCGAGTTGGAATACTGAATAAAAACTACAGTTACAACTGGTACCATAGCACAACAAAATGGCAAACACGAAAGAACCAGCTCTAAATGTACAGTTTAAGCTTAAGATTGTAGATTAAGTGGACCATGGTATCAAGAAAACAGCAATTGCAGAGCAGTTTGGAATTCCTAAATCTACTTTATCTTTGATTATTAAGAATTGAGATAAAATTATTAATGCTGTGGCTTCAGGTTCTGGAAACAAATATAAACGACTTTGTTCCATCAAGTACGAAGACATAGAGATGTTACTGCTAGAATGGCTCAATGATATGCATGTATCTAACATACCTTTAACTGGCCCTATGATTCAGTCAAAAGAAAATGATATTGTTAAATATATGGGCATCAAAGACTTTCATTGTTCTGCTGGTTGGTTGTATCGGTTCCAAAAGAGACATTCAATTTCATCTGTACAAATTTGTGATGAAGCAAAAAAGTTGATGAAGAAAGAGCGAACAGCTGGTTGCATGAATTCAACCGAGTAAGGAAAAGTATGCCTCATGTGATGTGTTTAACTTGGTTGATACTGGACTGTTCTACAATCTTTCTTTAAATCTCATCCTGGGGATAAAAGGTGATAAGCGTCACGGAGGTATACTGTAATACTGATGGCAGTGAGAAGTTTGTCCCTGGGTTATCAGTAATTCCAAAGAAACATGTTGTTTTAGAAACTTAAACGTGGAAACATCATTTCGCAAGTGGCTTCTTCATTTAAACATTCGAATGGTTGCTCAAAATAAACATGTCCTTCTTACAATGGACAGATGTACTGTCCATAACTTACAGGATCTGAACCTATCCAACATAAAGGTTCAGTTTTTTCCACCCATTGCAACAAGCTGCTTTCATCCTAATAATCTCTCTCATGAAGAGAGCTTATCATAAGCGACTTGTAAGAACTGCCATTCATGCTGCTGAAAACAATAGTGCAACACCATATTGGAATCTGCTTAACGCAATAAAAGTGATCACAGCTGCCTGGAACTCAGTATCGCCACATCATATAGGGAAGTGCTTCAACAGAGCTTGGAAACATAGCAACACTGAAGATGTCCATGAGTTAGAAGATGCCACTTCACTTGTTGAATGGTCATTTCTGCAGGACATAGCGAACCCGGGGATTAGTTTCAAAGAATTCATTAGTGTAGATGACGATGTTGCTGTATGTGCTTCTGTGGAATCGGATGTGCCAAACGCTGTGAACGAGGTGCAAGAAGGGCCATCAGAAGAAAGTGAAGAGGAAGAGATTACAGATACCATCCCATGTACCTGTCCTGAGATGTTTACAGCCTTGGACTGTTTAGAACAGCTTCAACATCTGACATCACTGCTGGGTTTATGGTTGCTATCATTACACTTGTTGTGAATTTATAAAATATTATCATTCCCATGAACGTCCACGAACCATGACTGAACTTTTTCCAAGAAAGAAAGGTAAATAATTTGTGAGTACTTGTAGTTTTACAATCACTTTATAATGTTACAAGCCTACGATAATGTGACTGATAATATAGTATATTACACATTAGTGTACTGCTGTACATGTATACTTATTAAAATATTTGTTTTTCACTTGACACGAATTTTTTTTAACATGAACTCCTGATTTTTTGGTCTCTTTGGATTATTGTTAACAAAGTTTTACTGTGATTAATAAATTGGTATAAAATAGGTAGACTAAAGAAAATATCATAAAAGTAGTTTCATCTTGTTTTTTTGCGACATGTAAAATAGAAATTTGGATGTTTGCTTATATGAGTTTCCTGAAACAAGTGTCTTATACTTTAATCAACACTTCCAGTTTCCCCGATACAGAAGTGCGGCGAGTTGCTGTTACTTGGGTGGAAGACATGGGTAGTGATGAATTAGTGGACTTGTTGCCACAGTTAGTGCAGGCACTGAAACACGAAACCTGGGAGGCTTCCCCACTTGCACATTTTCTGCTGAAGAGGGCACTTATTTCACCTCGTGTTGCACATCATTTGTATTGGCTTCTAACACAAACCTTACCAGGAGAATCACCTCAGGTAATAACTTGTTTAAAATTAAATTTTTATCCATCGCAGCAATTATGTTTTATAGGTTGGAAAAGTAAACAGCCACCAGTTTCAAGGTTGTAGATTTATTTACAATTAGTTTCGAGCAATTATTGCCCTTCTTCAGGTATCTGTAGGAACAGTTAAGAATAATATACAATTACAAATATAATAATGGAAAATCCAGGTTGGAATTAATAATATAGTAAGGACAGTTTACAACTCACCGCAAAGACATGGTGATGAGCTGCGATAGGCACATACAAAAGACACACACATAGAACACTTTCAGCTATTGGCCATGGCCTTCTTCAGAAAATAGAACACTCAAGAAATCACACAGGCACACAACACAGTCATACAACCATCACCTACGGCTACCGCAGGTCATAGTTGTATACTGTGTTGTGTGCCTGTGTTATTGCGTGAGTGTTCTATTTTCTGAAGAAGGCCATGGCCGATAGCTGAAAGTGTTGTATGTGTGTGTCTTTTGTATGTGCCTATCGCAGCTCGTTGCCACATCTTTGCCATGAGTTATATACTGTCCTTAGTATATTATTCATACAATTACAAATCTTACATATAATTCACAGTACAATCACAGGATTAAAGGGGCAAGAAGTACACTGTATATGAAGCATTCTCGAAAAGTGACAAAATGTGAAACGTTAATGTGCTATTCTGCTGCATATTGATAAAAATTAGTACTGTACAAAGTATTAAGCTCATATAAACAAAGAATTTTTGGTACTTACATAAATTATGCCCTATATCAATTTATGAACTTACGTTCAGGGTGGTTACAAATTGCTCTGTTTAAACATATAGGGCCCAATTTATGTAAGTATCATAAAAGTTCTTCATTTATATGAATTTAATTCTTTGTACAGTTCCCTATTTTATCAATATGCAGCAGAATAGCACATTAATGTTTTGCATTTTGTCACTTTTTGAGAAAGCTTTATATACAGTGTACTACTTGCCCCTGCAATTGTACTGAGAATTTTATGTAATATTTGTAATGGTATATTATTCTTAACTGTCCTGAAGAGCAATACTTGCTCGAAACTGGTTGTAAATAAATCTACAACTTTGCAACTGGAGCCTGTTTACTTTTCCGACCTAACTTGCTTAAGACAATAATTAATTTAAAAGATAGACTTGCTGATAAGTATTTGCTAAAGGAAGCACAATGTAATACTGATGATGGACAAGCGTAAAAGTCCTCTGTACTGTCCTAGCTTTCATAATTATTCATTCCTTTCTTGAGGAAGACAGAGGCATAGGTTTTGAATGGTAAAAAGGTCAGCAGGTCACTCAAGAATTGAGGAATAAACAGGAAGGAAGACCAGTGAGTGAATAATTAATAAGTGATATTCCCATTATGCCAGAAATAAAATACACACATGGTCAACCTCTTCCATGACCTTTACATCCATATTTGTGTATCTATTGTAGTAACAGTAGAATAATTTACAAGTTAAAATGTGCCAATTTCTGTAGAAGAAAGAACTGATATTTGTTTTCTTTGTGGCTCATAGAACACTTCAGAAGCTATTCACTACGATGAAAGGACACTGGGTGAAGCTCGCTATTATCGACGCTTGCAGTTGATGCTTAGAGCACTGATTGCTATTTCTGGAAGTGCATTGCGGCAGAGGTTTTTTTCACAACAGCTGCTTGTAAAAGTGAGTATAAATTATTTAGGAAAAATGTTTGGCATATATTTAATTAATAATTAAATGGCTCATAAATAATTAACCAGGACAACACTGATATCTGAAGATGTTTATTCATATCATCTGTAGATATCAGTGTTGTGCATACACCACCTACATAATTAAATATATTTAACATGTGATGTTTATTGATCATAACCTCTTCCATGCAGCTCTGTCCAGCTGTATATTGCACATATCTCCTCTTTCACCCTTCTCAGCCCTCTACCCATGGTCCCTTTCAAACACACCATCTGATGCTTCCCTCTCTCAGTTCATACCTTCCCATTGTTTCCCTTGTCACCTCTCTGGCCATTTTCTTCTCACCAGTGGACCCACCATTCACTTGCATGGTACAGGCTTGACAAATGTAGAATTCTTGAGTGGAGGACTGGTAAGTACCCCTTGTCCTCTGGTCACCATAACCTCAGAACATTCTTCAGTATCACTGTGTGGCACAGCGGTAGTATGTTGTGTGTTTCGAGGGTTGTGAGGAAGGTCAAAACCTATACAAATAACCTCAGTTGTTGGGTGTGCTGTATGCCGTTGGGGTGTGTTGCTGTTAAGGTGGAAGAGTTTGTAATGGCAACCTCTGGGGATACGATCACACCTCAGTTGTAAAAGTTTTACCCAGGCAGGTGGTGCAATGTTCCCAAGCTGTCTTAGGACTGAGAAGGATCCTTTTCAACTCCTAGTTAGGTAGGTGTACCAAATGGGGGTATCAAAACTCAACCAACAAAAAGGGCTCGAGTGTCTAGTCTTCATAACTTCAGAGTTTCTAAAATGTCGCTTAGCTGCAATAACAGAACACCTGCTGATAACCAGAATGTAATAGTTGTAGTTAAAAGGAAACAGGCCAGCAATTTTGAGAAAATGTCATTTTACATACAAAAGGATTTAGAAAACATTGTTGGAGATTAAACCTATCACATATTGGTGAAAAGGGAGCATGTTAACATATAAGGAAAAAATTCCTAGCAGGAAAACTATGTATAAAAAATAGATGTGATTCACTTACTAGGTGAAAGAGCACAGGTACATAGACAGAAACATAAATATTTATGTGCTCTTTCGCCTGGTAAGTGAACCACATCTAATATATAGAAATCAAATAACTTACCCAAAGGACAGGCTCGTAGATAGACACAAAAACACAAATAGAAACACAAAGAGGAAAAAAGGGGAGGAAAAGGGAAGGATATGGGTTTTAAGGAAGTGGAAAAGGAGTCATTCCAATCCCAGGAGTGGAAGGACTTACCTTAGGGGAAAAAAAGGAAGGTAAACAAAAACACACACATCCACACATTTACACAGACGCAAGTACACTTGACAGTGTGTCTGCCTAAGTGTACTTGCGTCTGTGTAAATGTGTGGATGTGTGTGTTTTTGTTTACCTTCCTTTTTTTCCCCTAAGGTAAGTCCTTCCACTCCTGGGATTGGAATGACTCCTTTTCCACTTCCTTAAAACCCATATCCTTCCCTTTTCCTCCCCTTTTTTCCTCTTTTTCCTGAAGAAGCTGCCAGTGGTGGCGAAAGCTTGTATGTGTGTTTGTGTGTGATTTTATTTGTTTCTATCGACGAGCCGGTCCTTTTGGTAAGTCATCTGTTTTCTATTTTTATTTTTGTTTATCCCACCGGGAAAGTTTCCCTCTATAATTTTCGTTTCATCAAATAGAAACACAAACAAACACAAGATACAAGCTTTTGCAACCGATGACCACTTCTTCAGGAAAAGAGGAAGAAAGTAGGGGGTGGGGGAGGATGCAGGTTTTAAGGGAGTGGAAGAAGAGTCATTCCAATCCTGGGAGTGGATGGACTTACCTTAGGAGGGAAAAAAGGAAGGTAAACAAGTGCGCGCACACCCACATACATATACACGCAAACATGCCAAGATAGACATTTGTAGAAAGCAAAGAAGTTGGACACAGATACCACTTGAGACAGAGGCTCTGTCCAGAGAACTGAGGCAAATATGTTAAAGATGGTGGGCAGAAATTTGATTTAGTGGAGGTTGAGACCAGGTGGGCAATGGGAGGAGAGAATTTCCCATCTCCGGAGTTCTGAAAGATTGGTGTCAGTGGGAAGTGTCCAGGTAACACTGTGCCAGGATGTGCTGGCCGTGCACCAATGTGTGTTTAGCCACAGGGTGCTCCTCATTACACACACACACACATACACTCACACATACGCAAACACACCTAGACAGACATTTGTAAAAAGCAAAGAAGTTGGACAGAGATACCACTTGAGGCAGAGGCTCTGTCCACAGAACCGAGACAAAGATGCTAAAGATGGTGGGCGGGAATTTGAATTTAGCGGAGGTTGAGACCAGGTGGGCAACGGGAGGAGAGAATAAGCTGAAGGGCAAGTTCCCATCTCTGGAGTTCTGAGAGGTTGGTGTTAGTGGGAAGTATCCAGATAACCCGGACGGTGTAACACTGCGCCAAGATGTGCTAGCCGTGCACCAAGGCATGTTTAGCCACAGGGTGATCTTCATTACCAACAAACACTGTCTGCCTGTATCCACTCATGCGAGTGGACGGGTTGTTTCTGGTCATTCCCACATAGAACGCTTCACAGTGCAGGCATGTCAGTTGGTAAATCACGTGGGTGCTATCGCAAGTGGCTCTGCCCTTGATCGTGTACACCTTCTGGGTTACGGGACTGGAGTAAGTGGTGGTGGAAGGGTGCATAGCACAGTTTTTACAGTGGGGGCGGTTACATGGGTAGGAGCCAGAGGGTAGGGAAGGTGGTTTGGGCATTTCATAGGGATGGGCTAGGAGGATACGAAGGTTAGGTGGGTGGCGGAAAGACACTCTTGGTGGAGTGGGAAGGATGTCATGAAGGATGGATCTCATTTTGAGGCAGGATTTAAGGAAGTCGTATCCTTGCTGGAGAACCACATTCCGAGTCAAAAGCAGTCTTGGAAAGTATCGGGTGTCAAGAGGGGCACTTCTTGGGGTTCTTCTGTGGAAGGTTCTGGATTTGTGGGGATGAGGAGGTGGCTCTGGTAATTTGCTTCTGTACCTGGTCAGGAGGATAGTTGCAGGATGTGAAAGCTGTTATTACGTTATTGGTGTTTTGGTTCAGGGATTCAGGACTGGAACAGACTCGTTTGCTACGAAGAGCTAAGCTGTAGGGAAGGGAACGTTTGATGTGGAATGGATGGAAGCTGTCATAATGGAGGTACTGTTGTTTATTGGTTGGTTTGATGTGGATGGATGTGTGAAGTTGGCCCTTTGACAGATGGAGGTCAACATTAAGGAAAGTTGCATGGTATTTGGAATGAGACCAGGTGAATTTGATGGGACCAAAGTAGTTGAGGTTGGAGAGGAAATTCTGGAGTAGTTCTTCATTGGGTGTCCAGATCATAAAGTAGTCATCAATGAATCTATACCAAACTAAGCATCCCATAAATAAGTTTGCGTATGGGGGGGGGGGGGGGGGGGGGCGCTATTCTGGTTGGTATGTCTGGTCCTCAAAGGTGAAGTAGTTGTGGGTTAGGATGAAGCTGGCTAGGGTAATGACAGAGGTCTTAGGTAGGGTTGCAGGTGGTCGACATGAAAGGAAGTACTCCATCATAGCGAGGCCCGGGGTATGATGGAGTTAAAAGGACGGTTTCCAGAAGTAACAGGTTGGGTAAGGATTTCTGGCGCTTGAGAAAGTGGTTGGTGTCTTTGATGAAGGATGGGAGACTGCACATGATGGGTTGAAGGTGTTGGTCTATGTAGGCAGAGCTTTGGTCTGTGGTTGCTTGGTAACCTGCCACATGACAATGTTTGCCATAGTTTCTTTTAGTTACAGTTTTTTCTTTGATATTCAAAAATTAATTTGTGAAAAGGCAAATGATATTTGTTCCTTTCAAAACTTTTCTCCAAGAATATTGTTAATTACTCCAACTAGACTCATCGTTATCATTTCCTTTTCTCAAGGTCGAGGGCACTTGGTGCTTTAAGGCCTTGATGTGGTAAAAAATATAAGACTGAAATGCACTACCTTACAAATAAATAAAACAAAAAACAAACTACTTCCACTTCAAAATTTAATTGATCATCAACTTCACTGTCACATCTTTACCGAACAGCATCAGATCTACTTAACTACTAACTTAAAGACAGGTCAACAGTGACAGACATTCAGTTTTTTTAATCAGAGATAATGAACTGTTTAATTATTGCCAATGATTTTTTTTTTAACGTTTTCTTTTTATGAAATAGAAAATAAGAAAAATATCTCTCTACGAAAAAATAAGTTAAAAAATAAAAAATATAAAATAATGGATAAAATTATGTCTCATTGTTTATTGCTTGTCATTTCATACTATCCTGATATATTCCGATCCCGGGACAGATGCAAGTACACTTGTGTCTGTGTAAATGTGTGGGTGTGTGTATTTATTACCCTTCTCCCCCCCCCCCCCCCTCCAAGGTAAGTCTTTCCTGTCCCGGCATTGGAATGACCCCTTACCTACTCCCTTAAAACCCTCATAATTTCCTTTTCCCCTCTCCTTCCCTTCTGCCTGACGAAGCAGCTAGGCTGCGAAAGCTAGCGTTTGTTGTGTGTGTGTGTGTGTGTGTGTGTGTGACTTTGAGGGTGACAATAGTCTGATGAAACAATAATAAGATTAAAACATTGCTGAAAAAAAGATTGCTGAAAACTGATCAAAAATTTCAGAACAACGAATAGAAATGTTGAAAAACGGGAATAGGAAATAATTGCGAAGTCTCTAGGAAATGCCAAAAATGGTTATTTTTAGGTTGTTGTAAACTGAAGTTGTGAAATGGTATTAAGGCAGTAAAATGTGGATGAATGATGGATATTATAGAGGAGATGCACTGTTGAAAGCGGTAAATATAATAATAAGAATAAAAATAAAAAAGACGTTATTCGTACTTTTAGGTTAAGGTTCGGAAGTCAATAGTAATTGTTGTATGTAGCCTATTTGACCAGGAGAAAAATGAATTGTAAACTAAGAAGGCAGGCAAATACAAAGTGAAAATACTATGTAAAACATAAACAGAAGGAGAAAGTAAGATGACAGAAAAGATTTTGAAAGGCAACAGAGCAGTAACAAACATTCGTAATTGTTAGGTTCAAATTGATGAAACAAATATTATAGAGGGAAACTTTCCTGGAAGGAAAAATACGTAAAAAAAAAAAAAAAAATGGAGATCATTTAACTTAAAGCACAGCCTCGTTGACAACCACTCCCGGGATTGGAATGACTCCTCATCCTCTCCCTTAAAACCCGCTTCCTTCACTTTTCCCCCCTCCTTCCTTCCTCTTTTCCTGATCAAGCAGCCAACGGTTGCAAAATCTTGAATCTTTGTGTTTGTGTGTGTTTTTGTCTTTTTGTATCTATCAATGAGCCTGTGCTTTGGGTAACTGCTGAAGTGCCTAAACAAATCCCTGTTTGCTGTTCATTCCATAGATTCATGTTAAGGAGATCCTTGTGGATGTGGAACATGTCAATATATAATTTTTTTCTTTTTTTCTTTTTTACAAGCAAAAATAATTAAACCAATAGTTGTCCTTTGAATACACACAATCATTTGGTTCTATTCAAAAATTTGCCAGTGGAGTAGGAGGAGTTGGCCACTACCAAGACTTTCCAGCTCCTATTAAAGTGATCTTTATTTAAATAATTCTCAGTCTCTGCAACAGAGACTGAGAATTATTTAATTATTCAACACTGTTGCTGCACCAGCCACCACCACCATTGTGGAATGGAATGAAATGAAATAATCTTTATTTGTATCTAAATGGTTTTGGTTGCTGTCAAATTATGGAAAATAAGTGTTCCTAGTATTGTATGCTGAGCTGTTTGTTGGAAAAAGGGATATATTATTTATGACAAAATTCATTAAAGAATAAATACACTGAGGGGCAGTAGTTAGTGTACCCAGTTCTGTGAAGAGGCTTCTACAGGATGTCCATGATTTACTGTACAAATAATATGTAATACACGGTTTTGGACTATGAAAACTTTCGAGTGAAGATTATCCCTAAATATTATACCATATTACATTATGGAATGAAAGTAAGCACAGTATGTAAGCTTTTTTATTTCTATGTTGCATATTTCTGCTTACACTCAAATTGCAAATACAGATTTGTTAACACTTGTGACCCATTCCCTAATTCTTTTGTCACAGTTTTGCAATATTAATTAGATTACTGAATTTTTCCAACACTATATCAAATAAGGTAATTAAAGACCAATTTAATTTCACTTTCGGTGGTGCAACAATAAAAGAGAATACATGTTCATGTTTATTTTCAGAGTTGGTTCAACAGTCACAAGCCACTCTCTCATGCCGCTATGTGACATTGTTGTCATTCTTTAGAATCCGGGGGGGGGGGGGGGGGGGAGGGGAGGAATGTCAGAACTTGTCTGAATGTATACACAAATATCACACAACCAGTGATTTGTTCCATGAAAGATGGTTTGAATAACGCTGGCTTACTACATAAAAAGTACTTGCAGCACACACATTTCCTATGGTCAGATGTCTAAGAACAGAAGAGGACCTTGTAAATTGCCATAAATGAGATTTTGGATCATGCATCTGGAAGTGAGCCACTGGATTTTTCAGCTGAGGAAGAATTGCAACAATCTGTAGTTTAAGATGCTTTGTTGGCAGATGATGTTACACTATACGAAGTTTCCTGAATAATGATGGCTCAAAAATACTCTTTCAAACCACCGTTCAGATGTTGACTTCTTCGTAGATTTCACAACTTGTTGGATTTGGCTGCAAATAATGCCTGAATATTGTACAATGCTCTAAATGAGACAAAATTGAAACATAGGGACTTCATACTGTAGCTAGAGGAGAAGCTTACTGAGTAGTACACAGCAGCAGGAAGACCAGTGTCTGCATTACTCCCGAAGATATTCCTGAGAGACAAGAAAAGCAAACACGCTGCCTTGTGAAGTCAGACTGCTCTGGAAACAAATCATTTGTAAAATTTCATATGTGTACAAAAACTGTCTCCAATGAATGCATTTCATAAGACTATTATTTGTGTTGGTGAGTAAAAACACTCAGCAAATGTGTCAAAGTTTCCTTAATAATAATTGATATTTTGGGAAAACTACTGTACTTTTATTTATTATAATAAAATACTCAACCTTTCAAAGAACGGGTGCATTAATAGCAACAGTAACCAACTGACCTTGGAGAATAAAGGGAGAAGATACCGAGGTCGTAAGTGATGTAGCTGAGGTTATAGGTATGCTCAAATATTATCAGTTCTAGTGTTAAGACATTTCTGCATTTCTGTTGTGTGCTCCTACCAGATGAATTTATTATCAAGTTGCATTCCAGGAATTTCATACTGTCAACATCATCTATCTGCTTTTCATACTTTGTGCATAAGCTGGATGGAAAACTCCTAAATGTCCTCATAGACACTTTTGTGTCTCGTTGCCGCCACTTGTCGATGGCGGAGTAGAGAGAGACCGACACAGGGAAATAGGATGCACGCGTGTGTGGGTACAGAGTATGAGGTGACCAGCCAGTGGGACAGCAGAAACTAGAAACACTAAGCTAGACTAGAACAAGAGATATATTTCAAAGAAACATTTTAATACTTAACTTTGTTAACTGAAGACTAGTGGAATGGAGATACATGGTTAAACTAGATAGAGGCCTGCCTACTGATGAGTCCTAGTGCCTGTCCTAATCCCAAGTGACCAATGCAGTACAGTGGTGGCCACGAGCGGGATTGCACAAGAGGGTGCTCGTGGCCGACGACATAATAATGCCGCGCCATGCTTGCATGGCGGCGTGCAGCGAAAGTACGTGGCGTGCACTTCATGACTTGTGCGACACCACAGAGTCTTTTCAAATTTTGTCAGAAAGTTGGGTTTAAACCATTTATTAATTTTCATAAAAATATTAGCAGACCTTTCTATAACTACGCTTGACATGCTTATCTGATGAGACGTCATTAATGTACACAAGAAAAAGCAATTACTCAGATGTATCCTAGTTAAAAACCAGATGTAATTTTGTCCCAATCTTACACTGAAGACATAGGAGATATGAGAATTTAAAAAAAAAGGCTACTGTATTATGCGAACTTTTGTTCTACCATGTCATACGTGATTATTTTCTAGGATAACTCATCAGGCCAAGCTAAAGTTTTCCAAACCCATTAATCATTTGTGGTGTCACCTCAAGAACATCCTGCAGAACGTATTTATGGAACTTGGCATACCAACTATTGCTTCCAAATAGTTCATTCTCTAACGAAATTTGTCATTAGTAATATATCTACTATTTATATTTCCTTTTCTATCATGCAGCTTAGTTCACGGAATCGGTACTAAAAATAGGAATAGCTTTTATAAAGATTTAAATTCACTTACTTTGGTACATAAAGGTGTCCACTATTCAGTAATACACATTTTCAATAACAAGCTAGCAGCCATAAAAATTTATCTTTTATATAAAGCAGTGTGTTTGTGTGTACATATTGTATACAAATCTACAGTTTTCTTCCAATCTTTATGAAATTTTGAACATGTAAGCTTCAGTCCATGAGGACAGTTGCCATAAGTGTTAGGATCACATAGAACACACAGTTTACGAGATATGGCATCATAAGCAATGAGATGCGCAAAAAACTACTGCATCAAACGACAGTGTTTCACATTTGGTCCTAAACCACTGGACTAATTTCAACAAAATTTGGTGTACATATTTCTTACCATGAGGTAGTAATGCTGTTGGGGTAAGAACCACATACACATGTATGGTTCAGGAAGATACAACACCATAAACAATATAGTTGCAAGAAACTGCCACATAATGCAATGAGACTTTATTCACACACTGTATGAGAATACTTAGCGACGTGCAACCAACTTTAAACATAATTTCAAACCTTTTTTTTGTACTTTTTCTTGCTGACAACCATAGCAAAATTATGAAAGGAAGAGAGATTCTCATTAACTACTTTTCCACAGTTCATGGACCAAAACTAAGGCATTCGGTATGACATTACAATTTATAATTTCTACACTACAAATTGTAGCTGCAGGAAATTTTACAGACAGTATACACACATATAGCTAAATGTACCTTCGAATTTGAATCACAGTACGACACTTAGTTCATGAGATATGAGCGCATAAACAGTAACATTCATAGAAAACGCCCTATCACGCACCAAGTTTTAATCTATTATTTCTTTACTACTAATCATATTCACAACAGATTTTACAGACATACAGCACTTATACAAATGAATATATACCTGAAAAATTACACAATTGTACAACATATAACTCAATAAATATGAGTGTGTGCAAATTTTATATCCCATTTGTATTTTGATTGCTACCTGTCTTTGTTTGGATACTGCACGTATAATTTTGTACATTATTCAAGACAGTATTATTTCTTATGTATTCTCCAATAAATATAACATGTTTTTAGAAAACGTGGCCAGAGAGAAGGAATAGGAGAAATACAGTAGAACCCTGTTTTTGCACTTTTCAAGGGACTTAAGTGAAATGGTGTAAAATGCAGGAAAAAATGTTTTAAATGGTAAAGTATGCTAACTGGATCAGCCTTGCATTTTTGTACTTTATTTGTAATATATGTACATAATAGACATCAAAATACTCGCCAGGAAGCTTATTATATAATAAATGTTATCCAAATTTTTACCATTTAAAGTGCCAGACAGAACTAGTAATTTTATGGAAGTAAAAGTTGTTAACATAATTTCATTCATTATTATTGATTAGTCAGCAACTGTGTAAAGAATACCAATGTGACTTCCTCCTGATTCAAGAAACTCATCGGGGCATTACAAGACCTTCACTCAAATAGACGGAATGAAAATGATCCTGGAGAGACCACACGAACAGTACGGTAGTGCCATTTTTGCGAGGCCAGGAATTAACGTCACATCTGCGTCACTGACTGACAGGAATTACATTGAAATATTAACTGTTCAAACTCAGCAGTATAGCGTTACCTCTGTGTACAAGCCTCCAGACTCTACCTTTGTCTTCACTGAGCCTACTAACTTCAGTTACCAAGACATTTATTTTATATTGGGTGATTTCAACTGTCAGAGCATTGCATGGGGTTGTAAAGAAACAAACGACAGTGGAGCAGAACTAGAGAAATGGGCTGAGGTACACGACCTACTACTCGTACACGACCCAAAACTGCCAAGCTCCTTTAATAGTGGCAGATGGAAGAAAGGATACAATCCTGATAACATCTTTGTCAGCAAAAAACTCGCAGCTCAGTCTGAAAAATTGATTGGGGAGCCAATCCCCCATACGCAACATCGGCCCATAATTTGCACGGTCAGCCCGGTTGTTAAGCCTGAACAAGTTCCTTTCAAAAGAAGATTTAACTTTAAAAAGGCTAACTGGAAGAAATTCAGAGTGATTATTGATTTAGAAGTAACAAAACTCCCTCCACAACCTGAGATGTATTATCTCTAGTGGCAGGCACAGAGCAGAAATATCTCTAGTGTAAGCATTCAGGTGCGCAGCAAAAATTTTGTTTCCTCAATATACGGAGAACAGTACTTTAGAATTCTGCTAGATACCCCATCATATCCACAAGAGTCCTTAATCTTTAGTGATTTAATTAATATATATATATATATATATATAATATATATATATATATATATATATATCTCTCTCTCTCTCTCTCTCTCTCTCTCTCTCTCTCTCTCTCTCCCCCCCCCCCCCCCCCTATGGAATTACCATGGAGGACCATTTCAGGTAACAGCCTCAGAAAGGCATTTTCTAAAAATGTTATATGATTATCTGTAGAAACTAGGGTTCTGTTTAGTTCACCTACTATATTCAGAAAGTGATTATTGAAAACAGCACATATATCTAACTTGTCAGTAACAGAAACATTTCTACTACGCTCTGACGTTATATCTCCTATCTGCTGCTGCTGACCAGATACTTCTTCCGTCACAACTGCCCATATGGTTTTAATTTTATCCTGAGAGTTTGCTATTCTTTTTGCATACCACATACTTCTTGCCTTCTTAATGACATTTTTCAGAACCTTACAGTACTGTTTGTAATGAGCTACTGCAACTTCATGCTACTGCTTCTAACAATTTGATGCACTTCTATCATTTAGATGAGAAATAGGAATAATATTAATAATAATAATAATAATAATAATAATAATAATAATAGCTCCATGTATTGGTTCTGTGGTGTAGTACTAAAGTGTTTATCTCTCGCAGTAAGTGTATGCTGAAGTATTAGTATGTTGCAGTGTTGCACTGGGGACAATGTAGTTCTGTGGTGTAGTACTAAAGTGTTTATCTCTCGCAGTAAGTGTATGCTGAAGTATTAGTATGTTGCAGTGTTGCACTGGGGACAATGTAGTTATTCTGTATGCAGTGCTCCCTATTATGTTAAACTCGACAAATGATGAAAGTCTGGTAATTCAAACAACAGAGCAGTTCATGTCTGTTTAAATAAGACATCATGGTGATGTCAATGTGCGTTAAAGTATGTCTGGATAATTGTAGAAGGAATGGCGGCAGCTGATTGTCTGTATAGAACTTGCCAATAAATGTAGCATTTCCAGTGAATTATCTTGACTGTGTTAACAGCATCGGCCACTCTTCCGACTAGTACATGTCCCCACATCCTGCAGTGATTATTCGTAAAGCACGAAGTTGAAATTGGCCTTGTGTAAAAGAACTAATATATTCAGAAATTGTATATAACTCTAAGTACAACTGTTTCTTCAAAAGATGATGTCTTTCTGTATCTTAATGTAGTCTGCACCAAAAGTAAGTAATTGCAAATTTTAATCACAATATTGTACAGAATAGTAATGAAAGCAGAGAGGCTTCCGATGAGTTGGTCACTCGATTGTGTGTATTATCTCTAGTGGCAGGCACAGAGCAGAAATATCTCTGGTGTAAGCATTCAGATGCGCAGCAAAAATTTTGTTTCCTCAACATTAAGGTGGAAAGTCACATGATATTCGGAAAAAATCTAATAATCCCCACCTTTATCTTGGTCCTTTTTTGTTTGGTGAAGATGGACGACGCTGTGTAAATGGCCCTTTTACCAAAGCTTCCTCAACTTTCTTGTTGCTTCTGTGACACATTTATTTAGATATTATTTCATATTATGTGATTGCTCTGCAAAAAGGAGGTGAGCTGCTTTGCAGCCAGTGTGGTACAAACCAATCGTAAGAGCAAATAAATGTGTGGAAAGAGCGGATTTGTCTCAGTATCACGTGGTAATTCCATCTTAATGTTGAAGATGTGCACAGCGCAATGCTCACTCCATAGATATTTCTTCCCTATATACAGTTTATACCTGTTGCCAACATCAGCGCACAACTCCGTGCCCGCAAGTAAAATTGTACCACTTCTTGTAGTGTATTACACAATAGTTACGATAATGGAGAACACGCAGCAATGCATAATTAGTTATTTCGTGTGCTATGTAGCTAATGTCGCTTCTCTTTGTCCTTGCCTGTACAATGGCGTTTCCGAGGCATTCCTAAAGAGAACACACTCAAAATGTAATAAGGATACACCAAAATCAGAAAGAGAACTACATAAATTTGTGTTTCCTTGCAAAGATTCTTACTATATGAAAACATCGATAGACGCAAAGGAACGCTACTATGATTTAAATTCAAATTATATCCGCACTTCTTTTCTTTCTGTAGCATTGTAAGGCATGCAGGATAGGAAGAAATTTTTTTGTTTTGTTTTGTATCAGGATTACATTTTATTGCAGTGGCAGCGGTTTAGTATCTTAACTTTGGCAATGAAATATTCACTTTAGGGGGATCATTAATTTACCGATCGGAACAACATTAATTATTTATTACATTATCAGCACACAGAATTATTTATTACATTATCAGCAGACAGAATTATTCCCCTCATTGTACGTGACAGATTTTTCAAAAAGGAGTCAACGGCCGTTGCCTACATCAATACACTACACCACTGACATAAGGAAAATCGTAGCCCTTGTTTATCTGTATTTCACCTTTTGTTATGTGAATAAAAAATGCAACATCGCCATCTATTAGTTATTTGGTATCAATTGTATACTATGTAAGTAACAGCACCTCTATCGGATCTTTGCTGTACTAAACAGCAATTCAAGCATAACATACACCAGAAACTACAAATTAAGATATCTTTCCTTCCTCTGATCCAATTTTGATGAAATGATGCCTATGTTACTCTCAAAACAATTTTTAATTTACCTGTGAAAACCCATGAAAGTTTGTGTAGCACATCTGGAGATTATCCTCAACAAATAAATTTTTGAAAAAGTAATGTATTCCAGAGAGGCCTCATATATTAATAAAAATAAAGTTCTAACAAAATGTCAGTTTGGTTTCCAGAAAGGCTTTTCAACAGAAAATGCAATACATATTTTCACTAATGAAATATTAAATGCTCTGGATAACCGTAAATCACCCACTGGGATATTTTGTGATCTATCAAAGGCCTTTGATTGTGTTAACCATGGAATTCTTGTAGATAAGCTTAAGTATTGTGGTACGAGTGGGAAAGTGCACAAATGCTTTAAATCATACCTAACTGGAAGAGTTCAGAAAGTTGATATAAGTAATTCACATAATATACAAAAAACAGCTGAGTCTTCAAACTGGGGAACTATCAAGCATGAGGTGCCACAGGGTTCGGTACTGGGACCTTTGCTGTTCTTAGTATATATTAATGATTTGCCTTTCTATATTCATAAAGATGCCAAGCTAGTTCTCTTTGCTGTTGATACAAGTATCGTTATCACACCCAAATCACAGGAATTAACTGATGAAATTGTCAATGAAGTATTTCAGAGAATTATTAGGTGGTTCTCTGTAAATGGACTCTCTTTAAATTTTGAAAAAACACAGTATATTCAGTTTCACACAATAAATGGCAGCACACCATTAATTAATATTGACTTCAACCAGAAATCTATAGCTAAGGTAGAATATTCAAAATTTTTAGGTTTATGCATTGATGAGGGGTTGAATTGGAAGAAACACATTGAAGACCTGCTGAATTCGTTTGACCTCAGCTACTTATGCTATCAGGGTGATTGCAAACTTTGGTGATGTACAACTCAGTAAACTAGTGTACTATGCCTATTTTCATTCTCTGCTTTCTTATGGCAACATATTCTGGGGTAATTCATCATTTAGTAAAAAAGTATTCATTGCCCAAAAGCGGGTCATCAGAATAATTGCTGGAGCCCACCCAAGATCATCCTGCAGACATTTATTTAAGGATCTAGGAATCTTCACAGTAGCTTCACAATATATATATTCACTTATGAAATTTGTTATTAACAACCCAACGGAATTCAAATGTAACAGCAGTGTGCATAGCTACAACACTAGGAAAAAGGGTGACATACACTATTCAAGGTTAAATTTAGCTCTGTCACAGAATGGGGTTAATTATTCTGCCACAAAAGTCTTTGGTCACTTACCAAGTAGTATCAAAATTCTGAAATTCTGACAGATAGCCAACTAGCACTTAAAAATACATTAAGAGAATTTCTGAATGGCAATTCCTTCTACACATTAGTTGAATTTCTAGATAAAAGTTAGTACTTTAGGAAAAAATAAATAAAAAGAATAAAAAAATATATATAAAAAAAAAATTCAAAAATTGAGTGTCATGTAATATTATGTATTGACATATTTCATTTAACTGACACGTTCCACATCATTACGAAGTGTCATTTTCATGATATATGGAACAAGTATTAATCTAATCTAGATACACAATGTGGGATTAGTTTACAGTTTGATACCACCCATCAGCTTTGGAAATGTCACGTGAAATCAGCCAATAAGGAGTGGGTTTGAGGGAGTCAATAGGATCACTTGTTTCAAGGCTATGTGAATTGGTGTCTATTTTGAAAATATTTTTCACATTTACATATCGTTCTGAGACTCACCCCTGAAAAAAATATTAGCAATTAATATAATTCACTTTTAAATTCATTAGTATAAATATTTCTGCTCGAAGTTTTCCACTGATTATATGTTACTTGCAGAAATTAAACATCTAGCATAAATTAGCGATTACAGTATAACAGTATATACAAAGGTGATAACTTAGTTCGTTGTTAAAAACTAGTAACATTAAAATCTAGGGGAAAAAAAGAAATTAACAGAAAAAAAACAGTAATTAGTCACCTATCAAGGAAAGGCGATTAAAAGGTGTAGAAGTTAAAAGCAGACTGCTTTTGTATTTATATTGAAGAACATCTTCCATCTGTTCATGTGTGCACATGGCACGGAAGAGATGCTAATCTGATGATGGTAATTCCGAAATGCGTCATTTTTGAGAGCACGCTGTACATGAAGTGTGACCAATAACAAAGAATTTGCGACCTAACCAGCTTCACAGCAGTACTACCTAATCATTTCATCATGGTTGCCTACCTCCTCAGTGACTTTGTCGTATTTACAAGCGAAATATAGTGGAGGGAATCCAGCAGTCGTTTATAATATTTCCATCACACATAAATCATAAAGCGATACGTAAATATCAAGACAAAATGTAATATATATGCCAAGTCATGTAGCCTTGAAACACTCACTCCCATTGGCTGCTTTCTCGTGACATTCCAAAGCTGACGGGTGGTATCAAACTGTACACTATACCCCACGATGTCTTGTAAACAAATGATTAAATTATGATATCTTTATTTTCTCTGATTCAATTTTAATTATTGAAGCCTTTATGTAACTGCACAATATTCTCAAGTTGTGTGTGAAAACCCCATGAAAATTCGTCAAGGTTTTGGAGATAACCATGTTCCAAGAGAGAGACAGACATGACGGTCAAAGATAAAAAATTTCAAAATACGATATTCTTTTTTTTTTCCTTGATCTGATTTTTATGAAACAAAGTCTATATGTTGTCCAGAGTTACGCCCAAGTTGCCTGTGAAAACCCCATGCAAATTCGTGAAGTAGTTTTGGACATAAGGGATTTTTAATAGTTGAACAAACAGACACGACGGTTACTGAAAACACTTAAAATTACGATATCTTTTTTATTATGATACTATTTTGATAAAATTATGCCTATATGTTGACCCAAACTTTTCTCATGTTTCCTGTGAAAACCGCATGAAGTTTTGTTCAGTAGTTTTGAGGTGAACAGCAACAGGGCTACATTTACAGATTTATTATTAGTATAGATGTAATTCACTATATTGCATCCATGACAAAATTGTATTTCAATACTTACTGTATGCACATTTAATATAACTTCATATAGGCTGTACTACATAACTGCACACACCTTGTCATCCTTATGCCTCAATGCTTGTATTACATGGCCTAGTGTCTATCTGGCTATTTCATGCACTGCTCTTTTAGGCTTGATTATACAGGGTATCTCACGAAAGATGCATGCGAGACGTCCATGAGTTGCGCGGCACCTTTGCCGGATGCTGCCGCTCCGCCTGCCGGTCATCGCTATGCGTGTTCTGGGACACTTGGCAACAGCGCTGAGTCCGGCCCTATTGCCGTCAGGTAGAAGTTGATCCTGAGAGCCTTTAATTTTCTGATGAAGCATGGTTGCATTTGTCAGGCTACGTAAATTCACAAAACAATTGACATTGGAGCTCAGAAAATACACAGGAGTTACATCAAGGACCTCTTCATGACGTGAATACTGGAGTATGGTGTGCAATTAGTGCGAGGCTAATAATTGGGCAAATCTTTTTTCAAGAAACAATAAATTCTGACAGGTATATGAACAATATCCTGCATCCATTTTTACAAGAACTTTCACCCAACAAAAAACTGTACGGTTATTTGATGCTGGACAATGTAACACCACACATGCCAATGCTTCTATGGCAGCAATATGTAGTGTTTTTGATGACAGGATAGTTGACTGGCCTGCTTGTTCTCCAGATTTAAATCCGTGTGACTTTTATCTTTGGTGAATGTTAAAAGACAAGGTGTGTGCAAGCAAACCCCATACACTCAAAGAGTCATTTCCCAGATTTCCGCAACCGAAATTTGTTGAGTGTTCACAAATGTGTTCAAGATATGTCAGGCCGCTCTTTCCATAGAGGGATAACATTTTGAACATCTACTGTAAATAAAGGTTAGCTTAGGTTACTCAGATGGTAATATTTTTTAGACTTTAACTTAGTGTATGCGCCCGTAGAACAATAGTCAGAGAATTGGGTGCTGCCGTGGCCGACGGATGCAGTGGTGGCAGCCGGGAGCTGTGCCTTGCAATCCGCAGACGCCTTGCAGGCGTCTTTCGTGAGACACCCTGTAGTGTGTTAATTGTAGGTTGTTTACAAACTTATAGATACATATTACTAAGCATGCTATGTTTTAATACTATGCCCAATACCATCCAGTAGTGTACCTCTGCATAAGTTCGTTATAATTGTACTAGTCTGTCACAAGATAACATTCTGCAATATTCCCTAAATTATGCATATTCGTTTGCCTTACTTTATACTTTGACGAAGAGTGGTTGTTATGGCGTTTATTTATTTATTGTTTTCATGGTCCAAGCTGTCATTTTACATAATGTTTACATAACACTCTATCTATTAGTCGCCATGACATCTCGTCTAAGATATATCCTGGGATGGTGCTCAAAGATACACTATTTTCACACCATGAATATTTAGATCTCTGCTAAGTTTGTCAGATCAACTTTGCAGTTGTCAATCAGCCTGTTTAATTTTGTAAGTATCTTCTGGATGACACTACTATGTTATGTCACATTTCCACGTAACTTGTGTATAATTCATGGTTGAAAAATTTTTAACAGGCTTCTGAAGATAGATCATATCTGAAACCGGTAATGTTTTAAACACAATAAACAGCTGATGGTTGACTATGCATTTTTAAAGTACATTACGGCTGTTGACTCACACCTAAGCAAAAATTTGAACAATTGTTTTGTTTCGAGTTTTGTTCGCAGTTGCAGCAATTGAGTGAGGATGGTTCACATATTGAAAGTTTCTAAAGAGGGGAGGGGGGAGACAACTAATTGCATTTTTTTCTCTTTCTCTCTCTCTCTTTTTTTTTTTTTTTTTTTTCCTTCAAAACGCAATATGTATGATGTCTGGTATATATTTAGTTCTTGTGCAATAAATAATTGCAAGTATTCCTGGACTTTATGTACACTCTGTATAATATTTACGTATAATCTGCTGTATATCTATTATTCATGCAGTTTCATTTGTTCCAGCACATAGATGGCATTGTAATTTGAAACTGAATGTGATGTTACATTGTTATTGCAAAATAAGTTTCTGTAATTATTTTCTATTCTTGACAGAATATGTATGAAACAGCTGAGAAGGTGAAGAGTACAAAAGAATCACTGCGACTAAAGGTTCTTATACAAGAACTGGAATTACTTCATCATAGTTTAAATGAGAATCCAACTTGCTTACCATTAAGCCCAAGTTTAGAAGTTGGTGGTATCCAGGTCCGGACTTGTTCGTATTTTCCATCCAACACACTGCCTCTGAAGATAAACTTCTTGAGCACAGAGTCTGGAATTATACCTGCAATTTTCAAGGTAACTCATTAATTATGTGTTGTTTATTTTCTTGTTACTATCTCATTCTTTTTGGCAATAATATTATGAAGATAGATAGCATTCTTTATAAAAGACTATTGGTGAGGTGCAGGCAGGAACATAGAGAAGATAACCACACTTGCACAACTAAGAGCTTTCAGTCCCAGCCTTCATCAGAAAAGGACAACATGCCTGTCAGCAGCTCATTGATCATCTTTACATTGAGCTGCATGCTGTCCTCATTATATTATTGATACTTTCTCCTCCATGTACAAATGTTAAGACACATTTCTCCCGAGGGTCTGCGTTTCCTTCTTCAAATCTATAACCGCATCTGGACAGACGGTACATTTCCTAGTCGCTAGCGCAAAGCCATAGTCATTCCCATACCTAAGCCTGGGAAAGACAAACAAGTTCCCTCCAGCTACCTCACCAGTAGTATTTGCAAAGTAATGGAACGAATGATTAACGGTCAGTTGGTATGGTTGCTTGAAGCTCGGAATCTCCTTACTAATGCCCAATGTGGTTTTTGCAATCACCACTCTGGTGTATACCACCTTGTCATTCTTTCAACCCATATCATGAACACTTATTGTGGAAGCGGCAAAGAGTAGCTGTGTTTCTTCGATTTGAAAAAGGCATATGATACCTCTTGGAGAAGAGAGATCCTTCAGACATTACATACTTGAGGATTCCATGGTTGCCTACCCATTTTTATTCAACACTTTTTACAAGATTATGTTTTTGAAGTATGTGTGGGCTCGGTCCTGTCAAATACTTTCTCTCAAGGGAACGGTGTAGCTCAGGGCTCAGTGTTAAGCACAGTTTTTTACAATAAACCCTATTATGTACTGTGTTATGTCAGGTGTTTCAGCTAGTTTATTTTTAAATGACTTTACGATTTACTGCAGCTCTCAATGAACTTGTGTACTTCAGCGCCGCCTTCAGCATTGTCTCCACTCTCTCTCTCTCTCTCTCTCTCTCTCTCTCTCTCTCTCTCTCTCTCTCTCTCTCTCTCTCTCTCTCTCTCTTGTGGAGCATCAATAATGACTTACATTTTTCCACTGACAAGACAGTGTGTATGAATTTCTGGTGGTGCACTGCATTTCAGCCACCATCCCTACATTTTGGTCCACTCTCACTTCTCTTTGTTAATACTACTAGGTTCATGGGGATAGAGTTTGTCAGGAAACTGCTTTCTCTACCGTTCCATTCTCTAATAGCGCACGGGAAGAAAGAACACCTAAATTGTTCAGTTTTTTATCTACTTTCTCCTATTTTAATTGGGATGGTCACATCTCTCTATGTAGGTGGGTGCTAGCAAAATATTTTGACATTCAGAAGAAAAAGTCGGTGATTGAAATTTCGCAAATAGATCTTGACGCAACGAATAACATCTTTCTTTTAATGATTTCCACTTCAAATCATGTAACATTTCCGTGATGCTTTACCCCCTGTAACGTGATAAAACGAGCTGCTCTTCGTTGAACCTTCTCAATGTCTTCCATCAGTCCCACCTGATGAGGGTCCCACACTGGGCAACAGTACTCCAGGAGAGGATGCACAAGCTTTGATGTAGGCAGTCTCTTTGGTCGAGCAGTTGCATCTTCGAAGCGTTCTGCCAATGAAATGTAACCTTTGGTTTGCCTTTACCACAATATTTTCTTTGTGTTCTCTCAAGTCTAAATTGTTAGTAATTGTAACTCCTAGGTGTTTGGTACAATTTATGATATTAAGGTTTGACTGATTTATCATGTAATTGAAGTTCTGTGGATTTCTTTTAGTGGACATGTGTATTACTCCACATTTTTCATTATTTAGTGTTAATTGCCAATTTTTGCACCATGCAGAAATTTTGTCTAAATCACTTTGCAGTTGCTTTTGATCCTATATTGACTACACTAACCGATCACTAATGACAGCATCATCCATGAAGGCAATGAAGAGTCAGGGACCTATAACGCTTCCCTGGGGAACGGCAAATGTCACTTTTGTTTTACTTGATGACTTACCATCAATTACTAAGAACTGTGTCCTTTCTGGTAGGAAATCGTGAATCCAATCACACAATTGGGGAGATATTCCATAAGCACGCAATTTCATTAGAAGCCGCTTATTGGGTACAGTGTCAAAAGCCTTCTGGAAATCCAGAAATATGCAATCAATTTGAGATCCCTTGTGGAAATTGGTCTTTGTGGGCGGCATACCCAGTAGCTCTTGCATGCCAGGTGAGCACTTGAGCACCTGTGGGCAGCCGTGCTTCAATGGGGCAGACTTGGATCAGTCTTTATTAAATGATATAATCCAGAACATCTACAAACCATTTCTTTGAAAACAACCATTACAATAGAGGATCAGGCTGTAGAACACAGAGGCAATACACAAAAAAAAATGTAGAGCCAATGATTCAGAATATGTTTCAAAAGACATCCAACAGATTTCTAGAAGTCATACTAATGGCAATCATAGAAGACATCAGGATCACATCCTTGCAATCCTAATGTAGCAAATAGAGGAGCAACAGGTATGAGGGTCTGTGATATTTATGTTGAACCCAGAATGCTGGGAACAATAGCATTCACTCTTAAACCCAGTCTTTAAGATGTCAAATTGATAATTCTAAATACAGCCCATCGATCTTTGGCTTCATTCTCAGTAGAAAGTGTCGAATCTATATTCTGTCTGCTGCCAAACACCATCGTTTTGGTGGTGTTTGTTATGAAGGGTGACCTGGAACTCCAAAGACTGATACTTTGCAGCAATTCTTAGTGTGTGAATAGTGTGAGGAAACTTGTGACGATCGACAATCCTTTCTATACAGAAATAGTACACTGAGCACAGATGTCAAACTGTTAAGTAGCATCCAACAAAATAAAAGGTGAAGAACAACAGACTTTGTCATGAACACACGAATTATGAAGGGACCAAGATGCAACAATAGGCCAGTACTTCCTGGGACTGTATCCTAAGGTACAGCAGTTTTTAGCATAATAGAATGTGGGGCATTTGTTTAAGTCTGTTCAGTTCAAAGAACCTCTTTCATTTCATACCCCAAAGTACAAACTAGATAGTGGAAAAAAACACCAGCCGTGGTGGAGTAGCCGAGCGGTCTAAGGCGTGTCGCTGCGGAGCGCGTGGTTGCTCACTGTCGGAGGTTAGAGTTCTCCTTGGTGTGTGTGTGTGTGTGTGTGTGTGTGTGTGTGTGTGTGTGTGTGTGTGTGTTTTGTCCTTAGGTTAGTTTACCTTAGTTTAAGTAGTTTGTAAGCTACATACTGATGACTACACAGTTTGGTCCGATAGATTTACAAACTTTTTGAAAAAACACCACAAACATACAGCTGTGAAATTTGCCCAGGCGAAGCGCTTCGCCCTTTGCCCAGGCGAAGCGCTTCGCCTTCCACCTCACCAATGGAGCCATGCCTGGCATCGACAAGTTAGGACAGTACTCGCATAAAGTCGTTTAGCTCTGCCTGTGGGTGTCACATCAGCCAAAATTATTGCACTAGATAGATGATGGTGCAAAACTAAATGTCCCACTCCTGGAAATTCTGAGATCCCAAGATGAAGTTACTTGATGAATCTTTCAACAATGTTATTTTACTTACAGAAAATGTATTGTTTGTTCTTTTATGTTTTCTCCAGTATCTAACATTCCACTGTAAGTGTCACAAGTTTCACATATGTGTTGTTTTTGCATTTTTACAGGTTGGAGATGACTTACAACAAGACATGCTTACCATTCAGATGGTTCGTATAATGAACAAATTGTGGTTAAAGGAAGGATTAGATTTGAAAATGGTGACATTCTCATGTGTTCCTACTGGCCACAAGAGAGGTAATAAATGAATTTCTCAGGCATGCCCTATATGTGCCAAGTAATCAGCTTTTTTTGTATTTTTCTCTCTAAAATATGATACTAATTGCAACATAGAAGTTGCATAGCTTAGGACCTGAAAAAGATCTGTATTGTGTGACTTAGTATTGCAGGTATATTTCATTGCTGGTTTTAATTTTGAAGGAAATTGTATCTGTGTTTTTAAATATTTCCATTACAGTTCATTATAACTCTATGTTTTTGAACTCTTCTCGTGTATTCAGTTTGACGTCTAGATCCTTGAAACAAGAATAACTTTCAAAAAGATTTGAAGTGAATTAGAATGATGTTCACAATTTAGCAATACACATTTCAAATAACATGCCAACAGCCATAAAAAAAATTAACTCACAATATAGTCCAGTTTCGAAGAGAGTCTAAAGGACTTCTTCCTACTCCATTAATGAATTTCTTTGCAGAAGTGATTGATGTGTTTCTGCTATTGTATACAAATGTAAATATTATGTTTGGTGTGACTTCAATACTAATCTTGCACCGTAATGTGACAATTGTAATTAAGTGTTGTGAAAGACACGTGTGGAAAGCAAATGTAAGAATTACCACATGCATCGCCCCCGTTGTAAAACCTGCCCTATGCACCCTTCCACCACCACTTACTCCAGTCCCATAACCCGGAAGGTGTACACGATCAAAGGCAGAGCCACTTGCGATAGGACCCACGTGATCTACCAACTGAAATGCCTGCACTGGGAAGCGTTCTATGTGGGAATGACCAGCAACAAACTGTCCATTCATATGAATGGTCACAGACAGACAGTGTTTGTTGATAATGAGAATCACCGTGTGGATAAACATGCCTTGGTGCACGGCCAGCACATCTTGGCACAGTGTTACACCGTCCGGGTTATCTGGATACTTCCCACCGACACCAATCCTTCAGAACTCCGGAGATGGGAACTAGCCCTTCAGCATATTCTCTCTTCCCGTTGCCTACCTGGTCTCAACCTCCGCTAAATTTGAATTCCCGCCCACCATCTTTAACATCTTTGCCTTAGTTATCTGGACAGGCCTCTGCCTCTAGTGGCATCTCTGTCTAACTTCTTAACTTCTTAGGTGTCTATAGTATGTCTGCCTAGGTGTGTTTGCGTCTCTGTAGATGTGTGGGTGTGTGTGTATTTGTTTACCTTCCTCTCCCAGGATTGGAATAGCTCCTTACTCCTTCCTTAAAACCGTCATCATTCCCTTTTCCGTCTCCTTCCCTTCTGCCTGAAGAAGCAACTGGGTTGCGAAAGCTTGCATTTGTGTGTGTGTGTGTGTTCTATTTATTTGTGCTACTATTACACCTGAGCTCCTTCGCCTGGTGAGTAATCTTCATGTACTTTTTATATATAATTTTTCCTGCTAGGAATATTTCGTCTAAAATATTCAATATTTTGTTTAGAGTGTAGTAATAAGTTTCATGTCCTTTAAAAAAATAAATATTCTTATGATTTTTCTAACCAATTCCACATCCACAAGGGCAATTATAATCTGGGATTTGTGGAAGATGCACATATGTGTTTATTGTGTATCTTGTTTTCTGGCATGTTTTATATCAGAGAGGATCTTTTCAGTTTGGATAAACTGGCACAAAAAGTAAATGTAATTTAACCATCTAAAATGGAGTGTACAATATTTGGCTTACACATTATGGTGATCTGTAGAGACCTAACTGTGCAATAACTTGTAAATAAAGGCGTTTTAAGTAAGGCATATGATTTATCTCTATGCTCAAAGCTGAGACCCATCAACACAGTTATCCCTCCTCCAAATCAGCAGCATACTTCCTACAATGACAACCAATTGTAAACATATTTTCCAACTACACCAGGAGAGCCATTCTGGGCCACTTCAGGACCATGACTGACAGCAGATAAAGGAGATATGACAGCAACCAAAAGGCAGTCATCAGTACAGCCTAAGCTTAGTAGCAAGTCACCTTTGAAACTAAATCATACTCTGGATGATGCACCTGGCTGAATACCTGAAAATGATCGTATACTACGAATCTGTAAACCCCCCCCAGGGGGCCCACAGTTCTTTTGTGGGTACGTGTGTGGCTACCCCAGGCTGCTTCACTTTCCTCCCAGTTTATGCCTTCGCCCGTAGACGGGCATCTTTCGCAAGTTAAGGTGGTTTCTTGTTGTCGTTTCTCCTATTCCGTGGTTCCTTCCTTTCCTACCGTTTGTTTCTGTCTTCCTCTCCTTGCTGTACTCTCCTAGCCTTCTTCTCCTCCTCATTAGTCTCTGCCTCGGCATTTGAGACACTTCTTTCCTTCTTTCTCTTCACTTCCTCTATTCTTCTTCTTTCCTTCCTGTGCGTGTCTGAAGGCCGACCCACGCATTATCATGCGTAGCAGGTGACGGGGTAACGCGTAATTCCCCGCCCCAGGTAGACAAATAGGGAACATACATACCCCCTGATGAAGGTCAGGCCCAGGGAGGGGTGATTACCCGAGCTGGTACCTTCCGAACATGCCGATTGGTCCCTCTGTCAGTTCTCAGGAGGTGTGACCTAAGGTGTGAACAATCACCTAAGGCGGGTAAGCCATTGGAGAGGGCCCCCACTAGGAAGGAGCGTGCCATCGGAGACGCCGGTAATCACGGGGGACACTTCCGCAATGACTTCCTTCTCTTCTTCAGTGACATTGACACAGGAACGTAAGATAGATTCGCCTCAGCAAAAAAAGACTCTGCCTAATATACCGAAATTTCTTGTTGTCTCTCGCACAGACGGTAAAGATTTCACGTCTGTAAATCCTTTCGTCATCCAGAAAGGTGTTGATGCAATTGCTGGCCCTGTTAAAACCTGTTCGCGTCAGCGCAATGGCACATTTTTGCTAGAAGCAGACAGTGCCTTCCAGGCCCAAAAACTGATACAAACAACATTGTTACACACGTTTCCAGTCAAGGTAGAAGCGCACCGCACACTCAACTCGTCAGGGGGGGATGGATTTTACGAGATCCCTTGACAGGTTGTCTGACGAAGACATACAAACAGGTAGATAACCGACTCGTACTGTGCTCTTGACGTTCGACAGAGTTGAACTCCCGTCAAAGGTCAAAGCAGGGTATGAAGTCATCTCCTTCCGCCCTTATGTACCTAACCCAACGCGCTGTTTTGAATGCCACAGATACAACCACACCCGTCAATCTTGCCCTAACGCAGCAAAATGTGTCACTTGTGGTAGGGACGCCCATGAGGGTGATTGTCCACCTCCATCCCCTCATTGCCTGAACTGCAACGGTGACCATGCGGCTTCCTCTCGGGACTGCCCTGTATATAAGGATGAAAAGGTCATCCAGCAAATTTGGGTTACGGAAAAGGTATCAACATCTGCCGCTCGAAAGTTGTTGGCGAGTCGAAAGCCCACTGTCCTCCCAGCGGGTACATACAGTAAGGTCCTCATCTCCACTCGACCTACTAAGGATTCAAGTACCCAGATCTGTGATTTCACTTTCGCTAACACAGTTGTGCGATCCGCCGGCCCGAAGATTGCCCATTCCACGTCCCTGCTTCCACCTGCTGCTTCTAAAGTTCAGTCTTCGTCAACCTCTAGTAAACCACGGGCACCTAAACAAGATGCCCGGACTTTGAAAAAGGAACCCGTCCATGAGGATTTTCTGCTTTCTCAGGCTTCCCAACCGTCATCTGCCTCTTCTCACCGTCACTCTTCCAGAAGAGCCAACAAGAAAGAGTTCCTCACCTTCCCCGCCAAGACGTGACCCATGCGTCATGCCGCCAAACAGTTGCCGGCCTCGGCCGTCTCTTGTTTCACGGGGACGCTCCGTCTGCCGGGCACCCAGCCCTTTACCGGCGGTGGAAACTGCCCCTCCTGATTAACTCAGGGAGGTGGCAGGCGCCTCGGTCGAACCTATGGACCACGACCCTTTGCCCCTAGACAGCGATAGCAGTGCTCCCTCGAAATCCGGTCCTCAGCGGCCGTCGAGGTGAACCCGCTTGCTTGTTCGTTTTTACCCTCATTTCTTATCTCATTTTTTATCATGGCGCTCCTTCAGTGGAATATTAACGGCATTCGTTCCAATCGGGAGGAGTTAAAACTAAGCCTGCGATTGCACTGCCCGTTTCTAGTCTGTCTCCAAGAAACTAAGTTGCGTCCAAGTGATCGTACAGACTTTCCCCACTACACCTCTGCGCGTTTCGACGTGCCACCTGTGGAAGGTACCCCAGCCCATGGAGGGGTTCTGATGTTCATTCGAGACGACGTCTATTACCATCCCATTACATTGCATACTCACCTACAGGTAGTTGCCATCCGCATCACTCTATCCACATTTACCTTTTCCCTCTGTAATCCCTATTCGCCATTGTCATCTGCCCGTACTAGGGCAGATGTGCTACACCTCGTTGACTAGCTCCCTTCACCTTTCGTGTTGGTAGGCGAATTCAATGCCCACCACCCCCTATGGGGATCTCCGGCACCTTGTCCGAGAGGCTCCCATTTGGTGGACCTTCTCCAACACCTCAATCTTGTCTGCCTCAACACTGGTGCACCGACCTTCCTTTCTGACACAACCCATACTTACTCCCACATAGACCTTGCGATATGCACTCCTCAGCTTGCCGGACGGTTTGAGTGGTATGCACTTTCTGACACATACTCGAGTGACCATTTCCCTTGTAACATCCACTTCCTGCATCATTCCCCATCTCCTCGTCCCACCAGTTGGAACATTTCTAAAGCTGACTGGGGGCTTTATTCTTCCATGGCTGTTTTTCACGATCAGAATTTTCCCAGCTGTGACAGTCAGGTCGAATACCTCACAGAGGTTATTCTCACAGCTGCCGAACACTCCATACCTCGTACTTCCCCTTCTCCACGTCGTGTCCCGGTCCCTTGGTGGACTGCAGCCTGCCGCAACACTCTTAGAGCCCGGCGCCATGCTTTACGCACCTTCCGCCGCCACCCAACTTTGGAGTATTGCATAAATTATAAACGAATGAGAGCGCAATGTCGTCGTATCATAAACGACAGCAAAAAAGCTTGCTGGACTGCTTTTACTAGTTCTTTTAACCATTTTACTCCCTCCACGGTTGTTTGGGGTGGCCTACTTCGTTTATCCGCCATCAAGATCCACTCCCCGATTCCTGGCCTGACCGTGGAGAACGCAGTCCTCGTGGACCCCGCTGACGTTTCCAACACATTGGGCCGTTTCTTTGCGGAGGTTTCGAGCTCTGCCCATTACTACCCTGCCTTTCTCCCTCGCAAACAGGTAGAGGAGGCATAGCCGCATTCTTTCCACTCTTTTAATCGTGAAAATTATAATGTCGCCTTCACCATGCAGGAGCTAGACCGTGCTCTCGCCCTGTCCCGATCTTCTGCTCCCGGGCCTGATTACATCCATATTGAGATGCTGAAGAACCTCTCTCCTGCGGGCAAGTGTTTTCTTCTTAGTACCTACAATCGCATATGGACTGAAGGTCATGTTCCCACAAGTTGGCGTGAAGCCATTGTTGTCCCCATCCCCAAACCAGGGAAGGACAAACATCTTCCTTCCAGCTATCGCCCTATTTCTCTTACTAGCTGCGTCTGTAAGGTGATGGAACACATGGTTAACGATCGGTGGGTCTGGCTCCTCGAATCTCACCGCCTCCTAACAAATGTCCAATGCGGTTTTCGTCGACACCGCTCTGCTGCTGATCACCTCATTACGTTGTCGACCTTCATTATGAATAACTTCCTAAAGAAGCGCCAAACAGTAGCAGTCTTCTTCGACTTGGAGAAGGCATACGATACCTGTTGGAGAGCGGGCATTCTCCACACATTGC
The DNA here is from genome assembly GCA_026315105.1 of Locusta migratoria. Classification (NCBI taxonomy): domain Eukaryota; kingdom Metazoa; phylum Arthropoda; class Insecta; order Orthoptera; family Acrididae; genus Locusta; species Locusta migratoria. Next base: position 385,193,748 of record CM048749.1, read on the forward strand.
ACACATGGGGCCTTCGGGGCCGCCTCTCTCTTTTCATTCAAGTGTTTTTGGTGGATTGCAAGTTCCGGGTACGGGTGGGCTCTGTTTTGTCAGATAACTTTTGCCAGGAGACTGGGGTACTGCAGGGCTCCGTCTTGAGTGTGGCTCTCTTTGCCATGCAATCAATCCGATTGTAGATTGCCTTTCAGCCGACGTTTCCGGATCCCTTTTTGTAGACAATTTCGCAATTTACTGCAGCGCCCAGCAGACATGTCTCTTGGAGCGTTGTCTTCAACGCTGTCTTGACCGTCTATATTCCTGGAGCATCGCAAACGGCTTGAGATTCTCCACTGAGAAAACGGTGTGTATAAACTTCTTGAGATACAAGGAATTTCTTCCACCTTCTCTACATCTCGGCCCTGTTGCTCTCCCTTTAGTGGAGACTACGAAATTCTTGGGACTCATGTTGGATTGTAAACTTTGCTGGTCCACACACGTGTCCTACCTGGCTGCCCGTTGTGCCCGATCCCTTAATGTTCTTCGTGTCCTCATTGGCACGTCATGGGGAGCGGATTGTACCGTCCTGCTTCACCTTTACCAGGCCATTGTTCAGTTGAAGCTCGACTACGGAAGCCTTGTATACTCTTCAGCACGGCCGTCAATTCTCCGCCGTCTCAACTCTATCCACCATCGGGCATTACGTCTGGCAACCGGTGCATTTTATACCAGCCCTGTTGAAAGTCTGTATGCCGAGGCTGCTGAATTACCCTTGACCACTCGCGTGACATACTCTTGTGTCGGTACGCATGCCGCCTGCGGTCGATGCCCAACCATCCATCTTACCGATTATTTTTTGACGACTCACTCGATTGCCAATATCAGTTGTCTGCAATTGCCTTGCTTCCACCTGGAGTACAGTTTCGCCGCCTGCTACAGTGGCTCGATTTTACCCTTCTTTCCACCTTCCAGTTGAGCGAAAGCCCATTGCCACCGTGGCATCAGGCCCATGTTCACACTCACCTTGAACTTAGTTCGCTCCCCAAGGAGAGCACTCCGGATTTGGTATACCGCTCAAGGCTTGTCGAACTCCGTTCGCGGTTCGATAATGCCATATTTATTTACACTGATGGTTCTAAAAGCACTGCCGGTGTCAGATCTGCCTTCGTCGTTGGGGACAACTGTTTCCAATACAAACTCCCTGACCGGTGCTCGAATTTCACAGTTAAGCTTTCTGCCCTCCACCAGGCCGTTTTGTATACCTGCCGCCACCGCCAACCTTTCTATGTCATATGTTCAGACTCCCTTAGTGCCCTGCAGAGTCTTAAGGACCCTTTCTCGAACCATCCTCTCGTGTATCGGATCCAACGCTCCCTCCAGTTGCTAGCAGATGACAGCTGTCACATTTCTTTCCTGTGGGTCCCTGGCCACGTGGGTGTGCCCGGAAATGAGACCGCCGACATAGCAGCCAAGGCCGCAGCTCTTTCCTCGCAAGGCTACCTTTTGCGTCCCGTCGGACGATGTTCAACGGGCTATTCGCCGGAGTATCGTGTCGTCATGGCACAGTGCGTGGTTTTCACTGTACAACAATAAATTGCGAACTGTAAAACCGATCCCGACTGCTTGGAGGACCTCCTCATGCCCCTCTCGGCGAGAGGAGATCATCCTGGCCCGTTTGCGGATCGGTCACTGCCGTTTCAGCCACCGTCACCTGCTATCCGCCAACCCTGCACCGCTGTGCTCCTGCAGTGAACTGCTGACAGTGCGACATGTTTTACTGTTTTGTGTTAATTTTAATCATCTCTGTGTAGGCCCTCACTTGCTGTCTACTCTGGAGGAAATTTTAGCTGATGACACACGAGCAGCTGCTCGAGTTTTGCGTTTTATCAACTTGGCCAACTTATCAAAGGATATTTAACCCCTTTAATTGTCTTTTATCTTTCACTTTTAGCCTCTTCTTGGTGTTCTAACTGGCAGTAACAATTTTTTTTTTTTTTTTTTTTTTTTGAGATCTCGCGAATCTCTGTTCGTGTCTGGGCGCTAATGACCGTAGAAGTTGTGCGCCCTAAAACCACAAAAGAAAGAAAAAAAGAATCTGTAAACATTGCAAAGATCATATACAAGGATAATAGTGAACCTAGTTTCAACCTTAGTGGTAACCAGTTATCTGAAGATACTCTTTCATTTCATTAATACCGTTAGTTTCTTGAATACGAATATTATAGAGGAAAATTCCTAGCAGGAAAAATATTTATAAAAAAGTAGATGATGATTACTTACCAGGCGAAAGAGCACAGGTAGTGATAGCAGCACAAATAAATAAAACACACACACACACAAACGCTAGCTTTCGCAGCCTAGCTGCTTCTTCAGACAGAAGAGAAGAAGAGGGAAAAGGGAATGATGAGGGTTTTAAGAGAGTGGGTAAGGAGCCATTCCAATCCCGGGAAAGGATAGCCTTACCTTGGTGGAAGAAAAAGGAGGGTAAACAAATACACACACACACACACATATACACACACACACACACACACACACACACACACACACCTAGGCATACATACTGTAGAAAGCAAAGCTTTTGTGTATATGTGTCGGTGTGTGTGTGTGTGTGTGTGTGTGTGTGTGTGTGTGTGTGTGTGTGTGTGTGTATTTGTTTACCCTCCTTTTTTTACCCCAAGGTAAGTCTTTCCTCTCCCGGGATTGGAGTGGCTCCTTACCCATTCCGTTAAAACCCTAATCATTTCCTTTTCCCTCTCCTTCCCTTGTGCCTGAAGAAGCAGCTAGGCTGCGAAAGTGAGCGCTTGGGGTGTGTGTGTGTGTGTGTGTGTGTGTGTGTGTGTGTTTGTGTGTGTGTTTATTTCTTTAAAGAAATAAAAATAAAATAAAAACAAAAAAAGAAAGGCACTCAAATTGGCAATCGTTGTCAGTGCTTTCGATTACACTTTATATATAAGGTTCCAAAAAATCACTATTTCTGTAGCCTAGTGGGCTGTGGGGGTTTTTTCCCCCTCTCTTTTGTATTTGGAAATTCACTTGGAGGATTAGGAGATGTTTCTTATTGCTAAATCTATTTTCAGGTTCATTTCTTTGGTTATGAGAGAGTGGTTTTCTTGCCCAAGGTGTTTTGCAAATGTTGACTGGCTGTTGCCATATTTGCATGATCGTTTGTATTCTTTCTCGTGTTTCAAATGTCCTGTTGGTCTGTCCTCAGCATGGAGCATTACAACTGTTACATCTGAGCTGGTAAATGCCAAATTTTTGGTTGATGTTTATGCTCTTGGTTTTTGCTAAGCATTTCTGTAATGAGTTATGGCTTTGATATGCTATTTTTAATCCTTTTATTCTTGAGGATACCAAGAAATGCAATGACACCTATGAATATTTTGACACAAGAGTTTTGTTAACAAGTCTGCTTGATTCTTATCTGTTGAAATGTATCTGATGTCAACTGCACCATCCATCACTTTTTCTCTAATGAAATGATGCTTTATGGTGATATGTTTTGTTCTTCATTTACCAATGTAATTCTTGATTAGCACACCACACAGGCATTGATTTTCCAATCAGTTCTTTGAGGTCAAGACTCTTTAGTAGTTGTCTCATCCATACCACTTGTCTTGCACAGGCTTCAACTTCCACATATTCTGCTTCCATTGTGCTCAATGCAACAGCAGTTTTTTTTTCATACTCTTCCAGTACACAAGAGATCCTGCTAGTAATATTACATATCCTGTAACATTGTCGCGATGTTCTGCACAAGTAGCGTAATCAGCAACAGCAAACGCTTAGAATATTTGACCAGTCGGGTAATATTTGAGTTTATAATCTGCTATTTCTTTTACATATCTCAGCACTCTTTTAGCTGCATTCCAGTGGGTTACATTAAATTTTGAACAATACTGGGATAGCTTTGCCACAGAGAAAGCTATGTCTGGTCGTGTCCTCTGTGAAATGTAAAGAAGCCCACCAATAAGCTCACAATAAGGTAGATTTCCACCTTCCTCATCAAACTTCTCATCAAGAAAATTCCGGTTCAGTTCCTTTGGGGTCTTAGCTCCCTTAGCATTTTGAAGTCCGAATCTGTCAAGAAGTTGACAAATGTACTCCTTTTGAGAAAGACTAATTGTTCCGTCTTTGTTGTAATCAAAATTCACTCCTAACATGTTGTGAAACCTTGCTCGCGTACTTGATTTCAAAACAACTTTCTAAAAGAGTCTTTACCTTTTGCCTTATCTCTTCATTTTGTGCAAAAATAAGCATATCATCTACATATACAAACAAAATAGCCTTTCCTTCCTTTGCATTTATCTTGTATACACAAGGATCTATATCATTTCCAATAAATCCCAATTTTTTCTAGAGATCTATTCAAATGGTCATTCCAGCATCTACCACTTTGTTTCAGTCCATATATTGACTTGTTCAATCTACAAACCAAATCTCCTTGGCCCTTCTTGATGAAACCTTCTGGCTGGAGTATATATACATCTTCCTTTAATTTACTATGCAGATATGCAATCTTTGCATCATACTGATCAATGTGCCAATTTTTCTCAACACTGCTATCAATAAACGAATAGTTTCAAAATTTGAAACAAGAGCATCAATCTAATTAAAATCTACATATTCTACTTGAGTAAATCCTTTTGCAACTAAACTAGCCTTAAAAATCCGCTTCCCACCAACTATCTTCTTTTTAAAAACCCATCTGTTCGTTACAGGAATTACAGCAGTAGTAGCACAGATAGTTTCCAAGCCTCATGATGTTCCAAAGAAATAATTTCTTCATTAATTGCAACTTTCCATTCCTCTGCCTCATGAGAATTGACTGCTTCCTGATATGATAAAGGTTCATCACTGTTCATTCCTTGTATAGCATTTGTGCTTCCTTCAGTGTGTACCTTCTCTGTTGAGCGAAGTTTCATTGGATGACATTTACTTAAATTCAGTTTTCCTTTCGTTACTTCCTTTCTTGGTCTGTATGCACTTTGTGAAGCTTCGGCATTTTCCATAAGATCCTGATTACATTCAGTCTCTTCCAAATTTTCCACCTGATGAGAGCAACCATAAAAGTCCTCTTCAGTGTTTGAATCTTCTTTTTCACTTTTTTTGTCACCACCATTACTGGTACTTGGAAATAATAATTCTTCTTCATTGTACAAATCAATAAATTTGTTCTGTTTCTTATTTTCAGTTGCACACTTGCCATTCAAAAATTCTTTGAATGTACAGTCTCTGGATTCAATAACCTGTTTTGTTTCTGGCATTCAGATCCTGTATCCACGTTCATATAGAGAATTTCCTACAAGAATGCCTTTTTCTGCCCTTGTAGATAATTTCGATCGACGTTTTTGTCTGGGTACATGAACAAAAACTTTGCATCCTATCACATGTAAATGTCTCACACTTGGCTTTCTACCTGTCCACAATTCATAGGGAATTTTTCTTTGTTGTGGCTATTTGTAACACGATTTCTGAAGTATCTTGCTGTGTACATCAGCTCAGCCCAAGAACTCTTTGGTAAATCACTTTCTATCAGCTGTGACCTTACCATGTCCATTAATGTTTTGTTGAGATGTTCAGCTATACCATTTTGTTGAGGCGTGTAGCTCATTGTTACTTCATGCCAAATTCCTTCAGTGTCACAGAGTTGTGACCATTTGTGTGAACAGAATTCTAGGCCATTGTCCGTGCGAATTCTTTTTAATTGTTTTGCAGTTTGTCTTTCAGTTTGTATCTTCCATTTATTGAATTCTTCAAATGCTTCATCCTTATTTTTTAAGAAACTCACATATGTATCTGCTTGCATCATCGACTATACTCATTAAATATCTGTTGCCTCCAAAACTTGGAACGTCAATAGGTCCCATGAGATCACTGTGAGCGAGTTCTAAAGTGGTTGTCCATTCTTTTGAATCATTTGATACCATTTTTGGAAATGGTTTTTGTGCCGATTTCCCCGCCAAACAGTCATCACACATGTTTATTTCTCCTTTTTCACAGTCTAATCCCCATACTGCTTCCTTACTTATTATGACATTTATAGTATGCTTGCTGATATGCATCATCCGACAGTGCCATAGAGCAAGGTAAAGTGATTTATCATGTTCGTCACATTTTTCAACATGTTTATTGACCTGCCATCTGTGCACGTTTTCGTATTTATGTAATACAAATGACCTTTCTGATCCATCTTCTAAATTCGTCATAAATCTTGCAGCCTTCTTTATCAAAAATCACCTTTTTGTCATTTTCAGTGAGCTGTCTCGCAGACAATATTGTGTAGTTGATCTCAGGCACAAACAGAGTGTTATTAGCAGTGAATTCATCAGCCAAACCTTCGTTGTTAATTATCTTTGCCCTTACCGTACCTTTTCCTACAGCTTCTGTTTGTCGGCCATCAGCTAGAGTTTAGATTTCAATATTTTTATCAACAACTGAAAAATAATTTTCATTTGGAGCCATGTGAAGAGTTGTGTTGTGCTGGACTCTACTATCCAATTATCGCCATCCAATGTAACTATACCACAGGCAGCACTCATTCTAATAGCGCCTAGTTTCTTATGTGCCTTTTTTAATTTTCCCTTTTCAGGACAGTTTCTGGAAATGTGACAAACTTTGTGACAATTGTAACAAACAAAACTACCTTTTTGTGTTCCTTCCTTCTTCGTTTGTTCTTTTCTTCCGTCACGTTCCGAAAGTTGCATTTTTCGGTGCTTCTGACTACCAACATTAGCTTTCAGAGACATTCAGAATATTTATCTTCATTATATTCATGATGTCTAGCATCTTCAGCAAGTAGACACCTTTTAAATGTAGCACACTTAAAATCATTATCTGGCATATTGCATAGAGCTGTAACTACTGCATCCCATTCTTCCGAAAGTCCACGCAGAATAGTCATTGCAAATCCCTATCTTCAACTTCGTCACCTATATTCGCTAGATCAGCTACAGTTTTGTTTATAAGCTCTAGATAATTTTCCGTGGATTCATAATTCTTGATCTTTAACGAATATAACTTCCATCTCAGTTGCACAGTACGAAATTTGCTGTCTCGTGGAGCATATAATTTCTGAAATTCTTCCTATACTGTTTTTGGATTTGACAAGTTTCGTATATGCATTTGCTGCTCATCACATATGGAAAGTACAACTTTTGCTAGTGTCTTACCTTGACGCAATATATACCCCTTTGCTGATGCACCTTCACTGGGTTTTGTCTCACCAGGCCCAATTACAGCCCACAAGTCGCAATCTGAGAATTATTTTCATTTGATACGACCAGGAAGTGTAATTCACTCATCTTAGTTTCTCGATAGTGTGCCTGTTATCCGTTATCTTTCTCTATTCCAATTACCATTTCACTGTTGTTTCCCATTAGATTCACGAAAGACAAACTCGGCTTCAATTAACGTTTCTCAAATGTGACACACGAAAAATGGTCAGCAAATATTACTTCTGCGCTGCACGGATGATATTTCTTGCATCGCATAATTGACACTAACATGGTTATATATTTTTCTTGTTTTTTTTTAGCTAGCACGCCTGGGCCCATAGCCATTGTTGTGTTGGAAAAAAAAATGCTGTATCACACGATTTATATTTATTGACAGGGAAAGAAAAGAAAAACTGCAGACACTACTGTATTTCAATAGTAACAGATGAGCACTCAGATAACACACGATCATCTAAAAAATAAGATAATTAACACAAATAAAAAGAATAAATATAATAACTTTTGGCCACTTGCTAATCACTTAACAGAAATAAAGTGACACAGAATTGTAAATATCCTCAAGAAACAGGGAATAAAAATAGCAAATCAAATGCAACCTGTCCGACTACAGAAATGGTTAGTTTTCGGAAACTTTTATAAAAGTGTAATTGAAAACAGTGACAAGAAGTGGCAATGTGAGTACTACAAAAAACACACAAAGGACGTAACGTAAAAACCTGAGTAATATTAATAGTTCATTTTATTCAGAATAAAATAAACCCATAGCGTGAGAACAGTCCATGATTGAATGTAGTAAAATCCACACAAAAATGTAAACAAAAAAAGTTTCCTGTAGAGTTGACCACTGAAGAAGCTTTAAAATAAATTGGAACACATCTGGTCTAAATTAGACTAATTTACAGTTGCAAAAGACAGTAACCTAATGTATACAAACTGTAATTAAATGTTTTTGACAATTCAAACAAAATACCTGTTATCTATACTTTCACTTTCTGATTAATCCACATTCTGATTAACGAATTTTAAAATAGCATGTTCTTTGAAAAGACCTATTTGAAGTGTGAATTTAGAGTGGCTGTGTATCTTACCGTGTGTACAGATTCTTTTCCAGTACATTTGATAAACAATAACTAATGCTGGCTTTAAATATTAATATCTATTACAGATACCGATGTCTATTTCTCTCTCTCTCTCTCTCTCTCTCCTCCTCCTCCTCCTCCTCCTCCTCCTCCTCCTCCTCTTCCTCCTTTTCCTTTGTAAAGAGATCTGAATATAGCATATTCCATTCTGGATAAAAGTGCATTTTTTATGTAACAAAGTACAATAATAGCAAAAACATTTCCTGGTCCAAATAATTTAGTCGAGGAACAGAGCATTGTGCATGCTAAAGTTTAGAAGTGTCGGTGCTCACAATTCTAGTTGTCTGTGGAGCTTCAGCTTGGCATTCTCATCGGCAAATAGAACCAATACAATAGGTATGATACAGTATATGTCAAGTTTCATTGCAGTTCAACTCATTCTATCATTTCTATTAAAAATCATTATTTGAGGAAGGAAAATAAAAAGCTCTCCTTATTTCCCAGTTGATTGAAAAAGGAGCAATTATCTTGTCTTGTAGTAGAGACTAGTGGTCTTCCAGGTATTTGACATCAACTACCTCATCATTACCTCTAAACTGTCTATTCCTTCTCCTTGCTGTGGAAGTATGAACACCATAATGTCATACTGTCTCAAATACGCTAACACCATTTTCAAAGAGAGTAGTTATGCGCACACAGACATTCACATTGGCCATTTAGAAGCAGACCTATTATGTTTGTCAATCAACTGATGTGTTTCTTTTAGCTGAAAACTATAGAAGTACCATGTGGTGGTCAAATTAAATTACAGGTAAATGCACCCATTTTCATTATTTTCACAGTGACCTTGTTATTTGTTTAAAGATTAGACTTTTATAAAATGGAATCTTTTGAAAGGCTGTGGAACCTACAAAAGCCTAAGACTGTACAAATTGTGACAAATTGTGATTTAAAGTATTACATCCACAGATCTTAAAAAAAACTCCACTACTGAAGCAGATGTGAAACACTCATGGTTGTAGTAATTGTACCATCATGTAGTTGGTATAGTTAAACTGTTTTCTACTTGCTCGAATAATTATTTTCGCAAAAAATTATAAAGTTACTTAAATTGCAAAGAATCTTGAGGTATACTGTGTTCTAACTATTATATTGCTTGTATTTGCAATGTATATGCAAAGATTCATTGAAATTCATTGCTTTTCTTCTGATGGTGTAGCAATGTAAAATGAGAGGCAAAAAGATTGCATGGCCTGAATAATTTAGACCAGGAACAGAGCATTGTGGATGCCCAAGTTCAGAACTGCCAAACTCTAGCAGTTTGTGGAGCTTCGCCTTGATCATTATCAACAACAACAACAACAAGCTCCACAGACCACTAGAGTTAGGAACATTTGTTGTTGTTGTTGTTGTTGTTTTGGTCTTCAGTCCGGAGACTGGTATGATGCAGCTCTCCACAATACCCTATACTGAGCAAGCCTCTTCAACTCCACATAAGAACGGCTACCTAAATCTGTCCGAATCTGCTTACTGTGTCCATTTCGTGGTCTTCCTCTGCGGTTTTTACCCCACACACTTCTCTCCAATGCTAAATTCACAATTCCTTGATGTCTAAGAATGTGTCCTACCAATCGATCCCTTCTTTTAGTCATAGTATGACAGAAATTCCTTTTCTCTCTAATTCTGTTCAGTACCACTCATTAGTTACGCGATCCACCAACCTAATCTTGAGCATTCTTCTGTAGCACCACATTTCAAAAGCCTCTATCCTCTTCCTGTCCGAACTGTTTATCGTCCATGTTTCACTCCCATACAAGGCAACACTCCACACAAATGCCTTCAACCTCCTTAGGCTTAAATCAATATTCGATGTTATCAAATTTCTCTTTTTCGAGAATGCTTTTCTACCCATTGCCATTCCACATTTTATATCCTCTGTACTGCGACCATCATTTGTTATTTTACTGCCCAAGTAACAAAACTCATCTACCTCCTTTATTGCTTCGTTACCCTATCTAATTCCTTCAGCATCACCTGATTTTCTTACACTGCACTCCATTACCCTAGTTTTGCTCTTGTTAATCTTCATCATATATGCACCTTTCAGCACACTGTCCATTCCATTCATTTGCTCTTCCAGGTCCTTTGTTGTATCTGACATAATTACTATGTCGTCGGCAAAACGCAAAGTTTTTAATTCTTCACCCTGGACTTTAATTCCTTCTCCAAATTTCTCCTTGCTTTCCTTTATAGCTTCCTCAATGTACAAATGGAATAACATTGGAGAAAGGCTACAACCCTGTCTTACTCCCTTCCCAAACACTGCATTCCTTTCATGCCCTTCAACTCTGACAACTGCTGTCTGGTTTTTGTACAAGTTGTAAATAACCTTATGCTCCCTAACGATGACTGTTGGCTTAATTCACTAGTCACTTGCACTGACACCCTTTGTTTCCTGTTAGCAAGGTAATACTTGAACCATTTTGCAGCAATTCCCGTGACACCATAGAATTCTAATATACTTAAAAAGGATGTTATGGTTCACACAATCAAATGCCTTTGATAAATCACAGAAAATACCTGCTGCTGGTAATTTATTATCTAATGAATTAAGTACATTCTCACTGTAAGTCTAAATAGCCTTCTCAATATCGGAACCTTTCAGAAATCCAATCTGTCTTGTAGACAATATGTCATTTGAGGTTAGGTGGTTCAGAAGCTGCTTGTACATTACCTTTTCTAGAATTTTTGAGAATGCCAGTAAAAGTGAAATCAGTCTATAGTTTGATGGTATCTTTTTATCCCCTTTCTTGAATAGAGGTTTAATATCCACATATTTTAACCAATCAACAAATGTTCCAGTTATAATAGACTGGTTACACAAATAACTTAAAATTGTGCTAGATTCACAAGAGCATGCTTTAATTAACTTTGTTGATATTGTCGCGTTGCAATGGAAGCAGGCTTGACTTTGAAGGCAACTAAACACAGCACTTATGCTGAAAGCACGATTATTACAAACTCAACATACACGCAGCACTGACTGCCTCTCAGACAAAGTGCTCTGCTATTTATACACAGACAGAATTTACCAGAAATTAGATGAACAGTTAACATAAGAAACAAGTAGAATTTACAAGTGTACATAAGAAAGATGTAGAACCTTCTGGAATTGTCAATTACAAAGAAATAAATTTTTGCCGGTGGGTGGGATTGAACCGGCGACCTTCTGCTCCGCAGTCCGTGACGCTATCCCCTGCGCCACGCCGGCAGTTGGTGTTCGTGGTCTCTCGCGGCATTGCTCCCTTTCCTGGAGAAACAGCGACCCGCTGTTAAGATCCCTGTGGAGCCAGCTGCAATGTCCTGGATCTTGACCGTGTCATGGGTCCTCTGTATGACAGTTCAAGAGACTCCTTTCTTTCTCCTCGATTATCGACGACAGAAGTTCCTGTCTTGGCTTCATCAGTAACATTACCGTCCTTAGTGTCCTTGAATAAGAAGCCATTGTCGTCTACCTGCTCTTCAGGGTCGTAGTAGGGCTTCATGCACAGGACGTGAACAATGTCTCTTCACTTTTGTCGTTTCAACGACGGCTCATAATCCTCAACTTTGTGTGACGTGTGACAGGTGGCGTATGACACGATACGGACCAAAGTATCGCTTCAATAACTTTTCTGACAGTCCAACCTTCTGTACAGGGGTAAAAATCCATACGAGATCTCCTGGGCTGTACACAACAGGTCACTGCTTGTCGTTATACCGCTGATGGTCCTTCTCCATGGCGTCCAGTGTACCTATGCGAGCCAGCTGTCTTGCTTCTTTGACCCTGGTGATGAGCTGTTTCACATAGTCATCCTGATTGTCGTCCGGTTGGAAAGGGAACAGCGTATCCATTGTCGTTTCAGCTTCATGACCATGGAGCAGGAAAAACGGAGTGAAGCCTGTGGTGTCTTGTCTTGCGGTATTGTAAGCAAATGTCACGACTGGCAGAATTGTATCCCAATCCTTCTGCTCAACATTGACGTACATCGACAGCATGTCGGCTAACATTTTGTTAAAACGTTCCGTAAGACCATTTGTCTGAGGATGGTATGCAGTTGTCATTCTGTGGACAATGTTGCACCGTGACATTACCTCTGATACTAGTTTTGACTGGAATACTTTTCCACGATCAGATATCATGACACGTGGTGCTCCATGCTTCAAAATAATGTCTTCTACAAGAAATTTTGCGATCTCTGGAGCTTCTGCAGTCGGCACAGGTTTGGTGGCAGCATAGCGTGTGAGGTAGTCAGTGGTAATTGCGGCACATGCTTCCGTTGCTTGCACTCTTTACAGTGACTCACATAATGCTTGACAGATCGGTAGAGACCTTTCCAGTAATACCTGTGTCTGATTCTGTCTAGGGTCTTCACGAATCCCAGATGACCGGATATTGGAGCATCATGGAAATATTTGAGGATAGCTGGCTGGAGATGAGCTGGAACAACAAGTAGCCATTTGGGGCCCAGTGGATCGTAGTTGCTCTTGTACAATGTTCCGTTTATAAGTTGGAACTCTCCATTGGTCGGTTCTCCTTTCTCCAAGGCCTCTATCATTTTTAATAGTGTTGGATCTTCTCTCTGTTCAGCTGTAATGTCATCTAATTCAGTGAGAGCAGAAATTTCATTAATGCTGTTGTGTTCCACTAATAGATTCCTCGAAAGGCAGTCGGCATCCTTGTGTTTGCGCCCATTCTTGAATACCACTGTGACATCCTACTCTTGGAGTCTTAGTGCCCATCTTGCTAGTCGACCTGATGGATCCTTCAAGCTAGTCAGCCAACACAAAGAATGGTGATCTGTCACGATGGTGAATGGTTTGCCGAATAAATACGGCCGGAACTTGTTGATAGCCCAGATAACCACGAGACATTCTTTTTCAGTTGTAGAGTAGTTTATCTCGGACTTTGAGAGTACTGTTGATGCATAGGCTATCACTTTTTCGGCACCTTCCTGAACTTGTACAAGCACTGCACCAATCCCATAGCCACTGGCGTCTGTGTGAAGTTCCGTTTCTGCATTCTCGTCGTACAAGGCTAGCACAGGTGTGGAAGTTAGAGCCTCCTTAAGTGCCCGGAAAGCTCTTTCTTTTGTCTCATCCCAGTAAAATTTGGCATCTCCCTGCAGAAGTTCTTGTAATGGACGTGCCTTGTTACAAAATCCTTTTATGAAACGTCGGTAGTATGAGCACAGCCCGAGAAAACTTCTCACATCACGAATGTGCTGAGGAGTTGGAAATTCTGTGACTGCCCTTACTTTGTCTGGATCAGGACGGACACCATCTCCGTTGACTAGGTGCCCCAGGATTTTTATCTCTTTGGCGACGAAGAGGCACTTCTTTGGATTGAGGCGGAGACCTGCAGCCTGAACACACTTCAACACAGTTGACAGTCAACTGAGATGTTCTTCAAATGTCTTCGAGAAAATTTCATCTAAATGTCTCGACAATGTCATCTAAATAGCAGAGACACGTCGTCCACTTAAGGTGTCGAAGCAAGTTGTCCATCATGCGTTCGAATGTGGCTGGAGCATAACATAATCCAAATGGCATTACTTTAAATTCATAGAGGCAGTCAGGTGTAATAAAAGCCGTCTTCTCCCTGTCAGCTTCGTCAACCTCGATTTGCCAGTAACCTGTCTGCATGTCTATAGTTGAGAAGTATGTAGATCCTTTCAAGCAGTCTAAGGTGTCGTCAATAAGCGGCAGTGGGTAGACATCTTTCTTTGTGATTCTGTTCAGCTGCCGATAGTCAACACAGAATCTCCACGTGCCATCCTTCTTCTTTACGAGGACCACCGGAGACTACCAAGGACTCTCCGAAGGTTGAATAATGTCGTCTCGCAACATCTTCTCCACTTCCTGCAGAATTATCCGTCGTTCAGCTGGCGACACTCTATACGAACGCTGACTAATTGGCGGATGATCCCCAGTATTAATACGGTGCTTTATCGTGGGCCGTTTCGTCTGACTTTTCCCCTGCTGAGGTGTGAATGCACCCGAAAATTGGCGTAGTATACCTAACACCCGCTGGCATTGTTCCTTGGTCAGTCCAGGCCCTATTGGCAGTTCCAAGTTTGTTTCCTCCAGCGTGTTGTCTGTACTAACAGCAGGGCATGGGTCTTCATTGATGACATTGAGCTCACCGTCCTGGATTGGTTCAGCTGTCCCGATACACATTCCCTTGGGGATAAGTTGTGACTGCTCGTGACAATTTGTGATCCAAATCTCTCCTTGACCACCGGTAATGCTTATGATAGCCGCTGGTATGTAAATTTCTTTTGTGAGCCTCATAAACTTTTTACTATCAACAAGAACTTCACAGTTTAACCAGTCATCTGTGTTTGTGACTGTAACTCTTCACATTGTCAACGGCGGTATCGTCACATTGTCAACGACGAATAGCTTCCCAGAAAATTCTGTATTACGTGTATCCGGCGGAACAACTTCTTCAATTTGCAGCTCAGATCTTCTATAGTCAATGATAGCTTGGGTTGCCTGAAGGAAGTCCCATCCGAGGATGACATTGTGACTACATTCTGTTAACACGACAAATTCAAACGGCTGTGTCCTGTTGTTGATGGTTATTCTTGAGACACAAGTTCCTGCTGGATGGACGTACTTTCCATTCGCGACCTTCAGCACAGTTGCTCCGGTATCACAGGACATCGTCTTCTTTAGTGTGCGGCGGTAATTATCCGATAATACAGAAAAAGAGGCTCCTGAATCAACAAGTGCCCGGACAGGTTGGCCGTCGATTATGACGTCGATGAGATTTCCCGACATCTTGGCGAGTGTCGTCCATGGAGCATTTTCATCTGCGGCAGCCTCACCTCCGCAGATGGTCGCCTCGCTTAGTTTTCCTGGGCGCGGCGGCTAGGGGAGCGGCTGGTACCTCTGTACGGCAACGGTGAACGGCTGCGGTGCGTCGGGGAGTGACCTCGTCTAGGGTACGGCGATGGGCTTCTTCCCATAGGTCGACTGAACTCATCAGCAGCTGACTGCCTTGGATAGAACTGCTCCGACGGCTGACGTCTTGCGGCAAAATAATCATCGAATACTCGCCTCCTCTCTCTGCAGTAGCGTACGACATGACCAGGGCGTCCACAGTGGAAACACAGTGGTGTGTTGTCTTCTGTCCTCCAGACGTCTGTTCTTCTGAGGGGCGGCATAGTTACCGGGGGAGTTGGCTGTGGTCGCGTCGGTCGGTTCATGGGCTGCCGTTTGGCGGCTGCAGCGTAAGTCATAGCAGGGCGACGCCATTCTTCACGTCGGGTGCGATTGACGGGGCAGACAGGAGCTAATGTTTGAAATACCTCGTCCTCAGCGAAGTCGGCTACCTCGCGACTTACAGGGCTCACATCCATGGCCATAATCTGATGCTCGCTCGGTCTAATAGTCCCGGCTGCCATGCACTGTTGTAATTCTTCTCTCACGATTTGTCGTATGAGAGAAGCCAAGTCCTGCTGGTCTTCCACAACGGCCATAGGGACTACATTTGGCAGTCTGTCATACTTCTTGCGTCCAACCCTCCTTTGTTGCATCTCTTCAATACGCTGGCACCACTTGATGAACTCTTCTGTCGTAGCGATGTCTTTTATCAGAAGAGCTTGGTACATATCTTCTGCAATTCCATCAGGTGCGTGATTTTGTCCGCTTCAGTCATGTTCAGATTGACAACGTTACAGAGGGCCAAAACACTCTGTATGTACGATTGTGTTGGCTCACCATGTCGTTGGGCCTGGTTCTTCAATTGTTCTTCCGCCGTGCGGATTTGACGCTGGCAGTCTCCAAACGTCTTCTTCAGTTCCTCCTGGAACGTCTCCCAGTCATTCAACTTGTCTTCGTTGTTCTCGAACCATTGCTGGGCTGTTCCATCCAGATAGAAGTAAACGTTGGCCAAGCACATCGTATGATCCCACCTGTTGTACTTGGCGACTCGGTCGAACCCTTTTAGCCATTTTTTTGGGTCCTGTCCAGCATCTCCAGAGAACACCGACAGGTGTCTGATGTGCAGCTGGCTTATTGCTAGTTTCGTCTCTATCGTTCTTCTGATAATACGGACTTTTGGAAGGACGTACTCGGTGTATCCCTTGTATTCCGGTTCCAGTCCGTGTAAGCGACGGCTTTTACGTTGCCTAATCGGAGCCACGGTGATGCAGCTGTTGCACAGTGTACCCGGCGCCTCCACCAAACAATGTCGCGTTGCAATGGAAGCAGGCTTGACTTCGAAGGCAACTAAACACAGCACT
The DNA here is from genome assembly GCA_026315105.1 of Locusta migratoria. NCBI lineage: Eukaryota > Metazoa > Arthropoda > Insecta > Orthoptera > Acrididae > Locusta > Locusta migratoria. The sequence continues at coordinate 385,210,335 of CM048749.1, forward strand.
TATACTGAAAGCACGTTTATTACGAACTCAACATACACGCAGCACTGACTGCCTCTCAGGCAGAGTGCTCTGCTATTTATACACAGAGAGAATTTACCAGAAATTAGAAGAACAGTTAACATAAGAAACAAGTAGAATTTACAAGTGTACATAAGAAAGATGTAGAACCTTCTGGAATTGTCAATTACAAAGAAATAAATTTTTGCCGGTGGGCGGGATTGAACCGGCGACCTTCTGCTCCGCAGTCCGTGACACTATCCCCTGCGCTACGCCGGCAGTTGGTGTTCGTGGTCTCTCGCGGCAATATTGTATCGTAACCAATAGAATGTTTTGTTTTTAAAGATTTTATTATGGAAGTTATTTCTTGTGGTGATGTGAGTGACATGTTCATGTTCCTCTGAAGTTATTTGTAAATGCTAGTTTCAAATATTCAAGGGCATTATTTATTGACCCTGACAATCCCCTACTATCAGTAACAGATAATTTGTTAAATAGATTTGCCACACTATGCCCATCAGTTACTAGTGTATCATCTACTTTTAATGCTACCTGCTCCTGTTCCTTATTGTTTCTATCACTCTCCTCTTTCACTATGTCCCATATTGCTTTCATTCATTTTCTTTCTGGTTTTGCTATCTTTTTCTCATAGTGCATTTGTTTAGATGTCTAAATTTCTTTTTCTTTTCTTTTCCCTTTTTAATATTTTACAGTATTCCATTTATTTAACTAAGTCATCATCATTCAAACTACTCTTAGCTAATAGATACAATTTCCTTTTTGTCTTGCATGAAATCTTTATTCCTTGTGTAATCCATGGTTTTATTATAGACTTCTGTTTAATTTGAGTTACTTTTAAAGGAAAACAGTTTTCAAACAAAATACTGACATTATTAACAAATGTGTTATATTTTTCATTCTTGATATGAGCATAATATAGAGCAGTGTTCTGTATAGTTAAAGAGCAGTGAGACCACTGGCTTTAGGTATGTGATGAGTAGACTACAGATCTTTAAGTTAACACCTTTTTCCTTCCTATCCTAAGTTTTAGTTTGTATGTAGATTGGTACCTGCATATTTCATAGATAATTAAACTCAATATCGTAAGTTCTATACGACCTAAAATTGCCTATTTTGATGTTATCACCTATTTTTGCCTATTTCGACATCAAAATCCTAAAAACATATTCCGTTATTTTGACTTAAATTTCTTGTATTTTCGATTAATGATGAACATTCTCCTCAGAGATCTCTCCCTCAATAACCTCTCCAGTAAACCTCAACCTCCTCTGATTGCACACAAATCCAGTCTCTCCCATCTACTCAATCTCCCACTCCCAACTCCTCTCCCTCCCAAACCTCAAAATTCCAATCCACACAATTCAGAACCACAACATCCCAATTCAGCGGTCAACCTCTCCTCCAAACCTCTCTCCCAATCTGAAACCTCTGTCCTATCCAAAGGGCTGACCTTTAGCCCTACTCCCAAATTCAACCAAACAACCCTTGTGAAAGATTTACTATCCTATACTCGCAGTCTTTGCTGGAGATATCACTTTGCCACGAAGAAAAATAATCCTCTTCCTAATGATCCAGCTCCCCAAGACATTATTCAAATTGAACCCTGCCGAGAACAGTCCCGACCTCCGTCACAGCGAGACCCACCTGCTCTTCCTGAAAATCACCCTCTTCAAACCTTCCAGGAAAAACTTACTTCCAACCTTGTCTCTCACTCTTTACTGAGAAACCTTAATCCTACTCCCAACATTACCGCAGCTGAATCCCGAGCCATCCGTGATCTGAAGGCTGACCATTCCATCGTCATTCTCCCTGCCGACAAGGGCTCCACGACCGTGGTACTTGATCGGCGGGAGTATGTGGCTGAGGGACTGCATCAGCTTTCAGACAGTAGCACATATAAAGTTTTTCAAGGCAATCACATTCCTGATGTCCAGGCAGAGCTTCAAGGAATCCTTAAAACCTTAGGCCCCCTACAAAACCTTTCACCTGACTCCATTAACCTCATGACTCCACCGACACCCCGCACCCCCACCTTCTACCTACTTCCGAAGATTCACAAACCCAATCATCCCGGCCGCCCCATTGTGGCCGGTTACCAAGCCCCAACAGAACGAATCTCTGCCTACATAGACCAACACCTTCAACCCATCATGTGCAGTCTCCCATCCTTCATCAAAGACACCAACCACTTCCTCGACCGCCTGAAATCCTTACCCAGCCTGTTACCTCCTGAAACCATCCTTGTAACCATCGATGCCACTTCCTTATACACTAATATCCCACATGCCCAGGGCCTCGCTGCGATGGAATATTTCCTTTCACGCCGACCACCCACTTCCTTACCTAAAACCTCTTTCCTTAATACCCTAGCCAGCTTCATCCTAACCCACAACTTCTTCACTTTTGAGGGCCAGACATACCAACAACTAAAGGGAACAGCCATGGGGACCAGGATGGCCCCCTCGTACGCGAACTTATTTATGGGACGCTTAGAGGAAGCCTTCGTGGACACCCAAGCCTGTCAACCCAAAGTTTGGTATAGATTCATTGACGACATCTTCATGATCTGGACTCACAGTGAAGAAGAACTCCAGAATTTCCTCTCCAACCTCAACTCCTTTGGTCCCATCAAATTCACCTGGTCCTATTCCAAATCCCATGCCACTTTCCTCGATGTCGACCTTCATCTATCCAACGGCCAACTACACACATCCGTCCACATCAAACCTACCAATAAACAACAGTACCTGCATTATGACAGCTGCCATCCTTTCCACATCAAACGTTCCCTTCCCTACAGCTTAGGTCTTCGTGGCAAACGAGTCTGCTCCAGTCCTGAATCCCTGAACCAATACACCAATAACCTGATAACAGCCTTCACATCCCGCAGCTATCCCCCTGATCTGGTACAGAAGCAAATTGCCAGAGCCACTTCCTCATCCCCCCAAATTCAGAACCTTCAACAGAACCCCAGAAGTGCCCCTCTTGTCACCGGATACTTTCCGGGACTTGAGCGGACTCTGAATGTGGCTCTCCAGCAAGGACACGACTTCCTAAAATCCTGCCCCGAAATGAGATCCATCCTTCACGACATCCTCCCCACTCCTCCGAGAGTGTCTTTCCGCCGCCCACCTAACCTCCGTAACCTCCTAGTCCATCCCTATGAAATCCCCAAACCACCTTCCCTACCTTCTGGCTCCTACCCTTGTAACCGCCCCCGTTGTAAAACCTGCCCTATGCACCCTTCCACCACCACTTACTCCAGTCCCGTAACCCGGAGGGTGTACACAATCAAGGCCAGAGCCACTTGTGACAGCACCCACGTGATTTACCAACTGACATGCCTGCACTGTGAAGCGTTCTATGTGGGAATGACCAGCAACAAACTGTCCATTCGCATGAATGGTCACAGGCAGACAGTGTTTGTTGGTAATGAGGATCACCCTGTGGCTAAACACGCCTTGGTGCACGGCCAGCACATCTTGGCACAGTGTTACACCGTCCGGGTTATCTGGATACTTCCCACCAACACCAATCCCTCAGAACTCCGGAGATGGGAACTTGCCCTTCAACACATTCTCTCTTCCCGTTGCCCGCCTGGTCTCAACCTCCGCTAAATTCTAATTCCCGCCCGCCATCTTCAACATCTTTGCCTCGGTTCTGTGGACAGAGCCTCTGCCTGAAGTGGCATCTCTGTCCAACTTCTTTGGTTTCTACAAATGTCTGCCTAAGTGTGTTTGGATGTGGATATGTGTGAGTGTGTGTGTATTTGTTTACCTTCCTTTTTGTCCCCTAAGGTAAGTCCTTCCACTCCTGGGATTGGAATGGCTCCTTTTCCACTTCCTTAAAACCCGTATCCTTCCCTTTCTCCTCTCCTTCCTCCCTCTTTTTCCCGAAGAAGCCACCACTGGTGGCGAAAGCTCGAATGGTTGTGTGTTTTTGTGTGTGTTTAGTGTTCCTATCGACCAGCCTGTACTTTAGGTAAGTCAAAAATCTTTATTTTATACCATTTTCCTACCTGGAAGGTCTCCTTCTATAATATTATATATATATATATATATATATATATATATATATATATATATATATATATATATAAAGGAACGGATAATGAATAGGTGAGCTGAGGATGGAGGAAGGAGAGGTGTTAGCGTAGATTTAGACCAGGGGGGTGGCGGGAGGAGAGGATATGTTGGAGGCCAAGTTCCTACCTCCGTAGCTCTGAGGGACTGGTGTTTGTTTGTACTATCCAAATGACACGTGTGGTGTAACACGTGCCCAGGTCCCTGGAGTTATGCTGGAGGGCATGTTCTGCCACAGGATATAGGGTGTCGCCCAGGAGAACAGTCTGTCTGTGCCCATTCATCCGCTCAGCCAATTTGTTAGTAGTCATACCAACATAAAAGGCTGAACAGTGGACACATGTCAGCTGGTATATGACGTGTTGTCTCACATGTGGCCCTGCCTTGAATCGGGTAGGTTTTTCCTGTGGTGGGGCTGGAGTGTGTGGTAGTGGGAGGATGCATTGGACAGGTTTTGCAGCAGGATCGGTTGCAGGGGTAGGAACCGTTAGGTAGGGAGGATGGTTTTGGGATGATGTAAGGTTGGACAAGGATGTTGTGGAGGTTGGGAGGACGGCGGAAGGCTACTCTGAGTGGTGTGGGAAGAACAGTTTGGAGTGATGGTCTCATCTCAGGGCACGACTTGAGAAAGTCATAGCCCTGTTTGAGGAATTTGTTGAGGCATTCCAGGCCAGGATGGTACTGGGTGACTAAGGGGGTGCTTCTGGGTGGTCTGGGGTTAGGAACATTGTTTTTGGAGGGAGAGGAATGGACAGCTTGGGAGATCTGTTTGTGGTACGAGGTCTTTAGGGTAGTTGCGGGAGAGGAAAGCATTGGATAGATTGTTGTTGTAGCTGGTGAGGGATTCGGAACTGGAACAGATACGTTTCCCACGGATTCCCAGGCTGTAGGGAAGGGATCGTTTAATATGGAAGGGATGGCAGCTGTCAAAGTGGAGGTACTGTTGTTTGTTAGTGGGTTTAATATGGACTGAGGTGTGAATGTGAGAATCAGCAAGGTGAAGGTCAACATCAAGGAAGGTGTTTTGTGTTTTGGAGAAGGAGCAGGTGAATTTAAGGCTGGAGAAGGAGTTAAGGTCGTGGAGGAAGTTCAGAAGGGTTTCTTCACCATGAGTCCAGACCACAAAGATATCATCTATGAATCTATACCAAACCAGGGGAGGCAACTTCTGAGTCTTAAGGAATGCCTCTTCCATGCGGCCCATGAAGAGGTTGGCATAGGAAGGGGCCATCCTGGTACCCATAGCTGTCCCCCTGATTTGTTTGTAGATCTGGCCCTCAAAGATGAAGTAATTATTGTTGAGTATGAAATTAGCAAGTGTGACAAGGAATGAGGTTTTTGGGAGTCTTTCAGGTGGGCGTTGGAAAAGATAGTGTTCCAGAGCTGATAGACCATGGGTGTGAGGGATGTTGGTGTACAGGGATGTAGCATCAATGGTGACAAGGAAGCTATCACGTGGGAGGGGCGTAGGGATGGATTTGAGGCGTACCAGAAAGTGGTTTGTATCTTTGATCTAGGATGGGAGCCTGCAGGTTATAGGTTGGAGTTGTTGGTCTACCAGAGCTGAGACACGTTCTGTTGGAGCTTTGAAACCTGCTACTATGGGACGGCCAGGATGATTCTCTTTATGGATTTTAGGGAGTAGGTAAAAGGTAGGTATGCGAGGTTCAGGTGGAGAGAGAAGTTCTAAGGAGACAGTGGTGAGACCTTGTAACGGACCTAGGGTTTTAAGAATTTTCTGTAGTTCAGCCTGGACTGAGGGAATGGGGAGAGTTGACGCAGCCCTTCTGCCACATACTCCCCTCGATCAAGTACCACAGTTTTGGAACCCTTGTCCGCTGGGAGAATTACAATTGAGCGGTCCGCTTTCAGCTCTCGGATGGCTTTGGATTCAGCTGGGTTGATGTTAGGAGTGGTTGGTATGTTTTTCAGGAAGGATTGGGAAGCAATGCTGGATGTGAGGAATTCCTGGAATGCCTGAAAGGGATGGTTTTGAGGAAGAGCAGGAGGATCTTTTTGGGAGGGAGGTCGGAATTGTTCAAGACAGGGTTCAACAGCGGCTCTGCTGCCTGGGGGTTGTGACTGGGTGCTGAAGTGGTATTTCCAGTTGAGGTTACGGGTGAATGAGAGGAGATCCTTGACCAGGGCAGTGTGATTAAATTTAGGTATAGGACAGAAGGTTAAGCCTTTAGACAGAACAGATATTTCTGGAATGGAGAGGGATTTGGATGAGAGGTTAAGGACTGAATTGGAATTGGTATTGGGTGGTGTCTGCATGTGGTGACGGTTGTGATAGGTTCTAGGAGGGGTGTGTGCTGGGACTGGAAGATTCAGTAGGGAAGCCAGGCTTGGATTGTTGCCAATGAGTGGGGGGTTTTGAGGGTGGTGTTGTGGTGGGTGGTTGTGGATTATGGGAAGAGGGATATCACTTCTGAGATGATGGACCAGTAGGTTGGACAGTTTTCTAAGGTGTTGTGTGGCATACAGTTCAAGTTTACAGTTGGCCTGTTGTATTATGGATCCAAGTGTGTTATTTGAGCCAGGTGCTGAGAGGAGGAGTATTTTAGAGAGAGAGAGAGAGAGAGAGAGAGAGAGAGAGAGAGAGAGAGGAGTTGTTGGGAGTGGTGGTTACACGAGGCAACATACTGTTGGAGGATAAGACGGGTGACAGCTAAGGACTGCTGAATTTGAAACTGTAGGAGGGACTGATGGAGACAAGGATTGCACCCAGAGATGGGAACTTTTAAAGTGAGACCTTTGGGGATTGTTCCAAATGACAAACAGGACTGGAGGAAAAGAATGTGGGATTGCAGTTTGGCTATAGCAAATGCATGTTTGTGGAATGACTGAAGGTACTGTGGTATAGGGCTGGGATACATGATGGATAATAGGTTTGAAAAAATAATAATAATATGTTATATATCATACACGTACACACACAAGCACACACAAAGGGGTAGTGGTTGGGTTCTCGTGTGTGAAGAGGGGCGGAACGTAAGAAAATTTAAATTTAATATTGTTTAGATGAATAATAGGGTGAAAAGAGGCATTCCTTAAGACTCAGAAGTTGCCTCCCCTGGTTTGGTATAGATTCATAGATGATATCTTTGTGGTCTGGACTCATGGTGAAGAAACCCTTCTGAACTTCCTCCACGACCTTAACTCCTTCTCCAGCCTTAAATTCACCTGCTCCTTCTCCAAAACTCAAACCACCTTCCTTGATGTTGACCTTCACCTTGCTGATTCTCACATTCACACCTCAGTCCATATTAAACCCACTAACAAACAACAGTACCTCCACTTTGACAGCTGCCATCCCTTCCATATTAAACGATCCCTTCCCTACAGCCTGGGAATCCGTGGGAAACGTATCTGTTCCAGTTCCGAATCCCTCACCAGCTACAACAACAATCTATCCAATGCTTTCCTCTCCCGCAACTACCTTAAAGACCTCGTCCACAAACAGATCTCCCAAGCTGTCCATTCCTCTCCCTCCAAAAACAATGTTCCTAACCCCAGACCACCCAGAAGCACCCCCTTAGTCACCCAGTACCATCCTGGCCTGGAATGCCTCAACAAATTCCTCAAACAGGGCTATGACTTTCTCAAGTCATGCCCTGAGATGAGACCATCACTCCAAACTGTTCTTCCCACACCACCCAGAGTAGCCTTCCGCCGTCCTCCCTACCTCCGCAACATCCTTGTCCAACCTTACAACATCCCAAAACCAACCTCCCTACCTAATGGTTCCTACCCCTGCAACCGATCCCGCTGCAAAACCTGTCCAATGCATCCTCCCACTACCACATACTCCAGCCCTACCACAGGAAAAACCTACCCGATTCAAGGCAGGGCCACATGTGAGACAACACGTCATATACCAGCTGACATGTGTCCACTGTTCAGCCTTTTATGTTGGTATGACCACTAACAAATTGGCTGAGCGGATGAATGGGCACAGTCGGACTGTTCTCCTGGGGGACACCCTATATCCTGTGGCAGAACATGCCCTCCAGCATAACTCCAGGGACCTGGGCACGTGTTACACCACACGTGTCATTTGGATAGTACAAACAAACACCAGTCCCTCAGAGCTACGGAGGTAGGAACTTGGCCTCCAACATATCCTCTCCTTCCACCACCCCCCTGGTCTAAATCTACGCTAACCCCTCCCCTTCCTCCATCCTCAGCTCACCTATTCATTATCTGTTCCTTACCCCCCCCCCCCCTCTCTCTCTCTCTCTCTCTCTCTCTCTCTCTCTCTCTCTCTCTCTCTCTCTCTCTCTCTCTCTCTACGTGTGTGTGTGTGTCCATCCATATTTCCCTGTTAATGAAAAACGTTTTAGACACCCCCCCCCCCGCCCCTCCTACACCCCTCAGCATCATTCATTTCACTCATATTCTCCTCTCTTTACTACTTGATCTTTCCTCTATGGTTATATTTATCCTCTCTGGCTTGGCTCAGTACATACGCTGCAGTATCTCTGACGTCCACACTCCCGAAACACCACCTTCATGACCTAGGTCGTGAACCACCTTTCCGTTCTGTTCCCATCCTTTCTTCTTTCCTTCTCCCCCACCTGACGAAGGAACTCTGTTCCAAAAGCTTGTCCTTTTTGTCCCCTTTTTTCTGTTTCTTCATTTGTGTTACTATCGGCGGTACAGCAAAATGGTGAGTACTGGCCAGCCATTCTATCTCATTTCTTTTATTTTCAAAGATTAGAGTAACACATGAGAATCAAATGTGGGAGTACTAAACACTATATTTGAAAATCTTTCCCTCATAGAATTCTGGCCAGCTGTTTTTTTTTTTTTTCACTAAGAAATGGTTTCATTGGTTGTAAGCTCACCACTGATGAAGAAATTCACAATGTTAATCGTAGATGCCCTCTATGGCCGAATTACTGCACATTTCACTTTTTTTGCAGTTGTCTACAGCCAATCCTAGCAAACTACTGTGTTTGGTGAAAAGTATTGTATGTGAACTTTCCAGTTCAAAAAATAATTTGCCAGTAGTGCGATGTATAAAATGGGCAGCCACCCAGTCTTATTTCCCAAACCCGGTGCTCTATAATAAGTGTCAGCACTTTAGGCATACCACCATTGGTTGCAAGCGAAAAGCCCCTTGCAGAAAATATGGTAAGGCAGCGCATGACGGAGTAGATCCTTCACACCTCTAAACTGTGTGAATCACTCTGCCAAACACCCCATTTGGAGCAGGGACTGCACTGTGTACTTGGAGGAAAAGAAACTGCAGGAAATTGAGACAACATAGCGAATTTCCTATGGAGAGGCCAAGAAGATCTATAGGACATGCAGCCTCCTTTGTTACATTCTTTGCTGCAGTTTTTTAAATATCAGTTTTCAAGGCTGATGTTGCTATGCAAGCCGAAGTCGCTAGTGTCAGTACCAACACCTGTACCTGCGCCTCAGTGGAAAGGAAAAGTGAAAATACAACCCCTGTAATAGGTGGCTCCCATACTTCAATCGAACTTACAGGGTTTCAGGGCCTATGTCGAGGAACTTTGTTTATTAACTCCAGACAGACCGATGTGTATATGCCCACAAGAGATGAATTTTAAGCCTTTGTCCAACCTTAAGTTACTTGGTTATGACCTATATAGCAAGGACGATCTTAGTGGTGAGTAGCTGTTTTCGTCCTCGTAGCCTGCCACTCGTCCTTACTCTGCATTCAAACCCCCTTACAAGCAGTTGCAGTGTGTGTGTGTGTGTGTGTGTGTGTGTGTGTGTGTGTGTCCAAATGCATCATTGATTGACTGCCTGTTCGATTTAACTGCCCCCACATTACACATTTGAAGAGGAAGCCCTTCATGACCTTATCATGCAGCTCCCCCACACTTTCATCCTTGCCGGCCGCGGTGGCCGAGGGGACTAAGGCGCTCCAGTCACAGTCTGCACGGCCACTACGGTCGGGGGTTCGAATCCCCCCTCGGGCATGGATATTTGTGCCGTCCCAGTTCGTAAGTAGTTTGTAAGTTTATGGAATGATGACCCCTTAGTTAAGTCCCATAGACTATACAAACATTTGAACATTTGATCTTTCATCCTTTGTGGTAATTTTAGTATATATAATGTGCTTTGGGGATCTGAAACTAACTGCAGGAGGGGTCGAGCAATTGAGAGGCTTCTCCTGACGTCATATGTTTAATTACTTAACACCCACACACTTCTGTACTGCATCAGGGTCGTTTTTTGCTGTAGACCTCACTCTTTGTTCCCCAGCCCTTGCCACTACAATTCAATGGGAAGTGGACACTGACCTTCAGGGAAGTGATCACTTCCTAATATGAATCCACCAACCAGATGGGATGGAGTCCGTTAGACCACTGCCATGATGGGTGCTTAGTGGAACAGACTGGATACTTTAAAGCGGACTGGCTGAATTTGGTTGCCTTGTTAGTGTCCAGGAATGGGTGGACCACATCACCCAAACAAACTGCCATGCTACTGCAGCTTCTATTCCTCAGTATTCTGTGTGGCGAGGGCAAGGTGCCAGCAAACCATTTGGGAGAGCAAGAAATGATTATGGCAACAGGTCCTCAATACCATTAATCGTTCTGCCAAAAGTTCACAAGTATGGGAGACAATCGGGAGAATATCTGGGAGAGGTGGAAGGCAACAATTTGCTGCTGGAAAGGAAAATAGCACCATACAAACAAACCTACAAGTGATTGTGCATACTATGATGGAATATTTTGCCCCCCCAGGGGGCCCACAGTTCTTTTGTGGGTACGTGTGTGGCGCGCACGGGGCCCCGAGCCGGAGCAGCCTTTCTTCTGCCCCAGGCTGCTTCACTTTCCCTCCCGGTTTATGCCTTCGCCCGGAGACGGGCATATTTCGTGAGATACGGTGGTTCTTGTTGTGGTTTTTCTTCCTTCGTTCCTTCCTTTCTTACCCTTCGTTTTCTGTCTTTCTCTCCTTGTACTCTTCTAGCCTTCTCCTCCTCATAAGTCTCCGCCTCGGCGTTTGAGACACTTCTTTCCTTCTTTCTCTTCATTTCCTATCCTCTTCTTCTTTTCCTCCCTGTGCGTGTCTGAAGGCCGACCCACGCATTATCGTGCGTAGCAGGTGACGGGGTAACGCGTAATTCCCCGCCCCGGGTAGACAAGTAAGGCACGTACGTACCCCCTGGTAAAGGCCAGGCCCAGGGAGGGGTGATTACCCGAGCTGGTACCTTCCGAACGTGCCGATTGGTCCCTCCGTCAGTTCTCGGGAGGTGTGACCTGAGGTGTGAACAATCACCTAAGGCGGGTAAGCCCTCGGAGAGGGCCCCCACTAGGAAGGAGCGCGCCATCGGAGACGCCGGTAATCACGGGGGACACTTCCGCGATGACTTCCTTATCTTCTTTCGTGACGTTGACCCATAAACGTAAGTTAGACTCGCCTCAGCCTAAAAAGACTCTGCCTAATGTGCCTAAATTTCTGGTTGTCTCTCGCACCGACGGAAAGGATTTCAATTCTGTCAATCCTTTCGTTATACAGAAAGGTGTAGATGCAATTTCTGGCCCTGTTAAAACCTGTTCACGTCAGCGCAATGGCACATTGTTGCTGGAAGTGGAAAGTGCCTTCCAAGCCCAAAAACTGATACGCACTACGTTGTTGCACACTTTTCCAGTTAAGGTCGAAGCGCACCGCACACTCAACTCGTCACGGGGGGTAGTCTTCACGAGATCCCTTGACGGGTTGTCTGATGAAGACATCCAATCGTATATGTCCGATCAGGGTGTGACTGCCGTCCACAGGGTGATGAAAAAGGTCGATAACCAATTGACACCGACTCGTACTGTGTTTTTGACGTTCGACAGAGTTGATCTCCCGTCGAAGGTCAAAGCAGGGTATGAGGTTATCTCCGTCCGCCCTTATGTACCTAACCCAACGCGCTGTTTTCAGTGCCACAGGTACAACCATACCCGTGAACATTGCCCAAATGCCGCAAAGTGTGTCACTTGTGGTAGGGACGCCCATGAGGGGGATTGCCCACCTCCGTCCCCTCACTGCCTAAACTGCAACGGTGACCATGCGGCTTCCTCTCGCGACTGCCCTGTATACAAGGATGAGAAGGTAATCCAGCAAATTCGGGTTACGGAGAAGGTATTAACATCTGCCGCTCGTAAGTTGTTGGCGAGTCGAAAGCCCACTGTCCTCCCAGCGGGTACATACAGTAAGGTACTCACCTCAACTCGACCTACCAAGGATTCCAGTACCCAGACATGTGACTTCACTTTCGCTGACACAGTTGTGCGATCCGCCAGCCCGAAGATTGCCCGTTCCACGTCCCCGCTCCCTCTTGCTGCTTCTAGGGTACAGTCTTCGTCAAACTCTAGTAAACCCCGGGCACCTAAACAAGATGCCCGGGCCTTGAAAAAGGAACCCGTCCGTGAGGATTTTCTGCGTTCTCAGGCTTCCCAACCGTCAACTGCCTCTTCCCGCCGTCACTCTTCCAGAAGAGCTGACAAGAAAAAGAGTTCCTCTCCTTCCCCGCCGAGGCGTGACCCATCTGTCACGCCGTCCAACAGTTGCCGGCCTCGGCCGTCTTCTGTTTCACCGGGACGCTCCGTTTGCCGGGCGCCCGGCCCTTTACCGGCGGTGGAAACTGCCCCTCCTGATCAACTCGGGGAGGTGGCAGGCGCGTCGGTCGAACCGATGGAACATGACCCTTTGCCCCCAGACAGCGATAGCAGTGCTCCCTCGAAATCCGGCCCTCAGCGGCCGTCGAGGTGACCCCGCTCGCTACTTGGTTTTTATCCTTATTTCTTCTCTCATTTTTATCATGGCGCTCCTTCAATGGAACATTCGCGGCATTCGTTCTAATCGGGAGGAGTTAAAACTACTCCTTCGGTTGCACTGCCCACTTCTAGTCTGCCTCCAGGAAACTAAGTTGCGTCCACGTGATCGTGCAGACTTTCCACACTACACCTCTGTGCGGTTCGACCTGCCACCCGTGGAAGGTGTCCCAGCCCATGGAGGGGTTCTGATGCTCCTTCGAGACGACGTCTATTTCCATCCCATTTCCTTGCACACTCGCCTACAGGCAGTTGCCGTCCGCATCACTTTATCCACATTTACCTTCTCCCTCTGTAATATATATTCGCCATCGTCATCTGCCCTTACTAGGGCAGATGTGCTAAACCTTGTTGACCAGCTCCCTTCACCTTTCGTGTTGGTAGGCGACTTTAATGCCCACCACCCCCTATGGGGCTCTCCGACACCTTGTCCGAGAGGCTCCCTCTTGGTGGACATACTCCACCACCTCGATCTTGTCTGCCTCAACACCGGTGCACCGACCTTCCTTTCTGACACAACACACACTTATTCCCATATAGACCTCGCAATATGCACTCCTCAGCTTGCCGGTCGGTTTGAGTGGTATGCACTTTCTGACACGTACTCGAGTGACCATTTCCCTTGTATCATCCACTTCCTACATCATTCCCCATCTCCACGTCCCACCAGTTGGAACATTTCTAAAGCCGACTGGGGGCTTTATTCTTCCATGGCTGTTTTTCACAATCAGCATTTTCCCAACTGTGACAGTCAGGTCGAATACCTCACAGAGGTTATTCTCACTGCAGCTGAACGTTCCATACCTCGTACATCCTCTTCTCCACGTCGTGTCCAGGTCCCTTGGTGGACTGCAGCCTGCCGCGACGCGCTTCGAGCCCGGCGCCGTGCTTTACGCACCTTCCGCCGCCACCCAACTTTGGAGAATTGCATCAATTATAAACGTATGAGAGCGCAGTGCCGTCGTATCATAAACAACAGCAAGAAAGCTTGCTGGACTGCTTTTACTAGTTCTTTTAACCATTTTACTCCCTCCACGGTTGTCTGGGGTGGCCTACGCCGTTTGTCATGCATCAAGGTCCACTCCCCGATTCCTGGCCTGACCGTGGAGAACGCAGTCCTCGTGGACCCAGCTGATGTTTCAAACGCATTGGGTCGTTTCTTTGCGGAGGTTTCGAGCTCTGCCCATTACCACCCTGCCTTTCTCCCTCGCAAACAGGTAGAGGAGGCACGGCCGCCTTCTTTCCGCTCTTTTAATCATGAAAATTATAACGTCGCCTTCACCATGCAGGAGCTAGATCGTGCTCTCGCCCTGTCCCGGTCTTCTGCTCCCGGGCCCGATTCCATTCATATTGAGATGCTGAAGAACCTCTCTCCTGCGGGCAAGTGCTTTCTTCTTAGTACCTACAATCGCATATGGACTGAAGGTCATGTTCCCACAAGTTGGCGTGAAGCCATTGTTGTTCCCATCCCCAAACCAGGGAAGGACAAACACCTTCCTTCCAGTTATCGCCCCATTTCTCTGACGAGCTGCGTCTGTAAGGTGATGGAACGCATGGTTAACGCTCGGTTGGTCTGGCTCCTCGAATCTCGCCGCCTCCTGACTAATATCCAATGCGGTTTTCGTCGACTCCGCTCTGCTGCTGACCACCTCGTTACGTTGTCGACCTTCATTATGAACAACTTTCTAAAGAAGCGTCAAACAGTAGCAGTGTTCTTCGACTTGGAGAAGGCATACGATACCTGTTGGAGAGCGGGCATTCTCCGCACATTGCACACATGGGGCCTTCGGGGCCGCCTTCCTCTTTTCATTCAAGCGTTTTTGGCGGATCGCAAGTTCCGGGTGCGGGTGGGCTCTGTTTTGTCAGATACGTTTTGCCAGGAGAATGGGATACCACAGGGCTCCGTCTTGAGTGTGGCGCTCTTTGCCATCGCAATCAATCCGATCGTAGATTGCCTTTCAGCCGACGTCTCCGGATCTCTTTTTGTTGACGATTTCGCAATTTATTGTAGCGCCCAGCGGACGTGTCTCTTGGAGCGTTCTCTCCAACGCTGTCTTGACCGTCTATATTCCTGGAGCATCGCAAACGGCTTCCGATTCTCCACTGAGAAAACTGTGTGTATCAATTTCTGGAGATACAAGGAATTTCTTCCACCATCTCTACGTCTCGGCCCTGTTGCTCTCCCTTTCGTGGAGACTACAAAATTCTTGGGACTCATGTTGGATCGGAAACTTTGCTGGTCCACACATGTGTCCTACCTGGCTGCCCGTTGTGCCCGATCCCTTAACGTTCTTCGTGTCCTCAGTGGCACGTCATGGGGAGCGGATCGTACCGTCCTGCTTCACCTTTACCAGGCCATTGTTCAGTCGAAGCTCGACTACGGAAGCCTTGTATACTCTTCAGCACGGCCGTCGATTCTCCGCCGTCTCAACTCTATCCACCATCGTGGATTACGTCTGGCGACCGGTGCATTTTATACCAGCCCTGTTGAAAGTCTGTATGCCGAGGCTGCTGTATTACCCTTGACCAATCGACGTGACATACTCTTGTGTCGGTACGCATGCCGCCTACGGTCGATGCCCAACCATCCATCTTACAGATTATTTTTTGACGACTCACTCGATCGCCAATATCAGTTGTCTGCGATTGCCTTGCTTCCACCGGGAGTTCGGTTTCGCCGCCTGCTACAGCGGCTCGATTTTACCCTTCCTTCCACCCTTCGGCTGAGCGAAAGCCCATTGCCACCGTGGCATCAGGCCCAGGTTCACACACACCTCGAACTTAGTTCGCTCCCCAAGGAGAGCACTCCGGATTTGGTATACCGCTCGAGGCTTGTCGAACTCCGTTCGCGGTTCGATAATGCCGTATTTATTTACACTGATGGTTCCAAGAGCACTGCCGGTGTCGGATCTGCCTTCGTCGTCGGGGACAACCGTTTCCAATACAAGCTCCCTGACTGGTGCTCAAACTTCACGGCTGAGCTTTTCGCCCTCCACCAGGCCGTTTTGTATACCTGCCGCCACCGCCACCCTTTCTATGCCATATGTTCTGACTCCTTTAGTGCCCTGCAGAGTCTTAAGGACCCTTTCTCGAACCATCCTCTCGTGTATCGGATCCAACGCTCCCTCCAGTTGCTGGCGGATGACAGCTGTCACGTTTCTTTCCTGTGGGTCCCTGGCCATGTGGGTGTGCCCGGGAATGAGGCCGCCGACACAGCAGCCAAGGCCGCAGCTCTTTTGCCTCGCATGGCTACCTTTTGCGTCCCATCGGACGATGTTCAACGGGCTCTTCGCCAGAGTATCGTGTCGCAATGGCACAGTGTGTGGCTTTCACTGTACAACAATAAATTGCGAACTGTCAAACCGATCCCGACCGCTTGGAGGACATCCTCACGCCCCTCTCGGCGGGAGGAGGTCATCCTGGCTCGGTTGCGGATCGGTCATTGCCGTTTCAGCCACCGTCACTTGCTATCCGCCGAACCTGCACCGCTATGCTCCTGCGGTGAACTGCTGACAGTGCGACATGTTTTACTGACTTGTGTTAATTTTAATCATCTCCGTGTAGCCCTTCACTTTCCGTCTACTCTGGAGGAAATTTTAGCTGATGACACACGAGCAGCTGCTCGAGTTTTGCGTTTTATCAACTTGGCCAACTTATCCAAGGATATTTAACTCTTTTAATTGTCTTTTATCTTTCGTTTTTAGCCTCTTGTTGATGTTCTGACAGTCTACATTTTTTTAGATCATAGCGAATCTATGTTCTTGGCTGGGCGCTAATGACCATAGAAGTTGTGCGCCCTAAAACCACAAAAAAAAAAAAAAAAAAAAAAAAAAGGAATATTTTGCCACTGACTTCTATTGCCAGTCAGACTCCTGCTTTCAGAAGGCACAAGTTTCCTGTGGAGAGAAGTAGATTGGACTTAAAATTCACCATTGATGAGGATTACAATTGTCCCTTTTCCATGTGGATGCTTGATTTTGTGCTATCTTGAACTCGTGACACATGCCCTGGTTATGACAGGATACATTATAGCATGCTATAGCACCTTACCGACCAAAATAAATTAATTTTCCTCGTCCTTTTTAATGAAATTTGGCAGTCGGGTCACTTTCCCGGCTCCTGGCATGAAGCCCTTATGATTCCTCTTTTAAAGCCTGGAAATGGCTCTACATGCCCAAGTAGCTATCGTAGTATAGCCCTCACTTGCTGTGTTGGGAAAGATCTTGGTGCGGATGGTCAGCTGTCATCCCATCTGGGTATTAGAATCCATACAGCTCCTTAGTCACTACCAGTGTGGTTTCAGGAGATGTCGTTCCACCTTCGATAATCTGGCCTTCCTGAAGGCGGCAATACAACAGGCTTTCCTAGAAAGGCATCACTTACTGGCTATATTTTTTGACTTTGAGACGGTCTATGACACTACTTGGTGGTATCTTATTTTCAGACAGCTCCACAACTGGGGTTTTTCAAGGATGCATTTTAATTTTTATCAAGTCCGTTCTTGCTCCGCACTATTTTTCATACAGAATAGGTTACACCATTTCTGATAGTTTTGAACAGCAGAACAGTCTCTCGGGGTAGTGTTTTAAGTGCTACTTTCTTTGTCATATCTATTAACAGCATTACGTCTGTTGTTAAATGTCCTGTCAAGTGTTGATGACTTCTCTCTCTTTTGCTCTTGTTTGAACTTAGCAACGACAACACAAAAGTTAAAACTAACTCTTCGACATTTGGTTGAATGGGCAGGGCAGGCTGGCTTTTAGTTTTCAGTTGAGAAGACTGTGTGCGTTCCTTTTCACCATACTCGTTCCATTTTCAGTTTACCTGAACGGCGAATGAGAGACGCCGTTCTACATTTTGAAGACACAATGAGGTTTTTGGACCTCACATTTGACATGAAACTTTCATGGTTGTCTCACCTGAAAGATTTGAAAAGACGGTACCTCGAAGCATTAAGGATTTTAAAATGTATTAGCCACGTGTCATGAGTAGCAGACAGGACTTGGGTGCACGATTTATGGTCTGCACAGCCAGCCTATTTAAAGGTACTAGATGCAGTTCACCATACCGAAATTCAGGTGACCACTCGAGCATTCAGAACAAGTCCCATACCAAGTCTGTGCTGAGGCTGCTGAGCTGGCACTATTTATCAGGTGATGGCTACTCATTATGTGCCAGGCATAGAAAATACTGTCCACACCTTTCACACCTGCATACCGTACAATTGTTAATCCTCCATTGGAAAGGCTTTTTCATAATCAGCAGTGGGCTATGAGGCCTTTTGAGGTCCGCACTAGGGATTGCCTTTTACATATGGAACTGACAGATCTCAATGTTTTACATTGATGTTGGGGGAGATTTCTACCTTGGCTTCTCCGGAGACCCAGACTAGTTTTAGACCTGACAACTTTTAAGAATGGTGAAACTTCACACTTTAGCTTTTGGTCTGCATTTTTTAAGGTTTTAGATATGCATCACACTTATACAGTGTGTATATTGATGGTTTGAAGTAGGATCATTCCATCGGCTGCTCTGTCTTTTTCCCTGACCACGTCATACGGATTCATCTTCCTTAGTATTATTCTGTTTTCTCAGCAGTGTGTTATGGAATTATGAAGGCACTGGAGCAGATCAAAAGAGATTGGGGTGAATGATTTCTTATCTGCCCTTACTCTTAGTGCACTACAATCATTACACTGGCTGTATCCCGTTGTGACGTTAGTGCAAGATATACAGGATGAACTGTCCCTCCTCCAATGTCGGGGGAAGCAGGTCACTTTTTGTTGATGCTGGGACATGTTGGAATTCTGGGTAATGAAGAAGCCGATTGTTCCACCAAAGAGGCCTGCTGAGACAGCACTGTGGCACAGTACCCTATTCCTCTGCAGGATGTTACTTTGTTGTTGCGGCTGTGGTCCCTGCAGTTGTTGGAGGAGGAATGGCTGTCAGTAAGGGATAATAAGCTGTGGTTGCTGAAGCCCACTACCTCTCTGTGGCAATCCTCCTGCTGGCCCCTTAGGTGGAATAACGTAACTGTAGCTACATATTGTCCTGTGGAGATATTTATCTTGCAGAAACTACAAATATTTATAGTTAGTTCAACATTAATGTTGTAGAGTGCTTGCTGTGCCGTGTATCTGTGTATATTTTCATTTTCCTTGTTTTTAGTGACTAATAAATGTTTGTTTGTAAATACTGCATATTTTATTTGTATTTTCTCTGCATCGTATTTATTAGAGCCTATTTTGATATGGCCCAAATGAAGTACTGAAGAAGCCTATTTTAGGTGACTAAAATATTTTTTTGGACCTAAGACTCTGCAGGTTAGTGTTGAGTAAGGATGCAGTAGGTAAAGGGGTGGGATGGCGGAGAGTTATTGAAGGAAGTGATTTGTAGGGTTGCTGTAGCAGGCTTCATTTCTGAATCAACTTCTTGTAAACTACTGTCCCTACACTCACCCTACAGTTCCTGCTGCTCCATCCCAATCCTACACCACATAACAAACTGAATCTCTTTCCCAAATTGCTGCAACGTTTTTCCACTTAAGTGCTCCACCCTGCCACTCTGATCACTGTATTCTAAACTGCATCTCATATTTCCACTTATCTAAATCTGCATGGTTTATCAAGCAGTGGGGATAATTGTACTCTAATCCTTGTCCTGCAATCTTCCCATTCTTCCTCCTCTCCCCACTCCAAATTTTACTCATTGTTAAAGCAGCACTTCAGCCACAGTGGTTGGATGTGTTGGTTATGTGTGCATGAATTGTACCTGTGTGATAGTTTTAATGTGTGAGTGCTCTCTTTTGGAGACAACAGCTGTGGCTGAAAACTAAAGTTTTCAGATGGTCATTTTTAGGTGCCTGACTGTGGCTTATCCGTCATTTTTACAGGGAGTTGCAGTTTATATGTTTTTTTTTTTATCTTTTTACAAAAAACTAGTGTGTTGTTGGTGTAATTATGTAAATAAGTTGTCAGTTTCTAGTGAGTAATTTGTACATAATGCAGCTGGTTTTCAAATGTGATGTGTAGCACGTTCATAAATACAGAGAACAACAACAACAGTATGAGCCCCCTTCGCTAATACTGAAAGATGAAGATGGAAGAATGACACATAGTAACAAAGAAAATGTTGAAATCATGGCAAAAGCATTTAACAAACTTTTGAATTGTGAGGAACCCAAAGAACTCTTTAAAGATAAACATAAATACTACAATAAAAACTAAACCCAACAAATTAGACCCACCAACTTTCCAAGAAGTACTTAAAGGACAAAAAAATTATAAGGCATGTGGAGAAGATCAGTTTTGTTGAAATGTGGAAATAGGCAAGTGACACAGTCAAGACTTCCTTACACATTGCTTTAACAAAGATATGGATAACGAACAAATTCCTGAACATTGCACCAAGGCCGCATCCACCTACTATATGAAAAGGGAGATGAGGATAATCCAGACAATTACAGAGTAATCTCTCTCCTAAATAGCATGTACAAAATTCTGACTTAAGGTCCTATATGGAAGAATAAAGGAACAATTAGAACTGGAGTTAGAGGAATATCAAGCAGGTTTCAGACCATGGAGGAGCTGTGCAGAATAGATAATTAATTTAAAATTAGCATATTACAGAAAATGCAACCACCTCTGGCAATAGCATTTATAGATATGACTGTCTCCACAGACCTCCAGTATTAAAAATTTTAAGAAATCTAGGACTTCATCCAAAATTAATTAAATCAATACATCTCACTCTAACCAATACCATATCAAAAGTGAAATTTAGAAGAGCCATTCCATAAACAACGGAAAAAAAAGGCTTAAGACAAGGGGACTGCCTATCACCATTAATGTTCAATTGTGTCCTGGAATACATAAAATACGAGGACAACCCAAAGAATATATGAACTGGAAGTGAAAAATATTATATAAGTTTAAACTGTTTAGGATTTGCTGATTATCATGCTCTCTTAGACAACACTATTTAAAAAAGCAAACAACAAGTTAAATCACTACAAGAAAAAGCATAGAAAATTGGCCTTAAAATATCATTTATGGTAGCTGATCCACCACTTGCAAACAAAATTAGAATGGGAGAACAGGAAATTAAAATTGTTGATAAATTTAAATATTTTGGCGAAATAATAACATACAATCTAAATGATAAACCATCATTGCAATATAGAATTAAAAAAATCTAAACCATTCCAACTGTATTACCAAAACACACATGACAAAAGAAGTCTGTCTATAGCTGCAAAGTTAAAACATTATAAAACAGTTACGCATCCAGAAATAACATGTGCAAATAAAACCATATTCGAATCTACAAATACAGCAGAAATTTAAAGAATACGATGGACAGAAAGAAAAATAATTAGGACATTATATATAAACAATATCAAATAAATAGACATCGAAGAATAGCTTCAAATAAGAGTATATAAAAAGAATATTATAGGAGGACGCTTTCCTGGTGGGAAAAATATGTATAAAAATAAAGATTGTTTGACTTATCCAAAGCACAGGCTCGCCACCAGACACAAAAAATCAAACACAAACACACAAACAAACGTTCAAGCTTTCCCAACCTAGTTGCTTCTTCAGGCAGAGTGGGGAAGGAGAGGGAAAAGGAAAGGATGAGGGATTTAAGGGAGTTGGTAAGGAGTCATTCCAATCCCGGGAGAGGAAAGACACCTTGGGGGGGGGGGGGGGGGGAAAGGAAGGTAAACACGCGTGCACACACACACACACACACACACACACACACACACACACACACACACACACACACACAAAATTGTGTTAATTCTCGTTTATAAATATTACATGTGCTGATTTAGAGTCTTTTAATTGAAGTAGGAAACACACTCAATTGAAGTTTGGCAGATGTACATTTTAACAAATTTATATCTGAGTATATTACTCCCTCCTTGAGTTTGCCAACATTCACTATCATTTTCATCGCCATCTTCACATTTTCAGACCCTCTATGTGTCACCTATTCTATCTCATAATCACCAATATGTGAAATGTACATGAGAGGCAAAAAGATTATCTTACCTAAATAATTTAAGTCCTGTAACAGTGCATTGTACATCCCCAAAGTTCCAGTGTTTCCAACTCTAGCGGTCTGTGAAGATTTAGTTTGGTGCTTACACTGCCATATAGAAGCAATGTAGTCGTTAGGATACAGTACTTGTTGAGATTCATTGCAGTTTAACTCTTCTTCTGAAAAATCACTATTTAAGCAAACAGTTGAAATATAGGAACAGTTGAAATATAGGAACTTCACATTGACATAAGTAGTAAGAAACATTTCACATAAACTTTTAAGGCTGACTAGAAAGGATGGGTGGTCGAATCTACAGGGAGTATACTTTTTATTTTATTTATTTATTTTAGACCTGTGCAGGTAACATTTTAAAACTTTGATACAAATTGTGTAGTTTTATGCTTTTCTAGCTTTCGCTTTCTTTCAAAAGATTCCATTTTGTAATAGTCATGTTTAAATAAACTGAGAAATACTCATAGTAACAATATTAAAAATTGATGTATTTGTTTGTAATTATTTCACTCTCCTTCTGATGTGTGTAATAGTTTTCCTCTAAGAGAAACAGATCAGATGATTGGCATACCTCATAGGTCTTGTTCTGTATGACAATAGTTGAAACATTAAACAGGATACAACAAATACTGAAAGTCACAGCCACCTGCTCGTGTAAATCATGCAAAAGGTCTTAGAAAAATATGCCAATTAGCTAATACGTTTCTCTTATCTGAAAACTATAGACATAGAGCCACCAGGTGATCACAGTAATTAAGAATAATTACTGTGTATTTCTGCAGATAAGACGACTTTCAGATAGACTAGGTACAAATTTTTATCAAAATTTTATAGGTTAAGCATATATCTGGCCTATAAGACGACCCAAAAATGTCGTATTTACCCGAATGCATGCCACACTTTTTTTCCACTCTTCCGGATCTAAAAATATGCCTGTGACTTAGATTCGGAGGCAAAGCTTCAAGAAGTTCTGAAAAATGCCGTTAGAAACCACCATCATAAGTAGTTTTCGTGCTTGGTACCCCGGGATTTCGTCCTATGTTGCAGTGTTTGCAGACTGCTTTTGAACTTTTGTGCATGTAGTGCTACATTATATCCGATCATGAAGAAGCGTGTTTTTTTTTTTTTTTTATGCTGCGAAGTTGTTTTTTTTTTTTTTTTTTTTTTTTTTTTTTTTTTTTTTTTTTTTTTTTTTTTTTTTTTTTTTTTAAGTTATTTCTTTCACCGAGACATTTATTTGCATCGATGCACATATTACGCAGGTGAAAATACTCGAAATTGCCTGAGAAGAGAAGATAAAGGATTTCAAAGGAAGCCGCAATTGTTGTGTATAGCTCCGAAATATTTTAACCCTTTCACTGCTCCATACCGTAGTCATTTCAGTGTGACTCTAGATTGAGAAATTATTTTTGACAAGTGACATTGTAAAATCAAGGTACATTGTGAATAATTAATTCTATTCCTGCGTTATGGCATAAAGGTTATTGTATGTACCCTTGTCCACTCAATTAAATTAAATTAATAAAGCTCAAAAAGCAATTATTAAAAGAAAAGAAAAGAAAAGAAAAGAAAAGAAAAACATGTAAATTTCATCAGGGTAATATCGCAGATGTGCTGCATAGCGCGGTTTTAGCGAGGCTTAGACTCCAAAACGATATATTTCGAAACGATATGTATGGAATAAGCGAATGTTTCTGAATTGGAGATACACGTACTACACGCCCCACATAGTAAAAAAAAAAAAAAATAAATAAATAAATAAATAATAATAATAATAATAATAATAATAATAATAATAATTTGTCCTACACCTAACCTAACCTTAACTTTTAAGAAAGTTATCTGTAGCCTTAAGAAGGTTGTGTATAGGTGAAACAAGATATTCGATACATATCATTTCAGACCAAGCTGCTTAGAGTGTAAGCTGTACTCTTAGGTTCCTGCCTAACCACATCCTATAAAATCACGACATATTCATAAAAATCATAACGTTCGCCTGTCTGATATGTATCGTTTCGATACCTGACCACTTCAATATATATCGTTTGAAGGTCAAAGACGTGCTATGCAGCACATCTGCGAAATTACCAATTTCAATCTAACTTTCTTGTACTGTCGTATAAGATGACCTCGGATTTTGGGGCCATTTTTCATGATTCAGCCATCATCTTTGTGGTGTCGCACAAGTACAAAGTGCGCGCCACTTACTTTCGCCGCGCGCCGCCATGCACGCACGGCGCGGCGTTCTCACGACGACAGCCACGAGCGCCCTCTGCTGCAACCCCGCTCGTGGCCACCACGGAAAGACACCGGTCACTTCGGAGTGAGATAGCAACGAGTTAGGACCTTCGTAATCAGATAGGCACCAGTGAAGACTTTGCTATTGTACAGGCACTAGGCGGGCCTCTAGCAACTATGTATCAACATTCTGCAGTACTATGTAAAAGTTAAGTATTGTTACATTCTGTGCAATATATATCTTTCTAATTTACTCTAGTGTTTATAGTTTCTGGCTGCTCCCCTCCGTACCTGCACCAGCGTGCTCTCTTTATTCCTGTGTCGGTCACATTCCACTCGGCCACCGACACCTACGACGAGGCTGGGACACAAAAGCGGCGAAGTCGGGAAACAAAAGTGGCGACGAGGAGTGATAGAACCTTGGACCAGCCCGCTTGCAGCAGCCAGACAGCAGCAGTCGGAGCACGCAGAAATTGCTTCCGCCCACCCACCCTTATTATAAAAATTTTGGGGGAATATATTCAGTTACGTGTTTTGTGGACTCTTTTTGTTGCAGAGCGTCCTCTTTCATATTGCATTTGTGTTTTGTTATAAGTTACTTGTATACGTGGCGCCGAATCGGTCAGCATGGCCACTCCCCCGAACCCAAACTTAATGGAAATTATTCAGTTACAGACGGCGCAAATAACACAACTTCTCCAGGCGGTGGCGCACTTGACGACAACTCAACAACAGCCGTCGCATCAGCAGCCCACACCTGCCGCCGCACCGCTTCCGACGTTCCGCCAGTACAATGAACGTGAGGAAGACTGGAGTGACTATTTCGCACAGTTTCAAGAACTCGTCGCGGCTCATCAAATTACAGGTCAGACTGTTAAGCATCTTTTATTGTCCGTGGTGGGCCCCAAAACCTTCGTATTACTGCAGAAACTATTCCCGCAAGCATCTCCTCGTGATGTAGACTTTGAACAAATTGTAGATGCACTGAATGCTCATTACGAGAGGAAAGTTCTCGTAGCCGCTGCGCGGTACCGATTTTTCAGACTTAAAAAATTACCGCAGCAGTCACACCAAGAGTGGATTACGGAATTGAAGGGCTTAACCCGCAAATGTAAATTTACTTGCTCTTGTGGACTTTTGTATAGTGACGTGATGTTGAGGGATGCGATTACGCAGAACATTCAGGACCCCAGAATTAGAGCAGCAATTCTGAAACAGTCTGACCCCTCATTAGACAGTGTACTGCAGCTTATAGAAGCGCATGATACTTTTGACTTAGCAGATGTAGAAATGCAAAGCCACAGTGTAAATTCAGTGCGCCGTAACGGACGCTTTCCTAGTCGTAGTTCTCATTATAGCACTAGTGATTCTCATTTTTCTACCGGCCGTGCAGCACAGACAGTGAACAGTAGCCAGTGTAAAAGTGCGTCACAAAGCTCGCCCCGTCGTGTTAGAAACAGTGATTTGAATAACGGGCGCCAACGCTCATTTCAGAAAAATGTACGTAAATCTTGCCCCCAGTGTGTGTCTCGCCACAAGCGTGCTCATTGCCCTAGTCGCAACGCAACCTGTTATCAATGTGGCAAATCAGGACATGTACAGTCTGTGTGTATGCAAATTAAAAACTCAAAGAACGGTACCGTTAGAAACAGTGCTTCGCAGAGTGCGAGAACAGTTCATTCTGTAAATGTTATACGGGCTGTGGAATTGAACAGTGCTTTCCTTGGATCTCAATTGCAAGAAAGTAGTTCTGCGCCTATGGCAAAACTATATAGTGCACCACGTAGCAAGCGCCGACGAGCGCGTAAAACAGTGCAACGGAAAAGGGTTCGGGACAAGCAAAATGACTATGAACAGTGCATTCCGGTAGTGAAACTAGTGCCTTCTGCAACTGCTCATTGTACTAGTTCCCAGTACTGTGTAGATGGTGACAGTAGACTTGGAGTAGCTACTCAAAAGTTTAGTGCAGTAGTTAGTGACTCTGTAGTAGCCTCGCATTGCGCGGACGCCGATCCGGCGGTAGTGCCATCTAGTGACAGTGTTGTTAATCCGCTGCGTGCCGAGTCTGCGCCGCTCACTTCACTACGTGGCCCGCGCATACGCAGCACACAAACCGTAGCAGACGTTGCCCACATTCGCGCACCTGTCGTGTGCCAGAAGCACAAACATTTTGTAAATCTCTCCATAGAAAATAAGACTGTGCAATTTCAGCTTGATACTGGTTCCGCTGTTACATTAATTAATAAAGATACTTATGAACTTCTGGGTTCGCCAAAATTGTCGCCGTCACAGCAAGTGTTAACAGCTTATACAGGTGAAAATATTCCCGTGCTAGGAACATGTAGCCTGTCCGCCTCTTTTCAAGGTGTAACAAAAACAGTTGCTTTTGTAGTTCTTCAGGCCAAATCGACACAGAACATTTTTGGACTAGATGCTTTTGACTTGTTTGGTTTATCAATTCAAAGAGATGTGCTTCAAATTTCGTCAATAGTGCCTCAGGATAAAATCAATGCATTGTGTGACAAATATAGTGACTTGTTTTCGCCGGAACTAGGTTGTGCAAAAGACTTCGTGGCACATGTAACTTTAAAAGAATCTGCAGTTCCAAAATTTCGTAAAGCTAGACCAGTGCCTATCGCCTTGCGTGATACAGTTGCCGAAGAACTTAAACGTTGGCAAGATAGTGGGGTGATTTCTCCTGTTTCTGCGAGTCAGTGGGCCTCGCCTATAGTAATTATACCCAAGCCGTCGGGAAAACTTCGTCTCTGTGCGGACTTCAAATCAACAGTGAACAGTCAAACAATTGTAGACACTTATCCCCTGCCCAGACCTGAGGAACTGATGGACAAATTAGGACAGTCTCGCTTCTTTTCTAAGATTGATTTAGCAGAGGCATACTTACAAATTCCGCTTGATGACGAGTCAAAAAAGTTTTTTGTCATTAATACTCACATGGGCCGTTTTCAATTTCAACGCCTACCCTTTGGCAGTTCTTCCGCTCCCGCTATTTTTCAGCGCTTTTTGGAACAGCTGACAGTTTCTGTACCGTGTTGCTCGAACTATTTAGATGACATTGTGGTATCCGGACATACAGTTGAAGAACATTTAGCAAACCTGGAGTGCCTTTTCAAAGTTTTGACTGCAGCAGGTCTACGTTGTAATAAAGCAAAGTGTTCGTTTTTTCAAACTGAAATAGAGTACCTAGGCCATGTGATTAATGCCCAAGGCATTCATCCCTTACAGTCACATTTTCGAGCAATCAAAGACTTGCCTCCTCCTAAGACTGTGCATGAATTGCAAGCAGTGATGGGAAAGCTTAACTATTATTTCAGATTTATTCCCAATGCCTCTCAGATTGCAGCTCCACTGCATCACTTACGTAGGAAGAATGTTCCTTTTGTATGGTCTAAAGATTGTCAGGTTGCCTTTGACAAAACTAAAGTCTGCACTACTCAGTGATGCATGTTTGATTCCCTTTGACCCAATGAAGCCTGTAGTGTTAGCAGTTGACGCCTCGTCGTACGGTCTGGGTGCCGTTCTGTCGCATCGTATTGGATGTCACGATCAATCATTTACGGCGTCACAAAGTTTCATCATTATCTCTATGGCAGAAAATTCTATTTGTTGACAGACCACAAGCCTCTCACGTCGTTGTTCTCACCCACAAAGCCGATTCCGCCACGTACGGCACAAAAGCTTCAGAGATGGTCCTTGATATTGTCTAATTATCAGTATGAGATTTTGTACCGACCTATCACTAAACACGCCAACACGGACACACTTTCCCGACTTCCGGTTGGCCAGGATGTGTCGTTTGATTCTTCGGAAATGGCATGTTGTCAGATAGACTCCAGAGATGCTACCGCTGTCGCAGATTTCCCTTTGAACTCTCGTTGGGTTGCACAGGAAACAGCTGCGGATGCAGACCTAAGTGTGGTAGCACGTTTTGTTCGCTCAGGGTGGCCTGCCAGAGCCAAAGACATTGATCGGCGTTATTTTGCACAACGTCATGCATTATCTTTAAGTCAGGGTGTTCTGTTGTTGCATACCGACAACGACCATGCACAAGTGATTGTTCCTCGTTCCCTGCAACGAGAAGTATTACGCCTCCTGCATCAAGGACATTGGGGTATTGTTAGGACAAAGCAATTGGCCAGACGTCATTGTACCTGGGTTGGTATGGACGCTCAGATAGAGAGCATGACGTCACAGTGTACTGTTTGTGCGGAGCATCAGGCGGCTCCTCCGCAACGTTTCTCAGACTGGCCACGCCCCAAGGGACCATGGCAACGTTTACATATTGACTTTGCCGGACCTTTCTGGAATACGCGCTGGTTAATTGTTGTCGACGCTTTCAGCAAGTTTCCTTTTGTGATTGCCATGAACTCAACGACAGCTTCTAGTACAATCAGTGCCTTAACATCAGTGTTTTGCATCGAAGGTTTGCCTGAAACTATCGTCAGTGACAATGGACCTCAGTTTGTTAGTGCGGAATTTCAACAGTTTTGTCGTGTGAATGGCATTCAGCATATTACCACTGCACCTTTTCACCCTCAGTCCAATGGTGAAGCAGAACGTTTCGTTCGAACATTCAAGTCTCACATGGAGAAGATGAAAGGTCAGCACTCCAGGCAGCAAGCTCTTCAAATTTTCCTGTCTACGTATCGGTGCATGCCACGTGACGGCCCGTCTCCTGCCGAGCTGCTACACGGCCGCCGTCACCGCACTCTCCTTCACCTGCTGCAGCCTCCCACGCACCGAGTCGGTTCGTATGGCGCTTCGCGTTTTCAGGTTTCTACGCCGGTGCTGTACAAGGTGTTTGCTGGCAACAAGACAAGATGGACAGCGGGCACCATTCAGCGCGTGCTCGGTCGCAATATGTATGTTGTACGTTCTTCCACAGGGTCGGAGCTGCGGCGCCACGCAAACCAATTGCGCCTGCATAGGCCGCGCGATCCTGTCTCCGGTTTCTTGATTCCAGACCCAGTTCACAGCCAGGGAGCACATCCACATCGTTCATCGACGGGTCCAGCGTCCCCAGACTACGAGATCGTCCCGATGGAGATTGACGCGACTCCGCCGCTGTCGCCGCCGCAGATGACAGCGTCACCGAGAGGGACTCCGGGACCGTGCGGGCCCCCCCAGCTTGGGCCACGCACCTCAGAAGAAGATGACCTGCTCCCTCCGGGCGGGGGCGGGCGCCCTTCCCCAGGTTTCGGTGGGTTCCCTGCTGCCCTGCTGCCCTCTGCTGCAACCCCGCCGCTCGTGGCCACCACGGAAAGACGCCGGTCACTTCGGACGGAGATAGCAACGAGTTAGGACCTTCGTAATCAGATAGGCACCAGTGAAGACTTTGCTATTGTACAGGCACTAGGCAGGCCTCTAGCAACTATGTATCAACATTCTGCAGTACTATGTAAAAGTTAAGTATTGTTACATTCTGTGCAATATATATCTTTCTAATTTACTCTAGTGTTTATAGTTTCTGGCTGCTCCCCTCCGTACCTGCACCAGCGTGCTCTCTTTATTCCTGTGTCGGTCACATTCCACTCGGCCACCGACACCTACGACAAGGCTGGGACACAAAAGCGGCGACGAAGTCGGGACACAAAAATCTTATCTGCGGAAATATATGGCACATTTCGAATAATGATTTTCAAAAGAAATTATACATGAGTTACATTGTAGTGATTCTCAATTATACTGTACCGTAATGATTATATTGCCTATATTTGCAAAAATAAACACCAAGGTCCAGCTCAGAAGATTGCTACAATTGGAAACACTGGTGGTTCTGAACTTGGATATGTTTATTGCACTGATTTTGGGCTCTAAAATTATATGGACCAGGCAATCTTTTTGCCTCTCATTGTACATGTATACCTGTACAATCACTATTGGTATTAGCTTAAATTTGGTACATAATTTTGAAAATTCAGTATCAAATTAAGGAATTTATTCCAAGTTTTTATCACCCCTTTCCATATTAAATACTGTGAAACAATACTAATCTGAACTGTGTTTTTTACTCACTCACTTGAAATAAATAAACTAAAATATTTTCAGGTATGATAGAAATGGTCACAAATGCAGAAACATTAAGAAAGATTCAAGTTGAGCTTGGGCTCACTGGATCATTTAAAGACCGTCCTATTGCTGAGTGGTTAGCCAAACACAATCCATCAGCTTTTGAATATGAAAGAGCTGTCACAAATTTTACAGGTAGGTACCATTCTTTGTTTGAAGTCAGTCTTCTCTTTTCTTTTGTTCATAAATTATTCAACATTTCTAATCTGTTATTTTCTTTGCCATCATAAAAATTTTCAGCTTTTAATATTCTGTTGAAATGCCACAAATGAAACAACACTCATTAGTTTATTTAATTGTAGATAATGCTTCCAGCATCAAATTGCACCTATGGCTAAAATATCTCTAGGTGAACTCAACAATATTATTGAGAATATTTTGTAACTCGCCACAAAGACATTCATTGAGCCACACAGTCACAAAAGAATGAAGAAAGAAAGAAAACAAAAAACACATGCATACAATATGCAACTTAGTTGTCAGCCAAGGCCTTTGTCAGAAAAATACATTCTCTTTCATACTATGGGAATCAAGAGGGTTTTGAGCCCCAGAGAAATCACGTGTATGATCCAGAAATGCACTGTATTGTTGACAGCTATGAGTACAAATCCAGACTGACACTACATGGGCAACAGAGCTCAGAGAAGCTGGATCCAAAGTTATTGCCCCAAAGATACATATTAGTATAGATTGATGTGGTCACGCCACCACACAGCCCCCTCCTGCAGTACGAAGTATGGCAGTGATGTCAGTGGACGGAGGCTAGGGTTTCATGTCGCAATCCATTAGGCGTTGTCTGTGGTCCCTACTGATCGGAACTACTGAAACATTGGTGACCTGTGCGACGTTCGTTGTGACAGCGCGAGGCAGCACAGGTCACGCTTGTTATGGGGCATGGCACTGAGTGAGCTGCATCGGCCGCTGTTGCATGCGACGGCAGCACAGCGGTGGGTGGTGGCTTGGAAGCTTTGAGGGCAGCTGAGGAGAGCCAAAGTGCAGATGTAGTCGACGTGGCACGAGGGAGGCACTGTCGTGCGACCACAAGATGGCAGCACTCGAGACGTGTTCGAGCAGTTACCGAGACGAACACGCTTGGGTGGCAGAGTGTGATTCTGAGAAACTGAAGTTCCAGATTTGTGCTTGACCAACAGGGTGAGAGAGCATGAAACAAAAGAAGATTGCAGCGCTGGAGGAAAAATAGTAATGCGGAAGGCGGTCGCTAGAGTAGGAGGAAGTGCTGGCAGTGCATCCGAGCAAGGCTTTGCCATAGCAACCAAGTTTTGTTTACAAGCACTCGGGTAGGTGCGGCGCAGGGAAACAAACTGTAACGAGCACTGGTAACCTTGGGCGCAGGCACAACATCACTAACAACACTAGCGGGGGAACACAAATACTGACCTGGTGCGATTATGCTTTCACAGTGTTCAGAAATAGGGCCTCGACAATAGTGGAATTACAGCACACTTCTTGGAGAGTGGTAGATCGTGTCTGAATGTGTGTCATGTGCGTGTGCGGAAAAGACTGTTGTGGTCACGGCACGGCAGACTGCATATAAACACTGTCATGGGGCACTAGATTTGAAAATGTAAAGTCACTGTGGTGGTAGTTTGAAGCAACAACACTTTCATCGTTCACACACGGGAAAGACAGTTTCGTAAAAACTTGCAGCAACGGCATTGTGTGGAATGTTCATTGCGTATGCAGAAAAAGGTGCGTTCAGAGTGCAACAAAACTGATTTGAACTGAAAGAATAATTGATAGAAAACCTTGAAATTACACAATTAGTAAAGTCACTGTGTCCCTACGGGAGAATGAAGTTAGATTGTGGGGACAGTACAGCACATTGTTGACCGATTATGTAACCGGCAGTTGAAAGTCCATTTTTAAAATTTTGCAAGTCTTAAAAAATACACATTTCAAAAATTATAATCACACAGTAGAATGTTCATTTGTTCATCAGCACTAAATAAAGGTGAAACATCATGAAGAACATTGGGCGTACCAAAGCCGGTATCATTAGAATACATGACTGCACCCGTAGGAAGCAGAGTGGCGAAAAAAATCTTGTGGTGAGTTAGAGGATGAAGCAGATTTAGGCAGATTTAGGCGCTTGTGGAACTTGTAAAGGTTCAAAGTGAAATCTCTCTAGCTTGACGAATATCTTTAGGGTGAGTTGCAAGTTATTCTCATTATATTGTTGATTTTTAAACCCAGACTTTACATTGTGAACTGAATATGAATAGAGGCTTCAAACTTTTTATACACATGGTATATTTCAAATTCTTAGCTACCAGATAATTTGTTTGGATTTCGGGTTGATGTGAATTTCTGTATGTAATTTTTGTAGAACTTCTGAGTTACTGTACTTTCATCTGTAGAAAAGTGATGATGGTGTGTGTGTGTGTGTGTGTGTGTGTGTGTGTGTGTGTGTGTGAGAGAGAGAGAGAGAGAGAATTTTCTGCATTTTATGAAGTACATTTTTTTACAAAAGAAAGTTGTACCACAAAATGTTTTGTTGTAAGTCTGTTATGGCAATAATACACTATATATTGAACATGAATCAATTGAAATAAATTTTAGAATATGATAAGTCCTTCTATTCATGAACTGAATAGGTGCAAGGTCTTCTGGTGCTGGGCCTTACAGCAGTCTGAAAGTTTAATGAATAGCTCCAGAACTAGTGTTAGACAACTGAATGCGCGTGCACACACACACACACACACACACACACACACACACACACACACACACGTGCGCATCAAAGCACATATTTCTATTTATGGAAGAAAGCACAACACAATATTTTTGTGAAGGATACATTGCTACTCACTAATGAGACATCTGATGAGCTACGGAAAGACACAAACACATCTCCAGCCGCTATGGCCCATCTGCAAGACACAGCACAGCCAAGGCAAGAGCAATTGGGAGTGGGGCTGAGGAACTGCCAAGGAGAGGAAAGTGGGACTGGAGGGGAAAGATGCACGGCATAGGTGGTGGAATAAGCCAGTCCTGTCTGACTGGTAGGACGGAAGGAAGGAGAGAGACTGGAACGGGTGGGAGCTGTACATAATGATAGTGGCACAGGGAAGGGGAAAGGAAAGGGAGAGGAGAGTGGTGGGGGCCGGAACTAGTGAAGATTAAGACCTGGGGATAGCCTACAATATATCCTACACTATCCCCTACAATATATCCTATGCTTCCGCAATCCCCCAATCCTAAATCTTAGCTAGTTTCTGCTCCAACCACCCCTTCCCGGTGTCACTCTATCCTTATGTATGCCTCCCATCCCGCCATACATTCCAGTCCCTGTCCTGCCTTCCATCCTCTGTCAGACTGCACTGGTGTTTTTCCCCACCCCTGCCGTGCACCTCTTCCCTCCGCTCTTGCTTCCCTCTCCTTGCCACTTCCTCACCCCCACCAATGGTTGCTTTCGCCTTGGCTGTGCCGTGTCTCACAGATGGGCTGCAGTGGCTGGAGACGGTGTGCAACATTGTGGCAAAGATGTCATGCCTGGACAGGCGTATAGTCATAGAAACTGAAGATGCAGAACACTTTGGTAACCCATCCCATTCAGCAGTCAGTGTGAGATTTGATAGAAGTGGACTCACAGTCCACAACTCCGTCATCCTCGAGCTGGTGAGGTTGGCAGATGAAGACGAGTTAGTTCGGCAGCACAGGGACAAAAAGCAGTGTCCGAGAGCACTAGGGTAAGTGGAGGGGCTGGCTGCTTGGCAGTAGGCTGGGTCCGGTAATTTCGGTATATGAGACTGTTCTTTGTGAGTACCAGTACCATACTGCCAGAATGCATTCAGGATGGTGGTCAAACCTGCTCACACATACAGCTGCCCTTGGAGTTGGCCCTCTGCAAGTTACAACAGGTGGAACGGTGGCTGGCAACTGTGTAAGAGCTTTGCTTGGCTGTGCTGCCTGATCGGAATGAATCAATAGGAAGACAGAATCTAAGGTGATGTCAGGAGTTGACTGAACCACGTATTTCTTTTCATTTGAGTTTTGAAGGTGGTGTACAAAATGCACTGCCTTCCTGTTGCATTACAACAGAGCTGCTAACACATGAAAAATAACCCAATGAGCACAAAAATAAGCAAATTCTTGAAGGAAACTACAGAACATTGTCTGTAATTATCTTGGCAGGCATACCTTTGACAGCAAAAATAACTTTGGGGATTGCCACCAATGCCTGATACAACTGGTGAGGCTTTTTAATAGTATCCATAAAATTCAATTCTAGAAGCTAAAATGTGAATAAACTTGCAGTAGTATATGGAAAACAGCTAAAAACTCTGATCAAAAGTAAGGGACATAGGATCTTGCAGTGGTGCAAGTTGACACAGTAAATTATATATTCTAGGCAAAATTCAGGAAAGAAAAAGAGCATGACAAATGTTTGCAGCCTTAATTTCAATAGTCTGAGACCGTTGCTCAACCACTCCACAGCAGCCTCATCACAAGCTGGATGGAGGACGAGGTAGTCTTGACATGCCTTGGGGCTTGAGGAGCTGGACAAGGCCTTCAACAAGCACTGTAACATCTGAGGCTGGTTCTCCAATGTAATGGCAAAATCACACTTCTGTGATGCCAAGCCTGATACTGTTCTCACAACATTGCATAGATATCCTGCTGGCAATCACTGAACTGCACTGCACTGTCATTGCAAAACAAATGCAGAACATACCTTAAGAAGAAAACAAATTACAGAGCTGAAATGCATTCATCACCAATGTGTGTCCTAACCCAATAAATACACAAATAACTGATCTACCTGAAAGTCATTATTTGGCAGTCCTCTTGTAGGTTAGGCACATAAAATATAAAATATAACTTGAGAGTACTCTACACATTGTACACAGGGGTGAGTTGTCCAGCACTCGGGCCGGTCTGAAAGCACATGCACCAAGCACAGGAGTGACATCTGAATTTGACCTGCTCACATGCCACATAACAACACAAACGTTCACAGATTAACCCTTTCAGCCCCACATTATGAAATCAGCTTTGGAAAAATTAAAATTCAAATTTTTCTGTATTAATACAGTGCAGTAAATATCAAAATATGTGTTTTAAAATTTTTGGTCAAACTATTGATTTTTTGTGTTGTATTTCATGCACAACACAGATGTTTGTATCAAGGTATATTATTACTTGGACATTATTTTGTTGATAATCTTCACCACAGCACCAAATACAAGACAATTCACTGCTGGAATAAAATAAAAGGAACCACACTCACACTCTCAGCCACATACAGATGGCAATGCAACACAACCTCAAAGA
This sequence comes from Locusta migratoria, assembly GCA_026315105.1. Lineage (NCBI taxonomy): Eukaryota > Metazoa > Arthropoda > Insecta > Orthoptera > Acrididae > Locusta > Locusta migratoria. Next base: position 385,245,922 of record CM048749.1, read on the forward strand.
TGGACAGATTAATGCCTCAGAAGTGGCTACATGCTGAACCAAGTAGCAAAATGTACTAGAAGTCTGTTGTTCATCAACAAAAATGAAACTTTAAGGATTGATGCAAAAAATACGGTATAAATCAACTTTTAATATGTTGTTGTCTAGGAACAACACTGGAAATGAAAGGGTTAATATACAAAAAAAAATCAAAGTACTTTTTTTAATATTCTTGCAGTTACTTGGGTACCATGGGAGTTTAGATTTCATAGTAGATTAAAACTTCGAAAAAATGTATCAACAGTCATTCTTTTCCTCCTCCCTTACCACTTCTTGTTCCACAATTAAGACTTTGTGACTGCTCAAAAACATCATACCGATCAGTTTCATAATGAAAAACAGAATGATGGAGGGTACCGGTATTGTGACCACTTTCAGCATTGCTGAAGACAGACAGACACCTTATGATTCAGTTTACATGTTTCTTAAGATTGCTGGTGTTGACATTTATTATATGTAACATTTTGGACCATACTTACCGTAATTCATAGTATCCAAGGTTGAAACTTGTAACATAAATAAACATAAAAACATTATATAAAAGGCTTTTTCTTAATTTTTACAATTGAATATTATTTTCATTTCTTAGCAGAAAGAAACAAGCATACACAAAGATAATTACACTTGACATTTGTTTCTTACTGAATAGTGTTAATTTAATATTATTTTTGTTTCAGCATCTTGTGCTGGATATAGTGTAGCAACATATATTCTTGGAATATGTGATAGGCACAATGATAACATTATGTTAAAAACATCAGGGCATTTGTTTCATATTGACTTTGGAAAATTTCTTGGTGATGCACAGATGTTTGGAAATTTTAAGCGGTAGGTTTAGTGAAGTATGTTTCTATAATTTTAATAAAAAAAAAGCCTTATAGAATGGCATATTGAAATATGTGTTTTCTTCAAAATCTTTTCTAGGGATCGTACTCCTTTTGTTCTCACATCAGATATGGCATATGTTATTAATGGTGGTGATAAGCCTACAGCAAAATTTCACCACTTCGTTGATCTGTGTTGCCAGGCATTTAACATTGTACGAAAACATGGAAATCTCATTCTTGATCTCTTCGGATTGGTGAGTAATGGTTATATACAGTGATCATGGAAACTTTGGTCAAAGTTTAAATTCCTTATTGCAAGAAAATAAAATCATTTCGTTTGAACTATTATCCACTGATAATTTTTCATATTTATTAAGATGTAATGTTTCCTTCAGTTTCTGCAAGGCTTAAGACCTGTCACCAGCATTTTCAAATAATGTAGTAATTCTTGTTTATTTTATCATGAATGGCCAAAGATCTCTTCAGTAGTAGTACATAATTAAGTAATAACAATTTCTAAAAGAGGATTAGTGGTACAGAAAATTAAAAAAACTTTTCAAAAGCAACAAATTTAACCAGTACTGTGCACTGTTTGAAACAATTAAGAGCTGGATATGATATTAAATCTTATGTGTGAGGGGTAGTCGTATAGTTTCAGCAATTTTTTTGCAGGGACATGGTTCATACTCCAAATCATGCACCACAGTACCATATCATGCTGGTAGAGAAGTGATACATATTGGTGCAATTCATTGATAAAGTTTGATATTGTCTGGTAATTTTTCATTGTGGGCATAAATTTTGCAGCTGTCTCAGACCAGTGTAGAATACTAAAGATGATACTTCACTTTATCAATGGTCTGTACCTCTAGTGGTGGCTATCATACTGTGGTACCAGAATATCAATGTATAGGACAACTGTAATGTGTACCTGCAAACAAACAAAACATGAAATTCAATTTTTTAAGATGATAATCATAACTAAATGAGTACTCATTGCAAAGATAAGCCTTTGAATCACTCTGATAAGATACTGAGGCACGTAACATTCAGATATCACATATTGGATTACTCTGATTTAAGTGGCCCATAATTTGTGTCTACATGATAAGGTTTATGAAAAGATATATTTTTCCCTGTGGAAAAGTTCAGAGTGGCAAATATGTCTCAAACACTGACTACGAATCTGCAATCACTGTGGATAACCAGCATTAATTGTCTCTCATGTATCTTGGATCCTGAAAAGGATCACTGTGGATAACCAGCATTACTTGTCTCTCATGTATCTTGGATCCTGAAAAGGAATTGGTGAGATGATGCCAACAGTGTTGCAAGTCTCGAGGACAACTCTAACTGTAAAATTAATGAATGAATTGCCGATTCAGCTGCAAAATGACTTTCACATATATCACAGGTAGGCTTGATAGCATTTAAGTGCAGGGCCTCTGGTTAGAGTGATCAGCCAAGACAATCACTTTGTAATGTTTCGTGTATTAACTGACACCAGTTGTATTGGGCATGGAATTTCATTAATCTCTTGCATTGTGTGTGTGGTTACAATAGAAATCCCAGGTTAGGATTCAGCAACATAATGAGGGTAGGTTGCAACTCAACTCATTGACAATTTTCAAGTCACAGACAAGTACATAAAAAAAGACAACCCCACACAAACACAACTTGCTTTCGGCCACAGCTTTCATCAGAACCAACACCCACTCATTAAGTCAATCACAGCTCACTTACACATGACTGTCCTTTCTAGCTGCTGTAGTTCCAGTGACACACTGCAGTGAGAGCAATTTGATCTGACAATTATGGTGGCAGGGGGGGGGGGGGGCAGTAAGGTGCAAGGTGAGTGTGGGGATGGATGCAGGCGCTGTCACATGGAATAGGTAGGTAGTAGATATGTGGAAAGAGATTGTAGCTTGTGATTGAGGTTGGGGAGGGGGGGGGAGAAGAAAGTAAAAGTGTCAGGAGAAGTGGAAAAATAGTGCAGAAGATGGGTAATAAGGGAAGAATTGAGAGATATGTAGGAGGATCCAGATGGCCCAGGTTCTGAAGTAGGCATTAAACTTGAGCATGTTATGCTCATCTGCAATCTGCATTTTGTGCTACAGAGTGGTTATTTTCCTTTTGGTCACAGTTTGCTAGTGACCATTCATTCTGATGGACAGCTGGTTAGTAGTCATATACAAGGGTTACTATTCACTAATGACATGAAATGATTTACCAATACCTGACCTTAAAACTTGTCATTCACATTCAGATTTTAGACTTTTCGTGACTGTGCGACAGACGGACAAAATATTGAAATCCTGGTCAGGGTTTCCAAATAAGTGCAGAACATTTTTTTGAACTTCTGCAGGTGTGCACATGTCTGAAGGACACAACACCTTTTCCTCTAATAAGCCAAATACAGTAGAACCTCATTTTTACACTTTTCAAGGGACTTCAGTAAAATGGTGCAAAATGCAGGAAAACGTAAAATGCGGGAAGTAGTGTTTTAAATGGTAAAATGTGCTTACTGGATCAGCCTCGCATTTTCGTTGTTTATTTTTTATATATGTACATAATAGCCATCTTAATATTCGCCAGGAAGTTTATTATACAATTAATTTTTACTATTTTAGCACATGGCAGAACTGGTAATTTCATGGGAAGTAGAAATTTTTGATGTAATTTCATTCATTATAATTGAAGACACCACTGCTGGGCTATGTAACACATCTTCAAAATTACTGCCTTTTACTGGCATTAATTATTTACATAGTTCTTTTTGTATTTTTTGATGTTTCACTCGACAATATATTTATTCATGTTCTCAAGTGCAAAAATATGCATAAGTATTTTTGTGACATTTGCATAGGATTGGCATCTCACACTATTACCGATTTTGAGGTTGTGGGTATTATGATAACAAACTTTGACAGATAACGTTCTTTATGAATCAGAAATATGTATCACAAAACAATATAACTTTTTATTCTCACATCAACAAAGCAACTGGTTCTGATTGTTTGAGTACATGCCAGCCACTGTGGCAAAGAAGCTGGTGGAAAGAGGAACTACATCGTCACAAATCGGCGCATCATAAGCTAACTAGATACGGACTGCCAACAATGATACGTGAATATAAGTGTCAAGAAACTCGACTGCGAATAATTTTTAAGTGCTATACTTTAAGGGGAAAGCCATGCTAGCATCAATTTATGTAGATTATGTCATTTTTTCTTCACGAACATGCTTTCAAAAAGCATAAAATGCAGAAAAAGTGTAAATATGATAATGCAAAAATGAGGGCAGATTAATATTGCGAACATAGGAAATTTGACGGGACCAGCAAAAAATGGTGTAAATGGCAGGAAAATGTAAAAACTGGGAACGTAAAAACGAGGTTTTACTGTAGTTTGTGAACCACGCAACAGGAAGGGGGGGGGGGGGGAAGATATGCACTTGTTAGTCTTGCAAACATTTAACTCAAGAACATTATTTTACTCTAACAATCTATACGAGAGAATTTATTACTGAATCCACTCAACAAAATTTTAATGAACATTGCTCTACCTCATCTGTCTTATGAATAAAACCACTGTCTTTTGATGATTCGTCACTACTTTGCTTTCCAAGCTTTCAGTTAAAGGATGAAGGAGAATGACAAATTTTTGGAAAGAATATTTAATTTCATTAATTTTGGTTTATTGAAAATGTATTAGAAGTGGCTAGAGAATGTCTTGGAACAGTAGTGTGTAAAGGCAGGAAAAAGCACAGACAGCTTGGTTGAATAACACAGTCGAGGCAGCTGGTAAAGAGAGAGAGAATGGCTCCATACTAGAGAAATCAGGAAGTCAGAGAAAGTTACGTTGAAGAAAGAAATAAAGCCAAACAGATAATTGCAGAATCCAAGCTGAAATCATGGGAAGGCGTAGGAAATAAGCTAGAAACCATGGGTCAAGCCGTGGGAAAACCATTCTATAATTAGGTCTTCAAAAGAGGGGGAAGAAGGAATAATAAGTGTTTTGGACAGGTTAGGAAAGCTGCTAGTGAATCCTGTGGATGCCTTGGGCAGATGGAGGGAATATCTTGAAGAATTGCTCAATGTAGATGAAAAGTTAAATGATCTGTCAGATTTTTAAGGTAAAATATGATAGGAATGATGATGAAAACAGGATCACATTTCAGGAAGTGGAGAGAGTGGTCAATAGACTGCAGTGCAATAAAGCAACTAGGTTCGAACAGGTGGACATATCACGTACACAGGATGTATTGTCACACAGGATGGCAACATAGTAAAAGAACTTGAATCAAGGTGTAGCAAAGCTAATGCAGGGAGTACATTGGTGAGACTATTTAAAAAGAGAGATATTAAAATTGCTTTTAGAATAGACAATAAATTGGAACATACGCTGAAGTACAAGATTGATGCAGAGGAGAACTGGATGGGGAAAGTGGGAGCATATCAAATAAAGTGTCAAGATTGTGAAATGAAGTATATAAGACAAATGGAAAGGAATTTGAAAGTTTGTTTTAAAGAGCCAACTAATAGATAGAATAGCTCATCTGCAGTAGCAAAGCACCTGAAAATTGAAAAATATTCATTGGGATCCAAAAACGATAGTTTGAAGGTCGTACACTATGAACATAAAGGTTGGTTGTCTTCCAATTTGGAAGACATTGAGATATTTTGTGCATTGAGGGAAGATTCCAACAACATGATCAATGAGAAGACAGAACTATCTAAAAACCATTGCTGGGCACATTTTAGCGATCTCCTCCTTAAGAAGCACTGATACGTTCCCCCATTCTAAATATCAACGTATTGCTTTTAACATCGCTGAGTATTTCCATTAAAACAACTTCAATTTTAGTGGATGGCTTTATGAATAAGTGTTTTATGTGTGGACAATAATATCTTTGGTCACTAATGACAGCTGCTATGTATAACGATAATCTTTGATCTTGAGAACTGCTGGCCATTAGTGCACAACTTTGTGCCATCCGATGAAAATTGTGGTTCAGCTTGACGACATGTTTCTGACAAAGTACATATACTTCTATTATGTTTAATGATGTTGCCTAGTGCCAGATAAGTTTTATGGTAGGTCAGTATGTTAATTTGAATATTTATAGTTGTTGTTGATATAGAGCACCCTATTTTATTTTATGTTTCCTTGGGTGACAGAACTTGATAATGGGATAATGTTGTCCTGAAACAAGTTGTACTAACACACAAATTTTATTATTAACAACTGGTGCATGATTTGCCTTAATAAGTAGCAATAGGTTATTTGTGAGTCGTGCATGATGTGAGAAATATTTGTGGTTTGATTCTTTTATGATAGGTTTCACCCTACTGGCTGTGACAATGCTGATGAAGAGAAGGCTAGTAATTGTAATTATATGATAATAAACTTCAGAATTTTTTTATTATTATTTCATTTTATTTCTTATTCTTATTGGGTTTGCCCTCTGTATCGTAAATAAAATTGCCGTAAACATATAATGCATGTAATTGAATATTAATTACACTTCCCAGTGAGGTTACCTCTGTATATGTTTTATACAATATGTGACATGCTACATTCTGGACATAATCCTTTTGTGTTTTGGAATCCAGATGACAGAAATTTACCAATTTTTATATAAATTTTGAATTGCTTTTATTATTGTTGTATTAACTCATGTTGTCAGTAAAGCTTTCCATAGATTGGGTAGAGGCACACTATCATAGGCTTTTACTATATCTATGAATACCAAATGTATAGGTTGTGCTCGACCTATTTATTTATTTATTTATTTATTTATTTATTTATTTATTCAATTATTTGTTGTAGGCAAAAATTATGATCAGCTCTAAAACCTGCTTATTCTTCAGCCCCCTTCTCTTTGTATTCTTATTCTAAAAAGTACTTAATAATTCTTCCATATAATGTACTAAAGGTATTGGTCACTGTTATTCCCCTATAATTTTTACAATCATATTTCCTTCATTTTTTTATGTATCACTGAAATATGTCCTACTTTCAAATCATTTGGTACATCTTCCCAATTTAAGCATCTTTTGAAAAGGTTTTTTAACAATTCAATTACTTTTCTGTTCCAAATTTTAATAATTCTGTGGGTATACCTCCAATGCCTGTAGCCCTTCCATTCTTTAAAGATTTTATTGCACTTTTAACTGTCTCTATTTCCAAATGAATGTAATTATCCCAAAAATTCTTCTCTGTTTTCTGATAACAGATTTTGAAAATATTAGTCCCAAGAGTCATGAGCAATATATTTAATGTGTGTTGTTTCTTTAGAAGTCCTTCTTAATTTTATTTTATTTTTATTTATTTATTTATTTATTTATTTATTTTTTATGTTCTGTGTTCCTTTCGCCACCAATATAGGATTCTGAGTACTCAGCCAGACGAGATGCAGATGCAACTATAAGATTTGAAGATGATCCAAGTGATCGAAACATGTTATTAAACAATTATATTGCAACTGTTGACGGAAATAAACACATTTAAAATAAAATAGTGCAGTTGCGGACACTCTCCAATCGATCATGTCGACTATAATAGTTTACTAATGATGAACTGATACTGATCTTCTGTATTATCAAGCACTGTTTGTATCAGTTTTTCATCTAGTTTCTTCTGATATAAAAATACTGTGCTTTCATTTTCAAAACTATTTAAATTATATTTAGTAATTTTTATTTCTGTTTGTAAATCTTCTGTAGTACAATTTTGGTTTCCTTCACTATTTTTTCCTCCGAAGGGGAATAAAAATTTGAAATTTACTAAATAGTGATCACTAAGAGTGACCCCTCTATATGCTCTTATGTCAAGTATTTTTGATTCAGTTTATGTTTATGAATGTCTTTATGTTGATAAAAGCAATTTATTATTTTTAATGAATCTTGTTCACAAATATCAATAATTCTATTATAGAATTGGAAGAAAAAATGTCAAACTATGGGAATACCAATAAATGACAGAACAATATACTCATTAGAATTTGCAGATGACCAACTGATTATAGCCCAAGATTTTGAGGACATACAGTATATGACCAGGAAGCTGATTCAGGAATTTAAAAAATCTGGTCTAAATGTCAACATGAATAAAACAAAATACATGGTAACTGGTGGAGTAAATGAAAACTTAATATTAGAAGAAGGGATGGGAACAATAACTACGGAGGAATATAAATATTTAGGAGTGAAAATTACAAATGATGGGAAACAGGAGAAAAAGAAATTAGATCAAGTATAAATGCAGGAAAGACGGCAATTTCTTTGTTGAATGAAATTCTCTGCAACAAACACATTACTACAGATAACAAAATAAGAATATATATAAAAAAAATATGTTCAGAGTATTATTACATGTGCTTCAGAAGTGTAGCAACAAAACGGCAAGTGAAATCAAAATTATTAGCCACAGAAATGGATTTCTGGAGACATTCTGCAAGAATATCAAGAAGAGAGAGAATAAGAAATGAAGTAATCACAGAAAAAATGAAATGTAAAAATTCAGTTATTGAATTCATTAAGCACAAACATCTGTAATGGTATGGACACGTCAGAAGAATGGGACAAGAAAGGCTCCTAAAATGTATACTCGACTGGAACCGAACACAAGAAGAAAAAATAGATGACCACCTCCCACAGGGATGCAACAATGTTCCTGAGGATTTATGGCAGGACAGAGAAGAGTGGAGAACAATAATTAGTAACTTAATGTAATCTAATATAGGTACTGGAAAAATGTACTGACATTGTAAAACCAGAATAATAACAACACTTCCCAGTCCTCTACTTCAAAATAAGGCAAGAAAAGGTATTGCAAATATGAGAATTACACCGAAAAATAATCTATTAAAAATTGTCATGATTGTGGTTCGAACCTGAATCCATGGTTTGACAGTCCAAGCCCTGGGCCAGGGACGGCATGAAAATACAAAAACATTAATTACTCAAATGTCATTAATTTTTGACCATACATATAAGTAATAAATGCTCATCTTTAGAAGATATTTTTTTATTGCTACGAGTCTTCCGACGGAATGCGTGGTACAGTGGTTAACATTGCGGATTGCTGTGCTTGGGTCCCCAGTTCAAATCCCGCCATTGGCAGAAAAAATTATTTATTTACTATTTCTAGAATGTTTTACATGTTTCCTATGTTTGATGTACTGTGTATTTTCGCAGATAAGACGACCTTCAGATGAGACGAGGTACAAATTTTCATCAAGATTTTATAGTTTAAGCATGTATCTGGCCTATAAGACGACCCCCAATTTACCGTATTTACCCAAATACGTGCCACACTTTTTTTCAGGTTTTTGGGATCTAAAAATATACCTTCGACATAGGTTCGGAGACAAAGCTTCAGGAAGTTCTAAAAAATGCCGTTAGGAGCCGCCATAAGTAGTTTTTGTGATTGGTACACCTGGATTTCACCCTTTGTTGCAGTGTTTGCGGTCTGTTTTTTAACTTTCGTGTGTGTAGTGCTACGTTATATCCAACCATGAAGAAGCATGCTGCTTTTTACACCACAAAGTTGGGGAAAAAAAAGAAAAGAAGAAGAATTCTTTCACCGATACAACATTTAATCGCGCCGATGTACATATTATGCAGGTGAAAATACATGAAATTGCCCGAGAACAGAAGCTAAAGGATTTCGAAGGAAGCCAGAATTGTTGCATTTAGCTCTGAAATATTTTAACCCTCTCACTGGTCTGTACATTAATTTACTCTAATAGATTCATTGCGACTCTGGATATAATGATAAATTATTTTTGACAAACAACACTGTAAAATCAAGCTGCATTGTAAATAATTAATTCTACTCCTGCTTTATGGCATATAGTTTATCGTATGTACCGTTGTCCACCCACTAAATTAATAAAGTTCAAAAAGAAAATATTTTTTTTAAAAATTGCACTAAACTTGGTTTTTGTAAATCATTTCTCCACAATGTAAATTTCATCAGGGTAATATTGCAGTTGTGCTGCATAATAGTGAGGCCATAGCAAAGCTTCAGCCTCCAAACGATATATATTGAATCGATAAGTTTCGAAATGATATGTATGGAATAAGTGAATGATTCTGAACCGGAGATTAAGGCTAAAAAAATTTTCTTGTTTGTCATATACCTAACCTAACTTTCACTTTCAAAAAGTTATCTGTAGCATAGCCTTACGTTCGAAATATCAATTCAGGCTGAGCTATTTTGAGTGTAAGCTTTCTTGTAAATTACTCAGAAAGCTGTACTCTTAGATTACTGACTAACCACATCCTTTAAAATTTAAAATCGCAACATATTCATAAAAATCATAACATTCGCCTGTTCGATACGTATTGTTTCAATACTTATCCACTTTGATATATATAGTTTGGAAGTCGAAGTTGCGCTATGCAACACATCTGCGAAATTACCAATTTCGGACTAAATTTCAATCTAATTTTTTGTAAGTCCCAGAAAATTCTATGTATAAATAGTGAAGCACTCCAAGCAGGAGGCAATCTGTACTGAGTGTTAGCTTGTGTAGCAATAAACATGTTCTAAGTGTAAAGTGTTGTGCTCTATTAACGACCATCTTTGGAATACTGGACCACCTGTAGTTTGCAACATGATTCTTTCTGGTGGAGACAACAGGTATAATAAATGGGACCACATGTTTCTACCTGGGTAGGACGACCCAGCAGTGGTTTGAAAATAACGAGAACAAGCTCAATAGCTGAGAAACATTCCAGACAGAAGACGTTTGGAGACCACCAGCAATAAGTCCGTCAGAAGAGCAATTGAAGAACAGGGCCCAATGTATTGGTGAGTCAACACAGTGTTGTGGCCCAATGTCACATAGTTCACCCAGATATGGCACAGGCGATACAATTTCACATCTGATGAAGGGCATTGCTGAAGACATTTACCGAGCTCTTCTGTTAAGACAGTTCAGCAATACAAGAGTTTATCCAGTGGTGTCAGAAAATTGAAGAGATGCAACAGAGAAGAGTTGGACATACTCCCAAATGTAGTCCCTATGGCCGTTGTGGAAGAAAAACATGATTTTGCTTCTCTCATAAGACAAATTGTGAGAGAAGAATTACTACAGTTTACGACAGCTGGGACTGTAGAACTGAGCGAGCACTAGATTATGGCTGTGGATGCCTGTCCTGTACGTCATGAGGGAGCTGATACTGCTGAGGAAGAAGTATTTGAAACATTAGCGCATGTCAGCCCCGCCAGTCGCACCTGACGTGAAGAATGGCCTCGCCCTACTATGACATACGCCACAGCCACCAAACAGCAGCTTAGGAACCGACCGACATTGCCACAACCAAATCCTCCAGCAATTATGATGCCTCACAGGAGGAAAAATATTTGGAGGACAGAAGACAACATGCCAATGTTTTCACTGTAGGCTTCCTGGACATGTCGTACGATAATGTAGGGAGAGAAGACTAGTATTTGACAATAATTATGTTGTCGCAAGACGCCAACCGTTGGAGCAGTTCTTTCAATGGCAGATGACTGCAGACAATTACTGTCAACCTACGGGGTGAAGCCCGTCGCCGTATCCTAGACGTGGTCAGACTCTGACACGCTGCCGCAGTTCGCCGTCACTTTGTAGCTCGCCTAGCTGCCATTTCCAGAAAAACTAAGCACGGCGACCATCTACGGAGGTGAGGCCACAGCAGACGAAAATCCTCCATAGACGATGGTCGATAAGATGTCGGGAAATCTCATTGACGTCGTGATCAACAGCCAACCTGTCTGGGCACTAGTTGATTCAGGATCTTCCTTCTCTGTACTGTTGAATGACTACTGTCGCAAACTGAAGAAGATCATGTTCTGTGACACATGAACTACTGTGCTGAAGGTTGCAAATGGAAACTATGTCTGGCTGGCAGGAACATGTCACAAGAGTAACTATCAACAACAGAATGCAGCCATTTTAATTTGTCATTTTAACAGAATGTAGTCATAACAGCATACTCAGATGGGACTTCCTTCAGGCAACGCGGACTGTCAATGACTGTGGCAGATGTGAACTACAAATTGAGGAAGCAGTTCTGTCGAGTACACGAACTCCCATGGGAGGCTCTTTGCTGTCTAGAATGTTGAGATCCCGCTATTAACAATGAGAAGTGTTCCAGTCAGCATCTGAGATGACCGGCTGAACTGTGAAGTGCTTGTCAATCACTAAAAGCTAATCAATATAATGAAGGAAATCTACACACCAGCAGCTATCGCAAGCATTACAGGTGGTGAAAGAGAACTTTGGATCACAAATTTTCACAAGCAATTGCAACTAGTTCCTAAAGAAATGTGTATTGGGATGACCAAACCAATCCAGGATGGTGAGTTCAACGTCATCGATGAAGTGTCATGCTCTGCTGTAACTTCTGACAATGCAGTAGAGGAAACTACTATGGAATTGTATATAGCGTCCAGACTGACCCAGGAACAGCAGGTCTTAACCATAATACACCAATTGTCAGGTGTATTCGGAACAGGCAGAAGACCCATATGAAATGGCCCATGATAAAACACTATATCAATATTGGGGATAGAACACCAATTACCCAGCATTCGTACAGTGTGTCACTAGCTGAAAGATGGATAATTCGTGAAGAAGTGGAGAAGATGTTTCACAATGACATTATTCAACCCCAGAGAGTACCTGGTCATCTGTGGTGGCCTTCGTGGAGGAGGAGGATGGCATGTGGCAGTTTTATGTCGACTGTTGGCAGCTGAACAAAATATCAAAGAAAGATGTCTACCCATTGCCGTGCATTGACGACACCTTAGACTGCTTGAAAGGAGCTACATATATCTCAACCATGGACATGTAGACAGGTTACTGGCAAATCAAGGTTGACGAAGCTGACAGAGAGAAGACTGCTTCTGTTACACCTGACAGCCTCTATGAATTCATAGTCATGCTGTTTGGACTATGTAATGTGCCACGGTTCTAAAAAATAATAATAATTATTATTATTTTATGGGTCACCTATCCTTATTAAAGTTCAACTAGACCTGTTATGTTTGGCAATAAGTTGTCACTTTGTTATGTCAGGTAATAATAATCAATTCTTTTTGACGTCAAAATTATTAATATCTCGCGATAGTACATTTATGTTTATAGATATATAAATAACTTGACGTCTATTTATTATTGTCAAAACCAATTACGATTTATTTTTTTATAAATTTTCAATTAGAGAGATATGGTCAACACCAACACCAACTGTAGCAAAAGTTTGTATGTGTGAGATTTTATTTGTGTCTGTCGACCAGCCTGTCCTTTGGATAAGTCATCTGTTGTCTATTTTTTATATTTGTTTATCCCACCTAGAAAGTTTCCTTCTATAATTTTCGTTTCATCAATTTGAATGGACACAGGCAGACAGTGTTTGTTGGTAACGAGGATCACCCTGTGGCTAAACACGCCTTGGTGCACGGCCAGCACATCTTGGCACAGTGTTACACCGTCCGGGTTATCTGGATACTTCCCACCGACACCAATCATTCAGAACTCCGGAGATGGGAACTAGCCCTTCAGCATATTCTCTCTTCCCGTTACCCACCTGGTCTCAACCTCCGCTAAATTTGAATTCCCACCCACCATCTTAACATCTTTGCCTTGGTTCTCTGGACAGAGCCTCTGCTTCAAGTGGCATCTCTGTCTAACTTCTAACTTCTTTGCTTTCTACAGTTCTACAGTGTGTCTGCCTAAGTGTACTTGCGTCTGTGTAAATGTGTGGGTATGTGTGTTTTTGTTTACCCTCTTTTTTTCCCCCCAAGGTAAGTCTTTCCTGTCCCGGGATTGGAATGACTCCTTATCCACTCCCTTGAAACCCTCATCATTTCCTTTTCCCTCTCCTTCCCTTCTGCCTGACCAAGCAGCTAGGCTGCGAAAGCTTGTATGTGTGTTTGTGTGTGATTTTATTTATTTTATTTGTTTCTATCGACGAGCCGGTCCTTTTGGTAAGTCATCTGTTTTCTATTTTTATTTATATATATATATATATATATATACAGAGGAAAAATTCCTAAAAGGAAAAATATACGTAAAAAACATATGAAATCCACTTACCAGGCGAAGGAGCACAGGCAACCAACACACACACACACACACACACACACACACACACAAACGCAAGCTTTCGTAGCCTAGCTGCTTCGTCAGGCAGAAGGGAAGGAGAGGGAAAAGGAAATGATGAGGGTTTTAAGGCAGTGGGTAAGGAGTCATTCCAATCCTGGGTCAGGAAAGACTTACCTTGGGGGGGGGGGGGGAAATGGAGGGTAAACAAATACACACACACCCGCACATCTACACAGACGCAAGTACACTTAGGCAGACATACTGTAGAACTATAGAAAGCAAAGAAGTTAGACAGAGATGCCACTAGAGGCAGAGGCTCTGTCCAAAGAACCGAGGCAAAGATGCTAAGATGGTGGGTGGGAATTCGAATTTAGCGGAGGTTGAGACCAGGTGGGCAATGGGAAGAGAGAATATGCTGAAGGGCTAGTTCCCGTCTTCCGAGTTCTGGAGGATTGGTGTCGGTGGGAAGAATCCAGATAACCCGGGCGGTGTAACACTGAACCAAGATGTGCTGGTCGTGCCCCAAGGCGTGTTTAGCCACAGGGTGATTCTCATTATCAACAAACACTGTCTGCCTGTGACCATTCATGCGAATGGACATTTTGTTGCTGGTCATTCCCACATAGAACGCTTCACAGTGCAGGCATGTCAGTTGGTAAATCACGTGGGTGCTGTCACAAGTGGCTTTGCCCTTGATCGTGTACACCCTCCGGGTTACGGGACTGGAGTAAGTGGTGGTGGAAGGGTGCATAGGGCAGGTTTTACAACGGGGGCGGTTACAAGGGTAGGAGCCAGAAGGTAGGGAAGGTGGTTTGGGGATTTCATAGGGATGGACTAGGAGGTTACGGAGGTTAGGTGGGCGGCGGAAAGACACTCTCGGAGGAGTGGGGAGGATGTCGTGAAGGATGGATCTCATTTCGGGGCAGGATTTTAGGAAGTCGTGTCCTTGCTGGAGGGCCACATTCAGAGTCCGCTCCAGTCCCGGAAAGTATCCGGTGACAAGAGGGGCACTTCTGGGATTCTGTTGAAGGTTCTGAATTTGGGGGGATGAGGAAGTGGCTCTGGCAATTTGCTTCTGTACCAGATCAGGACGATAGCTGCAGGATGTGAAGGCTGTTATCAGGTTATTGGTGTATTGGTTCAGGGATTCAGGACTGGAGCAGACTCGTTTGCCACAAAGACCTAGACTGTAGGGAAGGGAATGTTTGATGTGGAACAGATGGCAGCTGTCATAATGCAGGTACTGTTGTTTATTGGTAGGTTTGATGTGGACGGATGAGTGTAGTTGGCCGTTGGATAGATGGAGGTCGACATCGAGGAAAGTGGCGTGGGATTTGGAATAGGACCAGGTGAATTTGATGGGACCAAAGGAGTTGAGGTTGGAGAGGAAATTCTGGAGTTCTTCTTCACTGTTAGTCCAGATCATGAAGATTTCGTCAATGAATCTATACCAAACTTTGGGTTGACATGCTTGGGTGTCCAGGAAGGCTTCCTCTAAGCGTCCCATAAGTAAGTTTGTGTACAAGGGGGCCATTCTGGTCCCCATGGCTGTTCCCTTTAGTTGTTGGTATGTCTGGCCCTCAAAAGTGAAGAAGTTGTGGGTTAGGATGAAGCTGGCTAGGGTATTAAGGAGAGAGAGGTATTAGGTAGGGAAGTGGATGGTCGGCGTGAAAGGAAATATTCCATCTCAGCGAGGCCCTGGGCATGTGGGATTGATGGTTACAAGGATGGTTTCAGGAGGTAATAGGCTGGGTAAGGATTTCAGGCGATCGACGAAGTGGTTGGTATCTTTGATGAAGGATGGGAGACTGCACATGATGGGTTGAAGATGTTGGTCTATGTAGGCAGAGATTCGTTCTGTTGGGGCTTGGTAACCGGCCACAATGGGGTGGCCTGGATGATTGGGTTTGTGAATCTTCGGAAGTAGGTAGAAGGTGGGGGTGTGGGGTGTTGGTGGAGTCATGAGGTTAATGGAGTCAGGTGAAAGGTTTTGTAGGGGGCCTAAGGTTTTGAGGATTCCTTGAAGCTCTGCCTGGACATCAGGAATGGGATCGCCTTGAAAAACTTTATATGTGGTATTATCTGAAAGCTGATGCTCTCCCTCTGCCACATACTCCCGCCGATCAAGTACCACTGTCGTGGAGCCCTTGTCGGCAGGGAGAATGACGATGGAATGGTCAGCCTTCAGATCACGGATAGCTCAGGATTCAGCTGCAGTAATGTTGGGAGTAGGATTACGGTTTCTCAGGAAAGACTGGGAGGCAAGGTTGGAAGTAAGGAATTCCTGGAAGGTTTGAAGAGGGTGATTTTGAGGAAGAGAAGGTGGGTCTCGCTGTGACGGAGGACGGAACTGTTCCAGGCAGGGTTCGATTTGAATGTCTTGGGGAG
Source organism: Locusta migratoria (assembly GCA_026315105.1). Classification (NCBI taxonomy): domain Eukaryota; kingdom Metazoa; phylum Arthropoda; class Insecta; order Orthoptera; family Acrididae; genus Locusta; species Locusta migratoria. The sequence continues at coordinate 385,262,280 of CM048749.1, forward strand.
CTGGATCATTAGGAGGAGGATTATTTTTCTTCATGGCAAAGTGATATCTCCAGCAAAGACTGCGAGTATAGGATAGTAAATCTTTCACAAGGGCTGTTTGGTTGAATTTGGGAGTAGGGCTAAAGGCCAGCCCTTTGGATAGGACATAGGTTTCAGATTGGGAGAGAGGTTTAGGGGCTCCCACTTCCAACTCCTCTCCCCCCCAAACCTCAAAATTCCTATCCACACAATCCGGAACCACAACATCCCAATTCAGTGTCAACCTCTCCTCTAAACCTCTCTCCCAGTCTGAACATCTCTGTCCTATCGAAAGGGCTGACCTACCAGAACCTAAGTCACTCTTCACTTTTTCTTTTATTGGTTTACTCGAAAATATCTCCACATACCCTTATTGGTTCATGTCAAACTAAAAAATCATCCTATATTTCAATGAACATACTTATATAATAAAAATCTATCATATTAACCTCGATTAAGCATAATTAAAATGGGTAATTCTTATGTGCGGCTCCGTAGCACAGTGGTAGAGTGCCAGACTACAAATCCAAAGGTTGCGGGTTCGATCCTTGCTAGGTCCTAGGATTTTTATCTGTCACTTTCCACTTCTTTCACCTCTGGCAGTGTTGCTCACGTGAAAAATACAGAGTAGCACCGTGGTTCGGAACCCACGTTAAACTGTAGGTCCCCCTATAACTGGCTGTGTAAGTCAGTTCAAAGATCGGAGGAAGGCAATGGCATGCCACCTCCAAACAGGACCATGCCTAGTAAAGCACTGTGGTGTTCAAACCAATCTTCGGATTGTTGACTGCTTTACCTTTTTAATTCTTATGTTGATATGTGGTAAAAAAAATTTTATTCGTGCATATTTTTGACCAGAGCCAGTCTAAACCATACAATAACACACCACCAGATTAATTTAGAGAACTCCCAGCAGGATTCTCGTAAATTTTAAACAAAAATAATGACTGCTCTGTCCCACAATGCACATTCAGATCCCCTCAGGATTGAATTTTAATTACAAATTACCATGATAATTATTATTACGCAGACTTTCACCATACAGGAAAAAATTAAATTTCTTCATCACATACCTCAGTTCCGTGGAACCAAAATCAACTGAAGTTCGTAATCCTATACTTACGAACCAAATGTTCTTTTCTTTAGTGCACTCTTAATATTTATGACAGATTTTTCTTATACAGAAATTACATCTTTCATAATTCAAGGTTGACAGATCATTCCTCTTATCGGTAACTACAACAAACCAACAAAGGAATAACAGAGATATTTTCTTTCTACCGTACAAATAAAATATATAAATGTTCTCTCTGATCCATCAGTATTTCTTTGGTGTTATCTGTTTCGTTATTCCGCTCACACCTTTTTTCCTTCTTATTTTTTTGGATCTTCAATCCGAAAAATCAGTCGCCCTTTCTTTCATCTCCATTCTTTCTCTATTCAAGATAATTTTCTATAACCTACATTAAATAGACATATACACATTCATTAATCATATTATAAAGAAAATTGAAAGAATAATTATTTCTTCTCAAATATTTCATAATAAGTTGAAGCAAAAACTCGGAAAGAACTAGCAGCAGACCCTTTAAATATTCTGTTCCACTACAAATGCCCCAGCCAAATTCAGATGCACGATGTACAACTTGCTTTGACAGCTTAAATGGACGAGATTTATTTGTTATCTAGATGACATTGTCATTTTCTCAAGGACATTCACAGAACATCTAAGCCCCCCTGTCAACTTTATTCAGACAGCAGGACTCTGCCTCAACCCAAAGAAGTGCCTCATTTTTGCCAAAGAGATAAAAGTTCTGGGGCACCTAGTGAATGGAGATTGTGTCCGTCCTGATCCAGATAAAGTAAGAGCAGTCATAGAATTTCCAATTCCTCAGCACATCTGTGATGTGCGATGTTTCCTCAGGTTGTGCTCATATTACCTCTTTTTCATAGAAGGTTATTGTAACAAGTTACGTCCATTGCAAGAACATCTGCAGGGAGATGCCAAGTTTTACTGGGATGTGCTTTCCAGGCACTTAAGGAGGCTCTAACTCCCACACCAGTACTAGCCTTATACAACAGGAATGCGGAAACCGAACTTCACACAGACGCTAACGGTTATGGGATTGGTGGAGTGCTTGTACAAATTCATAGCATGGATGACATTACAGAGTTTGTTTATAATTGGACATTGTATAACAGCAACTACGACCCAATGGGCCCCAAATGGCTCATCTCTTGCCAGCTATTCTTAAGCATTTACACGATTCTACAGTATCCAGATCTGGAATTTGTGAAGACCCTAGACAGAATCAGATGTAGCTATTACTGGCAAGGTATCTACCGATCTGTCACACGCTCTGTGTGTCACTGTAAGGAGCACCAGAGATGGAAGCATGTGCCGCAGTTACCTCCAAGTCATCTGGTACCAATTCCACCTGCAGCTACTTCATACCACTGGATTGGAATTGACCTTTTCGGCAGGTTCCCAAAGTCAACAACCGGTAACCGATGGATAATAGTCTGCACTGATTACCTCATCCGCTACGTGTTCACCAAACCTGCAGAAGTTCCAGATATTACAAAATTCCTAGTAGAAGACATTATTTTGAAGCATGGGGCATCACGTGTGACAATATCTGATCGAGGAAAAGTATTCATGTCAAAACTAGTATCAGAGGTAATGTCACATTGTGACATTGTCCACAGAATAACAACTGCCTACCACTCTCAGGCAAATGGTCTTACAGATCATTTTAACAAGATGTTAGCAGATATGCTGTTGATGTATGTCAATGTTGAGCAGAAGGATTGGGATACTATACTGCCAGTCATGATATTTGCTTATAATATAGCAAGGCAAGACACAACACGCTTCAGGCTGAGTTTCCTGCTCTATTGTCATGAAGCTGAGATGACAATTGATATGCTGTTGCCGTTCCAACTGAACGACACTCAGGATGACTGTGTGAAACAGCTCATCACCAGGGTCAAAAAACAAGGCAGCTGGCTCACATATGGACACTGGACGCCCATGAGAAGGACCGTCAGTGGTATTATGACAAGAACTGGCCTGTTGTGTTCAGCCCAGGGGATAAAGTATGGATTTTTACCCCTGTGCAGAAAATTGAGCTATTGGAAAAGTTTTTCAAGGCTTCTGCAGACCATTAAGATAATTGATGGGCTATCAGAGAGTGCGTCGTGCAGTGGTTAGCATTACAGATCTCTGTGCTCGTGGTCCGCAGTTCAAATCACACCATGGGCAGAAAAAAATTTGTATTTACTATTTCTAAAATGTTCTGCATGTTTCTTATGTTTGATGTACTTGTAAGTTCCAGAAAATTCTTTCTATGTATAAATAGTGGAGTACTCCAAGCAGGAGGCAGTCTGTACTTAGTGTAAGGTTGTATTAGCAATAAATGTGTTCTAAGTGTAAAGTGCTGTGCTCTATTAATGACCAGCCTTCGAATTCCGTATACCCTGCAGTTTTCAGCATGAGAATTGAGAATGTGATTATCCTTCATCAACTTTGACTTTTATTATTATTATTATTATTATTTTCTATTTCTATTTTTTCTCCAAGAACTACTGAATGTCTAGCAAAAAGCCGAAACACTTGTCTCTCTATATTCAGTATAGAATGTCCATGCAAAATTCGTTCAGAATCAGTGACCTACATGTTGCCACCTCTCCTCTCAGTGGCATCAGGGGTCCTCAGTAAGGTAAAAGAGGCTTAAGTGCAAATTATCCTCTGAATATGTGCAGAAAAACTGATACAAAATATCATAGGGTATCGACTTAATTTATTATCTTTACACCACCACCCCCAATAAATAAATAAATAAAATAAAAATTGAAAAACAAACACCATATGCTATATTCACCACTATGGGAGCTATCCTTGCAGTACATTCTCTGTTCCCAAAATTATCCAGGCATCAACCTATTGGCAACCTATTATACCCACACCGAAGAGTTCCCTGCCCTTCTAATCGTACACCTCTCCCTGTTCTTATCTCTTTCCATATTTAGAATTATATCAGGATTTGCTGGAGTACTACTGCAAATTACCGAATCCTCAACAGGTGGAACTGACGAAAGACATAAAAAAAAAAGTTCACAGAAGGGCTTCTCATGTTGTATTACTGTGATTCAGTGGAAATGATACATGAGATTGATTAGAAATCGTTAAAAGAAAGGCATTATTACAGTAACTGTGGAGAGATCATTTTCTAAATTTCTCACCAACTTTCCCCTCCAAATATGAACATATTTTTTAAGGACCCAGATTGATTAGGAGACATGATCATCATAAGAAAATAGGAGAAATCAGATCAATAACATAAAGATGTAAGTGTTCCTTTTTTAACATGTTCTATTATAAAATGGAAAGAGAGAGAAATATTATTAAAGTTGTTCCGTGAACCCTTTGCCAGGCACTTAATTGTGATTTGCAGAGCAAATGTGTGTATAGAGATATAGATTTTCCCTCAATTATTGAACTCTCTCTCTCTCTCTCTCTCTCTCTCTCTCTCTCTCTCTCTCTCTCTCTCTCTCTCTCTCTCTCTCTACTACTACTATAACTACTAGGTAGTCTTTAGTTTTATAATTGTGTGTTTGCATTGTTATAGATGGTGTCATCTGGAATACCGGGTGTTACGAAGGAGGCTGTAGAATATGTACAGAGGGCACTTCTGCCAAACTTATCGAATCCTGAAGCTGCTGCAACATTTGCAAGAATGATTGAAAGTTCTTTGAAGTCCTGGTTCACACAGTTCAATTTCTTTCTCCATAATTTAGCCCAGTTGAGATTTACTGGTGATCATAATGATGGTGAACTACTCAGCTTTATCCCCAGGACCTACACGTATGTCCATTTATTCTGTATGTCTTTTTGTAAGTTAATTTTCTGTGTAGTTCTGTATTAACAGTGTATTGAAGTAATGCAGTCATTACTTCATGCATTCTCTGGGTTAAGTATTCCTTATGTCCTTATTTTAGAACATTTTAATTTGGTTGGTTACATTACAGAAAAGTACTGAAATAATACAAATGTAGTCCCATAATTTTCCTTAGTGAATCATTATATGCAATATAGCAGTGTCGTAGGGCATGGCTAGTTGATACATGAACAGAGGTTTAAACCCGATGATGCTGCACTCATTTATTAAAGTTATTGTGCGTAAACACACACACACACACACACACACACACACACACACACACACACACACACACACACACAAAAGGGGGAGGGGAAGAGTGTTGTACTGTACTAAAATAATAAATAGTAATTATGGAAAGGCAGGTTTTTAATTTTGGGCATTAGAAGCGATTGGGCTGAGTAAAAATGATTGGACAGGGAGAGAAAAGTGATGTGATGGGCAATTCGTGAATACATAGGAAAATAAAGTGGTGCAAGAAAAGAAAAAGGATATGAAAGAGAGAGAGTTAGATGATAGCTACTCTTTACTGTTTAACAGAGGGGAAAGTTGCTCTTTTTCATTAATTTTTGAGTAATAATTGTGAGGGTGACAGAAGTGTGTTAGCCCTTAAACATGCTGAGAGGAGGCTAGTGGAGATTGATTTTTGTGAATGTTTTGTTTTGTATGAACATAAATAGGATACTAATTAAGAGGGCCCTTGTGTTTCTGTTTTGATGAGGTGACAGGTATTCGTCTGATTTGAGGTACTCTATTACTTTGGCTTTTTACGAGGTGTACCAAAATTGATATTGGCCTTTTAAAGCTTTGTAGAATATATTACAGTTACCTTACCATTAAAAATTAGACATCAAATGAATGAGCAACTTACATTTTGTCTTAAAAGTGTTGACAGCGAACACCCTTCATCCAAAGTTCCACATTGGGTATGTAGCAGAGTTCCTGCCAAACCTTGCTCATTGGAGTAACTGATGCAACTGCAGCTTCAGTCCTATGTTGTAGGTTGTTTTGGTTAGCTTCTTGTGGAGACATACATTGAATTCTTTACAAAACCCAAAAGGTAAAAATTGCAAGAGGCCTTGTGAATCAAGCTGTCATCTGGTTCCTTGTGGCCAATCCAGCAGTCAGGAACAATGTTGTTTCACCAATTGCATATGAAGGTGTGCCAATGAGGCAGTATACCATTTTGCCACCAAATAAAGGTCTCTGGCCCAGCTTCATGTTAATTGAGAAAAGAGGAACTATTACTTACTTACTTACTTTCCGTGTCCGGAACTAGACTTCTAACTTCCAAAAATTAGCAGCTGATATGGCTTTGTCGTTAGCCTCCCATAAGTCTTCCATTGTACAGGGCTTTTATAAATACGGACAGATAAGCAGGTGTTGAGGATCCTATATAGCACCACAAAGACACAGAGTGTTCTCATTATCTTTTAGGAAGCCCTATCGCTGCATGTTTATCTTGCACTTTGGCACTTCTACCCTCATACGGTTCAGAGTTCTCCAGACACTGTATGGCAGACCTCCACCAGGTGCCAGTTCTTCTTTTGCTGCTTTGTGGGGGCTTCTCAAATCTATTTCCCACCTTGCAATACGGTTTTCTGCGACCGACCCTTCTAGTGCTCGGGTACATGACAGGAAGTTCTTCCTCGAACGAAGCCGTCAGTCAGCAGGCTGGTGTCCATATAGAGAGTGACGCATGTCCTTTTCTTGCTTCGTTATTTCAGCTCCGGCAGCAATGTCACGTCATATGTTGGGCGGTGCGATCCCCATAATTAAGTACATCTTGTGTACTGGTGTTGGTTTCAGGCACCCAGTCACAATCCGTGCCATTCACCACGATGTCAACTTTTCTCGCGTGTGTTGACGAACTCCATACTAGAGCGGCGTATTCCGCAGCTGACACGCCAAACGCAAGGGCTGAGGTTCTCAGGACTTTTAGGTTTGCACCCCAGGATCTGTTAGTTAATTTCCTGATGATGTTGTTTCTCGCTGAGACTTTCTCCCTTGTGGCATTGCAATGATGTTTATAGGTCAGTGTGCGGTCCAGTGTGAGACAGAGATGTTTGGGCGTCGGACAATGCGCGAGTCGTTCACCTCTCCATGTAACATTCAATTCCCTATTTGCCTCCGCGTTCTTTAAATGGAAAGCACAGACCTGCGCCTTGGAAGGGTTCGGCCGTAGGTGGTTTGCCTCCATAATACTGGCAGAGGGATTCCAAGGTACTGGATAATTTCTCCTCTACATCCAGAAAATTCGTACCTTGTGCTGCAACTGCAGTGTCATCGGCATACATAAATTGGCGCATGGTGTTTGGCACTGGTTGGTCATTTGTGTATATATTATACAGAGCTGGAGCGAGGACGCTTTCCTGAGGCAGACCGTTCCTCTGATTTCTCCACCTGCTCTTCTTACCCTGGAGACAGACAAAACATCTCCTATTTTACAGGAAAGTAGCAATCAGTGATGTTAAATGACAGTCTTTTGTTACATCATATACTTTCCTAAGGAGCCTCCGGTGGTTTACAGTATTGTATGCAGCTGTAAGGTCTATGAATGCCACTCCCGTGATCTCTTTTCTCTCAAAACCATCTTTGATATGTTGGGTCAGGTTCAGGACTTGACCACAGCACGATTTACCTTGTCGGAAACCTGCCTGCTGTGGAATGATCTGTTGTTCTAAGGCGTTTTCTATGCGACTTAACGTCAGGCGTTCCAAGATCTTAAAACAGTGACACAAAAGAGACACAGGACGGAAGTTTTTTGGATCATTAGGGTCCTTTCCCAGTTTCAGAAGAGCAACCACTTGGGCTTTCCTCCACATCTTTGGGTATGTGAAGCCTTTCTACGCATGCATTCATCAGATGTAACAGCCACTGTAGGGTATTACTGCCGAGGTTTTTAATTTGCTCGACTCTCAGTTCATCGATACCAGGAGCTCTGTTGGTCTTCAGGCTGGAAATAAATGCTGTAAGTTCTGACATTGTGAATGGTGCCTGGAGGTGATGGTTTTCCTCTGCCAGAACACGCGTTAATGGTTCGTGGTATTTTCTGACGTGGGTTTTGCCATTCAGGAGGAGTGTGATGGCGACTTGGTCTGCAGTGACATTAGTAAATTTATCATTTGACTTTGTGGTGTCACCATTGAGGTTCTTCTGCAGTTTCCAAGCCCTCCTACTGTACACTTTCATGTCCAGGTTCTCGACAAGGTCACGCCATTTGGCTTTGCGGTTCTCTGCAATGACTGACATGAGTTCATTGCCTGCTAAAAGTGTCTCATCATCAAATGGGTCATTATCAAAGAGCTTCTGGTATCTTTCCAGTAATAGTTTTGCATCCTCAGAGAGTCCAGCGATATACTGTGTTCTGCATCCTCGCGGTTTTGTCTTCCTAGACACATTCTGAACTAGACTGGCAAAAGAGTCGCACATCTCAGGTTGTGGAGGGATTTTTGTTACTTCTAAATCAATAATCTCTCTGAATTTCTTCCAGTTAGCCTTTTTAAAGTTAAATCTTCTTTTGAAAAGAACTTGTTCAGGCTTAACAACTGGGCTGACCGTGCAAATTATGGGCCGATGTTGCGTATGGGGAATTGGCTCCCCAATCAATTTTTCAGACTGAGCTGCGAGTTTTTTGCTGACAAAGATGTTATCAGGATTGTATCCTTTCTTCCATCTGCCATTGTTAAAGGAGCTTGGCAGTTTCGGGTCGTGTATGAGTAGTAGGTCGTGTACCTCAGCCCATTTCTCTAGTTCCGCTCCACTGCTGTTGGTTTCTTTATATCCCCATGCGGTGCTCTGGCAGTTGAAATTGCCCAATATAAAATTAATGTCTTGGTAACTGAAGCTAGCAGGCTCAGTGAAGATAAAAGTAGAGTCTGGAGGCTTGTACACAGAGGTAAGGCTATACTGCTGAGTTCGAACAGTTAATATTTCAACGTCATCCCTGTCAGTCAGTGATGCAGATGTGACATTGATTCCTGGCCTTCGCGAAAATGGCACTACCGTACTGTTCATGTGGTCTCTCCAGGATCTTTTTCATTCCGTCTATTTTGGGTGAAGGTTTTGTAATGCCCCGATGAGTTACTTGAATCAGGAGGAAGTCACATTGGTATTCTTTACACAAGTCAGATAATAAAACTTCTTTATCTCTCGATATTCCTTCAATGTTTATCGATATCGTCACAAGTGGCCTTGGGAAAGACCATTTGGGTGGGGTCTTATTGGTCTTCATTTTCTCAGAAGTCCGTTCTGGTTGTTGAAGGATTAGCCGCTGATGAATCAACGTTGCCCGGGGTGCGCCCGATTGCGGTTTTTGTTTTTATCTTGCTGTCGCAATCTTCGGGGAGGCTCCTTCATTGCGCCCCAGAGGAACTATTGTAATACCTGAAGATAAGAAAGAACTATTGTAACTATTGTAATACCTGAAGATAAGAAAGACCAATTACAGTTGCTTCACTGTAAAAGAGAGGCCTATATTCTGCCAGGATATGGCACAAAAAATAGTTCATTTATTGGACTCTCATTGCAACTGTACCATCTTGTGGGGATTTGCTGACATCCAGAAATGCACATTATTAGTGTTCAGAAGTATTATTTGGTGAAATGTTGATTCCTCACATAAGATGACCCTATCAAGAAAATTATGCAGCAACATATTGTTTGTAAAGTTGTCATGTCTACCATAGTATGTAGGTTTTTGGGACAAACTGTTTGAGTTGCTCATTCATTTTATGTATAATTTGTAATGGTAAGGTCACTGTAATAAATTCTACAAAGCTTTAAAACTCTATATTCATTTTGGTGCAACCTGTGTAATCAATGAAGCAGCATTTAGTCATTGCATAAATTGTTTAGCTGCTAGCACCTTACTTGTGTATGTGAAGTACTGATAGTGTCGTACAGATTAATGTTGCATATTTGTGTTTACCAATAAGTAACCACTGGCCATAAAGAGGCTCACTGAGCTGCTGACAGGCACGAAAATAAATAATCACATTCACACAACTTAAATTTTCGACCATGGGCTTCTTCAGAAAAAGAAATACACACATTCATGCAATCACTCAGACAACTATACACACACACAACTATCATGTTCGGCCACTCCAGCAACACAAGTTAGACTGTGAGTGAGGTCTAGCTTGTGTTGTTGGAGTGGCTGAACATGATAGTTGTGTATGTATAGTTGTCTGAGTGATTGCCTGAATTTATGTGCTTATTTTTATGAATAAGTCCATGGCCAAAAATTTAAGTTGTGTGAATGTGATGATCTATTTTCGTGTCTCTCAGCAGCTAAGCAAGCCTCTTTACGGTGAGTTGTTACCTGTCCTCCATTATTGATATTCCTATCAGGTTTTCAATTGTTAATATTCGTGTTTAGATCTGTTTAGCATTTGCACTACACTCCACATGTTGAATTACATCACAATATTGCAGATTTGGTACTACAAGTTGTATGCATTTACATTTCACACGGTGTGAAAATGTGTTATGAAACTTTTGATGGCATTGATATAAACAGAAGTCTTTCAAAATTACATCTTCATTACTGTTTTCTGATATTTTACTGTCAAGCAGAATAGAAGACACTTGTTTGTGGAATTCCAAACCTGTTAATTTCTAAATTGTCTTTCATCTAGATGACTCCAGCATTGATATTTTCAGCTCTGGCACTTACAAAGGAAACACCCCATCATAATCCCCTTAGATTGTCATAAAATAAACTAGAGGCTAGCCTGTCAAAAACTGGAAAACACTGAACTGTGAAAATACAAAAAGTTCAAACAGTTAATGGTCCAAGTTCAAGATGGCCAACAAGTAACAACAACAGGGTGATAGTTGTGTGCTATGGTGTTGGACTGCAAGAAGTAGGAGATCATTGTTAAAATCTCCCTCAACTATATTTGTGCACAATTATGAAATGTATGTTCAGTGATTGGCATGTCTATTGTTTTTCTATAGTCTTGGCAGCCACTCCCATGAACCACAGACATTGCCGAGCTGGGGTGTCTTCCGTGCCTCAACGATACATATAGCCGTACCGTAGGTGCAACCACAGCGGAGGGGTATCTGTGGAGAGGCCAGACAAACGTGTGGTTCCTGAAGAGGGGCAGCAGCCTTTTCAGTAGTTACAGGGACAACAGTCTGGATGATTAACTGAGCTGGCCATGTAACATCAGCTAATGTGGCTTTGCCACACAGCTACTGTGAATGGCTGAAAGCAAGGGGAAACTACAGCCGTTACCTTTCCCGAGGACATGCAGCTCTACTGTATGAACATATGATGATGGCATCCTCTCGGGTAAAATATTCCGGAGGTAAAATAGTCCCCCATTCGGATCTCCGGGCGGGGACTACTCAGGAGGATGTGATCATCAGGAAAGACAATACTGGCATTCTACGGGTCGGAGCGTGGAATGTTAGATCCCTTAATCGAGTAGGAAAATTAGAAAATTTAAAAAGGGAAATGGATAGGTTAAAGTTAGATTAGTGAAGTTCGGTGGCAGGATGAACAGGATTTCTGGTCAGGTGAGTACAGGATTATAAATACAAAATCAATTGGGGGTATCACAGGAGTAGGATTGATAATGAATAAGAAAATAGGAATGCGGGTAAACTACTATGACCAGCACAGTGATTGCATTATCATTGTCAAGATAGATACGAAGCCAACACCGACAACAGTAGTACAGGTTTATATGCCAACTAGCTCTGCCGATGATGAGGAAATCGAAGAAATATATGAGGAGCTAAAGGGAATTATTCAGACAATTAAGACAATCAGACAGTCCAGTTTTTGACAGGCTAGCCTCTAGTTTATTTTATGACAATCTAAGGGGATTATGATGGGGTGTTTCCTTTGTAAGTGCCAGAGCTGAAAATATCAATGCTGGAGTCATCTAGATGAAAGACAATTTAGAAATTAACAGGTTTGGAATTCCACAAACAAGTGTCTTCTATTCTGCTTGACAGTAAAATATCAGAAAACAGTAATGAAGATGTAATTTTGAAAGACTTCTGTTTATATCAATGCCATCAAAAGTTTCATAACACATTTTCACACCATGTGAAATGTAAATGGGAGACTGGAATTCGCTAGTAGGACTGGGAAGAGAAGGGAAGATAGTAGGTGAATATGATCTGGGCAAAAGGAATGAAAGAGGAAGCCACCTGGTAGAATTTTGCACGGAACATAATTTAGTTATAACAAACAGCTGGTTCAAGAATCACAAAAGAAGGTTGTATACGTGGAAGAGACCGGGAGATACCAGATAGATTTTATAATGGTAAGACATAGATTTCGGAACCAGGTTTTACAGTGTAAGACCTATCCAGGGACAGATATAGACTCTGACCATAACTTGTTGGTTATGAACTGTAGGCTGAAACTGAAGAAACTACAAAAAGGTAGGAAAATAAGGAGATGGGACCTGGATAAATTGAAGGAACCTGAGGTTCTTAAGAATTTCAGAGGGAGCTTTAGGCAACAATTGACAAACAGGGGAAAATAAAACAGTAGAGGAGGAATGGGCAAAATTGAGAGATGAAATAGTGAAGGTAGCAGAGGACAAAATAGGTAGGAAGGCAAGACCTACAAAAAATCCTTGGATATCACAGGAGATACTAAATTTAATCGATGAAAGGAGAAAATATAAAAATGCAGTAAATGAAACAGGCAAAATGGAGTACAGATGACTAAGAAATGAGATTGACAGGAAGTGCAAAATGGCTACGCAGGAGTGGCTAGAAGGCAAATGCAAGGATGTAGAAGAATGTATAAATAGGGGAAAAATAGATACAGCCTACAGGAAAATAAAAGAAATTTTGGAGATAAGAAAACAGCTCTATGAATATCAAGGACACTGATGGAAAACCAGTTCTCAGCAAAGAAGGGAAAGCTGAAAAGTGGAAAGAGTATATAGAGGGGCTCTACAAATGAAATGAACTTTGAGACAATATTGTAGGAAGGGAAGAGGATGTAGATGAAGATGAAATAGGAGATACTGTGCTGAGAGAAGAATTTGACTGAGCCCTGAAAGACCTAAGTTGAAACAAGGCCCCTGGAGTAGATGATGTTCCCTCAGAGCTACTGACGTCTATGGGAGAACCAGCCATGACAAACCTGTTTCACCTGGTGTGTAAAATGTATGAGACAGGTGAAGTACCCTCAGACTTTAAGAAAAATGTTACAATCCCCATTCCAAAGAAAGCAGGTGCAGACAGGTGTGAAAACTACAGAACCATCAGTTTAATAAGTCATGGTTGCAAAATATTAACACGAATTATATACAGAAGGATGGAAAAGCTGGTAGAAGCCGACCTCGGGGAAGATCAATTTGGGTTCAGGAGAAATGTAGGAACATGGGAGGCAATACTCACTTTACAGCTTATCCTAGAAGATAGATTAAGAAAAGGCAAACCTACATTTCTAGCTTTTGTAGATTTGGACAAGGCTTTTGACAATGTTGATTGGAATAAACTCTTTCAAGTTCTGAAGCAAGCAGGAGTAAAATACAGGGAGCGTAAGGTTATTTACAACTTGTACAAAAACCAGACAGCGGTTGTCAGAGTTGAAGGGCATGAAAGGGATGCAGTGGTTGGAAAGGGAGTAAGACAGGCTACAACCCTTTCTCCGATGTTATTCAATTTGTACATCGAGCAGGCGGTGAAGGAAAGCAAGGAAAAATTTGGAATAGGGATTAAAGTTTAGGGGGAAGAAATAAAAACATTGCGTTTTGCTGATGACATTGTAATTCTATCAGAGACAGCAAAGGACCTGGAAGAGCAGTTGAATGGAATGGACAGTGTGTTGAAGAGATCGTATAAAATGAACATTAACAAGAGCAAAACAAAAATAATGGAATGCGGTCTTAGAAAATCAGGCGATGCTGAAGGAATTAGATTAGGTAACGAAACAATGAAGGTGGTAGATGAGTTTTGTTACTTGGGTAGTAAAATAACATGCGATGGTCGTAGTACAGAGGATACAAAATGCAGAATGGCAATGGGAAGGAAAGCATTTTTGAAAAAGAGATATTTGCTAACATCGAATATTAATTTAAGTGTAAGGAAGTCATTTCTGAAGGCATTTGTGTGGAGTGTTGCCTTGTACGGGAGTGAAACATGGATGATAAGCAGTGTGGGCAGGAAGAGAATAGAGGCTTTTGAAATGTGGTGCTACAGAAGAATGCTGAAGATTAAGTGGGTAGATCGCATAACTAATGAAGAGGTACTGAACAGAATTGGTGAGAAAAGGAATTTTTGGCATACCCTGGCTAAAAGAAGGAATCGCTAGGTAGGACACATTCTTAGACATCGGGGAATCGTAAATTTAGCATTGGAGGGAAGTATGTGGGGTAAAAATCGCAGAGGAAGACCAAGAGATGGATACAGTAAGCAGATTCAGACAGATGTAGGTTGCCGTTCTTATGTGGAGATGAAGAGGCTTGCTCAGGATAGGGTATTGTAGAGAGCTGCATCAAACCAGTCTCTGGACTGAAGACTACAGCAACAACAACAACAACAACAACAACAGTCTTGGCAGTTGTCATAATATTTGTTGGTTATAGGATGCGTGTGATATGGTAGATTGGATATGATACACAATAAATACTTGCAAGATGAGAGCAGATGTGTTAATGTACGTTCCACAGATTCCAACTTTAATTGTGCTTGTGGATGTGAAATCGGTCAGAAATGAAAATATGTTAAGAATATTTAAATTTTAAAGGACATAAAACTTGATGAAGTCTTCTCAGGCTATCACACCTGAGTCAGGGTGTCATTCTGTGGCAATGTTTCAGCAAGTTTCCTACTTGCCACCCTCAGACGGAATGTCGAGTTTGTGTCCAGTCTGAGCCTTTATAATTGCTGGACCAGCAGCTCCTCTGGTTCTTCTGCATCAGTACCGCCAATCACACGCCTCTCTAAGAGGATCCGCGGCCTGTGGTGGGGGGGCAGTCACGCCAGAGTTGGGGGGTACGCCATGCACAGTAGCGAGTCTGTCCACTGTCTTCATCCTATCAGTGTGTTCTTAGTGTATTTTTGATAACTTTGCATCCCATGTGATGCTTAGCTGGAATCCACTGCCCCTGTTCACTAGGTTGTTGTGTACTCTAATCTCCACAGCCTCTTTGAAGATTAAGTCCCAGAACCCGTTTGTCCTGCAAATGACGTTTATGTTTGAAATCAAACATATGGATTTCGTTGAGGCTGTGTTTCGCCACTGTGGATTTATCCGTTTGGCCTAGACAAATGTTCCATACATGTTCTGTGCAGTGCCGAGAAATGCACCTCTATGTCTGGCCGATATACTGTTTGCCACACTGCTGATGCTTTATATTCCAGGTGTCTGTGTACCAAGTTTATCCTCCACTGATCCCAGTACATCCTTGATTTTTACTGGTGATCTAAATATGGTTTTAATGCCGTTCTTTGCTAATATCCTGGCGATCTTTTCCGTGGATGGACCAGCATATGGAAGGAACGCCAAGCGCTTGATGTCTTCTTCCTGACTGTCTTCCTTCTCCTTTTTCTTGTTCTGTTGGAGATCTAATCTGATCTGTGCCTCTGAATAGCCGTTGTAGCGAAAAGTTTTCCTCAAGTGCTGCAATTGAGATGGCAGACTTTCTTCCTTGCATCTATCTCGTGCACTATGTACCAGGGAACATCAACACAAATGATCTGAGAACCATCGTCAATCTAATTGCAAAGGATTTGGATGAAGCAACAACTTCTGTGCTGTCAAAAGGATTGAACTTTGCACCAGTTCCAACCATCCTACCCAAACGGGTGATCATCAGCAACATCGAGCAGGCCATAAGGAGGTTTCCCTCTGAAATTGCCGAAGGAATCAAAGGGGAGATCTGCAGGGTCTTGGAAAAAGCCAAAACCCCTAAAGCCAACATCTCCATGACCAAACGCAGGGCGATATGCACCCTACGAGAAGATGGAGGTACCGTCGTCCTAGCAGTGGACATTGGCAATGCGATGGTCTTGCTGCGATCAGCTGACTACTGGTAGAAGATAGAGAGCCTTCTACAAGATCCAGCTTACATACCAGTGAACAAGGACCCTACATCAGCTGTGATGAGTAAGACTATCTCTCTCCCGAACAACTCAGGAATACACAAAGGGTATTGACAAATCTGTACCCCAGAGCACCAATACTACCATGCATGTATGGTATCCCTAAGGTACACAAGATGGGAGTCCCTCTATGTACGATAATGGATCCAATAAATTTGCCTACTTATGGGGTAGCCAAACATCTGGCGCAGCTCTTGGAGCCTCTCTTGGGTCATTGCACCCACCATGTGAAAAACTCAACGGAGTTTGTGAAGATACTTCAAGAGATAAATCAAAGGTATTCTATTGATACGTGGATGACACGTTCATGATTTGGTCACACGGTGAGAAAAATCGGCAAGACTTTCTTGACCACCTCAATGGCATACGTAACAACATTGAAATCACCATGGAAATGGAAGAAAATGGATGTCTGCCTTTCCTTGACATCATGATAAAGAAGAGGACCATTGACACACTAGGGCATTTGGTCTACAGGAAGAGGACACACACTGACTGATACCTCAACACCAAAAGCTGCCACAATCCAGCACAGCACAAATCCGTGCTACCCATCACGGTACATGGAGCATGAGATATGTCTGACGAGGAAAGCCTGCCATCTGAATTGCAGCACTTAAGGAAAACTTTTAGCAACAATGGTTATTTCAAGATGCAGATCAGATGTGCTCTCCAACTGAACAAGAGAAAGGAGAAGGAAGACGTTCGGGAAGAAGACATCAAGCATTTTGTGTTTCTTCCGTATGTTGGTCCACCCATGGCAAAGATTGCCAGGATATTGGAAAAGAATGGCATTAAAACCATCTTTAGACTGTCGGCAAAAATCAAGGATATACTGGGATCAGTGAAGGATAAACTTCGTATACAAACACCTGGAGCATACAGCATTAGCTGCGAGTGTGGCAAATAGTATATCAGCCAGATGCAACGTCACATCTCTCAGCACTGCACTTATACGGAATGTTCGCCTAGGCGAAATGGATAAACCCGCTGTGGCAGAACACAGCCTCAATGAAAGCCGTATGTTTGATTTTGAACATACAAAGGTGCTTTGCAGGACGAACAGGTCTTGGGACTCAATCTTCAAAGAGGCTGTGGAGTACATGACAACCTAGTGAATGGGGACAGTGGATTCCAGCTAAGCACCACATGGGATGCAGCGTTGTAAAAAATACGCCAACAAAGTGCTGACGTGAAACCAATGAAGGCAGCAAAGGGTATGAACAGACCCGCTAGTGTGCATGGCATATCCCCTTCCACTGGTTGCGACTTCCCCCACCGCAGGCTGCGGCATCTTTTTCGGAGGCACGTGATTGGAGGTACTGATGCAGAAGAACCAGAGGAGCCACTGGTCTAGCAATTATAAACACTCGGACTGGACACAAACTCGACATTCCACCTGAGGGTGGCAAGTAGGAAACTTGATGAAACATTGCCACAGAATGACGCCCTGACTCGGCTGCTAACCCGAGAAGACTTCATCGAGATGCGCTAAGAAAGTCTCAAGTAACATATGGACATGATACATATTACTACAGTAAAACCTTGTTTTTACGTTCCCGGTTTTTACATTTTCCTGCCATTTACACCATTTTTTGTCGGTCCCGTCAAATTTCCTATGTCCGCAATGTTAATTCGTCCTCATTTTTGCGTTATCATATTTACACTTTTCCTGCATTTTACACTTTTTGAAAGCATGTTCGTGAAGAAAAAATGACGTAATCTACATACAGTAGAACCTCCTTTTTACACTTTTCAAGGGACTTCAGTAAAATAGTGTAAAATGCAGGAAAGCGTAAAATGCAGGAAGTAGTGTTTTAAACGGTAAAATGTGCTTACTGGATCAGCCTCGCATTTTCGTAGTTTATTTGTGATATATGTATATAATAGGCATCTAAATACTCGCCAGGAAGTTTATTATACAATAAAGGTTATCCAAATTTTTACTATTTTAAGCACAGGGCAGAACTGGGAATTTTTTGGGAAGTAGAAATTTGAGATGTAATTTCATTCATTATAATTGAGGACGCCACTGCTGGGCTATGTAAAACATCTTTAAAATTACTTGAACTAGTTCGATAGATATCGTTTGGACGCCGCTGCCAGGCTATGTAACACATCTTCCAATTCCGATTGTTCGAGTACACACCAGCCACTGTGGCAAAGAAGCTGGCGGAAAGAGGAACTACATCGTCACAAATCGACGCGTCGTAAGTCAACTAGATACGTACTGCCAACAATGATACGCGAAATATACGTTTGATTAAATGCAAAGTGTCAAGAAACTTGACTGTGAATAATTTTTAAGTGCTATACTTTAAGGGGAAAGCCATGCTAGCATCAATTTATGTAGAGTACGTAATTTTTTCTTCACGAACAGGCTTTCAAAAAGTGTAAAATGCAGGAAAAGTGTAAATATGATAATGCAAAAATGAGGGCGAATTAACACTGTGAACATAGGAAATTTGACGGGACTGACAAAAAATGGTGTAAATGGCAGGAAAATGTAAAAACCGGGAACGTAAAAACGAGGTTTTACTGTAACTTGATGCTAGCATGGCTTTCCCCTTAAAGTATAGCACTTAAAAATTATTCGCAGTCGAGTTTCTTGACACTTTGCATTTAATCAAACGTATATTTTGCATATCATTGATGGCAGTATGTATCTAGTTGACTTACGACGCACCGATTTGTGACGATGTAGTTACTCTTTCCACCAGCTTCTTTGCCAGAGCAGCTGGCGTGTCCTCAAACAATCAGAACCAGTTACTTTGTTGATGTGAGGATAAAGAGTTGCATTGTTTTTGTGATACATATTTCTGATTCATAAAGAACATTATCTGTCAAAGTTTGGTATCATAATACCCACAACCTCAAAAAAGCGGTAATAGTGTGAAATGCCAATCCTAGGCAAACATCACAAAAATACTTATGCATATGTTTGCACTCGAGAACATGAATAAATTCTCTAATATTGTCGAGTGAAGCATCGAAAAATACAAAAAGAACAGAACTTTAGGAGTTTTACTACGTAAATAATTAATGCCAGTAAAAGGCAGTAATTTTGAAGATGTGTTGCATAGCCTGCCAGCAGCGTCCTCAATTATAATGAATGAAATTACGTCAAAAATTTCTACTTCCCATAAAATTACCAGTTCTGCCCTGTGCTTAAAATAATAAAAATTTGGATAACCTTTATTGTATAATAAACTTCCTGGTGAGTATTTAGATGCCTATTATGTACATATATCACAAATAAACTACGAAAATGCAAGGCTGATCCAGTAAGCACATTTTACCATTTAAAACACTACTTCCTGCATTTTACATTTTTCTGTATTTTACACCATTTTACTGAAGTCCCTTGAAAAGTGTAAAAATGAGGTTCTACTGTACTTCGTACTAGATGTGGAATATACTGGGTGACTATGATGATTCTTAGGCTTTTTTTATTTATTTATTTATTTATTTTACAATGGTCACATTACAGCATAAGATTAGAATTGAAGTAAGGTTCAACTCAATACTCTCATTTTGTAATATTATATACAACAATTAGCACATCAATCATTTCTGTTAAGAAATTCATCAGTGGAGTAGGAGTAGTTGACCAAGGGGGGGGGGGGGGGGATCTTTTTTTGAACTGAACTTCATTGTGAGTTAATTTTTTTTTATTGCTGCTGGCATGTTATTGAAGAATTGTATTACAGATTAGTGGCCACCTTTCCAGACTAAAGTAAGTGACTTTAAATCTTCATGAAAGTTATTCTTGTTTCTAGTATTGATACCATGATCAGAGTTACTGGTTTGGAAAAAAAAGGGGTTATATTTTTAATCATAATATGATACAGTCATAAGTAAATGTGATGATACTCTCACCAGAGTCTTATGACAAACCAGAAACGTATTCAGGTAGAATATTCAGTTGACTTATCACCTTGTCATCAAAATTTGCTGTTCTCATTTGAAGCCACTTCCTTTTTAGCTGCTAATTGAGCAGCTGTGTGGATTTCATCTTTCATTAATGGTCTCGCCCTTACATTTTTTCTGTTTCACACACACACACACAGACACACACACACGCACACTACTGAGTACAGGGAAAATACACATAAATCACCTATACTTACATAATTCAAACTCGGACACCCAATGATGTGTCCTTCAGTGTGAATGCACACCATTCCTGAACTATTAGCTGTGAGTAATAAATGAAAATTGACAAGGTCACGACATTAGTAGTTTGTGGACAAGTTGAAAATTTGCTTGCTGCAGGAGGTGTGTTGGGGTAGTGTATGCAATTGTGGTCATTACTGTGTCCTAGTGGTGTAGTGGTCAGCACAACTGCCTTGTAAGCAAGATAACTGGGTTCAAATCCCAGCTGGGCACACATTTTCAACTTTACCCTATAATTTACTTTAATGGCCACTGTCAGATGATGTAAATTGCTTTGTGTCTGCAGGATCAAAGATACTGTCTGTTGTTCTGGTCATGTAAAAAAGAATAGACACTAGTATTTGGAAATTTTAGTTGTCCCTTTTTTTATAAGCACTATGACAAAGTCATTATCAAAATCTTTTATGAAGAAAGAAGACTAACCTACTATCTTCACACCTGTAGTTGTAGAACTGGTAGGAAGTTGCTGTGAAAGAACATATAGATTTTTGCACAACAGAATATTCTGTGACATAAAAGGTTAATAGATTATCAAAATCAGTTTTCCCCCCTTCCAAAGTTACTTGTATATAGACAAATATAAAATAATCTAGTAGTAGTAGTAGTAGTAGTAGTAGTAGTAGTAGTAGTACAGGGTGGCTAGCGGTCATTGAATCTTTGAAAACCAAAAATTTTGGGTAACCTTGAAAAACCAGGAAAAAGATGGGAAATTCAAATGAAGTCCTGGAATTACCATGTTGCTGAAAGAATATCCATAAGAGTTCACACATATGGTGCACATTATGTGGAAGCAACACAAGCTCCTACCCAGACTCTGGAATTCGTAAACGTTGCTGTGATGATGCTACCCCGTTTCTACCTTTTGTAATTCAAGATTGCCTGTTGAGCAACACACACACAGTGAAACAGCAGCAGCAATGGCAACATAGTAGAGATTCTAGATGCCTGCTGTTTCATTGTTTCAAAACCACCGTGTTTCACGTTTTCAAAACTGTCGTGTTTCATTCTGCTTGGATTTGGATCAATACTGAAACTGTTTTGTCCTGTCGGTTACTCTGTTTCAAAACAGCAGTGTTTCAGACCAATAATGCAGGAAGTTGGAACCGACAATGTGTATCGAAACAACGGTGCTTAATTTTCCTGAATCTCTGCACAGATTCACGTTTAACTTATTACTATATGAACAGTTTTAAGAGTGTCAAAAACTGATGGATAGATGTGGGTCTGGAGCTTAAGATGACTGAAATCAACATTCACTTCTAAAGCGACTGCTGTATTCTGAAATGACATTAATCACTGCTTATAAGTTTATCTGCCCATTTACGGTAATCATATTAAAAACATATGACTAGACCTAAAACTCTCTCTCTCTCTCTCTCTCTCTCTCTCTCTCTCTCTCTCTCTCTCTTTTTTTAATAATGAACAATGTAAAGCCTGAAATGACATAAGATAAATCTAATATTTGCTGCATTTGACATATGTCATTTTTATATTTGCCTATTACGAAAGTTGGACTGTAAATGAAGCCGCGAATTAAAGATATTTACAAAACTCGCATTTTAAAATAAGGTATATTTTAATAAAATATCCAGCAATGTGATAATGACATAGAAAAAGTAACACTTTCCAAACTTTTAGCTCATAAAATTTAATGTTATAATCCCATTTTCAATATCACATGTAGGTTAGCACACACAACACTTATGGTATCAAAATTAGGCACTAGGAAAGAGGAAAGGAAAATGTGTCTCTGTACTTATAAGACGCATTTGTTCTCTGTTTGTCTGTTCTCTTATAACTCAAGATCCTGGCAACCAAACAACGTGAAATGTGGTACATGTACACAAAATTACATGGAGAAGGTTCTTAAACAGGTTTTGTTCCATTTTTTGGAAAACCAACTGGAAAATTTGAGAAAAAGTTAAAGTTCATTTTCAATGTGTCCGTGTAAATCTATATATTAGCACTGATCTTGATGAAATTTTGCACAATTGACCTTCAAAACAAGAGGAAGGGCACTGTCTACATAAAATTTCGTTCAGTACATGGTGGAGGGTACTTATCGATATTGTCAAAATCCACAGTTTTGCTCTGATCTTGATGAAATTTTGTACACTTGACCGTGAAAACAAGATGGTTACTGTCTACATAACATTTCATTTGCATGCAGGAGAGTACTTTACTTACAGACTTCGATTGCAATCTCTAAAAAATATACCCTTTTACTAAATGCAAATAAATGTTTTTGTACGCTTTTACAAAAAACCTTAATGTAAATTGGGGCCAAGCTAGGTACTTGCAGCTAGTTAATTACAGCTACCTTGATAAAAACCTGTATATTAGACATAAAAAGTGAGTCATCAGCTAATGGGTTAGCAGGAACGTCACTTATTATGAAAGCAGTGTATTTAGTACAGGGGTAAAATTTTGCCTACCATCCCAGCGGTCTTGGGTGATTGTGTTGGCAACATCAACAAAACGGCTGAAAATCTTTGCCAAGATGTCAATATTCTTAGAAATCCACATAGAATGATTTGATTAGTGTTTCATACAGACAATGAAGTACATAAATAATGTTGTTTATGCTCTACGGTTGGCAGGTTCTTATATGTACCCTTATCCACTCAGTAAACGTTATTGTCCTCATAAAACGAAGTTTCTATGACAAAACATTGTCATGCGAGGCTACCGGGATGATAACCGGTGCAGGAAATACAAAACTGTCACGGCATCTAAATCTATAGTTGCTGTCCTCGCACTACTTTTGTGGTTCTATAGCAATACTTATACAGTACACATAGATGATGGTATTACCTGTTCACTTTACAACTGAAGATGGCAGAATGCGGAACTAAGCTTTGCTTACGCTCAGATGGTGCCGAAGGTGGCCGACAATACTCAACAGTACATGATCGACGTACATGTTGCGCACATTGTCCAGTCATGTTATTTTCATAGTGCGACAGTACTTAGCGGCTGGTGAAATTGACATGCACCGCAAAAATACACACTATCAAACAGTACATTCTAATGGAAAAGTGCTAATAATTAATCTTGTTCAGTTCTGTATAGAAGAAAGACAAAAAGGTTTGCTCATAACGTTGGAAAGACCTATGTAGAGTAGGAAAAAGTGTAAGAACTGATCATAATATTGTGATCGATGTTAAGAAGGCCACAGTGGTAAGAAAATTGTAATACCGAGGAAGAAGAGACTGATGAAAACAGTGTCTTGGCAATTTTAATAAGTGCTTACTCTAATGAAGGTTTTTAGAGTATTAAAACATTAAAAGAGAGATAGCCAACCTTTGAAAACTTTATAATTGGGTGTAGGAGGAACCAGATATTAATTATTAATTTCACGGGAAAATGAACCACTTTCTGGAGAATTTTAAAGGATATGGTGTTTTTTTTTTTTTTTTTTAATAAAAACTGATGAATGTTTCTATTTGAGAGAGAGGACATTGTAGCATGCCGTGCACTGAGGGAAAACGAAAAGGGTGCGGAAAAAAAAATCATCATTTATACTGACGAAACATGGGTGCATACACACTATGCTGTCAGTAATCGATCAAAATATTAAGTTTCAGGCAAATTCTGAATCTTTACAATAGAACCTCAGTTTTAGTAGCTAACAGAATGTAATGGATATTTCGTCTGTATAATGTGCAAGAGGTTGTACAGGTACGGCATGAATGGGAAAAGGCTGTGGGCGTTTTCCGGACGGGGTTTGACACGGTGAGCAAATCATACTTTGCACGAGTGTTGTGGTGTAACAAAATGGTTATATTTCAGAAAAGGGGATACAATTTCTGAGATTATGGCCTGAGGAGAGCCACCAGTGGTACAACAGAAGTAATCGTTATGATGATTCAAGTAGGAGAACGTGACCATGGGAGTGGCGAGCGAGCTATCGGGTTGAGAGCCGGCGGCAGACAGCCCTTTACCGTCTGTAATGATCCCGCAGCTAGCCACCAGTGCTGAATCTACCTAACTGCGTGTTTCATGCGTGATTGGTTGCGATCCGCAGTGAGGACTTTGACACAGGTGCTCTGATTAGCAGGTTTCGTGTCTGCAGTAGCAGGGGTTGGTGACACTTGCCGGTTGCCAAGCACAAATCGAATCGGGCCAGGGAATTCAGAATGCGTGCCGTAGCAGAAATGTGGCACACATGATGCAAATGTATGGAAGGGGCCATCCGCCTCCCACTGTCTGAGGGAAGGTGCAGGAAGACTTGGAAAATCATGTCGAAAGTCAGAAAAAATAAAAAATATAATACTGCTGTTCTCCACTGGCGTACAAGGTGCAGATCTTATTATGTGTTTCAATGTTCTTTTATTTTCATATCTTTATCGAAATTACTTTGATCACAATTTTTATTGATTGATTGATTTAAGTATGATTATTTATTCATATTCTTTTTTTTTCTCTTATTATAGAAAAATTATTTTGTGGTAACATTTTAGAACTGTCCACACATTTTGAAATGAAAAAATTTTGTGGTAGGTGTAATGATTTGAACCCGCACACTTTAGATCAATACCCAGACATCCACTACACTACAGCAGCATCTGTGACATAGTTTGTATAATTGATTATTCGTAAACAATCACTTCACCAGATATCTGAATCTGAATGTCTTTTCTGTTTTAAGGTTCTCAAGATTTGTGAAAAATTTCAAATGTTTTTTGTCGCTTACTCAAAAAGGAGAGCTCACAATGGTGAATAACAAACTTGCACTAGCAAATAATAATGGTTTTCAAAACGTCGATCCTCCCAGTAGGGACCTCTACTTCCTAGTTTTTAGATCATGCACGAAAAAATTTATATTTGATTTTAACTTACTACACTTCACTTTCAATGTATTAACAGAAAATGTATTTTATCAGCTACATGACCGACTCTTCATTGCATTGTAAAACAACGGTTTTAATTTCTTGCTACTTTTTGTAGAAGAATGTATTAAAAGCAAATGTATTATGCATTGCTTCAGTTGTAAAATAGTAACAGTGCAGTTCATTTTCATTTCATATGCTTTCCTGCAGAATAATACATTAAAATCAAATGTAACCTTGTTTTTAAAAAGCACTGATGTTTTGTCTGAACATAAAAAAGCAAAGTTTTATATTCTTACTTTTCATTTGGATTGTTTATCTGAACAAGAATGTGTTAACAGAATGTACATTTGTTTTATCTACTTCAGCAGAGGAACCACATTACCAGTACATTGTAAATGAGCACAGCTATACCGCTCTTGCTTCATTCAAATAACCAATACCAGAACACGTCAAGAGTTTGAAGCACTCTGAGCTCAAATCGTGAAGGGGTAATACAGTAAAGAAAGACATAATATTACAAAACACACACTGTTTCATTGTTTTGAAATAGTGTTCCGTAACTTCAACACTGTACGGTTTCAATTGTTCCGAAACCATCAAGAGTTGGTATTATGGTAACATAAACTGCAAAGTAAAAATCGTAATATTGAATTCCCGATATTTAAGAGTGAGAAGGATTTCCTTCATATATAAATCAGCACATCTACATTACCGATTTTGGGCTCAAATCAATGTTAGATATGGTTTCTTTGATTGCACCAAGGTGCTGATATAGGTTATTTGTAGCTAACTGTGCATTTCGAAACGTTTGGGGGGGAAAATTTACTCTCACACTGAACTAAATGCATTTTTTACTTCTCTTTGGTGATCACAGTTCCTATATAGGTATGTGATAAGCATCTTACAGTATTTGAAATATGTTACTGAAACAATTTCCTGTGGTCACCTGATATTGGAACTGGGAAAAGCTAAAATTGACTCTTGAAAACTGGAAAAATTCCTTGAAAACCTGGAAAAATCTGTGAATTTTAATTTATGACTCTGCTAGCCACCCTGTAGTAGTAGTAATTGTCATTATCACATGGAAAATCCGATAGTCATATCAATAATGCAGGATAGGTAATAATTCACCATAAAGAGACTCACTGAGCTGCTGACAGACACAAAAATAGATAATCAAATTTACACAACTTAAATTTTTGGCCATGGTCTTCATCAGAAAAAGAAAAACACACATTCACGCAATCACTCGGTGGACAACTATACGTACACAACTATCATGTCTGGCCACTCCAGCAACACAAGTTAGACTGTGAGTGAGGTCTAGCTTGTGTTGCTGGAGTGGCCGGACATGATAGTGGTTTGTGTGTAGTTGTCTAATTGATTGCACGAATGTATGTTTCTTTTTCTGACAAAGACCATGGGTGAAAATTTAAGTTGTGTGTCTGTCAGCAGCTCAGCAAGCCTCTTTACGGTGAGTTGTTACCTATCCTCCATTATTGGTAGTAAGTTAATATTTGATAGTCTACTTTATAGTAATAGTCTACAGTATCTGTGTTTGATAATGCATAACTTCAGTTTTTTAACATCCCCGATGGCTCTTCTTCATGGTAAGATTTATAGAACATTGGTCAGTGTCACACGCAGGAACTCTGGAATGTTATGACTGCAACACATAACGTTCTAGAACTACCAAGACACTTATATTGATTGAAAACATTGATTAAAAAAATTCTTTTGATTCTTCTTTTCTTGCTATTTGAAGGTGATAGTTTCCTGTGTTGTGTGTGTGCGGGGGGGGGGGGGGGGGTTGGGGGGGCTAGTCCTGTGCATTTTTTGTTTGTATTTGTGACAATTACTAATTAGTTCAATTTATTTCACAGAATGCAACAGGAAGGACGAATTAAAAGTGTGCATGTTTATGGTTATCAGAAACGTTATGACCCAGAAAAATATTATGTGTACATATTAAGAGTGGAGAGGATTAATCAACCAGATCCTAGTTTCTTGTTCCGGTCATATAAGGAGTTCTGTGAGCTTCATCAGAAGCTTTGCATTCTTTTCCCTCTAGCCAAATGCTACAGGTATGTTGATTCTCATTTCTGCATTAAACCAGAATGTTAAGTTGCTTTTTATGATATTATGACATAGATTCCAAATGATAAAAATGTTGTAATAATGTACCATCCTATTGTAAGATATTTCATAAGTATTATTTATATGTGATAGTATCTCCATTACTCTATCCAAAAGTCAATAAAATTTAGAAAAATGTCGAATTTCAAGGAAGCACAACACCTACACCTCAGGAGGTGCAAATTTAATAATTGCTTTTAGAAACAAAGTGAATTAAAAGTAACCTTTCATAGTTTTCCAAACTTGTATGTTCCTTCCTATGGGAACAGAGGAGAGTATTTAGGGAAGACTGTAAATGAAGGGCAGCCATATAGATTAAATCACCTCTTGGTATTAACTGTTAGGTTCCTCTCAGTTTAGGGTTGAGTAGCCTTGCCCCACCTTACTACTTTCAACCCATCAGTTCCTCTTTCCTCTCTAAGTCTTGAACCTGAGAATAATATTTTCTACTATCAGTATTATCATTAACAATTGTTTTCATCTCTGGAGTTAGAGACTGGCCAACCATTTAATTCCTTTGTAATTTGAAAATATCTGTATTTTGTATGTATGGATGGGAACAACACTACATGTAATTCTTCATGCTTTTCTGGTGATTAAAAGACACAATGGGTAGTCGGGTGTACTGCCGGATGTCAGCGATGAATTTGCACAATATTTTGGTTACATAGCATGCGACCTGAGACAGCTTTCTCAGTGGACCTGATCCAGTTTTTATGTCTGTGGCCTCGCACCTCCACTGATAATTCTATGCTCTCCCTCAGTGGTCTGCGCCTGTCATACCCACCTCTGAGCATCCATCTTCGGTTTGGCGATCCATTTATGATCAGCGCCCACTCCTTGTGATCCCCTGGAGCGTTGATGTTCTGCTTTGTGTCCAATGCTATCTTAGGTGCTCCCTCTGTGGGTCCACACCCATCAGACCTGCCCCTGGGAGCTCCATCTATGCTCTGTTTGCAATCCACACCTGCCTTTTGTGCTATTCTGGTGCGATGATGTTCGGTTTTGTGTTTGCAGTGGCTCTAGACATTCCCCCTGTGGCCTGCGTCTGACAGACCTGCCTTGGGTGTTCAATTTTCGGTCTGTCACTCCCACTGCACTCCGTGCCCATTGGGACTGCTCCTGGACGTTCTATCGTTGGTTCCAAGCACCTAGTGCTCTGCTTGGGGATTGTTTTGCATACCCACACCTTCAGTTCTGTTTGTTTTATGCTGCAGCTGTCCTCGTTGCGTCTTTAAAAGCCTAGAGCAGAATCCCAGGCTATACTCAGTTGGTAACCAGTGTCTCAATTTAATTATATCCATAATCCCAGAGTCGTTAATGAAACTCACATCTCTTTTAACGATTAAGAGTTAAGGCTGCTGAACAAAGGTCTTAAATGTAATGTGCAACCTAGCCTAAATGATAAAACTGTAAAAGAACTTATCGTAGTGACTAAAATGGCAGTAGATGTTGCTAAACTGAATGAAAACGAAAAATGACACATGGGATATAAACCAGCTAATGCCATCAAGGCCAAAACTAATAAATCCTGTAAAAGTGTGCATAATAACATTGATCACAAAACCGTAACCTCCATTAACGACAAGCTCATCTCTAATAAAGTGATCGTTACTAAGGCCGATAAGGACAACACTATTGTTATCGTTAGTGAAGAACAGTATATTAATAAAATACTACAATTCTTTTCAGAAAACGGTGTGACAGAAATAGCTAAAGATCCAACTAAAAAGGTACAGGCACAGTTGAAACAGTTGCTTAAAAGGACGTCTTTCCTATTGACTGAGAAAGAGAAATTTCAATGTTACGTCATGAATCCCACAGCTCCTCAACTGAGATCACAATTAAAGGTCCATAAAAATGGGCATCCTATTAGAGCTATCGTAAATTCAATGAAGGGCCCCTTATGCAAAATTATGAAAAAAACCGATAAAATTTAAAAAATTTTTAAAGTAGTTTTATGTATTTGGGGATAATTTTTCAGTTAGCAACAACACTACATTGATCAATGAGATTAAAGATAAGCCTATAACTCATACATCCCACCTTATGTCTCTTGATATTAAAAATTTATATGCAAATGTTCCGGTTGATGAGGCCATCGAGTTCATTAAAGCAAACTTACTTAAACACAAGAGACTATCTCAGCAAGAAATCGTTGAATTCATTGACCTACTTCAGTTTATTCTGAAATATAAGTATTTTACCTTTAACGGGAAATTTTATATACAAAAGACGGAGTGGCTATGGGTTCAAGTATATCAGGAACAATAGCAGACATTTTTATTAATAACCTAGAAAACCGGCTTTTCACAAATAGGCAGCACCCAGTTGATAAAATCTTATATTATAAACACTATGTTGACGACACATTGCTACTGATAGATGGAGGACAAACTGAAATTACTGAAATAGTTAATAAATTTAACAGCCTACATGAAAATTGAATTTACCGTTGAACAAGAGAAGGATGGCACACTTCAGTTCCTTGACCTGAACAATTCGAAGCAGAATGGCAGACACTTATTTAAAGTATATAGGAAACCTACAACAACCGACATTCTAATACATAACAACTCTCTTCACCCTAATGGCCAAAAACTTTCTGCCTACGCTGTTTAGTCGGTAGAGCCTTCAAAGTGCCAATGAACGAAAGACAGAACCACTAAATTTAACATTATAAGACAGCTTGCTAAGGTGAATGGTTACCAAGAAAACGTAGTGAATAACTTAATACGAAAGAAACAATGTGTGAAATCAAATATAAATGGCACGGATAATATCAAGAGGGTAATGGTTCGGTGTTTTGGTAATCTATCTCAGAAAGTGGTCAACATACTAAAACCTTTTAAAGTTGTAAATGTTTTTAAAACTAATAATACGTTACATCATGAATTACGAAATAACTTAAACCAAGAGAATGATAGATATGACAAAGCAGTGGTTTATAAGATACAGTGTAGTAGTTGCAATGCCAACTACATTGGTCAGACCGGTAAATCGTTTAAAGTTAGGTACAAGGAACATATGGACTCCTTCCGACTTAGTAATTTTGACATGTCCGCTGTAGCTACGCATATCCGCGAAACTAGCCACCCATTAAAGCGGATTGAAGATGACCTTAAGATTTTGCGCAAACAGAATAAGGGAAGAAAGTTATATCTGCTAGAACAGCTGGAGATTACAATTCATAATGCTAAAAGTGATGTTTCATTAAATGAACAAGTTCAAGGCAATACATACAGCTTTTTTAAAAACTTTGTGGACCTATTATGACAAAGTCGTTTATTTTAAATTTCAACCTCTCTTACTGTGCAAACGATTTCGCGACACCTGAATGTACCCACTACCTTGTGGATGATCTTTGGTATTTAGAGGTCTTTGTTTTCATGTGCATACATGTGCCCCACTCGTGTTGTTGACTCCGTGCATTTCACTAGTGTTATGCGCCGCCAGTGTTGGGGTCCGTTTTGAATCTTGATGAAGCACAGTATGCTGAGGAGCTTTCTGCAGAGGCACGGTTACAAGAGAAGTAACCACATTTTCTTTTATTACATTTTAGATTTTTATTTTCTCGGGTTTTAAGATTCTTGTATAGTTTATCTGATGATGAGTGCTTGACTCTTGAAATGCGTCATATTTTAGCGTTTTTTACACGATCTCTGTGCCTACTTGACAAAATAATTAAGTGTCTCAATTCTTGACATTTTTAGCCCTATTGATTTCTTTATTATCCTATCTCAAAATATGGGCATGTCTGCCAGAATCTTGGTATCATTGTAATTTTTGTGATGATCCCGTTCCAGACAGTGTTCAGCAATTGCTGATTTTGTCACCTGCATTAGTCGGGTGTACATCTGATGTTCCTTGCATCTGGAGTCCTATGTTTGGGTAGTCTGGCCAATGTAGGACATTCCACATTGACAACGGTAAATCCATGGTTTCCTTAGCCCCAGGTGATCATTTACATTCCCCACCAACCACCCTATCTTATTGGATGGACAAAAAATACACTTGATGTTGTGTTTATGTAAGATCCTTCTGATTCTGGCAGAAGTAGAACCAGCATAGGGCAGGTACACCATCATCTTTGCTTCATCTTTCTCTGCTTCTGGAACCTGTTGTATAGTGGCTGGTTGTAGCACTAACCCAATTTGTTTAATTGTATACTATTTCTTAGAACACTGTTTCAAGGCGTATTTGTGTGGGTATACTCTTTTGGTCTGGTAGGGCACGTGCACTGTGGATTAATGTCTAGAGGACCCCATTATTCTGTGTAGGGTGGTGCCAGTTGTTGGCTTGCTGATATAAATCAGTGTGTGGAAGTTTTCAATACGCATTGTGCCCAATTGATCCATCTGGATTTATTTTTACTGGTATGTCCAGAAACAAAAGGTGGTCATTCATGTCCAGTACCATGGTGTACTTGGTGTGGCATGACTTCAGACGTTCAAGAAACTCTCTGAGCCTGTGCTTCCCATTAGGCCAGATCACGGAGGTATCAGCCACGTACCCGTAGAAGCAGGTTGGTTTATATTTGGCTGTATGTAAAGCCCTCCTGAAGTCTCTCCATGACTACGTTGGCAACCACAGGAGAAAATGGGCTGCCCATAGCTATACCTCCAGTTTACTCATACTATTGGTTCTGATACAGGAAATATGTGGAACTCCTCATATGCCTAAACGCACCATCAAATTTCTCTGCAATCAGTTCTAGTGAGTCTTGTAGTGGGACCCTGGTAAACAGTGATGATACCACATCAAAACTAACAATAATATTGAAGTCTGTGATTTGCAGTCGCTTGAAGTGTTGCAAGAAGTCTTCAGAGTTACTGAGAGAGGTGAACCCATATCTCCATATGTGGAGAAAGCAGATTATTCAAGGTCTGGCACTCTGCAGTTTGCACCTGCTTGCTGTGACGAATCTGAGCAGCACAGTTTGATAATATGACCTTAAAAGTTGTCAGCAAGGGTCTCAACTTTTCTGTGACCCCTAGAAATATGCCCATTTCAGGTTTCCACAGTGCAGTTGAACATGCTGCAGCCACACTCCCACCCATTGTAGCACAGGAAGTCTGCAGAGAGACTAGCAGGTCTCTCACCAACACCAGGACTCCAAAATAGAACATCACAACTGAGGAGAGGCTTGCTCTCAAGAAGCTCCAGGAAGACCACAGTATTGTAATACTGCCAGCAGGCCACTGAAACACTTCAGTCATTATGCAGCAGGTGGATTATGTTAGAAGATATGCCACCTCTTAGAGACCGTCAGTGGAGGGCAAGGCCACAAACATAAATCCTGGAACACAAACTGTTGTGCAAATTATACAGTGATATCAGGCAGATCACATGACAATCCATTATGTCAACACTCTGCATGATTTTTGTACGGCAGCTAAAATTTCATTGTATTGAGACACTTCATAGCTTTTTTAATTGTATTAGTTTTGATTATATAGTTTGAAACTATTGTCTCTTCGGTTTTGGGTTATGTAAGCAATAAGTAAATTCAGTTATCGTTTGAATGTATTATCAGTGTTTCTTACCACTGTTACTGAAGTAATCGTAGAATTTTTTGGGCAATGTGTTCAGTACTTAGTTCATTTTTATCATATCTAGTTACTGCAACTAAAACTTTGTATCCATAACTTTCTTGTTTTATAATGCTACAGTTTGATTGTGTTTTACAAGTGTTGAAAGTAATATTATTATTATTATCTTTAAACCAGCAATTCTTATATGTCTCGGAAACAGCTCTAACGATTTTGATGAAATTTTGTAACACTGGTTTTTTCTTTCGAAGTTCACCAACGTAGCTATATTTTTCATTTATATATATATATATATCCTTTGTGTAATCCACCTACTGCATCATACCCCATCTCCGCATTCCACCACCTGGAACATCTCCAAAACCGACTGGGGACTGTATTCTCCCATGGCGGTTTTCCACAACCAGAATTTCCCCAGCTGCAACAGTCATGTCCAGTACCTCACTGTTGCCGAACATTCCATACCTCATACTTGCTCTTCTCAACGTCGCGTCCCAGTCTCCTGGTGGACTGCAGCATGCAGCGACACTATTAGAGCCTGGCTACGTGCTCTACGCAACTTTCAACACCACCCAACGATGGAAAATTGCATCCATTACAAACGACTGCAAGCGCAATGTCGTCGTGTTAAAAAAGAAAGCAAAAAAGCCTGTTGGTCTGCCTTCACTAGTTCTTTTAACAAATTTACTCCCCCCTCATTTTTATGGGGTAGTCTGCGCCGGTTATCTGGCACTAAAGTCCACTCACCAATTTGAGGCCTGACAATAGCCAACGCAGTCTTTGTGGACCCCGCTGATGTATCCAATGCCTAGGCCGCACCTTTGTGGAGGTTTCTAAGCTCTGCTCATTATCACAATGCCTTCCTCCTTCGCAAACAGGCAGAGGAGGTACAGCTGCCTTCTTTTCAGTCTTTAAATTGTGAAAGCTACAATGCCACCTTCACTATGCAGGAACTAGACCATGCTCTTGCCATGTACCGCTCCTCTGCTTCGAGGCCCGATGCTATTCATATTGAGCTGTTGAAGAACCTTTCTCCTGCGGGTAAATGTTTCCTTCTCCGCACCTATAATTGCATATGGAGTGAATGTCAGGTCCCCACAAGTTGGCGTGAAGCCATTGTTGTCCCCATCCCCAAACCAGGGAAGGACAAACATCTTCCTTCCAGTTATCGCCCCATTTCTCTTACCAGCTGTGTCTGTAAGGTGATGGAATGCATGGTTAATGCTCGTTTCGTTTGGCTCCTTGAATCCCGACACCTCCTTACCAATGTCCAATGTGGTTTTCGTCGGCACCGCTCTGAAATTGACCACCTCGTTACCTTGTCGACCTTTATTATGAATAACTTTTTGAAAAAGCACCATACAGTGGCTATGTTCTTTGATTTGGAGAAGGCCTACAACACCTGTTAGAGGGTGGGAATTCTCCACAACATGCATACCTGGGGCTTTCGTGGTCATCTCCCCATCTTTATTCGTGCATTTCTAACAGACCAAAGTTTTCAGGTACGAGTGGGCTCTGTTTTTTCAGACCCTTTTTGCCTGGAGAATAGGGTGCCACAGGGCTCCGTTTTGAGTGTAGTACTCTTCGCCATAGCAATTAACCCAATTAGGGACTGCCTCCCATCCGACGTTTCTGGTTCCCTCTTTGTGGAAAATTTCACAATCTACTGCAGCGCTCAAAGAACGTGTCTATTGGAGCACTGTCTCCAGCGTTGTCTTGCCCGTCTTTATTCTTAGAGCATCGCAAATGGCTTCCGTTTCTCCAATGAGAAAACAGTGTGCATCAACTTCTGGCGATACAATGAGTTCCTTCCACCATCTCTACATCTAGGCCCTGCCCTCTCCCATTTGTGGAGACAACGAAATTCTGAAGACTAACGTTGGATAGGAAACTTTGTTGGTCTTCACACGTATTCTCTGGCTGGCCGTAGTACATGTTTTCTTAATGTCCTCTGTGTTCTTAGCGGTATGTCATGGGGAACGGATAGAACCATCCTCCTTAGCCTTTATCAGTCCATAGTCCGATCGAAGCTGGGTTACGGAAGCATTGTTTACGCATCTGCACGGTCGGCCATCTTGTGCCGTCTTAATTCACCATCGGAGGTTACGCCTAGAGATTGGAGCCTTCTATACCAGCCCTATTGAAAGCCTCTATGCAGAAGCTGGCGAATTACCGTTGCATTATCGGTGTGATATATTACTCTGTCGGAACGCACACCAGCTGCTGTCAATGACCAAACACCCATCCTACCCATCATTTTTAACGACTCCCTTGATCGCCAATATGGGGTATCTGCATCTGCACTGATGCCTCCCGGCATTTGTTTTTGTTGCCTGCTTCAACAACTCGATTTCACCCTCCCTGACACCCTTCAAATGAATGTGAGCCCAACACCACCATGGCTTCAGGCACAGGTTGGTGTCCACCTCGAACTCAGCTTGCTCTCAAAGGAGAGTATCCTGGATTCAGTGTATCACTCAAAGTTTGTTGAACTTTGTTCGTAGCTTGATGATAACATTTTCACCTATACAGATGGCTCAAAGAACACTGATGGTATCGGATCCGCCTTTGTCGTCAGGTTCGACAGCTTTCAATACAAGCTCTACATCTACATACATACTCCGCAATTCACCGTAAGGTGCGTGGCGGAGGGTACACCGTACCACTACTAGGCATTTCCTTTCCTATTCCACTCCCAAATTGAACGAGGAAAAAAAGAATGCCTATATGCCTCCGTACGAGCCCTAATTTCTCTTATCTTGTCTTTGTGATCTTTACGCGAAATGTAAGTAGGCGGCAGCAAGATCGTACTACACTCAGCTTCAAATTCCGGCCCTCTAAATTTACTTAACAGAAATTCACGAAAAAAACGTCGTCTTTCTTCCAGCGATCCCCAATTGAGTTGCCGGAGCATTTCCGAGACACTCGCGCATTGGTCAAACCTACTGGTAACAAATCTAGCTGCTCGCCTCTGAACCGCCTCTATGTCTTCCTTCAAACCGATCTGCTGCGGGTCCCAAATACTTGAGCAATACTCAAGACGTGGTCGTACAAGCGTTTTATACGCGGTCTCCTTTACAGGTGAAGTACATCTTCCCAAAATTCTCCCAATAAACCG
Organism: Locusta migratoria; assembly: GCA_026315105.1. Lineage (NCBI taxonomy): Eukaryota > Metazoa > Arthropoda > Insecta > Orthoptera > Acrididae > Locusta > Locusta migratoria. Next base: position 385,298,149 of record CM048749.1, read on the forward strand.
AAGTCGGCTGTCTGCCTTACTCACAACTGTCCTTACATGCTCGTTCCATTTCATATCGCTCTGCAATGTTACGCCTAGATATTTGAACGACGCGACCGCATCAAGAAGCTCACTACTGATGCTGTATTCGAACATTATAGGATTGTTTTTTCTACTCATGCGCATCACCTTACATTTTTCTACATTGAGAGCTAGCTGCCATTCTTCGCACCAACTAGAAATTTTGTCTAAGTCAACCTGTATGCTATTACAGTCAGTTACAGACGACACCCTCCCATACACCACAGCATCATCAGCAAACAGCCGCAAATTACAACTTACTCTGTCCATCAGATCATTTATATAGATAGAAAATAATAGCGGTCCTATCACACTCCCCTGGGGCACGCCTGACGATACACTCGTCTCTGATGAGCACTCGCCGTCGAGAACAACGTACTGCGTTCTATTACTTAGGAAGTCTTCCAGCCAGTCACAAATCTGTGAACCTATTCCATAAGCTCGTATCTTCGTTAGCAGTCTGCAGTGTGGCACCGTGTCGAACGCCTTTTTGAAGTCGAGAAAAACACAATCCGCCTGTTGCCCTTCGTCCATGGCTCGCAAGATGTCATGTGAGAAAAGGGGAAGCTGAGTTTCGCATGAACGATGTTTCCTAAACCCGTGCTGATTCATGGAAAGAAGCTTTTCTGTTTCAAGGAAATTTACTATATTCGAACTGAGAATATGCTCCAAAATTCTACATGAAACCGATGTCAACGATATTGGCCTGTAATTGTATGGGTCAGTTCTCTTTCCTTTCTTATACACTGGAGTCACCTGCGCTTTTTTCCAATCACTAGGAACTTTGCGCTGAATTAAAGATTCGCTATCGACCAATCGACCAATGCTCAAATTTAACAGCTGAGCTTTTTGCTTTCTATCAGGCAGTCCAATATGTTCGCCGCCGCCACCATCCCCCTTCTTATGTCATCTGCTCAGATTCACTCAGTGCCATTCAGAGTCTTAAAGACCCATATCTGGTCCATCTTATTGTACTCCAACTCCAACGCTCCCTTCAATCATTAGCTGAAGACAGCTTTCACGTTTGCTTCCTGTGGGTACCTGGCCATATAGGTGTTCCGGGGAACGAGGCTGCTGACACTGCAGTCAGGGCTGCCACTCTGCTACCTCGGACAGCTACCGTTTGTGTCCCGTCAAACGAAATTCAAGGGGCTATTTGCCGACGGATTGTTGCATCATGGCATAGGCTGTGGTCCTCGATTCAGGACAATAAGCTTAGAACCATAAAACCGATCCCGACAGCTTGGAAGACCTCCTCCCGTCCCTTCTGGCAGGAGGAGTTCATCTTGGCCCGGCTGAGAATCGGTCATTGCAAGTTCAGCCACTGACACTTAACAGAGACCCCCCCACCATTATGTACATGTGGTCACCCAATGACGGCGCATCATGTTTTAATGTTCTGCACCAATTTTCAGCCTGTTCGTGTTGCAGTAAATCTGCCGTCCACATACTGACAGTATGTCTGCATAGGTGTGCTTGCGTTTGTGTCTATGTGTGGGTGTGTGTGTATTTGTTTACCCTCCTTTTTTTTCCCCAAGGTAAGTCTTTCCTCTCCCGAGATTGGAATGGCTCCTTACCCCCTCCCTTAAAACCCTCATTATTTCCTTTTCCCTCTCCTTCCCTTCTGCCTGAAGAAGCAACTGGGTTGCGAAAGATTGTGCTTGCATGTGTGTATGTGTTTTATTTATTTGTGCTACTATAACCACCTGTGCTCCTTCGCCTGGTGAGTAATCTTCATCTATTTTTTATATATGCTTTTCCTGCTAAGAATTTTTCATCTATAATATTCGTATGTATATATATAGAAATCGGATGACTTACCAAAAGGACCGGCTCGTCGATAGGCACAAATAATCACACACAACACACATACAAGCTTTCGCCACCACTGGCAGCTTCTTCAGGAAAAAGAGGAAAAACAGGGAGGAGAAAGGGAAAAATATGGGTTTTAAAGGAGTGGAAAAGGAGTCATTCCAATCCCAGGAGTGGAAGGACTTACCTTAGGGGAAAAAAAAGGAAGGTAAACAAATACACACACACTCAGACATATCGAAACGCAAACACACCTAGACAGACATTTGTAAAAAGCAAAGAAGTTGGACAGAGATACCAATTGAGGCAGAGGCTCAGTCCACAGAACCAAGGCAAAGATGCTAAAGATGGTGGGCGGGAATTTGAGTTAGCGGAGATTGAGACCAGGTGGGCAACGGGAGAAGAGAATAAGCTGAAGGGCAAGTTCCCATCTCCGGAGCTCTGAGAGGTTGGTGTCGGTGGAAAGTATCCAGATAACCCGGACGGTGTAACACTGCGCCAAGATGTGCTGGCCGTGCACCAAGGCATGTTTAGCCACAGGGTGATCCTCATTACCAACAAACACTGTCTGCCTGTGACCGTTCATGTGAATGGACAGTTTGTTGCTGGTCATTCCCACATAGAACGCTTCACAGTGCAGGCATGTTAGTTGGTAAATCACGTGGGTGCTATCGCAAGTGGCTCTGCCCTTGATCGTGTACACCTTCCGGGTTACTGGACTGGAGTAAGTGGTGGTGGAAGGGTGCATAGGGCAGGTTTTACAACGGGGGCGGTTGCATGGGTAGGAGCCAGAGGGTAGGGAAGGTGGTTTGGGGGTTTCATAGGAATGGACTAGGAGGTTACGAAGGTTAGGTGGGCGGCGGAAAGACAGTCTTGGTGGAGTGGGAAGGATGTCATTAAGGATGGATCTCATTTCGGGGCAGGATTAAAAATCAGTTGCTGTTGATGCTCAAGTGGCATCTCTGTCTAACTTCTAACTTCTTTGCTTTCTACAGTTCTACAGTATGTCTGCCTAAGTGTACTTGCGTCTGTGTAAATGTGTGTGTGTGTGTGTGTGTGTGTGTGTGTGTGTGTGTGTGTGTGTGTGTGTGTTTGTTTGTTTGCCCTCCTTCCCCCCCCCCCCCCCCCCAAGGTAGGTCGTTCCTGTCCCGGAATTGGAATGACTCCTTATCCACTCTCTTAAAACCCTCATCATTTCCTTTTCCCTTTCCTTTTCCCTCTCCTTCCCTTCTGCCTGACGAAGCAGCTAGGCTGCGAAAGCTTGCGTTGTGTGTGTGTGTGTGTGTGTGTGTGTGTGTGTGTGTGTGTGTGTGTTTCATTTATTTATTTGTGATGCTGTTACACCTGTGCTCCTTTGCCTGGTGAGTAATCTTCGTCTATTTTTTATATTTAATTTTTCCTGCTAGGAATTTTTCGTCTTAATATTCGTATATATAAAATTAACTAGAGGGCACTTCAAAATGGACTGTTCAACTTTGAAAAATTGATATAAACTAATTCATAGTACCTACGGAGGTGATTGTGGTATCAATTTGAGGGAAATACATGAAATTTTGTCTCTTGCAGTTTGCTAGTGCCTAATCACACTGTAAGGATAGCTAGTGGCAGTTACATTACAAATGGCTGGCTTCACTGGATTTGAGTATGCTAGCTGTGTGTTTTGATTTGAAGAATCTGAAATCAGTGACAAAAGTTCAGCATAATTTCTATACCAAGTATACTAAAGATCCTTCTAGAAGGCCTACAATTTGAGTGGCCTAAGTGTTTTGTAGAAACAAGGGTGCTCGATAAGACATCGGAAATCGTCAGGTCATCTAAGCACATCTGTTGATACCTTTGAGTAAATGAGACACAGCTTTGTCAACAACCCTACAAAATTGACCCAGCATGTATCTCGTGAACTGTAGATCCCACATGACTGTTTGGCGTGTGTTGAAAAATGGTTTGCATTTGAAACCATACAGGTAGATGATTGTATAAGCAGTACAAGACACAAATAAAGTTGCCTGCAAGAAGTTCTGTGCAGATATGTTAATTATGTTACATGAGGTTGAATATTTTGTGGACAATATGAAATTTTCTGACGAGTTGACATTTCACCTAAGGAGCAAGATTAACACTATAGGATCTGGGGCAGTGAAAATCCATGTCAAACATTGCGACTCTCTTGGTGTTGCTGGAGTGACAGGGCATGATAGGTGTGTGTGTGTGTGTGTGTGTGTGTGTGTGTGTGTGTGTGTGTGTGCAGTTGTCTGAGTGATTCCGTTGTTTCTTTTTCTGAAGAAGGCCATGGCCAAAAATTTAAGTTGTGTGAATGTGATTATCTATTTTCCTGTGTGTCAGCAACTCGGTGAGCCTCTTTATGGCGAGTTGTTCCCTATCTTCCATTATTAGATATACTAATGTTTTATAGTTCTGAATTTTCATATTTTTATCCGCCCCAGTACTTTTATCTTTTACTTTTTAAATGATTTTGGAATAATGTTGGCAAGTAGTTTTAATTCTTGACCATTCTATTAAAGAGGGTTCTTTTCTTGGCATGAAACACTTCAATCATGCAAATTATCTGTCCTTACCATTCTTGTTTAAAGTTTTTCCCTTTTTTGTCATGTTAAATTCGGAAGCCAAGCCACTGTTGAAATATCTTTCTGCTGAGCCATGTTCCCGCACATGAAGGGTCGACTTTGTTAATCAGATTTGGCATGTTAATAGTTATGAGGTGGCTGGATGCCCTTCCTGTCGCCACCCCATGACACCCGGGAGAAAATGTGTACCCCAAATGTCTGTGTATAGTGTTATATAAGTGAAAGTGTAAAGTGTTATGAAATGTTTGCGAATGGTATAACTGAGTTTGGACTTGGGACCAGCCCAGTGTTCACCAAGGCGGATGTGGAAAACCGCCTAAAACCCACATCCGGGCTGCCCAACACTCCAAACCCCTTTGTTAATCTGCTGGGTGGATTCAAACCGGGGCTAGTATGCCTCCACGTCTTGGAAAGCAGTGCCTTAGACCACATGGCTAATTGAAGGGGTCAAACCACTGTTGAACTATATGTGATATAAAAAAATTGTGAAACAAATGTTTAGATTAACTTAACCCACAAATGGTTTCAATGAATTCCTGTTTATTTTAATTCTTGATTTGGCAATGTTGCTCACAAGCCACAACAAATTTGCTCATGCTTTTATGCAACTCATTAAAAGTTTCTTCTTAACCCTTTCGTGGCTGCAGGGGCGAGTGCCCTGGCTGCCCGCCTGGCTGATGGCGCGAAACCAGCTGTGGGCCTGAGCGGCGGCGGCTTGCCGGCCCACCGGCCGCTGCACGCTATCCGCGTGTTGCGGTGACCACAAAAACTGCCCCCAATAACACTGTTCATAAAATCAGTATCTCACTGCTCTGCCACAGCAGTTGCAGTTTGTGATACAAAACAGGCTTTCAAATCTAAACGACACTGATATTGGATTATCCTCGGCTGAGAGCAAAAATATTTAAGTAAATTCTGATAACTTTTTTATTTCTTATTGGGAAAAAGAACTATAACTTGAGATGTATGTAACCAAAATATGTTACTACAATGTATTAAAGTTTCATTAACATTGATTGAGTATGTTTCGCAACATTTGGTTTAAAGTTTGTTGTTTGTAGGAAAGACGTGCAAAACTTCGACAGTTCTAGTTATAATCGTAAATAAAAAATATTTATAGAAGTTTATGTTGAGCCATGTAGTGTAATGGAGAATTAAACAAGAAAAATAATGATGTAATAATGAAATGGAAATAAGAAAATAAAAATATTGACAGGCAGACTGCTTCATTTAAAATTAAAGCCTAAATTCAATTCACTATGCTAAATAATCAGATAATAAACATCTACATGCTTTCTACTAGCGCATTTATTTTTCAGATGTTCACGGAGTAGTAGAGTTTGACTTAGTGGTTTCTCATCATCATTTCTGTTCAAATGTGTGTTGAGCTTATGGGACTTAACTGCAGGGTCATCAGTCCCTAAACTTACAAACTACTTATTAACTAACTTATACTATGCCCGAGGGGGGATTCGAACCCCCGACGGCGAATTGCCTTGTGCATCGCAACATAGCGCTTGGCCACTCCGCTGCGGCCACTCATTTCTGACGCAGGCATTGGACTGCCGCTGGATGAGTGAAAAACTTTTTTATTACTTCTATTGCTTTTATTGTTTTCTTTTCATTTATTTATTTATTTATTTATTTTCCATTTTCTATTCTTTCAACATTCAAGGTACCTGAAGAAACTAATACTTCCTTAGTTTGTGGTGTATCTCAAAACATGGCACATACAGAGAGAAACATTATATTTTTTGAATCTAATTCATGCCATTATCCGTTTTTTATGGTCAGTACACACTACACAACGTCTCTGCGGTATCTTCTCTCTCTCCGTTACTCCGAAAAACTCGGGATAATGTTACTTTTTTATTTTCCCCGCGAAAAGGGCTGTCCTTTTTGGTATCCGTGCATCTAGATTTTAGATGTTTATGAATGAAACTTCTCCTGTAACTGACGGATTAGTTCTAAGTGGAATTTCGCTAAAGGCTTCTTCTGTTTATTTTGCATTTCAAAAATAGTTTTTGCATCGAGCATACTCAAGTCAATTAAATGAAAGACGACTTGCTTGTACCATTTCACTGTTTTTCGTATGTATTGTACGCAACTTATCATGTCAGTTCTATCAACCGCACCCAGTGTTCTAATTGTAACTAACTATGCAAGTGGGTTTCACTTTATTTTCTCCCATTTTATGATTCATTCTTTCTCTCTGAACAAACTCTGGTCCATTTACAGTGGAAAGCATCTGGATGTATCTACTGTCCGTCCCAGATTTCAATTGTATTTCCCTTTCTTCAGTTTGTCAGGTAAAGGAGGTAAATGTTTCCTGTTTTTACACACTGTGCCAATGGCATTAGTGCACTTCGCATGGAGCCATAAGAACAATTCAGGACTCGAATACCAATTGCCTAAATAAATGCTATGACATTTGTTGAGGTATGGTAACAACAAACTGACGACATCACCTGATTTTCCACAGTTAGCATTTCCAAATTCTACCAGTGTAGACAATGTAATCCAGAATGTAATTGGTCTGTACGCGGCAATGCATGAAATTTTTATTCCCCAAACAGCTACATTTGTTTGGAATATACTGTTTGACCTTCCTCTAAAAAGTAGCAACTTTTGTCAGTTACTAAGTTCTCAAAAGGGACTACAGCTTCTCGGAATCTCTTTTTGGTGTGTTCCACAATCATTCGTATTTTCACAAGAATATCTTACGATGCGGACAAATTGTCACTAAAGTGTAATAAACGCAGTATCGAGTGGCTGAGCGCGTAGAGGCGCTATGCTTCAATGCGCGAGGCAGTCCCCTGTCGGGGGCTTGAATCTTCCCGCAGTCATGGATGTTTGCGCTGTCCTTAGTATAAGTTAGTTTATAAGTAGTTTGTAAGTTTATGGACTGATGACCCCACCGTTAAGTCCCATAAGCTTAACAAACACAGTGTCACCTTGTACCTGTCTCTGGCCATTATGGAAGAAAATACTGGTGTTTGCAGCAAGGAATCTTTTGACCAATATTCTTTCACTGCTAACTGTTTGGACCTTGGCATAAGGAGAGAACAAGCCAAAAAGCAATAAAATTCTGGAGGGTCTAGGATTCCATCTTCTTAATCTGCTGGGCACTGTTGTCATTTTTTTTTTTCAGTGAGAAATGTATAATACTTGTCCATATCTACAAATAGTTGAAACAAATTCAAATGAGATAAAGCAGCAAAGTCTTTTAGAAACCCCCCCCCCCCTGCCCCCGCACCTCCTACACCCTTCAGCTTTATTCAGTTCACTCATCTTCTCTTCTCTTTACTACTTGATTTTTCCTCTTTGGTTATATATATCCTCTCTGGCTTGGCACAGTACCACAGACATACATTACTAGACTGGCAAATGTCCCTCTATGATTGAAGCCCGACGCCGCCATCTTGTGTCACCTCACGTCCAAAATTTTCCATACAGTACTACCGTGATCTGATACGATATAACGTTTTAAGCTTTACTAGTTGAATTGAAAATGATTTGCATTTGAACTAATACTTCCGCAATAATTAAATTTAACACATAGGTGTACATTGTCAAATCGTGTTATGAGTAGAACTTGTTACGTACGGTTAAATTTTACTTAGCATCTTCACCACTTTGCGTCATTATGTTGTCAATCATGTGACGTAAGCATTAGCCGATCATGTGTCAGCATAAATATTTTGTCATGAAGTCTTCGTAAACGAGGGCAATTACTTTTACTGATTGAATGAGTGTACATACAAGAACCTGTCAACCATAGAGCAGGTACAACATTATTTATTTACTTCATCATCTTTACGAAACACTAATCAGGTCACTTTGTGTGGATTTCTTAGAATATATTACCTTGGCGAGGGCTTTCTATTGTTTTGTTAATATTGCCAACATAATCATGTGAGGCCGCCGGGATGATAACTAAAATTTTACCATTACGTACAGTTAAAGTAGACTGTAGTTACCTCAAAAACACACTCATAAAGAGATGTGTTATCTACAACAAGTAGTACATTTATAATGGTCATACTATTAAAAGAAAAGCCGAAGTTGATTGAAACTGGTAACAGATTAACAAAACCAAGAAATGCTACTCATTGGTGTATGTGTCAAAGCAGACTGTGGACTTCGTAAGAACTCTCAAAAGGAGGAGACTGTGTGTTATCCAACGATAAACTACACTTCTATGATGACCATATTACTGCTACAAAATCCGAAGTTGAATGAAATTAGAACAGATTCATAACAACAGGATATCAGTGCAACTCATTACTATATGTCTCAAAGCTTAATCCAGCTGAAAAAATTACAGCCATATACATCACATGAATTTCTCATATGTCAAAAGTCTAAAGACAGCATAGTTACATCAGTTCTTCGGTATTTTTATGACTATTTTCTGTAATAACGCAAACGACTGCTTTCACATTATAGTATAGAAATATGGCGGCGAGACTTCACTGGTACCAATGATACTGTATATGGCATTGCCTATGTAGTATATGTCTGTGCTCAGTACTAACATGCAGTATCTCTGACTTCCACACTCCTCAAACACCACCTTCATGACCTAGGTCATGAATTACCTTTCCCTTCTGTTCCCATCCTTTTTTCTTCCCTTATCTCCCATCCAAGGAAGGAACTGTGTTCCAAAAGCTTGTCCTTTTTTTGTCCACTTTTTTTTTCTCATCTCTCTGGAGAATTTCCATCATTAATTGAATATTATAATAATGATTGCTGGAAATGATTGGTAATGTGGCTGTTAGGTCATCATTTCCAATAAATCTGACAGGTTTCAGCTATATCTGCATCAAAGTAGTACATATTATACAGAGCTGCTATACACTACATGTCAGTATACTGCCAAATATCATGAAAAGACCCAGGCATGCACTAGCATTTACAAAGAATGACACACACAAAGTTAATGGCTGAACAGAGCTTTACATCTGATTGAGGATGAAGTGAGTGAAACAGTGGACAAATAAATCCTATGTGTGAAATGTAGTTCTCTCATAAAGTACTATTGCCACTAAATAAAATATACGAATTTCAGTGCAGAGATAACACATTGTCAATGATTATCGGTCCTATCTACCTTCGTAACACTATCTTACAGAAACAGACTGAGAGAGTTGATGGAGATTTATATCTAGCATAGAGTCACCTGTGACATTTGATTTAACTTGAAGTGCAACATTGAAAGTCATTCCATAATTTCATTTACTATTTTTATTCTATTTGCAGATTAGTTTTTGTCGCCTTAGAATAGGTGTATAATGTTGATAGGAAACTTGTGACATCTTCAGGTGCCCTCAATGTTAGTGGAAAACATAGCATATTTGGTTTGAATCAAAGCTATACTAAACTGCAGCATAAGTAATTATGTGTGCTGTTCAATTTCTGTAATGTCAGGCATATTTGTGTTGTACGGGATGCAATAGTTGGAAAGTGTCTCAGACAACTGTTTTCCTAAGTACAATTCTGAACTTCCTATCATTTAATTTCAAGGCATGACATTATTGTGTGTAATGTTACCATAAAATCTATTCCAGTGGCTCTGAATGTGCACCACTGTGAAATGTTTGTAATGACCTTGTATGAACAGGCTCAATTCTGTTAACTGACTCATTGTAATAGCTATTTAGTCCCTTTAAAGATTCCAATCACCAGCCAACCAACTCATTGTAACTGACTGTAGCAAAGGAGGCTTGTTGTAGATCTTTATGATAAAACAATGTCGTATTTAATTATAACAGCTCTCTGTATGGACAAAGGATGGGAGCTATTGATATGAAAACATTATCACACACATCAATAGTGACCTGCTCATCAGGTTTCCTAGTATGGGTGATACAATGAAGCTCTTACAGTATTCTCTCTCTTGGATGAATAATTGCTGTAGCACAAATGACAGCTATTTTACTTGGTTTTCTGTCACAATTATACATTTTATGTTTATGTGGCACTTAGTTGTAAAGAATTTTGTGTAACAAATCTGTTCTCTAAGTTACTGAGGGCTTGGTTAAGTTAAATTTAACATTGTCTTTCTACCTAGATTATATTATATTAATGTTAAAGTTGAAGTGCATGAAAGGGATGCAGTGGTTGGGAAGGGAGTAAGACAGGGTTGTAGCCTTTCTCCAATTATATTCGATTTGTACATTGAGCAGACTATAAAGGAAAGCATACTTGTGTAGATGAGGATACCACCTGTTGGCTTTGAACAAGCATGTAAGGGCAGCCAACTTTGGATGTCACGTCTGATGAATTTCAAAACGACATGTAAATATCAAAACAATTGACGCCACACTGATTGAAAGGGGGGGGGGGGCGCAGGGTTGTCATACCCAGTGTGTGAATCTCGTACCAATCCCATAATATTATTGTATTTTACCTATTAAATGTTCTCATACAAACTGAAAAATATTTCATTCATAACATATTACTGTGAAAACGTACTTATAGTAACACACACTGAAATGAACACTAATAGAATCTGAACAGTTAATTAATAGCTGGAACTGAGACTGGTATTACATGGTCATATATCTTTGTCAAATTCGATATGTCGTATTTACATCAAAGATATTTGATACTGTAATAGGGAACTTTCATCAAAGAAACATTGTCAAATGTAGTGTCTTGCCGTATATTTGATTATAAAAGTTGCTTGTCTTCTGATCACTGCAGTGCAAAATGTAACCACTCTGAGTGTTAGCATCGCTGTTGCTAATGGACTTGTGTGTATGCTTGGACATAACTGCAATGCCATTGGCAAGAAATGGCTGTAACCCTGTCTTCTCCAGATATAGTGTTTGTCACATGCCGATACCGCTGTGGGTAATATGTTGGTAATGAACGGAATAATATCCACCTTAAGTAGATAACATACTTTATTATTCAGAAAGATGGTATCTCAAGCAAATACAACTGTGCATACGCACCAGCCATGCTGCCAAAGAAACTGGCGGAAAGAGACGCTACTCCGCCACATCATTTTGTGATGTGAGAAGATCCTTTACAGTGAAATTACCTTCAGAAATTACTGATACATTGTGTCACTGTCAATGTCACGTAAATTATATGCAGTTTTTTGATATTGGCTAAGGCAGTGCACAATAAAAATTTGTTGTTATCCACTAGCTTGAAATATGATGACCATAATACCTCTTTTTTAACACCACGATGAAGATTTATATCTAAGAAATATTACGAATACCTGATAATATTTCTTTGTCACAAATTTGATTGTAAATATCATCGTGTAATACCGGCCCAAAGGGATCTGTTTTTTAAAGCGGAGTAATACCCGCCTAGTGTTGTTGCAGATGGAGTAATACCAACCTAAATTGGAGTAATCTGCGCACCTTAGTTTTTTGTCCATACATTTGGAAAAAGATGTGTGTGGTTTACACAAGTATATACAGTATTTTGTAGATTTAAAATATTTCAAGTAGGCCTACCTCTTAAAAGATTAAAAATGCATTCATAGTTATCTGATGTAGCACAAACATTAAATACATTTATTTTCATTGCTGATGACTTGTATGCCTTTCTGCAGAATAGAAGGGATCAGTACAGGAGAGTGCGAACTGTCCAATTAGTTAATAGTAATCTATCATTTTATCTATTTATTTTTGAATATGCCATATTCTGGGAACAATTAGCAGTGTATATGTCGTTAGAAAGTTATGTCTTGCCCACAAGTTTTGATGTATTTTATTTCCTTTAATTTAATCAGAGTTAAGTGCTACAAAACTTAAATATGCTATTGTGCATTATCACTTGTTTCTGTTTGCCCTTTTAAATAGTGGATTAAACAATAATTTCAGCTCATTGTCATATTTGCAAGGTGGTAGGTGGTGGTTTACTTCTCTCTCTCTCTCTCTCTCTCTCTCTCTCTCTCTCTCTCTCTCTCTCTCTCTCTCTCTCAAGGGGAGGGAGCAAAGGTGGTGGTGTTGAAAGTACTCATGACATTCAAATCTTAAAAATAATATTTAATGTTAAATCTGTTACAAGTGTGGTGATAATTGACATTTTTAATCATGCTAGCTCATCATCATTGAAACTGTTGAAAATAAAATCAATAACTAATTAAACAACAGAAATCTTTCTTAGTGGTCATGTAAGCTGATCCATATTCCTCTGAAGGAGGACACTAAGTGCCTAAAATCTATTATGCAACTGGTTTCTGAGTTTACCAATAAATATTACACTTGATGAGGATGGACAAACTATTGAAACTTTCATGCCTTCAGTAAAATATTGTTACAAGTTTAAAGTAACAATTAGTTTACTAGCAAACATAAAAATAATTATATGGTCAGTTAAAATTTAAGTTATTGCTGTAAACACTGAAAAATAAATAATCACTTCAGATACAACATTTAGAATCTCTGTCCTTGTATTTTATATAATAGCAGCATCTTGTTTGGAAATATTCTCACAAAAAAGAAGAAAATATCAATATCAGAAGAGATTCTCAACAAGCAAAATGCACTGGCGTTTTGGCAGAAATGCTTTATGAATCAAATTCTTCATACTCGTGAAATTTGGGGTTTGTAAGAATGGGTGGAGGTGGAGGAGCTGGTGCCTTGCTCTTTGTTTTAGTTTTTGTTTTTGTTTTCTGTGCACCTGTTTCTGTGCTTTTATTTTCCACTAAAGATATAGGTTTTCCATTTGAATTCACAAAAATAAGGTTGCCTGACTCCACTTCTGATGTTTCAGTTTCATGGATATTCCACTTTGTAGACACAGCATTTTTTGTCGTCTCTTTCTTCTGTCTTAACTCATTTTGAGAATTATTTGTTGTCAACATATCTGGTGTACTTGAATAAATGTCTCGATTTTCCATCCGTTTCACTGGTTGGAAATTGGCTGCATCAGGATTATTGTCCTCTGCATTTGATGACAACCTTTCAGTTTTCAATGAGATTGGCAAATTTTGTTTTGGTACTAATTGAGTCTTCATAGTTTTATCTGCTTTGCCAGATGATTCTGTTGGGAAATCCTTCATGTTTTCTGTTAGGTTTGGCAGGCTTTTATGATGATCTGGTTTCTGCTCAGTTTTAGGATAAAATTTTTGCACTTGGCTCTTATTGGTGCTGCTACTATCAAACGGTCGATAAACACCAGCAACAGAAAATGGAGGTGCAGTAGTAGTTGTAGTAGTCACTGAAGAGGATCCGGTACGTATGAAATTTGCGTCGAATCTCATTCTGGCCCGGAACCAACGTAGTTTCATTCCAATGAAAAGCACAAAACAGAGTGTAAATGCTGAAGCAAAAGTGAGCATTTCAGTTGATTTTGCATGGGCACTTTTCTCTGGAACAGATGAAATAACATTAAACATTAATAATTGGTATATAAATAAAACAGCTTTTTCATTAGAAGGGTTTCATGTAAATAAATAAGAATGAGTAAATTAACCAAACATATTAACTATTGCTAAATTTCTAGTCATGTTCTTCGCTGTTTCAAATTGACAAATATATTTGCAGTATGGAAAATTTGTATACTGGTAGCTGATATAAACAAAAGTAGAAAAAGAATATACTTAGATCACTGAATTATTACTTTGATTCTCCGACAAGTAAGAGAATTTGAGTTAAAAAAAAGTGGGAGCAGTTCCCTCAGACCCACGATTTCCTTAAGTGGCAAATTGAAAAAGTTGAAAATATTTCTTTTCTTGTTAAATTTTACCATTAGGAAATGGTATTTTGTAGGTTTCAACCTCACTTAGAAATACCCACAATAAAAATCTGCTGAAGATAACCACCTAATGTATGTGTTTTCATGAAATGTGGCTTTAGAGAAATACTTTAGCTTGACTTAATAAATAATATAGATTTTGTTTTGCTTTTGGTATGTAAGTCGTAATTCTGTGAAGAAAATTTGTTCACTTTGGGCCACTGTAGGGCTGTGTAGCAAATAATTTGTGAAGCCACAATTTTAAAATGATAGTTCATATGTGGAATGCCGTGTCTAAGAAATTGCTTGACCAGAACAACCACATCTTGGAGGGGGTGGGGGGGGGAGGCATCATACTTTTTCGCCCTCTTCCGATGTTTGGCCATCTATACAAAATCTGCAGAATACTATCCACTGTATCCTTGTTGATTACAAGGCTTTTACTGTAGATGTAGTGTTGATCCTACTCATAGCCATTTCGTCAATCTTCTTCCGAGTGATAGGTCATAGTTTAGAGTCACTGCTTCATTCACATTTAAGATAGACTTAAAGATTACTACTTTCTTGCATCTGCAGAACTCGTTAATTTATCAAGCATTCAAGTAAAATGTATGTAACAATTGTGTTTATAATAATGAACATGTTTGTGGGATACAAAAAACAGATTGACATTACCTCTGTAATTTCTGTGTATGAGTGCTCTTATGAGGTTGATCATTCTTTTTCTTTTCTAAACCATAATATTTCGGATATTTTTATTTGAATAGTACAGAGAATTTTTGCTAGTGGTACTTCTGTGAACTCTGATGAATGTGTTGTAGTGTAGTGGCTAGTATCACTGCCATGCTGTGGGTTGCTAGTTCAAACCTGACCATGAGCAGCTATTTGTTATCTAGTACTTACCATTTGTGGAAGATTCTTGGCAGTCTTTATTTTTATTTATTTGGAAATATTTTATGTTTGTATAAATTCTAGATTCTGGAATATTCAGTGTTGGCATAAGCAGCTGCATTCAGCTCTGTCCTGGCTGTTCATTTTTGTTTGTTATAAACATACTACCTATGGCAAGGACAGATTTTTTTTCCAATTACTCTGCTTTTGGATTTGTACTTAGTTTTGAATCTGAATCAACATTGTTTGGGGGATACATTCGATACTTCAAAATATCTAAATCACTGAGGCTCCAGTAAGGTAACTTAAAGATCTTCTACAAAGAAGAGTCATGGAAGCAAGTAGTACATCATTCATAAGGTCCATTTATTCAGGAGACTGACTGACTTCAAGCAACTAGGAGTCAGTTGCACACCCTCACACACATCAGCATTTTTCAATGTATGCTGGTCAGAACCCTACAAAATAGCTGAAAGTCTTCAACCAAGACACCAAATACAACATGAAGTATGAAGTCATGTATACTTTTATCCAGCAGTGGTTTGAAAACAATGGAAAGGCATTAAATGACTGAAAAATTCCAGGTCGAACTAAAAAAAATACTTGGTAGCTGTCACCAGGAAATGCATTTAGTACAATAACAGTAAAACAACAAGACCCAATGTCAAAGTGAAATGTTTTGGTCCCTTGAAAAATTGTAAACTCTGACATTATGAGCCCAACCTCACATTGCTGAAAGAAGTCATATATGATGTGTGCATGCTCTTCTGATAAGAAATGTCGCAACAAAAGACAAATCTGTCAACTACTACTAAGGAATCATGGGAATGCAACAGAAAAGAGTCAAAGGACATATGACAAATTTTCAAATATGGTCCTTCTGACTGTTGCAGAAGACCACTATAAATTTGCACCTCTCATATGTCTGATTGTAACAGAGGAGAGACAGTAATTTATGGCAAACATAAGTCATATGGAGTGCGCAAAAATATTAGTGTCTTGAATGTTGACCAAATACCTCACGATACAATAGAGGATGTTGAAGAGTTGTATCGAAAACAGTAGCAGGGAATACATATATATACATGAGATAATGAGAGGATAAAGAAGGGGACGGGAGATGTTAGGCGTAAAGTGGGTGGGGAAGTTATCTTGCACCTTATGGCTAACACATCCTCCCCCCTCTTCTTTCCCCGCTCATGTCTTCCTTGCTACTGTGTGTTGCCACTTACAGTATCCCCTTAATTCCTTTTATCCCTTCCCACCCCTTTTATTCATTGTATTCATTGCTGCAATTCAGATTCCCACCTATCAGAGCCTTTACAATCCATCACACAATGTGGAACTTCCCATTCCCACCTTTACCCAGCATCTCCACTCCTCTCCCTCATCACCCCCCTCAACCCCGCCCCCCCAAAAAAAAAAAAAAAAAAAAAAAAAAAAAAAAAAAAAAAAACCACACTCCTCATCTCACTCACAACCTAGATACTTGTGGTGCTGTAGTGGCCAAACATGGTTGTTGTGTGTGTATAGTTGTCTGAACTATTGCGGGAATATATCTGTTTCTTTTTCTGATGAAGGCCATGTCTGAAAATTTAAGTTGTGTGAATGTGATTATCTATTTTCGTGCCTGTAAGCAGCTCGGTTAGCGTCTTTACGGTGAGTTGTTATCTATCCTCCATTATTGACAAGTATCACAGTTACTTTCATGACTACAGTTTTAGTATATGATGAAGCTACATCATGACCAACAGAGTATGGATTCTTTTCTGATTACAAAGGGCAAGAACTGTGCAAGTGTTTGACATATAACCTTTGGTGCCAATTAGGTGGAACAGTGTGATCAGTTGTTTACAGTTATTTGGAGTCGATTGCAGATAATTTTGTGTTATTTCTGTAGTTTTGAAATTTAATATTGTTTGGAATATTTCCACTGGGAAAATCTCAAGCCTCCTGTTATTGATATGGTATCTGTCCTTTGAGACATGTCTGAAAGTAAAGACACAATTGATTTACTCGAATGGCCTCGATTTTACAAAATCCAAATTTTCAAACATATTGACCACTTCCAGTTATTGAAATAAATGCAATGGTAAAGTTGAAAATTTGTGCTGAACTGGGATCTGATCCCGCATTTCCCGCTTCAAGCCAGCGGTTGCCTTAACCAATTACACTCTCCAGGTATGATTCCCTTCCTGCCCAAATTCTCAACATATAGCTCACTAAGTTCGTAAAAGCCCCCTGCCCATTAGTTCCTCTTGCTCACAGCCTGTTCTGGATTCTTGCAAAGGATCATGCTTAGTTGTCCATCTGCACTGAAATAGTAAATTGCCTTTTGGGGCATATATACAGTTATTGAAACTGTGTCTGTTCTTTCGGACATGTCCAAAAAGAACAGACATAATGGCTTGACTCTAATGGCAATGATATTATGATTTTGAAATTTTCAAACACATTGACCATTTCTGAATGTTGAAATAAATTAAACTTTGCCATTTAATTTATTGCAACACCTTGAAACGGTCAACATCTATGAAAATTTCAAATTTGTCAAACATGTAACTTTTGCCAAATTAGATGTTTTGGACCTAGTATTATCACTTCATAATTGAAAAATCTTAATGGTAAACAAACCCAAGATGAAAGCAGTAATAGAAAAAGTTAGTGATTGCTTGTCAAATTCCATAATTGGGAAATATGCTGAAGAGGTAGCCAATGGGTACTGTTACTTAAAGAATCAGTTTCAACACAGTAGAAATAATAATATTTTTACAGGTGATGATTCCTTTTTTTTTTTTTTTTTTTATTTTATTTTTTTTTTTTTTTTTTTTTTCAGTAATTGGGGAGGGGGGGGGGGAATCAAATACTAAATTTGGAAAAGACAAAGTAGTTAATTAAATTGAAAATGCAGCATACAGATTGTGGTATGTGGTAAAACTAGAAGAAAAGGCAATAAATTATGTATTGCGGGAATCCGCAGCTGTAGACTTGAATCATAATGATGGAAACCACTTCAGCTGGATGGTAATTTTTTTTTTCTTTATCCAAGTAGTTTTGAGGCATTAGAGCCACATCATTGGGTTTATATTTCATATTTTTCTATCTCTCAGTGGACTAGACAACCCAACTTTTTCTAATCCTGGTGACTTTGCGCTGGGGCCAACCGTCGTCAAGAAAAGGAATTAAAAGTATAGGCCAGAGCATAAAATGTTGAAATTGTTGATTGAATTAGATTGACTTTGTGTTTTGGACATACAGCTACTTGGCAACTGAATAAATCTTGAAATATCTGATCAAATAATTGTGATAATTCATGTCAATTGTATGTTCTTTAATAAAAGAACAAGTTATAAGCATTTGTGAAACTACAGCTTCGTCTCAACATAGCTGCCAACTATTATGGAATGTCCATAATTGTTACGGATTTATCTTCATATTTACGGAGTTACAAGACGTTCGTGAAAATTTATGGAAACTAGTCATTTTACGATCTGATGTGTTTTATGAAAATTGGAGTAGATACTATCTACATTTCGGTAATCAGAATGCAGTAAAAGTTTTGTATAAATAATTTATTTCATTCCTGAGTACGTAGCAGAGCTCTAGGAAATGTTAAAGATAGCATTTCCGCTGGAACAAATTTGGATCAAATCCTGCCTATAATCTCCCTCCATACCTACCAAATGCATGCTTACCCACAAAGATCTATGTACATTCTATGGTCTATAACGAGTATAATGTCTTTGG
Source organism: Locusta migratoria (assembly GCA_026315105.1). Lineage (NCBI taxonomy): Eukaryota > Metazoa > Arthropoda > Insecta > Orthoptera > Acrididae > Locusta > Locusta migratoria. The sequence goes on from CM048749.1 coordinate 385,316,952, forward strand.
TTCAAGCTTATCATCCCACATGTTTTACCAGGTGGCAGAAGTTAGCCAGTTTGTTTCGAAGAGAAAAAATTTTACCAGCAGTGTTGTGCAGCTAGAATTAAATATGAGTGATGAGCGATTTGTGACACCTCTGTTTGGCGGATTTTACCGTTGTTTAAAATTCCAAAACCATTTTGTATATCCTTAGCTGCCAAGGATTTTATATTTAAAAATGCAAGGAATTTCACCCTTTTATGTTTCTTCGGTAACTGTTAACTTTCCGTAAAGACAGTTATTTGAAAATTACAGGAATATTTCTAAGCCACTCACGGTATTTACACAAATGTTTTAGATTTTTCCACCTAACCTGACTCTTTTGATACAGAGTACTTTTTATATGTGGCATGGCAAATATTTATGAATGCAGTGTCAGGATTAAATTTTTAAAATATTCTTGGGACACGGCCATAGCCCAGGTCCTCATTGGTCTTGCGCATTATTACTGACAGCCAATTCTGCAGGTTGGCAGCTATTTCTCAATGTTTAATACTTGGTCCAGTTATTTATACTGTATGTAAATGATCTATACATAAACAGTACAAATGGAAAAGTTTACCAGTTTGCGGATGACACCAGCATCTTAATTACAGTTCAAAAGAAGTCTTTGAAAGCAACATAGAAACAATCACAAAAAAATATTAGAAATTACTTTGTTGCAATGAATATATTTAATGGGAAAACACTCCAAAAAACAGTGTACAATATTTCTTTGAATATGGCTGCAGCAGAATATAAAATGGGATACACATGTACATCAACAAAAAACTAAGTAAAACATATTACATCATATGAACATTAAAGAACTGCGTATCAGATGATAATTTCAAACCCGTATATTTTGCCTCTGCCCACTCACAAATGAAATATAGTTTAGTGTTTTGCGGATAGAGTGGAGCAAGTGTAAAAAATTCTAAAATATAGAAGAAGATTAGTATTATAATGGAAGGGGTAGACCAAAGAACATCTTATAAGCCACTGTTTGAGAAAAAAACAGTACTCCCACTTTCATGTATGTACATACTAGAAAATGTAATTATTATAATAGACAATAGTAGTAGTCCATGCATCCCTTGTAATGAATCAATACACATTTACCACACAAGACAAAAAATGATGTCCATGTAAAACAAATATGGCACCATTTCAGAAGAAGGCAATACTACATATTGGAATTAAACTATATTATTCTTTACCCAAAGTCACATAAACAATAATGAAAACAAATTTAAAATTGCTACAAAGCATTCCTTTATGAAGCACTTATTCTGTTCAGTAGATGAGAACCCCTCCAGGGGGCTCATGGTTCTATCACGAGTATGTGTGTGGCGAGCATGGGACCCCGAGTTAATGCAGTCTTCCTTCCTTCCTTATTTACTTTTCGGACTGCATTTCCTTTCCCCCTCCCCTCCTCTGCTTTCCTCACTCCTTCCCCTCCCCACCGGGGACTGATAACCTTAGTCATTTAGTCACCCTATCCCAACCAAACAACCCCCCCCCCCCCCTCCACAAGATGAGAAGCTAGAGGAACAAAATTTCTGCACCAGCTTAAATTGTATAAATATAGAGAAATGAAAGAATAATGTAAATTTTCTTTTGTTATTGTGACTTACGTAAAAATGATTCAATATCTATTGTACTAAGTACAGACCTAGAATCACACGACCAGTAAATAAATAAAATAATTAAATAAATTGTTAGATGTGGAGTCTCATTTACATTGCTTGTATGCAAGGAACGCACTAGTATAATTAATTTGCATTTAAACAATCAACACTATTATATTAAAGACAGCATGTCAGAAGTAAATTATTTTTATGTAAAACTATTATATATCTAATTGAAAATTTTTGAATGTATGTTGTTGTACCTGTTTACTCACATCAAAATTTGTAAAAGTAATCTCTCTCTCTCTCTCTCTCTCTCTCTCTCTCTCTCTCTCTCTCTCTCTCTCTCTCTCTCTCTCTCTCTCTCACACACACACACACACTAAAAGATATCATACCTCCAAACATCTTGCCTCGTTATTGATGATTCCAGAAGATATGTGAAAGCACTTTTTGTTGCATCAATAATGCATAACAGTTTCTCTTAATGTGTATTCACTGGATAGAATGAAATAAATTTCATTGCCCAGATAAGATATCATTACGAAACTGAATCTTCTCCCAGAATGTCACTGTTGACAGTTGAATCCAAGGCATGTCATTTCCAGTAACCTGACATTGACATAAACATAAAATACAGTCTGCTGATAACATACAGGTAGGAAATAAGATTAGATATCAGAAGAATTGGGTGGACCAGTGTAGTTCAGCTTTGCAAGATTAGATATCATTTCATGCAGTGCTCTGCTATTCATGAGACACTCTCTTTAAGGATATGTCTTATGTGTAATCGATTTGCCTGTCATAGTGAAAAGTACACAATGTGAAAAATTTCAAATGTGATCTCAAGAGAATTGAAAGAAATAGTTTCCCTTGCTATACAAATAAAGTACAGAATTTAATGTGGAAACTTTTGTGTGTTTAAATCATTTTATTTTGAACACAATAAAGGAATGAAGAAAAAACTTGATACTCTGCTTTTCCTGATAAAATTTGTATAAATGAATTTGACACACACGTGTGTGTGAATGTGTGTGTAAATTTCATAGCATTTGGTCAAGAACTTTTGAAAATTTAAGATTTTGACCGTAATACTAAACAAGGCTCTAGATTAGACAGAGGTGTTTAAAGAAAAAGTGGGGGGGGGGGGGCTGAGGTAGAGAGGGGGGCAGGGGCGGATCGAGATTCTGTAGGGTGGTGGAGGGCAAGTTGTTTGGTATTGTAGCTTACATGTCTTCCAGAAAAATCACACACACACACACACACACACACACACACACACACACACCTCTTCCTAAACCACTTGACCAATTTCAACCAGACTTGGTACACATGTCCCTTTCTATCAGGCAACAGTTCCTGTGGGGCTAAGAACCACCAGTGCACACTAGCAAAGTTCAGGAAATATGGCTCATAAATAATGAGATGTGTAAAAAAACTGCTGCATCATGCAAGACACTTAAATTCATTACTTCCTTGCTACTAACCCTCTTCATAATAAATTATGCAAATAGTATCCTTATATACTACCACATGCAAGCTCGTGGAGTAGATTCCTCCTCCTACTCTGGAAGTTTCCTTGGCTATTTGAAACACTGCCTCGTTTTTTCAAGATTTGACTTTAGAAATAAGCAAGTCTATTTGGGAGCATTTTACAGGCATTATGCACATGCGCCACAGAACACAAGTTTACAATTTTATCATTGTAGGACACTTATTTGAGGAAATGTGACTTCTTAAAAAATGAATTTCTTGTAAAAACTGCCCCATAATGCATCCGGTTTTGATTTATTACATCTTTACTACTAACTCTATTTGCAATACATTTCACAAATGAGCAGCTCGGGAGAGCACAATGGTAAGTGTCATTGGCAAATATTTTGCATTACAGGGCAGTAAATGCAGCCTATGAGCTGCAGCGTATAATGCATCAGGTAAAATTATAATTTACCTCTAGAGATAACTTGTTCATGGTGTATTATATTCTACAGCTCATAAGCTGCATTTACTGCCCTATAATACAAAATATTCACCAGTGGCGCTTACCATTGTGTTCCCTCGAGCCACTCAATTAGTTCTGATATTCCACTTCACTGTACATACCTTAAAATTATTGTAGGACTCATTCAGGTGATATGACCTCACAAAGATTGAGTTGGTTGAAATCATACTACTCAATGAATTCAATATAAAAAATAGACGAAGATTACTCACCAGGCGAAGGAGCACAGGTGTGACAGCATCACAAATAAATAAATGAATACACACACACACACACACAATCGCAAGCTTTCGCAACCCAGTTGCGTCTTCAGGCAGTAGGGAAGGAGAGGGAAAAGGAAATGATGAGGGTTTTAAGGAAGGGGGTAAGGAGCCATTCCAATCCCGGGAGAGGAAAGACTTACCTTGGGGGAAAAAATGGAGGGTAAACAAATGCACACATGCCCACACATTCACACAGACACAAGTACACCTAGGCAGACATACTGTAGAAAGCAAAGAAGTTAAGCTATAGAAGTTAAGAAGTTAGACAGAGATACCACTTGAGGCAGAGGCTCTGTCCAGAGAACTGATGCAAAGATGTTAAGAACGTGGGTGGGAATTCAAATTTAGCGGAGGTTGAGACCAGGTGGGCAACGGGAAGAGAGAATATGCTGAAGGGCTAGTTCCCATCTCCGGAGTTCTGAAGGATTGGTGTTAGTGGGAAGTATCCAGATAACCCGGACGGTGTAGCACTGTGCCAAGATGTGCTGGCCGTGCACCAATGCGTGTTTAGCCACAGGGTGATCCTCGTTACCAACAAACACTGTCTGCCTGTGTCCATTCATGCGAATGGACAGTTTGTTGCTGGTCATTCCCACATAGAACGCCTCACAGTGCAGGCATGTCAGTTGGTAGATCACGTGGGTACTATCGCAAGTGGCTCTGCCTTTGATTGTGTACACCTTCCGGGTTACGGGACTGGAGTAAGTGGTGGTGGAAGGGTGCATAGGGCAGGTTTTACAACGGGGGCGGTTACAAGGGTGGGAGCCAGAAGGTAGGGAAGGTGGTTTGGGGATTTCATAGGGGTGGACTAGGAGGTTGGGAGGTTAGGTGGGCGGCGGAAAGACACTCTCGGTGGAGTAGGAAGGATGTCATGAAGGACGGATCTCATTTCGGGGCAGGATTTAAGGAAGTCGTATCCTTGCTGGAGAGCCACATTTAGAGTCCGCTCCAGTCCCGGAAAGTATCCGGTGACAAGAAGACGCAACTGGGTTGCGAAAGCTTGCGATTGTGTGTGTGTGTGTGTGTGTATTCATTTATTTATTTGTGATGCTGTCACACCTGTGCTCCTTCGCCTGGTGAGTAATCTTCGTCTATTTTTTATATTTTATTTTTCCTGCTAGGAATTTTTCGTCTTAATATTCGTATCATATATTTGTACTCAATGAATTCTGTATTGACCATTCCTTTTATTGCCCTATGAATAAAATAAATGATTTTTAAGATAGTTTTCTTATTTGAAAAACAAAGCATTTTCTTTTAACTGGCAGTGATTGACGGTAGTGCCTATGTGTCATAAATGTGCTGATTATTAAGACAAAAAATTCCTAGCAGGAAAAATTAAATATAAAAAATAGACGAAGATTACTCACCAGGTGAAGAAGCACAGGTGTGACAGCATCACAAATAAATAAATAAATACACACACACACACACACACACACACACACACACACACACACACACACACACACAAGCTTTCGCAACCCTGTTGCTCCTTCAGGCAGAAGGGAAGGAGAGGGAAAAGGAAATGATGAGGGTTTTAAGGAAGGGGGTAAGGAGCCATTCCAATCCTGGGAGAGGAAACACTTACCTTGGGGGGGAAAAAAGGAGGGTAAACAAATGCACACACACACCCACACATTCACACAGACACAAGTACACCTAGGCAGACATACTATAAAAAGCCAGCTTTCTACAGTATGTCTGCCTAGGGGTACTTTTGTCTGTGAATGTGTGGGTGTGTGTGCATTTGTTTACCCTCCTTTTCTTTCCCCCAAGGTAAGTCTTTCCTCTTCCGGGATTGGAATGGCTCCTTACCCCCTTCCTTAAAACCCTCATCATTTCCTTTTCCCTATCCTTCTCTTCTGCCTGAAGAAGCAACAGGGTTGCGAAAGCTTGCGTTTGTGTGTGTGTGTGTGTGTGTGTGTGTGTGTGTGTGTGTGTGTGTGTGTGTTCATTTATTTATTGTCACACCTGTGCTCCTTCGCCTGGTGAGTAATCTTCGTCTATTTTTTTATATTTAAAATGTGCTGATTAGGTTTTTTCCTCTTGAAAAGCAATTTCTGTCATAATATTAAAGTAAATGAATGGCATTTAAAGGTAAAGTGAACATACTCTTACATGTTCAGGATAGTTCCCATTAATTTGAATATGGTCTTTCTGTTCACTGGTGCAAATGTCTTTGAATGTAGAGTCTCACGATGCTGTGTTAGATATACATCAACTACTTAATTTTTTTTTTCCTTTGAATGCTACAGTCATTTATTTCCATTTCTCATTCCACTTCCATTTTACGAAAACTTAATACACGAGATTTAGACCATGATCTAATACCATATATGTTTCTGTTCCTAACGTTTGAATTTCTGACACTGGATAGATTATCAAAAGTAATAAGGTACACACGTTATCTTCAAGTGTAATCATTTCATTACCTCTTTTTTCAAGTGAAATACATCAACATATAAAATATTTTTAAAGAAGAGTGACTGGCCAGTACTGTCGATAGTAACACAGAAGAAGATGAAAAGACACATAACACGCAAGCAATATCTTTAACACCCTTCACTCTATTTCATGGTCTTGGTTTTTAGTAAAGCAATCTACCTTCTCTTCTATTCCCTTTATCCCCCCTTCAACTCTTCTGTCTGAAGGATGATTTATTCTGAAAGCTAGATAAGTATATTTTTGTCTTTACCTTTTTTACTCTGGCTGGTACTGAGATAAGTAGTGGCCCACCACTCTATCTTCTTTAAAAATATTTTTTCACATCTCTGTAGTAGAGTTTCTCTCATATAATGAATACATTTAAGTGTGATTAGTTGAATTAATGCATAGTAACAATAACAAGTTTACAGCATTTTCATTTTCTACCTGTGGGAAGGGGATGCGGACATGTTCTACTGGTAATTTTATGAGAGACCCGTATTGTAATGAAATGAAATGATTATCTGGTATCATTTACACTTACAATTTCAGAAAAGTACTTGTACTGAAATTGTGCTAACGTATATTTAGCATTTCCGTACATACTGTTAAATGTGAAGTCATTCATGTGCCTGATGTGATATTTGCATTGATCATCATAATTGTGACAGTATATTAAGCAAATTCATATGTGGTTCATAGCAATAACAACCAGCAAAGTACCGCTGATCCTCTAATTACACAAATCATTGTGATGTCGTGTGGTCACTGTCCTAGATCGTAGGGTTACCCTAATATGTCTACGGCCCGTCTACTGCTAACCAGATGGTGCCATGTGATTTATTGGCAATAATACTGAAAAGTTTGCTTATTTCAAGCCTCCTCCTTTTCTCTAAGTGTTTTTGTGTTTTGGAATTGTTATGGTCCCTTTAGTAATCATTGAATAGTATTGTTTGTACATTGATGAAACTACAGTATTGTGGGTTGAAAGTGTGTGCTTCTATGATCCCAGTGAAAGTGTTAAAATTTCAGTTGATACATGTTGCCCACAGCCTGCAGGTTCGGGTGTTAGAATAGGCCCGAGGTATTCCCGTCTGCCGTAAGAGGTAACTTGAAGGAGTCAGCCACATAGACTTGGTTCCCTGTATGAGTTTGACCTCACTCTTTGCAAATTCTTCACCCCCGTGGAAGACATTGAGAAGGTTCAGAGAAGGGCAGCTTATTTTGTTTTATCACGTTACGGGAGGGGGGGGGGGAAAGCGTCACGGAAATGTTGCACGAATTGGGGTGGAAATCATCATTAAAAGAAAAACGTTATTCATTGCGGCGTGATCTGTTTGCGAAGTTTCAATCACCGACTTTTAGTTCTGAATGTGAAAATACTTTGCTAGCACCCACCTACTTAGGGAGACATGACCATCCCAATAAAATAAGAGAAATCAGATCGAAAACGGAACGATTTAGGTGTTCTTTCTTCCCGCTCGCTATTAGAGAATGGAACGGTAGAGAAAAGTTATGAAAGTGGTTAATGAACCCTCTGCCAGGCACTGAAATGTGATTTGCAGATTATCGATGTAGATGTAGAACTGCAGGCTATTTGACAAAGGACACCTCACCTGGTGAAGCAAGTATTTACTTTGCACCAAGGCCTTAGGCACCCATTGTAACTGCATCCTATATCCAACCATTGTGCATTGTCTCCACCTTCATCCTGTATCATAATGGTTTTCATAGCACTGAAATTTGGTCCCATAAGATTACAAACATTTGAACATTTTGAACGTAGCCTTCAATAACCACCACTGTAACCCATACACTGCAAGGGAGTTGGGGGGGGGGGGGGGGGGGCGCTCATCATGTACCCTCTTCCCCCTCGGGGGCCCACAGCTCTTTTGTGGGTACGTGTGTGGTGCGCACGGGGCCCCGAGCCGAAGCAGCCATTTTTCCGTCCCAGGCTGCTTCACTTTCTGTCCCGGTTCATGCCTTCACCCGGAGACGGGCGTCCATTGCGAGTCAAGGTGGTTTCCTGTCCTAATTTGTATTTTTCCTTGGTTTCTTCCTTTCTTAACCTTGCTTATGTCTTTCTCTCCTTGCTGTATTTTCCTAGCCTTCCTCTCCTCCTCATTAGTCTCCGCTACGGCATTTGAGACATTTCTTTCTCTTCACTTCCTCTATTCTTCTTCTTCCCTCCCTGTGCATGTCTGAAGGCCGACCCACGCATTATCATGCGTAGCAGGTGACTGGGTAACGCGTAATTCCCTGCCCCAGGTAGACAAGTAGGGCACGTATGTACCCCCTGGTGAAGGCCAGGCCCAGGGAGGGGTGATTACCCGAGCTGATACCTTCCAAACATGCCGATTGGTCCCTCCATCTGTTCTCGGGAGGTGTGAACAATCACCTAAGGCAGGTAAGCCCTCAGAGAGGGCCCCACTAGGAAGGAGCGTGCTATCGGAGGCGCCGGTAATCACTGGGGACACTTCCGCAATGACTTCCTTCTCTTCTACTGTGACTTTGACCTAAAAAAGAAAGATCAGTTCACCTCAGCATAAGAAAACTTCGCCCAGTCTTCCGAAATTCCTAGTTGTTTCTCGAACCGACGGTAAAGATTTCACTTCTGTAAATCCTTTTGTCATTCAGAAAGGTGTTGATGCGATTCCTGGCCTTGTTAAGACCTGTTCATGTCAGCGCAATGGAACATTTTCGCTGGAAGTGGACAGTGCCTTCCAGGCGCAAAAACTAATACGGACTACATTGCTACACACGTTTCCTGTCCAGGTAGAAGTGCATAGCAGGCTCAACTCATCACGGGGGTAGTTTTCGCGAGATCCCTTGACGGGATGTCTGACGAAGAAATAGAAAACTATATGTCCGATCAGGGTGTAACAGCCGTGCATAGGGTGTTGAAATGGTCGACAACCAGCTGACACCAACTCGTGCTGTGTTTTTGACGTTCGACAGAGTTGAACTTCCGTCCAAGGTCAAAGCAGGGTATGAAGTTACCTCCGTACGCCCTTATGTACCAAATCCAACGGGCTGTTTCCAATGCCAGAAATACAACCACACCCGTCAATCTTGCCCTAATACAGCAAAATGTGTCGCTTGTGGTAGGGACGCCCACCTCTGTCCCCTCACCATGCAGCTTCCTCTAGGGACTGCCCTGTTTATAAGGATGAAAAGGCCATTCAGCAAATGCAGGTTACAGAAAAGGTCTCAGCATCTGTTGGTGAATTGAAAGCCCACTGTCCTTCCATTGGGCACATACAGTAAGGTCCTCACCTCCACTCGACCTACTAAGGATGCCGGTACGCAGACCTGTGATTTCACTTTCACTGACACAGTTGTGCGATCGGCCAGCCCGATGATTGCCCATTCCATGTCCCCGCTACCTCCTGCTGCTTCTAAAGTTCAGTCTTCGTCAACCTCTAATAAACCGCGGGCACCTAAACAAGCTGCCCGGACTTCGAGAAAGGAACCTGTCCGTGAAGATTTTCTACGTACTCAGGCTTCTCAGCCGTCAACTGCCTCCTCTCACCGTCACTCTTCCAGAAGAGGCATGACTCATCCGTCACACCGTCGAACAGTAGTCGGACCTGATCATCTTCTGTCTCACTGAGACACACTACTGTTAGCCGGGCAACTGGCAGTTTACCGGCAGCAAAAGCTGCCCCTCCTGATCAACTCGGGAAGGTGGCAGATGCATCAGTTGAACCCATGGAACACGATTCTCTGCCTCTAAATAGTGATAGTAGTGCTCCCTTGAAGTCCTGTCCTCAGCGGCCATCGAGGTGACCCCGCCTGCTTGTTCCTTTTTATGCTCTTCTTCTCTCATTTTTTATCATGGCGCTCCTTCAATGGAATATTCACGGCATTCATTTCAATCGGGAGGAATTAAAACTACTACTTCAATTGCACTGTTCGCTTCTAGTTTGTCTCCAAGAAACTATATTAGATCCATGTGATCATGCAGACTTCCCCCACTACACAACTGTGCGTTTCGACCTGCCACCTGTTTAAGGTACCCTAGCCCATGGAGGGGTTCTGATGCTGATTCGGGAAGACGTCTATTACCATCCCATTTCATTGCATACTCACCTACAGGCAGTTGCTGTCCGCATCACTCTATCCACCTTTTCCTTTTCCCTCTGTAATATCTATTCGCCATCGTCATCCGCCCTTACTAGGGCAGATGTGCTACACCTTGTTGACCAGCTCCCTTCACCTTTCGTGTTGGTAGGCGACTTCAATGCCCACCACCCCCTATGGCGCTCTCCGGTACCTTGTCCGAGAGGCTCCCTTTTGGTGGACCTTTTCCAACACCTCAATCTTGGCTGCCTCAACACTGGTGCACCAACCTTCCTTTCCGACCACTTATTCCCATATAGACCTCATGATATGCACTCCTCAGCTTGCCAGTCGGTTTGAGTGGTATGCACTTTCTGACACATACTCGAGTGACCATTTCCCTTGTGTCATCCACTTCCTGCATCATTCCCCATCTCCTCGTCCCACCAGTTGGAACATCTCTAAAGCCGACTGGGGGCTTTATTCTTCCAGGGCTCTTTTTCACGATCAGAATTTTTCCAGCTGTGACAGTTAGGTCAAATACCTCACAGAGGTTATTCTCCCAGCTGCCGAACATTCCATACCTCATACATCCTCTTCTCCACGTCGCATCCCAGTCCCTTGGTGGACTGCAGCCTGCTGCGACGCTCTTAGAGCCTTTACGCACCTTCCGCCGCCACCCAATGTTGGAGACTAGTATCAATTATAAACAACTGCGAGCACAATGTCGTTATGTTATAAACGACAGCAAAAAACCTTGCTGGACTGCTTTTACCAATTCTTGTAACTGCTTTACTCCCTCCTCGGCTGTCTTGGGTGGCCTACGCCGTTTATCCAGCATCAAGGTCCACTCCCCGATTTCTGGCCTGACCGTTGAGAAGGCAGTCCTTGTGGACCCCGCTGATGTTTCCAACACATTGGGCCGCTCCTTTGCGGAGGTTTCGAGCTCTACCCATTACCACCCAGCCTTTCTCCCTCGCAAACAGCTAGAGGAGGCACAGCCGCCTTCTTTCCACTCTTTTAATCGTGAAAGTTATAATGTCTCCTTCATCATGCAGGAGCTAGACTGTGCTCTCGCCCTGTCCCGATCTTCTGCTCCCGAGCCCAATTTCATCCATATTGAGATGCTGAAGAACCTTTCTCTTGCGGGCAAGTGTTTCCTACGTAGCACCTATAATCGCATATGGACTGAAGGTCAGGTTCCCACAAGTTGGCGTGATGCCATTGTTGTCCCCATCCCCAAACCAGGGAAGTACAAACATCTTCCATCCAGTTACCGCTCCATTTCTCTTACTAGCTGGGTCTGTAAGGTGATGGAACACATGGTTAACGCTTGGTTGGTCTGGCTCCTCGAATCTCGACGCCTCCTGACTAATATTCAGTGTGGTTTCGTAGACATCGCTCTGCTGCTGATCAACTCGTCACCTTGTCGACCTTTGTTATGAATAACTTTCTAAGGAAGCGTCAAACGGTAGCAGTGTTCTTCAACTTGGAGAAGGCTTATGATACCTGTTGGGGAGCGGGCATTCTCCGCACATTGCAGACATGGGGCCTTCATGGCCGCCTCCCTCTCTTTATTCAAGCGTTTTTGGCAGATCACAAGTTCTGGGTATGGGTGGGCTCTGTTTTGTCAGATACCTATCGCTAGGAGAATGGGGTGCCACAGGGCTCTGTCTTGAGAGTGGCTCTTTTTTGCCATTGCAATCAATCTGATCGTAGACCGCCTTTCAGCCGACGTTTCCGGATCCCTTTTTGTAGATGATTTTGCAATTTACTGCAGCGCCCGGCGTGTCTCTTGGAGCGTTGTCTTCAATGCTGTCTTGACCGCCTACATTCCTGGAGCATTGCGAACGGCTTCCGCTTCTCCACTGAGAAAACGGTGTGCATAAACTTGTGGACATACAAGGAATTTCTTCCACCATCTCTACATCTCGGCCCCGTTCCTCTCCCATTCATGGAGACAACAAAATTCTTGGGGCTAATGTTGGATCGTAAACTTTGCTGATCCCCACACATGTCTTACATGGCTGCCCATTGTGGCACATCATGGGGAGCTGATCGTACTGTCCTGCTTCACCTTTACCAGGCCATTGTTCAGTCGAAGCTCCACTACGGAAGCCTTTTATACTCTTCTGCACGGCCGTCGCTTCTCAGCCGTCTCAACTCCATTCACCATTGGGGATTACACCTGGCGACCGGTGCATTTTAAATCAGCCCTGTTGAAAGTCTTTATGTCGAAGCTGTTGTATTACCCTTGACCACTCGGCGTGACATACTCTTGCGACAGTACGCATGCCGACTGTTGTCGATGCCCAACCATCCATCTTACCCATTATTTTTTGACGACTCACTCGATAGCCAATATCAGTCTACGATAGCCTTGTTTTCACCTGAAGTTTGGTTTCGCCGCCTGCTTCAGCGGCTCGATTTTACCCTTCCTTCCACCTTTAGGTTGAGCAAGAGCCCAGTGGCATCTGGCCCAGGTTCACACTCATCTTGAACTTAGTTCCCTCCCCAAGGAGATCACTCCATATTTGGTATATCTCTCAAGGTGTGTCGAACTCCGTTTGCTGCTCGATAATGCCATATTTATCTACACTGATGGTTCCAAGAACATTGACGGTGTCGGATCTGCCTTCGTAGTCGGGGACAACCTGTTCCAATACAAGCTCCCTGACCGGTGCTCACATTTCACGGCTGAGCTTTTTGCCCTCCACCAGGCTTTTTTATACATTCGCTGTCGCCGCCATCCGTTTTATGCCATCTGTTCTGACTCCCTTAGTGCCCTGCAGAGTCTTAAGGACCCCTTCTCAACCCATCCTGTCATGTATTGAACCCAATTCTCCCTTCAGTTGCTAGCAGACAATGGCTTTCACGTTTGTTTTCTGTGGGTCCCTGGCCACGTAGGTGTGCCACGGAGTGAAACTGCCGACATTGCAGCCAAGGCAGCAGCTCTTTTGCCTTGCATGGCTACTTTTTGCGTCCCATCAGACGATGTACAACGGGCTCTTCGCTGCTGTATTGTGTCATCCTGGCACAGTTCGTGGTTCTCACTCCATGAGAATAAATTGAGAACCGTAAACCCGATTCCGACCACTTGGAGAACCTCCTCACGCCCCTTTCGGCGAGAGGAGGTCGTCCTGGCCCGGTTGCTGATCGGTCACTGCCGATTCAGCCACCGTCATTTGCTAACCGCTGACCCTGCACCATTGTGCTCCTGTGGTGAATTTCTGATGGTACGACATGTTTTACTGTCTTGTCCTAATTGTAATCATCTCCGTGCAGCCCTTAACTTGCCGTCTACTCTTGCGGAACTTGTAGCTGATGACACACAAGCAGCTGCTCGAGTTTTGCGTTTTATAAACATGGCCAATTTATCGAAGGATATTTAACCCTTATAATTGTTTTTCTCTCTTGTTTTTAGCTATCCCTTGATACTCTGTCAGTTACAAATTTTTTCGCGATCTAGCGAATCTCTGTTCCGATCTGGGTGCTAATGACCTGAGAAGTTGTACGCCCTAAAACCACAAAAAATATCATATACCCACTTGTTTAGAGACCCCCCTGACAACACAGTTATAAAATTGCTGATGCCTTATCTGGGAATTTCTCATGCATGCCAAGAGTAGATGACTGTGTATTTGGGGCATCAGAATTCCTGGCAACAACCACCCTGCCAGGTGGCCTTTGCTGTGGCTGGTTGGTGCCGTGAGGAGAGCACGTGGTCAGAGCGGTTGCAATTGGGGTGGACGATCCACAATGAAAGTCAAAAACCAGTAATGCCAGCAGTGGATCAGCCACTGGCACCTCTAAGAGAGGAAAATATGCATTCAATGCACAGAAATGCAACCCCAAACCATTCCCCTCCTTGGCTATGCCATGGGAGCAACATTGGGCTAGAGATTGGGATGATCAATACTCTCTCAAATTTCTTGTGCATTAAAGAATAGGTGGGAAACTTTTTATATCCACAAATCCTATTTTTCTTTATGGAGAACCTTGAAGACAAATTTGGAGAAATGGCTGGCATGTCTAAAAAGAGGCAGTATCATCTGTGGGCAGCGCTGACATCCCTCGTTGCTAGGCATAGATAAGACTCTGGACAAACTGTCCTACACAGAAGCAAAGAAATAGATGAGAGACTCCACCAGTGCAAATGGTCTCATAGTTTGCCACAGTCAAGTTGTTGACACCTTCTTCAGGGATGACGTTCTTGATGTATCAGCTACTGTGGTCTCTCAGGGCTGCCCCCAACTGCTGGGGACACCAGTCACCATCTTATCCAGCCCGTCTAGCTTGATAGGGGTCCCTATGGTACTACCTTCAGAGATTTCAGCAAAACAGAGGATCCCAACTGCTGGATGAAAAAAGCACACACTGCTGGTCGAAGGGCTTCCTGATTGTTGTAGGTACCTGAAGTCACTGCAGGAAGTAGAATAAACATAATAAAAAATGATTGTTGTGGTTTCTATGCCACAACTCCAGACACATTCTGCTTCTGAGGATGAGGTGGAGATCTTTGTGCACCTCGAGGACAGTCATTGAATTGCAGTACCAATGGTCCTCGATTCTGCTAGATTTCAAATGGTAGCATTGAGTGATTCTGACGAATGAACTGTCTTCACAATGTACTTCTGTCCTCTTGCAAAACTGACAATTTAATTCTCCAGTGGAATTGTGGTGGTTGTTTTTTTACCCTCACTTGGCTGAGCTACAACTTCTTCTCAGTATTTCACTTGCAGGAGTTTTGCTTCCCCGCAGTGCAGACCCTGAGCCTGCATGGCTGTTGGAGTTAATATAGGAGTCCTGCCGACTACAATAGTGCGTCAGATGGTGTATGTATATATGTTCTTGCTTCTGTCCACAGTATGTTTGTGCCTCTTCAATCATTTTTAGAGGCTGGTCAGAGTAAGGACCACAGTCCACGAAATTTATGATAATGTTAACTTTCTCACTTGTAGTTCGATGTAGAAGAGGGCTATTTCACTTTAATAGGTAGGTATACTAGTAATTGACATCAGAACGTCTTGATCTTCCTTTATTTATGCAGTTATTTACGTCGGCCTGCAGAAATCTCATTATCAGTTTTTGTGCCAGCGTTATTTTTCAAAATGTAATTACTACTCTAGATAGTTCTGAAAAGTTAAAGCTTTCTTTCGTGAGGTAGGCAATGCAGATGCAAGGCTTTGTTTACTTGTACGGCGAGTTTCTACCAAACATGGAGTTTTTTGGAGCTTGTAAGTGAAAACATAAAGAACAGTGAATGTATTAGTAATAATGTAAGTGAGCGTTTGGGGCCTATAAGTAAACCTGGCCTATGAATGTAAAAAAAAAAAAAAAACATTGATTCTATCAACCATAAAACAAATGATGGTATAGTGTGTGCAAATTCTGGTAATAGAAATAATGTAGGCCTAATGGTAAAGAATCACAGCAAGTGCACCCAAAAAGAGAAAAGTGTTATAAACCTACAAGAAAGATTATAAAAAAGAGTGGTCGTGTGTTGTTCAGTCAGAAAAATCCAATTATTACATATTTTCTGTACGGACTGTTCATGTCACGTCAGTATTTCGCATGACAGGCGCAACTATTGCCAAAGACATGTTGCTGGCAAAGCGTATATTAACAATTGTAAACTTAGAAAATCCAGTCATTCAATAACGACATTTGTCAAACCATCAACAGAAGAAAACAGTGTAGCAAAATCAGAGTTACTATTTACAACTTTTAAATTGAACATAATTTACATTTTAGTTATTCTGACCATGCTGCGACTCTTTACAGAAAGATGTTTGTAGATTGCAATATAGCTAAAAAATATAGGTGTGCAAGGACAAATAATGGTGCTCTGTTGAAAAGTTTAGCTAAGTCAAGCCAAAGTAATATAACTAACTAAAAACAGGACTGTTTCCTTTAGCAACTGATGGGAGTACAGACACTAAAGTAGTGATCATGTAAAGTTATATCCAATAGAAGTTTCTTATTTTAATTGTGAATTGCATAAAATTTCTACAGTAGTTTTGGCAATGCAAGAATCTAACATTAATACAGGGGAAGGTATTTTTCATGTTATAAACAATCAGTTTCAAAAATCTTATATTCCATGAGTTAATTGCTTAGCTCTTTACTGTGATAACACAAGCACCATGACTGGTCATGTAGAAGGTGTTCATTAGAGAAGTTCAAGCATTGATTCATCTACAATGATCGGAACTACGTCCATCTGCGGCTGCGCCTCTCCCACCACAATGGAGTTATCCTGCTGGCTACCGACAGCATCTCTCCCCGAGTTGTCATTGCGCCAACGTTGTGGCCTGCTGTCCTACATCTTCTACACCAGGGACACTGGGGCATCTCTAGGATGAAGAATCGCATTAGATAGCACATCTACTGGCCTGGACTCGATGTGAAAATGGCGCACATGGTGGCTGCTTGTCAGAAATGTGTGGCGCAAGCACTTGCACCCAAGTCCTCGTTTTCTCCAAGGCCCACACCTGAAAAACCATGGGACCGAATTCATATAGATTTTGCTGGACCTTCATCGACATGTATTGGCTCCTAGGCATTGACACCTATTCCAATTTTCCTTTTGTGCTACTCTGTGCTTCGCCAACCAAAGCTGCTACCACCATGGCTTTGGCCAAAATCTTTGCCCTGGAAGGCTTACCAACTACCATTATTTCTGATAATGGGCCTCAATTCACCTCCTCCTAATTTCCTGACTTTTGCGCCCAGAGGACACTGCACCACTGTTCCACCCCCAGTCCAATGGGAAAGTGGGACATTTGGTCCGTACCTTTAAACCCCAAATGAAGAAACATCTCACATCCTCTTCCACTGATGACGCGCTCCTGCAATTCCTAGCATCATATTGCTTCACTTCGTTTGGAGACCATAGCCTGGCAGAGCTTTTGCATGGACACCAACCTCGTACTCACCTCCACCTCCTCACCTCCCCCCCCCCCCACACACACACACACCTTCTGAAGGCACTATCAGTACTCAAGGAAGAATTGAAGAATTGCAGAGGGCACTCCTGTGTGCAAGCGAGGCTGCGGAAAGCAACCAAATTGGTCACAAGGCCATGTTGTAGCATGGAAGGGCCGGCGATTGTACACAGACAGCAGCACTCCTGCAGGAGAGGTGTCTTGCTACATTGACCAACTTTGCCCAAGACTCACCACAGTACCGGTACAGCCCGTCTCGGAGGACTTGAATATGGATATGGACACGGACCTCCCTACAATGAGAAATCAAACTGACACATCCGACATCCTAGTGCATTGGATACCACCACAACAAATGGAACAAGACAACCAAGAGGCTTACCTACATCTTTCACATATGCACCATCACACAGCTCACCACCCAAGTCACCCATAATTTCATCATAAGCCTGAACAGGACATTATAGACCGTATGGGAAGGTACCTACTAGAACATTCGCAGGACTGATGACCCCGTAGTTAAGTCCCATAGACTTTACATACATTTGAACATTTATAACATTCGCAAACAGTGACGAAGAAAAGATGGACATAGGCTTACTACAAGAAGTGAGTGAAAAACAAAAAGCGGGGAGAAATGTATATCAAGTGTGTGAATTCAAATGATGTGCCACACCCGTTGGCACTGCAGTATGAGTGTGAAAGTTGACGAGTGCCACGGTCCATTGTCTGTAACGAGGGTAACAGGCAGCCCTTCCATGGGGAAGATCTTCGAGAGTGCTGCAATCGTCACAGAGGAAGACAGGTGTGTGCAGTGTGCAACAAAATGAAACTTTGAATACGCTTCCACAACAAGGAGCCAGTAAGAGTTCAAAAAGGGTCCCGCATAGTCCACATGTACATGTTCCCAGGCTGAGGTGGGTTGAGATCATGGTGTGGCTGAAGGGGGGGGGGGGGGGGAGGCGCCTGCTGTGTGTCACATGTGTCTCATGCATTTACTAATCGTACAATGACAGTGTCCATAGCTGTCCAGAAAACACGACGCCGCACCAATGCTTTAGTACGGACGATGCTCCAGTGGTCCACGCACAAGAGGCGAACCACCTCACGTCGGAGAACACTAGTAGGACTACCTTTATGCAAAGAAAAGGGCCTGAATAGGAAAAAATTAGGGGAGAGATGGAACCTCTTGCAATAGTCTGTTAGATGGCCTAATTAACATACAAAAGTCCCCGAAGCTCCAGACTGTGGAATTGCGCTTATGACGTCATCAATATAGTGACCTAAAGAAATGTAGTGTAATCTCAGAACAGCTATTAATTCTTACATGATTTACATAAAAAGGTACTTTTTGTGCCAAATTACATAGGAATACCTGAAAAATGTTTACATGGCAATATCGTAAGTATATATAACATTTCTTCAGAGCTATACTAACAAAAACGAAAAAAAAATATAATTTTTTCAACCTTCTTTTAAGTTTCACTATTAATAATTGTGTAATTATGCAACAAAATGATGATTTTTTTTAAATTAATTATGTAGCGCATTCTTAGAGATTTAAAAGAATAGTAGTATGTTTTTCCTGTCACTAAAAATAAAAGAGTAATCTGAAATTATTTACTGTAATGAGTGATTATTCACTAGTCAGACCGCATGTTAGAATTGTAAGCAGATTTTTCTTACAACCTTGCTCAATACTTGGAAATACATGTGAATATTCTCAAAAGATAGTGAAACAACTGTTTCTATAAACATTGCACACATCTCAGCATTTATTTTTACAAAAATAAATAATATATATCTAAATATACAGAGTGCTAATTTGTATTAAAAATTTACTTGATATGGATTCATTCATTTACATATACATATATGTGTGTATGTTTACCAGCTTTACTGCATGGTTAAAGGTGAGATGTAAATTATTTTGTCAAAAAGGAACCATTACTGACAATATTATTTTGTCATTGAATCAATTAATAAGAGTGCACTCTGACGGGCATATAAATAAACAGATTGCACACTGAACGCCAATATGGCGTGTCACACACAAATTAAATTGTTACAATATAAATAGCTGAATGTCTTCAAAAACTAGCTGTTAAAAATATGAATCACATCTTAAACATCTAAATCATATTTCTCATCACACTCCTGCACAGAAGGTTCATCATCATCCTCATCAAAATAGGGGATATTTTAGTTGCTACACCCAGTGCCATTGCAATATCCACATAACACAGAACACTGTAAACCAACACTGTGACAATAAGAATTTTGTTCACATCCAGATTCACACTTGAAAGATATTAACTTTAAGATGAAGTCGGGGCCAGGGGATTATTGAGTTAAAACTGGGCTGAAGAGAACCACCTTTAGAGACCCATCCTCATGAAGTGGGTAGCAACTCTTTGCTCCTCCACTGCTGCACCTCAAGATAAACACATTTTGAATGCACTCTTGCTGTCGCCGATGTTGGATGAAGTTGAGCAAGATCTAGCTGAAAGGTGATTAGACGTGTTGCCACAGCTTTTAAGAAACACTTATATCTAAGACTATTTAATGATGTTGTTCCTTTAGGTGCACCATACAATGCTAACAGAAATTGCTCTCCAGCTTCAGTTACTTCTTGAGCATATGTGTTTTCATTATTGAAAATTGGGAGAAGTTTGAATGTTGTTTTCTTCCCTTGGCTAAACAAGGATGATGTTGTCACATCTGGATACAGCATTCAAAAAAATATACCTTGACATAAATCTCCAAGTGCTTCTTGGAGGGATTTAATATGATAAGTCTGTGAAGGGCCTTTTCCCACAGACGACTTCTGAAAGTAAATGGGTATGTTGCCAGGAGCAACGACGAGTAAAATTAAATTGACATCTGAACCAACCTCCATAGTTGCCTTCTCCTTTGCCATCTCCATCACTGTTCCAACAATCACTTAATCCCTATCAGCCTATGATTGCCATGTCAAAATATAACCAAATTCCAGATGACTTCTTAAACCAACAATAAATCGTTCATTATTTCCAGAATTGTTCAGAAGTTTTTCTTGGCACATCGTATTTTCTGTAAAGTGGATGACAAGTGACTGACATTTTGGCTGACGTTGTCTGTGCTCTTAGTCAGTATAATACTTTTTAAGTCAAACATTGTGACCAAACAACTCTTCGCAATAAATATTCACCTTCTACAACATAGGCAGAATCTTGAGGAGTTGCGAGATGGTTGTCGCTTGAATACTGTTATCTAATATATCATACAAAATTGGGTTTTCTCATGTAATAATCATCAAAAACGGATTAGGGATGAGTTGTCAGTTCATAGTTTAAGCATTTCTGGAGGTCCTCATCAGTTTTTGCAACACAACTAACTCTAAAGAATAGCTGCATGGTGTTAATAGGTGTAACAATGTCATCATTGACCTTGACAGCGCTAGTCATGTTTGCTAACGTCCACACCTTGTCACTTCAATGTAAATGAACATCTGTGAATGTTTTTGTCCAACAGCAGCTTTTCCGACATTAATTGCATTGTCACAGTTAATAGCCTCACTTGCTATAATACTACTTGACAATGATACGAGCTCAGAATTATTTGTGAGCGGAGAATGTTTGAGGTGAACCACGTCACCACTTTTGTAGAATCGATATTATCACATGCTTATCACGATTTCCTTAGCTCAACGTGTTGGTCAGAGGAGGTTACTTCTATACCACAAAATTTCTCAAAGTGCTGAATGAGCTCTGAACATGCATACTTCCCCTGCACCCATCCATTCAGGGTACTACTCATTATCCCATGGCCATGCATCAGGCCAGCAGATGATTTGAACAATCTCGTCAATACTTCTTCTATCATCATGTCACTCCAATTACCAGCCCACATTCTGTTGCTACATCTAATCGCAAACTGTCCTGTGGTGACAAATTTTTGAAACTCTTGTGGTGTCAGCCTGTCTTCAAGTATTAATATCTGTTCTATGTATAAATGTGGGCACTTTGCATGTGCAAGGTGACCAACTGCATGGAAAAAAAGAAATCATATTTTTCACCATTTCTATGTGCAATCCCCAATCACCTCTGCACTCAGCACGGACAAAAAGCATTATACTGCACACCCAGTTTGGCACTCCCATCACACTTACATTATGTCACTATTCTAGTAAAGCGTGAGCTGCTCCTGAGATAGTCTGGGAAAACTGTATTGCAGAACATGAGTCTGACTAGTGAACACTTACACCTTTTGGGGAAAAAAAATTCAGATAACTCACTTATTATTAATGGTAGAAAAAGTATATTGGTATTACTTTAAAGCTCTAAGAATGCGCTACAAGATTATAGGAATCACTACTCACAGCAAAGAATTTGCCGCTGCAGCAAAAGCACTCCATCGCACACAGAATAATAGTTGCAGAGGGGGTCCGAAGCCCATCGAGGAGGAGACTCTGGCCACCCATACTGAGCATAACACACTACTTGACGCAAAACTGGATCTGACACCACTGCTGCAACGAAGCGGTCAGAAGTGAGGGGGGAATCCCTCAACCGTCTGCTGCGCCTCATCATCAATGTGGAAGCACAGAAGCTCATTGTGATCAAAAGCAGCATCCGGTCCAGTCGGCAGAGGGAACAATGCGTCAGCGTTAGCATGCTACGCTGTAGAGTGGAATGGATCTCATAGTGAAAACGAGAAACAAACAATGCCCAATGCTGAAGCCTGTGTGCAGCTTTGTCCATTAGTGGGGCCGAGGGGTTGAAGACGGACACCAAAGGCTTGTGAATAGTCACTAGATGAAATTTCGTACCTTATAGGAATTTCTTAAGAGCATACACAATTGCCAGGCCTTCTCTTTCTATTTGAGAGTACTTTGACCGGACCGGTGTAAGCGTTTTGGAGGCAAACGTGATGGGACACTCGGAGCCATCAGGAAATCAGTGCGAAAGAACAGAACCCACCCTGTACTGAGATACGTCCGATACCGGGGACGCGTCCTGACCAGGGTGGAATGTCATTAAACATGAGGCAGAAAGTAATTTGTTCTTAAGTGACAATGTCACACGTGGGGGACCACTCAAATTGGGCACCTTTCCATAACAAATCATAGAGAGGACACGGAGTGGGTGCCCCCAGAATAAATTTGTGATGATATGCAATTTTCCCAAGAAGGCCTGCAATTCCTTTACAGACGTAGGGTATGGCAACGCAGTTATGGCACGCATGTGGTCGGTAATGGGGTAAACACCTCGTCTCAATAATTCCAATCCGAGATACTCAATAGTTGGCTGAAAAAATTGGCTTTAGGAAATTGCATTTGAGTCCCTTGTAAGGTTTGCAAATTGTTCACGTGTTCCTCATTAGTGCACCCAGTGATGACAATGTCATCCAAATAGTTGATTCATCCCGAAATCGGGTGTGTAAGTTCCTCTAAAAAGAATTGGAAAATAGCTGGTGCGCTTGCAACCCCAAAGGGAAGACATAAGTATTGATAGATTCCAAGTGGGGTGTGGACTACCAGTTTGCTTTGCGACTCCTCTTCTAACGGCAGTTGTCCACCAGATAATTTTGAGAGCAATCCATCCTCTCGAGGCAGGGGGTATATGTCTATGATAGATTGAGCATTAATTGTGGCCTTAAAGTTGCAGCAAATGAGAAGTTTACTAGAGGGTGTGACAATGACTACCAATAGTTGCAACTGGGCGAATAACACCACCATTTATAAGGCGGTTTTCCTTTTTTATCTCTGCTTTAAGGGCAAATGGATATCTCACATGCCCGGTAGAAACAAGGATGGGCTGTTTGTTTCATGGTAATGTGAACTTGGTGGAAACACAACCCAGTCCTGACAAGAAAAGAGGAGCATATCCAAAACAAAGAGACTCTGAAGGCGGATATGGTACTTGGTCTGATAAATGAACTTCATCGGATATAGAGAACCCTAAGGCTCTAAAAGTATCCATACCAAACAGGTTGGCTGTCACCCCTGTGTCTTAACTGCATCTACACCACGCGGTTCAGAACAGCTACTTCAATGTAAAGCATGGCAGGAGTGTATGTGTGAGTGCCGCAACATTATTAATTTCCATAGCCATATCACGTGCGGGTGGCGCTGGTGCTGAGCGGAATACTGAAGAAATGTGCCCCTTTTTCCTATAGTGCCAACATGTGATCCAACGGTTAGTAGTGGGAAGTGACACATTGTTACAGCATTTGATGAAGCTTATTTTGGTCACTTATGAAAATCCTATCACATTCAGTTTGAAGTGCATAGTCAGTCAAAACAGTGTTTGCAGTGGTTTCAGTTTGTGCTCTTTCTCACGTATGGTTTGGTTACATGAATTTCTTCCACTAAGCATAATCGTGATGTAAGCACTGTTTATCCTTCATTATTAGTTCATACTATAAAGGAAGTACACAGATCCAGTGGCTGTTTGCACAAAAATTGGCAGTCTCTCCGGCATGCTAGCCAAATAGGCTACCAGCAAATCATCTTTGGACCTTGGTATGTTGGCAACTGACCTTTGATCAGTACTATGCAGCCATGTTTTCCATATGTGGGACTCAGAATGGCGCTCTGTAATCTCACCAAATAAACTTTGGAACACAAAGGCACAACATGTGTGGAGGTCCTCCATGCAGGTATTTCATAGATTGTCATCCTCGGCTGGCTCCAAATTGACCATACTTGGCTAACACATGGACATCATCTCCATGATGAGGACCTATCTCAGTGTCAATGTGGGATGAGAGTGACAGTCACCACATGTTGGTGGTATGCCGTAATTTAGCTGCCTTAAGGCACACTTCTAACATGGCTGCCAACTATTACAGATTGTCCATAACTATTAAAGATTTACGGGAAGTTCATTATAATGACAGGAGGGGGGGAAGCACCATTTTACATTTGCCATATTAAAAAAAGATTGGAAAAGGTATTGTGTACATTTTACTAATCATAATGCTACTAATAGTTTTGTAGGTAGTGATGATTTCTTACAGGGTATGTGGCAAAAGTGTTAATGATAGCTCTTTTCACTGAAATCAGTCCCACCTATTCATCCTTCTCCACACCTATGAAATGTACACTCACCCGCCCAAGAGCTACATAAATTCTTTGGTTCCAGCTCAACATTCCACGTGTTGAAACAGGCGGCAGACGTTAACCAGTTAATTTCCGAAGAGATATTGTTTCACCTCATTTTTCATGTATACTTTCTGTTATAGCAGTGTTAAGCAGCTAGAACTAAATGTGACTGATGAAACTTCAGTAATTTGTGACATCTGCCTTTGGTGGTTTAATTTGTCATTTCTGTGAAGACAAGCTCAACACAAGTAGTGATACGAAATCAAATAGTGCAAATGATGGTCAAAGTGAAGTAGAAAAAAAGAATGTTACAGCTCTTGTAGATGTCCCAAGAACAATAGTCATGGATTTACTTACATTGATGGTAGTAAAAAAGGAAGTGGAAAAAACAGGATGATTACAATGAATCAGTGAGTCCTGCAAAACTCTGCCTAATCATTATTTAAAGTTCATACAGTAATACTGTAAAACACCATGGCCTTAGTACAGTGGATGGCATCATAATAAAAAAATTGCAGAACTGGACAGTTACCCCTCATAATTACAAAAATAATTTTTTTCAGGTTTTTCCAACTAACCAAATTCTTTTCATTTAGAATAGTTTTTATTCGTGGAAAATATAATGAACTGAAAGTGTCAGAAATACAGTATGTAATGGTCTAAATCAGGTTTATAATTTTTAAAATTTCTTTATGGTGAGAGCATGTCCCCATCTCCGACACCCGTCGTTTCTCTTTGGTTTGACACATGAATACTGATAGCCTCTTCTCAAGGTTGTCAGTTATGCTTCAATCTTCCTAATTTGTTACCAATCAATTTAGCTGACACTGCCTCATAGGCTGATTCAGTTTTAAATTTTATTTATGAAAGTGGGTTTTATCATGCCATTTGAAGTTTAGCATGTGCCCATTAGCTATCTGTCCTCCTCTCCTAAGACTTTTAGGCTGGACATTTTAATATGTTGTGGAGTCGCTTGTAGTGTAACAGCTAATTTAGCTGTACACAATGGGATTGTCCCACCATGAGATATGCTAAATCATAAACTACACAGCAACTAGAATTCATTTTAGTGTAGAAACGAGCAGTATGGTTTAGTATTGGGAATGATCATAGGTGTAGTTGTTAATATAATATGAAAATATAGTTTGAGTAAAACACCTTTGCTCCCTTATATAAGTGTACATGTTGAGAAATTTGTACTTGATATATAGTACAATAGTAATCTTATAAGGACATATGGTGTACAAAAGTACCTTATGACTGTCTATGAGAGTAAATAACACAATTATTAGTGAAGAACTTGGAAAAGATTTACAGATAAATATTTAACTATGTATTAATAGATTAGAGGCTGTAAGTGATGCGACATCTCATGGCTAAGTGTGGGGATCTGTAGTGTAACAGGTAATTTAGGTGTACACTATGGGATTGTCCCGGTACAAGATGTTTGATTCACCATATATAGATAAGTAGGTATTTAAGGATTTTACTGTTGCCATGCGCTCGTGTGCGCTGATATGTGGGAGCGAGCAGGTGAGGCGGTCCAAAGACAGTCATAGTGGCTGAAGAAGAGGGCGTCGTGCAACATAGCAAAACATAAATGAGCATCAGAAGAGACTGTGTTGACACGGACTCTATACATATATTGTTAAATGAACTCAGTTTTGTCAAAGTAGTTTGTAGTTAAGTTGTTCTTGAGACTTCATCTAGTACTGATCTATGAAATAAATGACAATTTGCGATGTTTTGGCTTCATTGTATTAGGTTTAGATGGTATACCAAACTGTGGCGAATGAAAATTTGTGCCCGGCCGGGATTCAAACCCGGGTTCTGCTTACTAGGCAGACGCGTTGACCACTTCGCCATCGAGGACACAGTGACCAGCCCGACTGCAGAGGACTCTTTCCTGCACGTCTCCCGCCACACACAAATCTCCATTCGCCATGCTGTCTCTATCCTATAACACTGCCTATTTATTCTATAATGCTTGCAGCCACAATACTGTATTCCTGCATCAGGGAGAACAGACCATGAGGTATCGAGATACAATTAATTGTCGTCAGGAGCCCAGCCTTGGCTTGTATACAACTATATATATATATATATATATATATATATATAATTTTTTTTTTTTTTTTTTTTTTTTTTTTTTTTTTTTTTTTTTTTTTTCAGCGTCTGCCTAGTAAGCAGGAGATCCTGGATTCGAATCCCGGCTGGGCACAAATTTTCATTCGCCACAGTTCGGTATTCTATCTAAACCTAATACAGTGCACCATAACATCGCAATCGCAAATTGTGATTTATTTCATTCACTGCTCAAACATGCTGTGCTCTCGCCCCCCCCCCCCCCCCAGCCACCGCTCACACATGCCATGCTCTCGCCCCCCCCCTCCCGCCAGCGCTCACACATGTCGTGCTCTCGCCTACCGCCCCCCCCCCCCTGCCACCGCTCACACATGCCGTGCTCTCGCCTACCCCCTCCTGCCACCGCTCACACATGCCGTGCTCTCGCCTACCCCCCCCCCCCCCCCCCCCCGCCACCGCTCACACATGCCGTGCTCTCGCCTACCCCCACTGCCACCGCTCACACATGCCGTGCTCTCGCCTACCCCCCCTGCCACCGCTCACACATGCTATTCTCTCGACCCACCCGCCACACATGCTACTCTCTCGCCTCCCCTTCCCCACCCATCAACATGTGCCATTCTCTCACCCCCCCTTCACGTGGAAGTCTCTCACCCCCCCCCCCCTCACGTGGAATTCTCCCCCCCTCCCCTCACGTGGAATTCTCTCCCCCCTCCCCTCACGTGGAATTCTCTCCCCCCTCCCCTCACGTGGAATTCTCTCCCCCCTCCCCTCACGTGGAATTCTCTCCCCCCTCCCCTCACGTGGAATTCTCTCCCCCCTCCCCTCACGTGGAATTCTCTCCCCCCTCCCCTCACGTGGAATTCTCTCCCCCCTCCCCTCACGTGGAATTCTCTCCCCCCTCCCCTCACGTGGAATTCTCTCCCCCCTCCCCTCACGTGGAATTCTCTCCCCCCCCTCACGTGGAATTCTCTCCCCCCCCCTCACGTGGAATTCTCTCCCCCCCCCCTCACATGGAATTCTCTCCCCCCCCTCACGTGGAATTCCCCCCCTCACGTGGAATTCTTCCCCCCCCCTCACGTGGAATTCTTCCCCCCCCCTCACGTGGAATTCCCCCCCTCACGTGGAATTCTTCCCCCCCCTCACGTGGAATTCTTCCCCCCCCCTCA
Organism: Locusta migratoria; assembly: GCA_026315105.1. Lineage (NCBI taxonomy): Eukaryota > Metazoa > Arthropoda > Insecta > Orthoptera > Acrididae > Locusta > Locusta migratoria. Next base: position 385,344,637 of record CM048749.1, read on the forward strand.
CGTGGAATTCTCCCCCCCCCCTCACGTGGAATTCTCTCCCCCCCCTCACATGGAATTCTCTCCCCCCCTCACGTGGAATTCTCTCCCCCCCTCACGTGGAATTCTCTCCCCCCCCTCACGTGGAATTTTCTCTCCCCCCACTCACGTGGAATTTTCTCTCCCCCCCCACTCACGTGGAATTTTCTCTCCCCCCCCCCCTCACGTGTAATTTTCTCCCCCCCCCCGCTCACGTGGAATTTTCTTCCCCCTCGCTCACGTGGAATTCCCTCCCCCCTCTCCCCCCCTCACGTGGAATTCCCTCCCCCCCTCACGTGGAATTCTCCCCCCCCCCCTCACGTGCCATTCTCTCACCCCCCCTTCGCCGCCGCACGCTTCTCCTCCCCCCCCTGCCACCGCCGCACGCTTCTCCTCCCCCCCTGCCACCGCCGCACGCTTCTGCTCCCCCCCTGCCACTGCCGCACCCTTCTGCTCCCCCCCTGCCACTGCCTCACCCTTCTGCTCCCCCCTGCCACTGCCGCACCCTTCTGCTCCCCCCCTGCCACCGCCGCACGCTTCTGCTTACACCCCCCCCCCGCCGCACGCTTCTGCTTACACCCCTCCCCCCCGCTGCATGCCTCTGCTTACACCCCCCCCTACCCTATGCTTCTACTCCTGCCCCCCTCCGCACGCTCCTGCTCCTCCCCCCTCCACACACTCCTGCTCCTCCCCATGCTCCTGCTCCTCCCCACGCTCCTGTCCCCCCCACCCCCCACACACACACACTCCTGTTCCTCCCCCTGCCCCTCCGCACCCTTCTGCTGCCCACCTCCGCCCAACCCCCGCACTTTCTTCTGCCCACCACTCTGTGTTTGTCCCACCTCATACCAGTCAGTGTTGCTGTTGCTTCTACCCTCCCTCCCAAGAACCCGTCTGTTTTGCTGTTGGTACCACCAACTGCCCCTACCCAGACCCATCTGTGTTGCTGTTGTTCCTCACTCCTCCCAAGAGCCATCTGTGTTGATGTTGTTTCCCGACCCATCATTCCTCCCCCCTCCCTGTCTGTGTGCGTGCGGTGTGTGCGTTCACTCGCGCCCGTAGACCCTGTGTGTATCTGTCCCCAAAACCCCACCCCGGCCGTTACCCTTGTAAACTCCGTGTAACTGTGTCCTTCCGTCCCCCTCCATACCCCTGTTATAAAATTCAATTTAGAATTCTGAGTACTTTTGAAGAGTACTGAAATTGTACACATCAACAGTTATCATTGTTTCTCCCCAAGGAGTTGAAATTTGCCATCAGAAAATACTATGAACCAAGCCAATTCCCCTTTGTGTCAGGAGTTGGAAAGTGACATGTCTGAACTCATAGTAATAGACAAATTTAAAATGCATAAACTTAGAGATACAAGAAAGAAAAAAGTAAATATTCATTTTATTGCACCTGAAAAACATTCAGCTAGAGCTTTCACTGTCAGAATATGAAAAAATGTATGTAAAATATAATACTGATTCCTTACTGTATGCTTTGTACTATCTTTCAATTATGAAACCTCATTAACTGAAACTGGTATTACACATTTCTAAGAATTGTTCTCTTTTTTTCCCCCCCCAGTTTGCCAACAGGATTGTCAATGGGTCGATCAAATATAAAGCAAGTAGCTGAGAAGCGACGAGTAGATATTGAACGCTTCCTGAAGTCCTTATTTGAGATGGCTGATGAAATATCTCATTCTGATTTAGTTTATACATTTTTTCATCCTCTCCTGAGAGATCAACAAGAGGCAGATATTCGTGCAAGAAAGGTGAAAGGTATGCGTGGCTGTCCATGTTACATTTTCTTAACACAAAAGGTGACAGGTCAAGCACTATATGTACAATAATTGTGAATTTTTTGTTGCAGCAGAGCCTAGAGCACGTCGAGAAGATAGGGGTGAAACTGGGAGAGTCAGAGGGCAGTTGAAGCTCTCCCTGCATTATCAGCGTGGTGTTTTTATGGTGATGGTTTACCATGCCAGAGATTTGCCATTGGTTGCTGGGGGTCAGGAACCATCTACTTATGTCAAAGTATATTTGCTTCCTGATCACAATAAGGCTACTAAAAGGAAAACAAAGGTTGTTAGGCGAACATGCCATCCATCATTTATGGAGATGGTGAGTTTTCTTATTATATATTTTTGTAAACTGTATTCAGATGTCCCAACCTCTATGCTTTCATCAAATGTCTACCTTGTTGTGTTAGCATGTGTATGTGTGTGTGTGCTTGTTTACCTTTCCTTTTTTCCCCTTAAGGTAAGTCCTTCCACTCCGGGAATTTCTTTTTCCACTTCCTCTTTTCTTGAAGAAGCTACCAGCGGTGGCAAAAGCTTGGGGTGTGTGTGTGTGTGTGTGTGTGTGTGTGTGTGTGTGTGTGTGTGTGTGTGTGTGTGTGTGTGATTTTATTTGTCTGTCGATGGGCCTGTGCTTTGGGTAAGTCATCTGCTTCATATGTATTTTTTTATTTTATTTTTATTTATTTATATTTCTTTTCACATTTCAATGCTCTGATCGTTTTCTAGTATGCTACGTTCATTTTTATATTAGACGTTCTTATATTTCTTTTTTGCATCGAGATTTTTCTTGCTACTGTTAGTTTGGGTTTTATATCCTCTCTACTTTAGCCACTGCCAGTTGCTAATAACTGTCTAAATGGCAAAATTCATATACTGCTTTTAAGTGTCTTATTTCTTAAACAAATCCTATTGGCATATTGTGACTTCATTTGACTACTTTCCATTACCTTTGTTTTAATTTTGTTGAAGTTCATTATTGACTTGTTTCCAATATGTCCATTTCTTTCAAATGATTTCATAAGTCTTTTCCTGTGTTCCTCCAGAATCCAAACAGAGCTCTCTTGAGCTCATTCTACCAGTTTCCCCATTTCTCTGTGAATAATGCATATTAGCATTTTGCACTTACAACTTAATAACCTTATGATTCGAAAATAATTAGATCCCTCAACATATGTTTTCCTTGGAATCTAAGTTATAGTATTTCATTTAAGTTATAGTATTTCATTCCTCTTGTGTCTTGAAGGATTTATTTTTATTCTTTAACTGATTGGTTTTATTCATAATTCAAATGCACTACGATGTTATACAGTAGTGTCCGATAGAACAGAAGCTGAAATTCTAAATTGTAATTGGCCTTGTTGAGGTTTGTTGCTTATTTCAGTCTGGATGCACCAGGGGATCAAACCTCTGGCAGGGATTCAGGGCCTGCTGCAAGCCATGAAGTACAGTGGTTGATGCAAGACGACATACCACAGATAAGGTTGGATGGGATATGTGCTTGCATAATCCTTGCAGATGAGTTAATCCCATGTGTCTGAGCGGTGTAGTTGCAAAGATTGCATGAGGAATGAATCCCTGGACCCAAACAAATTTTCATGTTTGTTGTAAGATTACAACAGCTGTGAGCCGCTGAGACAGGAAAACCCCATTTCAAATCTATATTTACAACAGTTGCTGTATCACATAGCGAGATATTGTTTTGGACTTGTTCAGAAAGAACAGATGCCTCAGTTCTAACTTTTTCTGTGGAGTGGAGTGACCTCTTCTGACGATTTTCCATTAGATTTTCTCAACCAATTAGGCCCTGCATTCTCTCTTTGTAGAAAGAGTGCAACAGTTTTCCCAACTTTCTCCAAATTATAATATTAAACTGAAGTGTTTCTTCACTATCTCCTACTATTTTTCTTATTATGTAGTTTCCTCACTCAGTATTGAAGAAATTAAAAATGCAACCTACTAAAATTGTATGCTCGAGGAATTTGTACGACATCTAGTTAAGGGTTTCTTTTAATGTCTGTCTGATGTTGTTCGATTTAGAGGACAGTAAAATCAGTTGATTAATTGTTCTAATGTGAGTTACATATATATGAGTTTGTAGTTGTATTCATTTTGTTCATTAACTTGTATGCTTGTTGTTTATAAACATTGTACATTTTGGACAGACCATTGACACGTAATATTTTAAGATTCTCATTTTCATATATTGCCCCAACTGTTGTAGTAAATGGCTTATTTGATTATGATGTTCCTGTCAAGATCTCATAATTTTGGATAAAGAAAAGAAAAGTAGATTCCACGTGCATTCTGAACTTCTAGTTCAGATCGGGCAATGTACAGTCTTCCAAGCAGTCAGTGAGATCTGTCTTAAGGTTACTACTACATTGCTGGCCATAAGACACAATCCAATGCTGAAAATGGAGTGGAATGAAACTGAGACCCAATTAGCAAGGCTAGCTGTCTTTGCAACATCTGCCAATGTCCAAAATTAATTGAAAACCATTAAATATACCAGACCACAGGATTCTTTCATGTTGGCATGGCCAACAATATGCAGCAGACTGCTAACTCTGCTCTTAATTGCTCACAAGATGACTACCTCCATGAGGTAAACAGTTCCTCCAAGGCTGTCCATATAATGCACACTTAATTCTTCCTCTGCTTCATAATAGTGACCAGTGCCTCATACCATACTTTATAAGACGTTTAGTGGTGGCTTTTTGGTCTCATTCCCAGATCAGCCCACAACTTGCCAGTCATATTAAGTTGACCACTCGATACTGCATCACCTTCAGTGCTATTTTCAGTGATCATATGAATTTAGTAGACAGTTCCAAACTGTACTTATAGCTATTTTAGACAGCAGCCAAGTCTTCCTTCAAGACTCTCAATGGCTCAGTTTATAACCACTTTTACTACTGAAATCTCCACAGGTACCTAGATCTAGGAAAGACAATAGGAAGTAAAAGAATTATGTCAGAAGTTTTTTTTACAACTAAAGAGTAGGAAATATAAACTAAATTAAGATTACTGCACTAGCTGGTGATTGTAATTTCAGTGGCATCTTTCATTACACAGTCTCAGAAACCGTTAGTGTGAACCCCAATGAAGGTTTCATCAAATGTGTTTCAGTGCCCATTTTTAGCTGCCTGCTGAAACTACACACATTCAAATTAGTCTTCAGACACCTGACGAAAATGAAAATTTGGCAATTATTGAGATCAGTTAAAGATGCAGAAGGCCTTAAAATACCTGGCACCTACAAGATACTGTGTGTGTGTGTGTGTGTGTGTGTGTGTGTGTGTGTGTGTGGCCAGTCATATATCAGACAAACAGTATAAACGTAGAAAAATGCAGGAAGGAACATGAGAGGATTTATTGTTTACAGTACACTGAGAAAGCTGTTTTATCTGAGAATGATTTAGAAAACAGCCACTGAATTAAATTTGATGAAACCTCCATTTTGGCTCACACTTACAGCTTCTGGGATTGTGTAATTAAGAAACCCATCAATATGGTGGCTTTCAGCTCAGCACAGTATGGGATCTAACAATCATAAGCTGAAAGTGGGTGCACAAAAACCAAATAAATGCATGTCCATATATGGCGTTGTCATAGCTGGTTTCTGCAAGCGTATATAAGGGAATTCTTACAGCCTCCATACAGACTTATCATTTGGCCAACAAGTCATGGAGTTTCAGCAATATGATGTAGACATAAGCCCGTGAACTTTTTATTCTAAATTGGATTAGATGTACCTTTCATTGCAGTTGATAAAAATTGAAGAGATCCTCTTCGATGTAGAGCATGTCAATAAATGCTTACAAAATGAGATCAAATGTGTTAATGTACCTTCCGCAAATCTCAAATATAATTGCCCTTGTGGATGTGGGATCATTCAGAAAAAAAATCTTAGTAATATGTCTTATGTCCTTTAAAGTGTAAATATTCTTAAGTACTAAATGTTGAATATTCTAGGTGCATATTATACTTCTTAGGCTATTTTTTTTTCTTTTTTTTTTTTTTTTTTTTTTCTTCAAAGAGAGGTATAGGATAACTGAAGTGAAGAGACGTGTACTGGTGGGTAAGCAAAAAGATAAGTTATCTATGAAAGTTACATTTGTTATTGTGATAATCATCAGAAAACATAAGCCTCACAGCATGAAAATGTTATGAAAGCCTTTCTGAACAAGAACATTTTTCTACAATATGCTTCCCTGCAAAGCATACTTCATTTATGTTTTGAAATGATCTGCCCTCTAGGGCATTGAATTGATGTTGTATGATTGAATATCCTTAATATGTATCTTCTCTTGATGACAAATTTAACTATTGTGGCTATTTTGGAGCATTGAAATGTTTAAGTATATGTAAACTTTAAAATGAAAATTTTAACCTTCTAAAAATAATATAAAATGAAAAGTAAATCAATGAGTAGGAATCAGACCATGCTGCAAAATTAGCAATCTGTTGAATTACACTAATATAACAACCAATGTTTCTTAAATTATCGCACACTTAGTTTGTACTGTAATAGGAAATATTTCACTACCACTCTCTCTCTCCTTATTGTTCACTTAGATTTCAGAAATTTGAAAGGTTCAGCTACCTGATTTTTGTCACACAGATTTGAGCTATATCTGAGAGACCTATCCCCAACATCACCTAGCAGTATTTTTTAACCCCACAGGGGGCTCACCGCTCTGTGGTGAGTACATGCATGGTGAACACGGGGCACCAGCCGTAGTGCCACTCTTTCCTTTATGTGCTTACATGATGCTTCTCCTACTGTCCTTTTCCCCTCTCTTGGAGACCGAGTTTTGTGCATCCTTTGGGGAACCAAAGTTAATTTTTTTTCTTTGTTTGAGCTCTTCTTTCACCACTTTATTTGCCTTCACATCAGCTTTTGAGGCTTCACCTCCTACTATTTCTTCCTTTTTCCTCCCTGTACACGCCTGAAGGCCACCCATATGGGTGACTGGGTAATGCGTAAGTCCCAGCCCCGGGCTGGCATGTAGGGTGCGTACGTACCCCCTGGTGAAGGCCAGGCCCGGGGAGGGGCAATTACCTGCACTGATACCTTCACGATTCGCCGATTGATCCCCCCATCTGTAGATCGGGAGGTGCAACCTGGGGTGGGAACAATCAACCAAGGTGGGTGTGCTTCCGTTGGGGGCTCCCAGCAGGAAGGAGCTTGCCATCGGAGACACTGGCAATTGTGGGGCATACATCTGCGATGGTTTCCCACATAAAAAGGAAGTGTAAAGAGTCTCACAGTGTTAAAGATATCCTGGAGAATAGTGCATATGAACAGATGACTTTACCATCGACACCTAAGTTCCTTGTGGTTACCCGTACTGAGGAAGGACAATCCTTCTCGTTGATAAACCCATTTATAATTCAGAAAGAGGTTGATGCCATTGCTGGCCTAGTTAAATTCTGCGCCCGTCTGCGTAATGAGACATTATTATTGGAAACAGAAAGTGGCTCCCAGGCGCAACAGTTACTCAAGGATAATTTGCTCCATAGTTACCCGGTTCATGTTTGGCTTCATCCAACCCTCAATTATTCCTGAGGGGTAGTCTACTCAGCCTGTTTGGACGGTCTGACTGAGGATGAATTATAGGACTATGTGGCAGCGCAAGGCGTCATCGCAGTGCACTGAGTGATGACAAAGGAGAACAATGTTTCAGTCCCCACTCGTACAGTGTTTTCGACCCTCGACCGAGTGGCTCAACTGCCGAAGATCAAGGCAGGATATGAGGCAGTCACAGTATGACGTTATACAGTAAAACTAATGAATAACGGACACCAATGGGGAAAATAAAACCGTCCGCTGTTAAGAAAAGGATAAAATACGTAATATGGCGGCCATTTTGGATATCGAAAATCTCGGATAAAACGAAAGTCTCCTGTTTTCACGTGTGAAACACACTGTATTACGTCAATACTGCGAGTTGGCGAGTGCCACACCACTTCTTGAACCGATCCAACCAGTTATCATTTTTGTGGAATTCTTACTACTTTCCTTCAATGAGCTCATAAAAAGTCAACGCTTTTTGACGAAGTAAGAGACCTTAACTAGCACGCCTTTGGCTCTTTATTTGTTCATGCCACAAAAATAATACCTCTTCTAAGTGAGGATGTCAACCTGTTCTCATTCTCTTTCGAGATTTCATTGCACTGCTTGACGACTGAATGAAACAAAATGTTTAAATTTCAGATCAATTTGTTTTTCAATCAGTTACCGCACTCAAACCGAAGTTCAAATCCGCAGTAACTTTCACGGGTGGCTCACCAACATCAATTTTCTGCAAAGTGCGAAGCTTTTGTTACAAAGAGATCACATTCTTTCTTCATTTTGCACCCGTAGTCAGCTTTTTTTTTTTTACCGGCACTCGAATGATTATTTTTTGGTACCGTATTTGGCCACTTATCTCTGGGCATTTTAAAGCATGTAGCACAAGCTTGAAACTTCAAATCGAAAACAGACAGACGAATGACAAGAAAACACTCAAGATGCATTAGACAAAGCTTTTGACTTTTGAAACCAGGCTGCGGCAGTCATCGAATGAAAACATTCAATACACCTATCGCCTCTCCCCTGTTCTACCAAGCGCACACTGCAACACAACAGTGCGTTAACTACTGAATGCTTGGCTTCGTCTGATGTACCGACAACAGGCGGAAAGTATTTGGCGCCGCACTCTCATTGTCTGTTTCTGAGCTGCATGAACCAATACTGTACGTACTGTACTTCCAAGAAGTTCCAGTTGATGGCAATGCCACGAAACCACACAATATGAACAAGAAATACGCAAAATCTTCAATCAACACACGTTGGAATTGATGACACTCAGACTTCTGACACACAAGAGTGCACTGATTCTTTCACGCTGTCCATTATTTGGAAGTTTTGATTGTTGTTGGGGGACATATTATGGTGTCCGTGTCCGTTATTGAGAATGTCCGCAATTTGGAATAATTTTAGCATTAGGGCTAATGTTGTTTTGCAGGGGAATTTTAAAATGTCAGCTATTGAGAGGGGTCCGCTATAGGGAAGTGTCTGTTAAGGGAAGTTGTACTGTATTTAAAAGTAACAAAATACCAGTTGTTTTAAAATTATGGTGACCTAAATGCTCAGATCGCCAGTGCCCACGGATTAAATAAAATTCATCACTTCATTTTTGTGCACAAAAACATTTTCAAATATATTTCTGGGTGGCTTAAAAAGTTTTAAAATTATAGGTTACGTATTCAGTTATCTATTTCTGTATTTATCTCGAAGTGTTGTTCAACCACGCGACTCAATTCCTCATGATGTACGTCAAAGAGACGCGATGCTATCTTAAGGCGCAACTGCGAAATTGCAGCTAGAATGAAAAGCGATATTTATTTGTAGTAAATTTTTTATCAATTTTTGTAATTGACCCCCCCTCTTCCCCAGTGATACTCACCAACACAGATCTCGTTTATCTGATTCTGTGTTGAAAAATCTCTTCACGGAAGCATTTTGTTGATTTTAACTATAAACTTCGTAATAGTTGGTATTGTGATGCTTCGTTACCATAGGCGCCAACTACGGGTATGCTTGGTCGCTCAAAATTTGGTATCATTTTTTCTTTACATTATATTTCTTGACTGTAATTAAAATCGACTCTCTCATCTCATTGATTGCTGGCTGACTTTTGTAAGACACCACTCTAAATAGATTATTTTATACAGGTAATTGAATTTGTAAGCATGAAAATCCATGTTCACATGTGAGTGAAGTGATCGTTTTCTTTCTAAATAGGCTGAATGTTAATGGAATTCCACTTGTTAAGTCAGTATTGTAAACTGAAGGCGGCAACCTTTAATTGTATTAAATAACTAGAAATGAAGTGGGTTTGGTTCGATACATTGAAAATGTTTTCACTACAAATTTAATTCTCGGTATCTTTTGAGATAACCTTTTGACAACCACATATGTTACCAGTGAGCCAACATACTTCCTGCGAAGACTGCCCTAGCCCTTCTATCTAAAACATTCTGTTCAAAATGTTCAAATGGTTGTAAAGCTTACAGGACTTAACTACGGGGTCATCAGTCCCTAAACTTACAAACTACTTATGAGCTACTTACGAACTAGGACGGCACAAATATCCATGCCCGAGGGGGGATTCGAACCCCCGACCGTAGTGGCCATGCTGACCGTGACTGGAGCGCCTCAGTCACCTCGGCCACCGCGGCCGGCAAACATTCTGTAAACAGACAGTCCTCATAACAACTTGTGAAGGTCTTTGTGTTTTAATTGGCACCTCTACAAAATTCTCCAAATGCAACAGCTAGTAATAGATTTTTTTTCTGAATTTGAATTTTCAGGCTTCAAAAATTTTCAACAATTGAATGTCGCAGTCGGACCTTAGTTTCTGCTCTTTTCCATCTGTGTCACCTGTGCATGGGAATTACGTCTTAACCCTTTCCCTCCCCTCATCTTTATCTGTCCGTTTAGCCACAACCATTTGTTCAAAGATTGTAAATAACATTGCAGAGCTTCCAATAATTCATTGTGACTAGATCTTTTTTACCGTTACCGTGAGCAAACAAAAAGCATTAGGCTACAATGCATTGTCAAAATATATATCATTACTTGATGTCTAAGTTGGAGTAAATGAAACAGTACTTCCAAATAATTGTATCAAGGTAAAGAACACAAAATAATTTAAAAACTTTATTACTAAATAATTGTACAATGTCTAAATTAGTAGTCAACAGTTCAAAAATGTTATTAGTAACGATAAAGGAAACTATCCTGCTCACTGCCATCTGTAGTCATCCCAAATTTCCATCCAAAAACTAAAAATAATCAAAAATTCTGTCAAATATACATTAATCCAATCATTATTTATCAATATATGAAAAGAAATATTTTTGTTCATAAATCAATAAAATTTGGGTTTAAAAGGGTTAATGTCTTGCGTGTGAAAATCGTTAAAATGGATAAATATATAGTGAAATACAAAAGGACTTCAACTTATCGTGATGGTGATATGGAATCGATAGTGTGTTTGTTTTGTGTAAGTTTTTGTGTATTTTTCTTTAGAAATACCTGGGTACGCCACTGATTGTACCCCAAGATTTTCAAAAGTCGGCGCCTATGTTTGTTCATAATAATTATGACGATTCCTGTGACTGATGTGACATTGGTAATATATAAATAGTAAACAGTCATGATGTACGTATTGTTGATGGCTAAACTGTTTTTCATGCGGGCTCGGCTAGCATCAATGAGGAGTCGTGGTAACAATTACGAGAATAATTAATATACTTAGCGGGCAAGGGTACATTGAGGATCTGTCAACCATAGAGCAGGAACAGCATCAATTATTTATTTTATGGTCAACACAAAAGATTATTCCCCTTGTTATATGTTAATGGGTTTTCAAAAAGTGCACGTAAACGCAACGCCACCTAGTGAGTGCTAGCCGGGCCCATATGAAATTGTTCTAACATTGTTGATTGCGACTTTTTGACATGCTAATTGTCCTCCAAAAAGATGTAAGTATAACTCTGTAATACGGTGTGTGACTTTTGTGAAAAGGCAATTTCTTTCAGTTGTAATTTATTTCTTTAACAGATGTGTTATAACAATACATTCAAAATATCGTTAAATATATTAAGAGACTAACGCCCTCTACATCTTTCTAAGATGGAACAGAGTGAAACAATCATTGCAGAAAACAATAGAGTGAATCCAAGTGTGAATCGACCTTACCTGTGCCCGCACAGATGAAGTAATTCAACGTGTTTTAGAGTGAAGTGTTTGTCCGTCATATCAAAAACGAGTATAACTCGATATCAGATCTCATACGAGACAGTGTATCTATGGGTTACAGGTGATCCCAAATCACAAACAAATGCATTATGCTCTTGGTGCAATGCAAAGATAAATATTTCTTCAATGAGGAAGAGTGCTTTGAACAGCCACGCAAGAAGCAAGAAACACAAACGTTCCATAATAAAAAAAAAACGGAAGTCTGTTGCTTTCCACAATATATATTTCACTGTCTGTTTAGTACTACAAGAATTTAAATAAATGAATCAAATTCATTAAAACAAAATAATGTTTTCATTAAAATCTGCTGTAGAGTGCTATTTTACCGGATGACACTAGAATGCAAATACCACACACCTGTTGCTCCAGATATGTTTTTGCATTCTTGGTCATTAACATTCATTGATCTTTTAGCAAGATTTTTCCAGGGCAAAACTTATATGGCTGTATGGGCTCTGGAAACTGAAAACCATCATTGGGAACAATCTGAATGAAAACTTGAACTCAACTTGGTCCATTATACAGGGTGTAAATTTTAAGTTGAAGAACCGGAATAACTCGGAAAAACAGTAGATATTAAAAAATGGTTTTCACCAGCATATGTGGATGGCAGAGGCTTAGGAAATAATACTCAACCTGAACCGTTTCGACCATTTGTGGGGGGTGGGAAGTGTCAAGTGTAATATTTTAAATGGGAACCTCGATTTTCTATTGCAGATCCGGATTCTAATGCCCACATCATGGGTAAAAGCGCAGTTTATGCGGTAGCGACTAGCTTTGGAACGGCAGAGCAGCCAATCAGAAGTCACGATACCATGGCCAATAAGAAACAGCGTTACAATTGTCCAATGTAAACAAATCGAAGCGGTCTATGCAAAAGTTTTTGACAGTCAACAAGTTACAGTTGCTATCAGTATGGATGCCACTTGACCACTGTTTTGAACATATAAAATAAATAAAACATACTATACTTGCTCTGTGGTTGACAGGTTCTTAATGTACCGTTGTCCGGTCAGTAAAAGTAATTGCGGTAATTTCCAAGAATGCTTGCAATCGAGATAGGTCGGACAGAAATTATTATATATCTCTAGCGTACAACTGTAAATCAATGGAGTGTTTCTGAACCGGAGATTTGGGTGCTACGTGCCCTCACATACTAGAATTAAAAACTTCTCGTTTAACCTACATATAACTTTCACTAAAGGTGATCACTGTTTTGTACAAATCATAAAATAAATAAAACATGCTATACCTGTTCTATGGTTGACTGCTGTGGTTTATTAATAATAGGTCACTTACGGGGGTAATACCACAATTATCTAAAAATCCCTTAAAAATGGAAAATCAATTACAATCGCAAACGCTGCACCAAAATCATTGAATAAACTTTGATATTGACGCCAAATTTACTCGTCATGAAACACGCAATCTTATTGGCCGGCATAACTTGACTTCTGACTGGCTGCTCTGCCCACATCATGTATGGTCTGGTGGATTTTTTTTACGGCTGATGGCACTGTAATAGTAAGAAATACTTGTCATACTGGTGAATAATGTACTAAACAGGAAATAAAATGAATGAAAACCATATTCATGATACTTCAGAATGCTACCAAATGATCGCCAAAGTGATCCTTCCCTCTCCCCGCAGTTGACAGGGCAGTCTTCCAAAGTGATACCTTAGTCCAGATTGCCCTTGTTTGAATATCAGTTATGAATTGCCGACAAAACTTTTAATTGAACTAGCCGGGAAGAAATGTACATCTAGTATCATTTGGTTGGGTTCTGAAGCATCATCAATATGATTAACCTTTTTCTTTCCTGGGTGGTACATTTCTTCAGCAGTATGGCAAATAATTCTTACCATTACAGTGCAACATGTTGCCAATTTAAAGAAAAAAAATTCAACCAAACTACACATGATTTGGTCTGTAAAATCTGAATCTGCAATTAACAATGGGAGTTTCCATTTAAAAATTTACACTAGCCACCCACACCGCTCCCAAATGGTGGAGACAGTTAGTTTAGTATCATTTCCTAAGCCTCTACCGGCCGTTCATAATGGTGAAAACCATTGTTGAATATTCAACTTGGATGACATGATTTTTTAAAATATTTAACTAGTTTCTTTACGGTATAGTTGTTTGCTAACCCCTTTGAGCAAAATTAAGTTTTGTGAAAACCTGGAAAATAATTATTCTTAACCTGGAAAACCTGGAGAAAACCTTGAATTGGAAAATGAAGATTTGGTGGCCACCCTGTCTTGACCTTCGATTGAGAGGCTCTGCCACCGAAGATCGAGGCAGGATGTGAGGTAGTCACAGTACAACATTACATCCCTGACCCTATTCGGTGTTACCAGTGCCATCGCTTTAATCATTGCTTTAGTCAGTTGTGCAAGAACCCGGTAACGTGTGTCACCTGTGGGAAGGTGCACATGGGGGGAATTGTCCACCACCGTCCCCTCATTGCATAAACTGTAACGGGAATCATGCTGCCTCCTCCCGGGAATGTCTCATATTTGCCTATGAACGGGTCATACAGGAAATAAGATTCAAGGAAAAGGTTCCTATACAAGTTGCACATAAGATGTACGCCAGTCGTAAGCCTAATACCCCACCGTGTGGTAACTACAGTACTGTAGTTGCAGCGCCTCGACCAATGCGGGACATGGCCACACAGACGTGTGACCTACAGTTTACTACTGTCTACATCGACAATGGCATAAAGTACAACAAGAAGTGTGAATACCTCTTCCAAATCTTCATCTTCAGCTGTGAAAGCACAGATCGAGACACATAAGTCTAAGAAGTTGTATTCGCATGAGGATTTCCTCCGCACCCCTTCCAAAACATTTTTAGTACAAAGGAACGTCACCAGGGCTCAAAGAAGACAAGTAAGGGGGGAACTCCACCCCCACCCCCTTCTACCTCACAATGCGACGATGGCATCCCCTGGAAGCCTATAGTCTCTCCAGGTGCATCAGCCAAAGATGGGGCTGCCGACCTCCCTCGCGCAGCTGCTGTGGTCACCTCTGAGAACATGGAGCAAGACCCTCCTGTCTCAGATACCATCAGTTGCGAACATTTGCATTGTGGCCCACCGCCTTCGTCGGGCTGATGTCCACCTCTATATCATTTTATCCTACTAGGATATGCTTCAATGGAACATTTGTGATATCCGGTCAAATTGGGCAGACCTGCACTTCTTACGCGAACATATCACCCAATTATCTTCTCTCTACAGGAGACCAAATTGCTCCCTCCCTGGTACTCGAATTCCTTTCACACGCTACACTGCCATTCGCTTTGACCTTCCTCCTGTGGCAGGAATTCCAGCCCACGGGGACATAATGTTGCTCATTCGGGATGACGTACACAGTACACCTGTCCCTTTGTGTACTCAACTACAAGCTGTCATTGTCCAGATAAACCTTCCTGGATTTATCTTCACACTGTGCAATATTTACGCTCCTTCCTCCTTTCCAGTCACTAGGTCTGATCTTGTAGATCTTATTGACCAGCTTCCACGTTTGTTTTTGTTTGTGGACGATTTCAACGCCCACCACCCCCTTTGGGACTCCCCATGACCATGTCCACGGGGCTCCCTCCTGGCAGATATACTGAACTGCTTTAACACTGGTGAACCAACTTTTCTTTCAGACTCCACAAACACTTTCAGCCACATAGATCTATCTATCTGCACTGCTCAGCTGGCACGGTGTCTTGAATGGTCTGATCTCTCAGACACACATTTGAGCGATCATTTTCCATGTGTAATTCACCTAATGATGACGGGCACCCTTGAGCATTCACACTGCTGGCAGATAACCAAAGCGGTTCAGGAGCTCTATTCGTCACTGGCAGATTTTAGTACTCCTCAATTTCCCACTGTAGAGGACCAAGTGGAACACCTTACCACAGTTATTCTCACAGCCGCGGAATGTTCCATCCCCTGTAAGACTACCCAAGCATGTCGTCCCCTTGTCCCGTGGTGGACAGCAGAATGCCGTGAAGCTCTACAAACACAGCGACATGCTCTTACAACCTTTAAACAATGACCCACACTCGACAACTACATCCAATACAAACAGTTGCGGGCCTATTGTCGTCGCCTCTTTCGAGACACTAAATGCACCCGTTGGTGCTCATTTACGAGCTCTTTTAATAGGTCTACCCCTTCCTCTATCGTTTGGAGTAAACTCAGAAAAATTTCAGGCACTATGGCTCATTCTTCGATTTCCGGTCTCTGTGTCACAACTGACACCATCGTCGAACCTACACAAATAGCCAACGCACTTGGTCAACATATTTCAGAGGTCACTAGTTCTTCTCACTACAATGACACTTTCCTCTCTAGGAAACAGATAGTGGAGGTGGCTCCATTGCCCTTTGCCTCTCAGAACTGTGAACGCTAAAATACCGAGTTTACTGTGCAAGAGCTCCACCATGCACTCTCGTCTTCGCGGTCCTCCACTCCAGGACCAGATGGCATTCACGTAGCAATGTTGCAGCACCTTTCACCTACGGGCTTGCACTTCCTACTGGCCACCTACAACCGCATATGGATAGAAGGCACCTTTCTGCGACACTGGCATGAAGCCATAATCATTCCCATACCAAAACCTGGACAAATTTCTCCCTTTCAGCTACCACTCCATTTCCCTCACCAGTAGTGTATGCAAGGTGATGGAATGCATGATTCAAGGGCGCCTGGTATGGAGGCTTAAAACGCGACATCTCCTTTCTAATGTCCAATGTGGGTTTCGCAAGCATCGTTCTGCAGTGGATCATCTCGTCGCCCTATCTACTTCAGTAATGAATAACTCTATACGAAAGCACCAGACAGTAGTGGTGTTCTTTGATTTGGAAAAAGCATACATCACCTGCTGGAGGATGTGCATCCTCCACACTCTACATACATGAGGCTTGCCCTCATGCAGCCAAATGCGTCACCTGCGGCAGGGATGCTCATGAGGGGGCTGTCTGCCTCCATCCCCTCACTGCATCAACTGTATGGGCGACCATGCTGCTTCATCCAGAGATTGCCCTGTTTACAAGGAGGAGCGGGTAATCCAAGAAATAAGAGTATGCGAAAAAGTTTTGACCTCTGCTGCTGTCCTTGTATCTCCTCGTCCTACTAAGGAGGTTGGCACACAAACATGTGACTTTTAGCGGCACGGTTGTCAGATTGGCCAGTCCAAAGATTGCCCGATCAACCTCTCCACTCACTTCCTCTCACCGAAAAACACAGCCATTACGGGCGTCTGAATTGGATACCCGGACGTCCAAGAAAGAGCCTGTCCATGAATATTTCTTAAGATCTGAGCCCTGCACAACCTACGTCTGTGCACACATCTCATCGTCACTCCTCTAAGAAGGCACACAGAAAAAAGAGTTCCTCTCCTTCCCCGCCACAGCGCGACTCACCTGTCATGCCATCAAGCAGTGGCACCACCCGGTCGTCCTCTGTCTCTCTGGGGCGTGCTACTGCTAGCCAATCATCTGGCCCTCGACTGGCGGAGGAAGCTGCCCCTGCCATTAAATCCAGGCAGGCGGCGGAAACTCCAGATGAAGCGATGGAACATGATCCTTTACCTGTAGGTTCCAGTAGCAGCGTTCCCTCGAAGTCAGACCGTCAGTGGCCAGTGAGGTGTTCTTCCCTTGCTTTTCTTCTCTATCTTCTCACCTTATGGATCTCCTTCAATGGAATATTCGCGGCATTCGTTCCAACAGAGATTAATTGAAACTCTTACTCAGACTGCACCGTCCATTTGTGGTCGGACTTCAAGAAACGAAGTTACACCCACACGACAACATAGTTTTTTCACAATATACCTCAGTGCGTTTTGACCTGCCCCCATTGGAGGGTATTGCAGCCCATGGAGGGGTTATTTTGCTCATTAGAGATGACATATACTACCATCCTATTCCACTACACACTCAACTACAGGCAGTTGCCGTCCGCATCATTATTCCCACCTTTTCCTGTTCCCTTTGTACCATCTATACCCCATCGTCTTCTGCCTTTACTAGGGCAGATGTGCTGCACCTTGTTGCCCAACTTCCTTCCCCCTTTTTTTTTGATATGCGATTTCAATGACCACCACCCCCTATGGGGTTCTTCGGCCTCTTGCCAGAGAGGCTCCTTTTTAGCGGACATTCTCAACCATCTTAATCTTGTCTGCCTAAACACAGGTGCACCAACCTTTCTTTCAGATACGACGCATACCTACTCTCACTTGGACCTCTCGATATGTACTGCTCAACTTGTGAGTCGGTTTGAGTGGTATGCCCTCTCTGATACATACTCGAGTGACCATTTCCCCTGCATAATTCATCTCCTTCATCATACCCTACCTCCGGGTTCCACTAGTTGGAACATCTCAAAAGCTGACTGGCGACTGTTCTCCTCACTGGCGGTTTTCCATGATGGGAACTTCCCCACCTGTGACAGTCAGGTCGAATACCTCATGGAAGTCATTCTCAATGCTGCCGAATATTCCATTCCACATACTTCGTCTTCTCCACGTCGAGTCCCAGTCCCCTGCTGGACTGCAGCATGTTGTGATGCCATTAGAGCCCGGAGTCGTGCTCTTCGCACCTTTCGCCGCCACCCAACATTGGCAAACTGTATCAATTACAAATGTCTACTAGTGCAATGCCGTCGAGTCCTCAAGGAAAGCAAACGGGCCTGCTGGATTGCTTTTACTAGTTCATTTAACAGACTTACTCCTTCTTCTGTTGTCTGGGGGGGCCTGCCCGGTTATTTGGCACAAAGGTCCACTCCCCAATTCCTGGCTTGACCGTCGCAAATGAAGCCTTCGTAGACCCCGCCAATATATCCAACGCTTTAGGTCAATCTTTTGCAGAAGTCTCGAGCTCAGCACATTATCACCCCGTCTTTCTCCCTCGAAAACAGACAGAAGAGGCACGGCCACCTTCCTTCCAATTTCTCAATCGGGAAAGTTACAATGCCATCTTCACCATGCAGGAGCTTGAATGTGCTCTCTCTCTGTGTCCCGATCTTCTGCTCCAGGGCCTGATGCAATTCATATACAGATGCTGAAAAACCTCTTTCTCTTGCGGGTAAATGTTTTCTCCTCCGCACTTATAATCGCATATGGATTGAAGGTCAGGTCCCCACACACTGGCGTGAAGCATTTGTTGTTCCCATACCAGAACCAGGGAAGGACAAACATCTTCCTTCAAGTTATCGCACCATTTCTCTCACCAGCTGTGTTTGCAAGTTGATGGAATGCATGGTTAATGCTCGGCTAATTTGGCTACTCGAATCTCGCTGTCTCCTTACCAACGTCCAATGCGGATTTCCTAGGCATCGTTCTGCTATCGACCACCTCGTTACCTTGTCGAACTATATTATGGATAACTTTTTGCGTAAGCGCCAGACGGTGGCTGTGTTTTTTGATTTGGAGAAGGCTTATGACACCTGTTGGAGGGCGGGTATTCCCCGCACGCTCCATACATGGGGCTTTCGCAGCCGCCTCCCCATTTTTATCCAAGCATTTTTACTAGATTGAAGGTTCCGGGTATGAGTGGGCTCTGTTCTGTCGGGCACCTTCCACCAGGAGAATGGGGTGCCACAAGGATCTGTGTTGAGCGTGGCACTTTTCGCCATAGCAATCAACCCAATTATGGATTGTCTTCCGGCTGACGTCTCTGGCTCCCTTTTTGTGGACGACTTGGCGATTTACTGCAGTGCTCAGAGAAGTTGTCTTCTGGAATGCTGTCTTCAGCGTTGTCTCGATGGTCTCTATTCTTGGAGTGTCGCCAATGGTTCCGGTTCTCCAGTGAGAAAATAGTCTGTATAGATTTCTAGAGATACAAAGAGTTCCTTCCACCGTCTCTGCATCTTGGCCCCGTTACTCTGCCTTTCGTGGAGATGACGAAATTTCTAGGGCTAATATTGGACAGGAAACTCTGCTGGTCCCTGCATGTGTCCTATCTGGCTGGCCGGTGTATTCGTTCCCTTAACATGCTCCGTGTTCTTAGCGGCACGTCATGGGGAGCGGATCGAACCATCGTACTTCACCTCTACCGGTCCACTGTCCGCTCAAAATTGGATTACGGAAGCTTCATTTACTCTTCCGCACGGCCATCCATTTTATGCTGCCTAAACTCGATTCACCATCGGGGGTTACGCCTGGCGATAGGAGCTTTTTACACAAGCCCTGTTGACAGCCTCTATGGCGAAGCTTCCGAATTACCTTTACCCTGTCGACTCGATATTACTGTATCGGTATGCATGCCATTTGCTTTCAATGCCTCACCATCCTTCCTATCCACCGTTCTTTAATGACTCCCTCGATAGCCAATACGGGCTGTCTGCAATTGCCATGCTCCCTCCTGGAGTCCGTTTTCGTCACTTGCTTCGAAAGCTCGATTTTACTCTCCCTTCCACATTTCAAATAGGTGAGAGCCCAGTGCCACCTTGGCTTCAGGCTCAAGTTCGCGATCACCTCGAACTCACCTCACTCCCGAAGGAGAGCACTTCGGATGCTTTATACTGCTCGCGGTTTCTTGAACTTCATGCACGGCTCGAAAATTCACTTTTCATATACACGGATGGCTCAAAGACGAATGACGGTGTCGGATGTGCGTTTGTCGTGGGGAATGACTGTTATCAGTACAGGCTTAATGCCCACTGCTCGAATTTCACAGCTGAGCTTTTTGCCCTCTATCAGGCTGTACTCTTTATCCGTCGACACCGTTCTCCTTCCTATGTCATCTGCTCTGACTCCCTCAGCGCCATCAAGAGTCTGAGCAACCCCTTTTCGGCCCATCCTGTTGTGCACCGAATCAACCGCTCCCTTCAGTCATTAGCTTATGATGGCCCTCGCGTTCACCTCCTGTGGGTACCTGGCCACGCAGGCGTGCCTGGTAACAAGGGTGCTGATGCCGCTGCCAAGGCTGCAACACTCTTACGTCGGACAGCTATGTACTGTGTCCCATCGCATGATATTCAATGGGCTCTTTCCAACACCACCTAGAGACAAGGCCTTACAACAGGCTGTGCCTACGTCACACCTAGAGGCCACGGCCGCCACCTCACTGGCTGGCCGCTGGGGCACGCCCACCGCCGCGCAGCGGCCGGCCAGTCAGATGGCGGCCGCAGCCTCTAGGTGTGACGTAGGCAAGGCCTGTTGTAAGGCCTTGTCTTTTAGGAGATGTTGCTCTTTTGCGGCGCCTTATATCGTCGTGGCATAATAAGCTCCGGACCATTAAACCGCTCCCAGTGGCTTGGATGACCTCATCACACCTCTCGCGACGAGAAGAGATCATCTTGGCCCGGTTGCGGATTGGACATTGCCGGTTCAGCCACCATCACATGCTCACTGCTGACCCCGCACCATTATGTTCCTGTGGCCACCCGCTGTCAGTGCGCCATGTTTTATTGTCGTGTTCCAGTTTTACTTCTGTTCAGATTGCACTGCATCTGCCAGACACACTGGAAGAAATTTTAGCTGACGACGCTGATATGTTTCAATAGATTTTAAGTAATTACAGTTTATTCTACCGATACTCAGCTTTTCAACATTACGATGTATGGGGGTTCTGCTCGCTGCAACATTATTCTCCTGGGGTGTCGTGGTAGAAATAAATACTCGTTATGTACAATTTTTCACTTCTTCCTTAATTTGAAACCAAACTGCTGCTCCACTGAAATATAACAAATTGAAACATGCGAACAACAACAACAACAACACAGACTGACATAGATTCCAAAGCACTTTGCGAAAGCCAGAACTCGAACCCCCATGCAAGGCGGTAAGGCAAATACATAACATCGACAATAATGACGTTACATTATTCATTGTTCATAACAATTGAATATACTAATTTACAATTAAGGAACACTCAAGTAAAACATTTCATGTACACAAAATTAATCACAATATAAAATGAAAACTATACATACAATAATTTTAAATGACACATTTCTTTTTGAATTGAAATCTCCGATCTTGCTGCTTGACAACAAAGTGCAATGTTAAATATCAATTAATTTGTTAATGAGTACATCATACATGTTCCTAACATATACTGAACTATCAAATATAGTCGCAAATCTGAAAATAGGTTCAAAATCTCATGTCAGTCAATATATACAAAAAATCACAATATTGAAATTTCGACTATTACATTAATTAACACAATTAGCTGGTCAACACAACTTGTTTATGAGCCTGACATATATACAATGTTATTTATTTTCATGTTTTTTGTTTTTCACGAAAGTTTTTACAATTTGTCTGTCTATTTATTGAAATAATGTACAATGACAAAAGTATTGTTTGTAGAACTGTCTGCAAACGTCTTATACAAATCTCTTAATTAATGAAATCTATTCACTTGTTTTAATCACAGTATCACCGAGACACTGTCCTACACTGATTCCTAGGCTGGCTATTTCGTTTGTAACTAACTTCACACGAAACATATATCACTATTAGACCACACGATTCTGGGTCTGACGCAGACGGTATCGTACGATAACATTGAGATGAGGGGGCCAGCAGTATCATCAAAATAGCCCCCCATCAGCTCGATAATGCCCTCATAAGTCGAGGTGATGTAAGAGTAGAGCACCTACTTTGGATGGCTTGGACCCGGTGGTTGGCTTGGCTGTATCAGTACCTCACTTAGCCCTGTCTGGGGTTGGCACAGCACAGTCCACACGTGCAGCATCATCAGATCCTGAAAGTTCCAAGTGCAGTAAGTAGGTGACAAGGGTATGGCCTCCCAAGAGCAGGGGGCAGAATTGGGAACAGCTGACACTCAAGAATCTGCCACACTGAACTTGTCTGACCTTTTAAAGCATCAAAACAAAATACACAAGAAACATATGATTAAGAATATCCACATAACTATACTGTAAAATTTACTGTTCTCTTACTTTCTGAACTGAATTTTTTAAAATTCTGAGGACATTACACTTTGTATCTTACAAAATTATTAGACACTAACATTAATTGATCGATTCTATCATGACTTCTATCAATATCTCAAATACTTTAGCTCTTTAATACTATGACAACAATTTGAATTCAAATTTTTACTGTGACATTAAGTAATACAGTGAAAAGTCTAACGGAACAAACTATCTTGAAATCGATATTCTTATTGACATAAAAAAACTGCATACACACATTTCATACCTTAACACTAAGGAAGAAAGATAGAATGATAGATATGAGATAATTTGAACAGGTTACAGAATGAGTAGGAGATGTGGCACCAGAAACCGAAATCAGAAGTATGCTACCACATAGCTAGAAACCCAGTGCTTGCCAACACACTTAGCACACACAGAATGTATACTTTCCTGAGGTTTACAAAAGTTTATATACAACATAATGATAATACAAGTTTCAAGATATTTCATCAACTAATATATACATACCAAACACTTATAGCTGCAATAAATTTTACAAAATTAGCTCCTGTACAGAGTCTTATTATTACCACTACTGTCTGTATGACTTGAGTTCTGTTATATTCCTCAGTCCAAATGGTTTTCCTGACTTGGGATACTGAAACCTGTAAGCATTAGGATGAGGGTTTCCCACAACTTTGAAAGGACCAATATATATATATATATATATATAATTTATAGAAGGAGACCTTCCAGGTAGGAAAATGGTATAAAATAAAGATTTTTGACTTACCTAAAGTACAGGCTGGTCGATAGGAACACTAAACACACACAAAAACACACAACCATTCAAGCTTTCGCCACCAGTGGTGGCTTCTTCGGGAAAAAGAGGGAGGAAGGAGAGGAGAAAGGGAAGGATACGGGTTTTAAGGAAGTGGAAAAGGATATATATATATATATATATATATAAAAGAATTTTATGAGTTCATGGTTGATAGCCTTAGATCTTTCTTGGGCTCTGACCAAAACCATTTGTCTGATATCAAACTTCTGTCATGTCTTCTCTTCCTGGCTTGAGCTTGTTCCTTCATAGTCCTACATATGATCTCTCTCTCTCTCTCTCTCTCTCTCTCTCTCTCTCTCTCTCTCTCTCTCTCATGTTTGCTCTATTCTTTACAAGGTGGATAGTTGACGAGTTCACTGATTAGGTTAGGCGATGATTTTCCAAACATGATTTCGTAAGGGCAGAATTTCATGGAAGTATGTTGAAGACTGTTCAAAATCTCTTCAAATTCATATACATAATCTATCCATGATGCATGATTTTTGTTTCAATATGTCCTGAACTATCTGCCAATTTTCGTCATGTATCTTTCTGCCGGATTACTGGAGGGGTGGTATGCCGAAATCAATATGTGCCTGATATTTTCATCTTGTATGAATGATTTCCAATGCTTAGAGGTAAACTGAGTTCCATTATCAGACAAGACTTTCTTAGGTATACCGACTGTCTGAAAATAGTCATTTCTGAATTTGTTGATTATGGTTTTGCTGGTGGCTTTCTTCACAGGGTACAATTTAATAAATTTAGAGAACAGATCCACGGCAACAAATATATGGTTATAACCATCTCTGGTCTTGGGAAGACTTCCATAAAAATCCACAGCTACAGTTTCAAGCAATTCTTGTGGCAAGATGTTCTGCATGAGGCCTTTACATGTCTGATTGGACACCTTGACTCGTTGGCATCTGTCACATGTAGTCACTAATTTCTTAACTGTCCTGGCAATGTTATAAAAATAAATGTTCTCTTGTATGTTCTGTATACACTTTTGAGTACCACAGTGGCCACAACTTTTGTGAACATACTTTATTAATACATCAACACAGTTCTCAGGCCAACATAACTTCCATTTATCACTGTCAACACTCATACCTCTAAACAACATGCCCTTGTATGTCTTATAGTATTGCCCTACCTTATCTTCCCCTTTTTTGCCTAACAAGCTCTTGACTAATCTCCAGGTAATCTGGTTATGGTAAAGTTTGCACTCCTGAATGTAGGTCAAAGCCTTATGGTCTATGAATACAATAGTTTTGTGGCCTAACAAGTAGTTTATGAATTTTTTGAAAGCCCAAAAAATTGCTAAAAGTTCCTTTTCTGTAACGGTGTATGCCTCCTCGTGTTTCTGTAATGTCCTGATTGCAAATGCAGTTGTCCGGTGTTCTGGCTGGTTATCAGTGGTTATCACTTGAAACAAATGAGCACCAAGTCCATAATCACTACTGTCAGTACTTAAACAAAACGGTAATGACAAGTCCGGTCTGTATAAAATATTGCTGTTACAAAGATGCTTTTTTTATGTTCTTCAAAGGCTTGTATGCATTCTTCTGACCAATTCCAAACAGTATTTTTCTTCAGCAGCTTGTGCAAACATGGGGCTGTCAAGGCTTGAGAACTTACATATTTCCGGTAAAATCCACACATGCCAAAGAAAGATTTGAGTTGTTTCTTGGTTTTGGGCACAGGAAACTTTGCTCTTGCTTCAATTGTCTCATTGTCTGGGAGTACACCTTCTTCAGTTACAATGTGACCAAGAAATTTTAACTGTTCTTCAGCAAATTTACATTTTTCTAGCTTAAGAGACATCCCTCCTGCTCTTAATCTTCTGCACATTTCTTCCAGTAAGCTTATATGTTCTTCCCAGGTTTGACCAGTGACAAGGATATCGTCCACATACACAGTTAACTTTTCAACAAGATCTTTGCCTAATAGCAAATCCAAAGCTCTGATAAATTCAGCTACAGAAACATTTAATCCGAATGGGACCACACAGTATTGATAGCTTCTTCCATTATACAAGAAAGCAGTGTTCTTCCTTGAGTCTCTGGCAGTGGCACCTGATGAAAACCAGAAGTCAAGTCCAGGCTAGTGATATATTTTATATGTTCAAATTTATACAATAGTTTGTCGATGCTCTCTGGATGGTCTGTTTCCCTTTCTAAAAACTTGTTCAGATGTCTGGAGTCAAGTAAAATCCTCACATCTCCATTCTTCTTGGATATCACGATGATTGGGTTGTTGTATTAACTAGTACTCCTCTCAATTATGTTCCAGTTTTCCATCTTTTCAAGTTCTTTCTCTACAGTTTTCCTTTTTGCAATAGGGACACCGTATGGTTTGATGTAAAATGGTTTGTGTGGTTTGACCCGCAAGGTACATTGTTCGTTTTTCACTCTCCCCGGTCTGTCATCGAACACATCATGGTAGTTCCACAAGACTCTTCTCAGCTCTTCTTTTTGTTCTTCATCAAATTTGTTGGCTTCCTGCACCTTGGTATTTAAGAGTTCATGATAATTTATATCCTCCATGGCTTCTTCAGGCTCTTCATGCATGTCTTCTACATCTATATTATGATCTAATAAATCTAATTCTACACACTGCTTACTCATGCTATTCCCATTTTTCAATACCATAGCAGTACAATGTAAAACACCAGTCTTCGGATCCACAAACATAACTTTCCTTTCTCCCCAGTCAAATACAGCATTCACTTTCATGATCCAGTCAGTTCCTAGCAAGATATCCTCAGATAGATTAGGTATTACTAAACATTCTGACTTAAATTGACATCATTCACACTGAAGTTCAACAAGGCTTGCCGGTTAACTAATGTGCTATGTCTGCCGGTAGCACCCTTGATCTTGATTCCAACTACAGGGATCTCTATGTAGTCCAGTACATGTTTCACACAATCTCTAAATTGTTCAGAAATTCCACTGATTGGACTGCCTGTATCCACTAACGCTCTCTTGCCTTTTCCATTGATAAACACGGTAATATATGGGCATCCAGTGACATCATATTGTATATCTTTCTCTTCTTCATGAGTAATATCTTCAATAATATCTTCATATTTCATAGTACAGGAATCATCATTTGCTTGTACATGATTTAGGGACACGTTACTTTCAACAGGTTGACGAACCATACATCCACTAGCAACACAATTATCATTGGTAACACACTGCTCTAAACTAGGCACATTATCTTCTAGTTCATGATATTTACACAGTAACTTATCTAGAACATTGGCTTTCTCTTCATTTTCAATGTAGCTTTGTATGACACAATGCAAGATGTCTTTCCCCACCTCCTCTTGTCAGTTTCTGCTTTCTCTTCCATGATGGTCTTCTTGATACCAGTTTCTATCCCTTTCTCTCTCATAACTCATAACTGTCTAATCTTCCAACAAATCTTAAGAAGTCCTCAACTGAATCGTCAGGTCCACAGTCTAACGCTTGCTGTATTATTCCTGGTAATCTTCTATGTAGGGTGTCCACCAATGTTATTTCATCTAAAGGTGAGTCAAGATGCACTAATTTTCTGATTTCAGCCTCACAAAAGTCCCTCGTACTGCCATAACTTTCCCTGTACTTTCCCCCCATGCAAGAAATCACTCCTTACTCTAGCCTGCTTGCTTTTGGACCAGAATTTATTCAAAAAACACCTCTCAAACTCACTATAAGACATATCCTCTGTATCTAACTGATTGACCCAAGTATAAGCTTCATTGTCCAAAAATATCTTTACAAATTTAATTTTCATTGCATTGGTCATTTCTACAGTGAAGTTGTCAGAGCAATGATGTAAAAAGTCTTTAGGATCGATTTTCCCTTCCCTAGGGTATGTCTTAGTTACTACATTTGCCCAGTTCACAGCATCCAATCACTCACAAACATGCAGCATTTCATTCCATTATTCATCGTTTATTATGTATCCCCATGAGTATAGAAAATTTCCAAATTCATTTAAACATCATCAGACAAATAGCAGCAAACAATGGCTACCCTCCTTCCTTGGTGGACTCCGTAATGATGTGTCTTCCCTTCTTTACCCTGTTGTCAACACTTCAACACCCCAAGATCCTAACAAATGGTGTACAATCTCATATTTAGGAAAGGTTTCTATTCATGTTGCTAAAAAACTTAAATCCGGGAATTTCAAAACTTCCTTTTATGTGCACAATACCATAGGTCACTTTTTACCCAATGGCAAAGACAAAATTCCAGGTTTGGAAAAGAGAGGGATATACAAGATCACATGCAACTGTGGCAAATTCTACATTGGACATTCAGGCAGAGCAATAAGCACTAGATTGAAATAACATCACAGAAGTTGGAAACTCAGGAAAGGGAACTCAAGATCTGCAGACCATCTATTAAATGAAAACCATAGCTACCATGTTAAACATGATGTCCTACATCATATCCAAAAAGGGAAGAAAATGAACTTTTTAGAAATACTGGAAATTAATAAACATTTTTCAACTTCTCCATACCTTGTGCTGAATGATCAAACTCAAGTTTCCCTAGTCACCACTTCTGTCTGCAGACTCTAATTGACCCACATAAACCACTGCCTCATATTCACTTGCCTCACATCCCTACCACAGTTCCATAGTCTACTTGCCTGATATAAATTAGTTCTGTTATTAATGGACATTTATGCCAGTAATCACGTCTGAACCGCAAGACATAAAAAGATAAAAATTTGTACAGTTACTAACGTCTACCCGGGGAAGGCTTTAGGCATGGTTTCATGGCGATTAGACGATCGGATAGCTATTTATCTAGTGGAAAAGGAGTCATTCCAATCCCAGGAGTAGAAGGGCTTACCTTAGGGAAAACAAGGAAAGTAAACAAATACACACACACTCACACATATGCAAACGCAAACACACCTAGACAGACAGAGAGGCTCTGTCCACAGAACTGAGGCACAGCTGCTAAAGATGGTGGGCAGAATTTTGAATTTAGCGGAGGTTGAGACCAGGTGGTCAACGGGAGGAGAGAATCAGCTGAAGGGCAAGTTCCCATCTCCAGAGTTCTGAAAGGTTAGTGTCGGTGGGAAGTATCCAGATAACCCGGATGGTGTAACACTGCGCCAAGATGTGCTGGCCGTGCACCAAGGCATGTTTAGCCACACGGTGATATTCATTACCAACAAATACTGTCTGCCTGTGATCGTTCGTGCGAATGGACAGTTTGTTGCTGGTCATTCCCACACAGAACGCTTCACAGAGCAGGCATGTCAGTTGGTAAATCACGTGGTTGCTATCGCAAGTGGCTCTGCCCTTGATCATGTCCACCTTCCGGGTTACTGGACTGGAGTAAGTGGTGGTGGAAGGGTGCATAGGGCAGGTTTTACAATGGGGCTGGTTGCATGGGTAGGAGCCAGAGGGTAGGGAAGGTGGTTTGGGAATTTCATAGGGATGGACTTGGAGGTTACGAAGGTTAGGTGGGCGGCGGAGAGACACTCTCGGTGGAGTGGGAAGGATGTCATGAAGCATGGATCTCATTTCGGGGCAGGATTTACGGAAGTCATATCCTTGCTGGAGAGCCACATTCAGAGTCCGGAGAATAGCTGCGGGATGTGGCTTTATTAGGTTATTGGTGTACTGTTTCAGGGATTCGGGACTGGAGCAGACTCTTTTTGCCACGAAGACCTAAGCTGTAGGGAAGGGAACATTTGATGTGGAATGAATGGCAGCTGTCATAATGCAGGTACTGTTGTTTATTGGTTAGGTTTGATGTGGATGGATGTGTGAAATTGGCCGTTGGACAGATGGAGGTCGACATCGAGGAAAGTGGCATGAAATTTGGAATAGGACCAGGTGAATTTGATGGGACCAAAGGATTTGAGGTTTAAGAGGAAATTCTGGAGTTCTTCTTCAATTCTCTGCTGCCATCCATTCCACATCAAACGTTCCCTTCCCTACAGCTAAGGTCTTCGTGGCAAACAAATCTGCTCCAGTCTTGAATCTTTGAACCAGTACACCAATAACCTAATAACAGCTTTCACATCCTGCAGCTATCCTCCTGATCTGGTACAGTAGCAAATCGCCAGAGCCACTTCCTCACTCCTTCAAATTCAGAACCTTCAGCAGAAGAATCCCAGAAGTGCCTCTCTTGTCACCGGATACTTTCCGGGACTGGAGCGGACTCTGAATGTGGCTCTCTAACAAGGATACAAGTTCCTTAAATCCTGCCCTGAAATGAGATCCATCCTTCATGACATCCTTCCCACTCCAACGAGAGTGTCTTTCCGCCGCCCACAAAACCTCCGTAACCTTTTGGTCCATCCCTATGAAATCCCCAAGCTACCTTCCCTACCTTCTGGCTCCTACCCTTGTAACCACCCTCGTTGTAAAACCTGCCCTATGAACCCTTCCACCACCACTTACTCCAGTCCCGTAACCCGGAAGGAGTACACAATCAAGGGCAGAGCCACTTGCGATAGTACCTACATGATTTACCAACTGACATGCCTGCACTGTGAAGTGTTCTGTGTGGGAATGACCAGCAACAAACTGTCCATTTGCATGAACGGTCGCAGGCAGACAGTGTTTGTTGGCAATGAGGATTACCCTGTGGCTAAACATGCCTTGGTGCACGGCCAGCACATCTTGGCACAATGTTATACCGTCCGGGTTATTTGGGTACTTCCCACTGACACCAGTCTTTCAGAACTCTGGAGATGGGAACTTGCCCTTCAGCATATTCTCTCTTTCCATTTCCCACCTGGTCTCAACTTCCGCTAAATTCAAAGTCCCGCCCGCCATCTTGAACATCTTTGCCTCAATTCTCTGCACAGAGCCTCTGCCCCAAGTGGTATCTCTGTCCAACTTCTTTGCTTTCTACAGTATGTCTGCCTAGGTGTGTTTGCATTTGTGTGTGTGTGTGTGTGTGTGTGTGTGTGTGTGTGTGTGTGTGTGTGTGTGTGTGTGTGTGTGTTTGTTTACCCTCCTTTTTTTTCCCCCCAAGGTAAGTCTTTCCTGTCCCGGGATTGGAATGGCTCCTTACCCACTCCCTTAAAACCCTCATCCTTTCGTTTTCCCTGTCTTTCCCTACTCTGCCTGAAGAAGCAGCTAGGCTGCGAAAGCTAGCGTTTGTGCGTGCATGTGTGTGTGTGTGTGTGTGTGTGTGTGTGTGTGTGTGTGTGTGTGTTTGTGTGTGTTATTTATTTGTGCTACTATCACTACCTGTACTCCTTCGCCTGGTATGTAATAAATATAAGAGTAAATAAATAAAGCAGTATAAAAGAAATTTCTATGGTGATGTTCACCATAGTAGAGTTATCATAGAAATTACCAAGACTTTGAATACTTGAAAAATAATGTTAGATATACCTTCCTGTACTTATTTTTTAAAATAATCCTAGGAGTGAAGTGATAGAGACGAAAAACCAGTTTTGAAATAGCAACAAACTCTATTTCCAGAAAGCATGTCTCGACACCTTTTTTTAAGGTGTTTTTATTGTCTTGAAAGATTAAGACTGAATCCACTTTGTAGAGGGCTGCCGCATTCACAAGGAACTCTTAGAATTCCAAATGCTGTATACATCACTGACTAGTTCAAGGAAAATAGGTTCCCTAGAAATGTAATAGTGCCTTAGCCATGCAGTAAGAAAATAAATGAGCAGCCATCCTAACATTTTGTCACTCTCTACATGTGACATAGATGTGTGCTTCTTATTTGTGGTGTGTTATAGTCATCACTATTTTGTGTGTCTAAAATGCTCTCAACTAATTTCATCATCATCCATGGTTTCTAGAAAGCTTCAGTAAGTGAGGCACATGATGTAAAAGGCAGACTTTTCTCTCCTTTTTCTCTCCTTGTCCTCTTGGAAAATGTTTTTGATGTGTTCACACAAAGATCCTTCCAGACCCTCCCGTTTTTCCCTCCTTTGTTAACATGATGGTCACAACATGAAGCCCCTAAAGTTCAAGTTACATTATTATACCTTTGAGCAGGTTACTGTTCATTATTACATCAAAATCAAAATAAACTGGTTGCTTCCAAACTTTACACAAGCCATAAATTATGATGTTTAGTACATTGCCCAAAATCTTGGATCTCATCGTCGTCGTGGAGTGGCCGAACGCTCTAAGGCACCTCGCTGCAGTGCTGTGGAACGTGCATTTGCTTGTCATTAGAGGCTCAAGTCCTGCCTCAGATGTGTGTACAAACATTTGAAGATTTTATTTACTTTTTCCAATGCTGTTTTGTCTTCTAAGACAGTAGTAGTTTTTGGTCTCAAAATTGTCAAAATTTCTTCTCAAATATCTTGGTTGTATTTAAAATTTCTAGTCGAGTTTTGAAGAGTTGCATGACGGGGCAAAGCAATGTTGCTCTTTCTCAAATACACACAAGCTTTTTGGGTTTTCAAAGTTAGTATTTTGGCAACATCCTGGGAATCTATTTCATCTGTTTGTTGCCTTGTAACAAGCAGCAAATTTGTCCCAGAATGGAACATTTCCTCCATAAATTTTCCACGACACTTTCTCACAGTTGTAGTCATCCTTCTGAGTAATACACATCTGACAGCTTTCTTCCTTTTCAGAACTGTAACACATTCTTTTAGAGTAATTTCTAACACTGCATTTGTCTTCTTCGAAACCTTTATTTATTTCTTCAATCTTTTGATTTCTTCATCCTTATGTCTTAACTCAGGGAGTTCATAGATGGGCAATGTATCTGTTACTTAACCCAGTTTCCTCTCCTTTGGGAATACTGCCACCAAAGCACCAACTGCTCACACATCTCTATTTTCATAGTGTAGAGCACACTCACTTACAGCATACAGTAACAACAAACAAGGTGGCCAATTGTTTGCTTCATAAAATTGTCATTTTAGAATATTTAAGTTTAGGATATGAACACTGTTTAATCAATACAGTGTAATCAGTTCAACGATATAACACAATATATTTAATTTGCTCAACTCATTGGCAACTTCACTTTAGCTTTCAGTTACACCTCCATGCCAGTTTGGCAAATGCTGTGAGGGAACTGCATTTGCTGTCAGTTTTCTCCTTATCAGCAAACCAAGGAGCTTGCTTTTTAAATCCACTCTTAATCCCATAGGAGAAAATGAACATAACAGATAATTGCATTGTTAACAATGATTTTATTGCAACAAGCTGATATATCACTAGTCTTGTAAGCATAATTGTTGCAGTTTGTAAATGCACAATTACTTGTGTTTTTACTTATCACTTTCTATACACTGTTACAAAAGTTATTAAGCAACGCACTGCACTTAGACTGTACAGGCATCACCATCACCACATGTTACAGACCGGCTGTTGTAAAAAACCTACCAATAAACAACAGTACCTGCATTATGACAGCTGCCATCCTTTCCACATCAAACGTTCCCTTCCCTACAGCTTAGGTCTTCGTGGCAAACGAGTCTGCTCCAGTCCTGAATCCCTGAACCAATACACCAATAACCTGATAACAGCCTTCACATCCCGCAGCTATCCTCCTGGTCTGGTACAGAAGCAAATTGCCAGAGCCACTTCCTCATCCCCCCAAATTCAGAACCTTCAACGGAACCCCAGAAGTGCCCCTCTTGTCACCGGATACTTTCCGGGACTGGAGCGGACTCTGAATGTGGCTCTCCAGCAAGGATACGACTTCCTAAAATCCTGCCCCGAAATGAGATCCATCCTTCATGACATCCTTCCTACTCCACCGAGAGTGTCTTTCCGCCGCCCACCTAACCTCTGTAACCTCCTAGTCCCCCCCTATGAAATCCCCAAACCACCTTCCCTACCTTCTGGCTCCTACCCTTGTAACCGCCCCCGTTGTAAAACCTGCCCTATGCACCCTTCCACCATCACTTACTCCAGTCCCGTAACCCGGAAGGTGTACACGATCAGAGGCAGAGCCACTTGCGATAGTACCCACGTGATCTACCAACTGACATGCCTGCACTGTGAAGCGTTCTATGTGGGAATGACCAGCAACAAACTGTCCATTCGCGTGAATGGACACAGGCAGACAGTGTTTGTTGGTAACGAGGATCACCCTGTGGCTAAACATGCCTTGGTGCATGGCCAGCACATCTTGGCACAGTGCTACACCGTCCGGGTTATCTGGATACTTCCCACTGACACCAATCCTTCAGAACTCCGGAGATGGGAACTAGCCCTTCAGCATATTCTCTCTTCCCGTTGCCCACCTGGTCTTAACCTCTGCTAAATTCGAATTCCCACCCACCATCTTAACATCTTTGCCTTGGTTCTCTGGACAGAGCCTCTGCCTCAAGTGGCATCTCTGTCTGACTTCTAACTTCTTTGCTTTCTACAGTTCTACAGTATGTCTGCCTAAGTGTACTTGTGTCTGTGTAAATGTGTGGGTGTATGTGCATTTATTTACCTTTCATTTTTTCCCCCAAGGTAAGTCTTTCCTGTCCCGGGATTGGAATGGCTCCTTACCCCCTTCCTTAAAACCCTCATCATTTCCTTTTCCCTCTCCTTCCCTTCTGCCTGATGAAGCAGCTAGGCTGCGAAAGCTAGCATTTTTGTGTGTGTGTGTGTGTGTGTGTCTGTGTGTTTATTTGTTGCTATTACTGCCTGTGCCCTTTTGCCTGGTAAGTCTACTTCATCTATTTTTTACGTATATATATATATATATATATATAATATATATATATATATATATATATATATATATATATATCACAATTGAAATTGATTTGTCTCTAGAATAATTGATATTGGGTAACCCTGCATCTGAGGCATTGGGCTACAGCGCTGGCTAATCTTTTTGTGTGACCATTCCTAAAAAAAAAAATTAATACTTTTATTTTATTATAAAGCCTACAATCCGGGAAATTATTTAAGACCAATATTAAGTCCCTAGAAGGTTGAAAAATCTTTTACAAGCTTCTTTCAACACCCCTGTAATTCTTTCCAGAAATTGGAAAGTGACATGCATTAATATTTTTTTCCAATATTCTTTGAAAGTTTGCTACTATTGTTACACTCGGCCACTATAATGCAATAAAAGTTCCACTTGTTTAACAAAATTTATTCAAACAGATCAGTCTGCAAACAACTAAACAAATCACACTGGTTCTTGCCTACTAAAACACGCACTTAGCAAAAAGTCTGATAATAGCAGAGGTTTTACAATGAGTGACAGTTCATAAACCCCAAAAAGGCAAACAGAACTTCCCATAATATCATAGTGAAGAGACCAGTCTGGTGATGCAGACTTCAGTCAGCTTCTGGTTTCTTCTTAAGAGCCCAAGCACGGTAAGAGGTATCCTTGATTGATGGCACAGTCGTAGACTCTTTCCAGGTGAGACGAGAACTGCTGGAACTGGCTCAGGAGCTGGCTTGTATTGACAGGTTCAGCCAATCGTTGCGTTTGTTGACAGTAGTGCTTACTCTGGTGGCAAAGGAAGCACTGTCTAGATAGCCCGTATCGATTGTGGTCTGTATACACTGCTGCTAGCCAAGCAGACGAGGCATTCACTCGCTGCTGTAGTGGATTTCCTTGTATGGAGTCATCAGGCTTCCAATTTGTACACTCTTACAGAACCGCAGACCTGTCAAACTATAGTTATAAATGATAGAAGAATAGATTTTTAAATCCTCAAAAATAACCAATCCAATGACATTCCTTTTGGGAAAAACACCAACCGTAACCATGGGTTCGAGCCAATTGCCATTTTGCTTTTTCTTAAGGCCCACAATTAAATAAAATTGTTATGCAGGGTAAACTGCACTCTTCAGTATATTCTTAACTAACCATTATATAAAATTTACACATGATAACTAAAATTAATAGGTCTGTACATCTAGATGTCTTGGTAAGATTATTTTTTTGTTTTCCTTGAGCAAAAATCACTCTGCGAATGATGCAGTATTTAATGTAGAGATCCATGCAGTCTTGAAGAATTTGTTATAGATAAAGAGTGACTTGTGATAATTTACTTATCTGTTCAAATTGAAAAATACATCTAAGAGGAAGTAAAGAATGTTAGACTATCTAGATCACTTTTGTGGTAATGTGCACCACGTATGTGTGAACAGCGTGCTGGCCGCATGGCGGTTTGAGAGAGGAACCGGGCCAGCCGTGAACTTTGCGTCAGTTGTATTCTCACAGTGCTCGCTAACGTGGTTGTGCCTGTGGATGATACCAATAGCTGGGACGGGAGTGGTCGTGTGTAGCAGTGGATTTCATTGAACTCTGATGGGACGGTTCAGGATCCTGGCGATAATTGCAACAGGCTTAAAGTGCATAGGTGTTTTATTAGTCATAACACAATTGGCAATGAGGGTGGTGTTTGGATTGGCTTGTGCTCCGTCATGGGCGATGGGGCCAAATCCTACAGCAATCACTACAGACTGTGGTTGAGTCTGTTCAGCGGTTAACTATGATTGTGTCAGGTCAGGTGAACTGCTTTGTTTATCTGGTGTCGCGGTTGCCGTCGACTCCTATGCTGGTGATTGATTCCAGTTCTGTGTCTCCCACTACACCATTTTCCGCCTCTTTTTTTCTGGCTTTGATGATTCTTTAGAAGATTGGGACTACATCAACATTTCCTTGCGTTCGGGGTGTTCTACCCGGCGTTGTGTAAGGATTTATTTCTTTTGTGGGTCTCCCCTCCCATCTATCAACTTTTGCATCAACTACCTCCCCTGCAGGAACCGGCTGCTTTGTCTTTTGATGAGATGTGTTGTTTGTTGACGGCCGATTACCGCCTGCGTATGCATGTTATTGTGGCGCGGGTTGAATTTTACGGGTCGCATAAGAAACACACTGTCCTATCGGGCATGGGACGCAGAGCTGCACAGTCTTAGCCGTCAGTGTATGTTCATTACTCTGACTCACAAGGAGTTGTACGCAGACGATATGGTTCGGGACGCAATTATCTGGCTTGCTCCAGATAGGGAAGTGCGTCAACGTGCCCTACAGTTGGAAAATCCTACCTTGACGGATGTTTTAAACATTGCACAGTCTTTTGAAGTCTCACGGGCTGCTAGGGACCAAATTGAGACTTGGTGTGATGCTGCAGTTTCTCAGTCGGGCTCGGCACCTTCGGATTGCGCAGACGTCTCTTTCGTATGGGAGTGCCCCACTCACCACAAGCGCGGCAGTAAACCGTATTCATTCCTGCAATTCACATTCCCATCTATCAGAGACTTTATAAGACATCATGCAATGTTGTACTTTCTGTCCCCACTCCCACCTGGCATTCTGCCCCCCCCCCCCCTCCCCCCCTCCACTCCGCACCTCACTCACAGTCTAGATACTTGTGGTGCTGGAGTGGCTGGACATGGTGGTTGTGTGTGTGTGTGTGTGTGTGTGTGTGTGTGTGTGTGAATGTATGGGTTTCTTTTTCTGATGAAGGCCATGACCTAAAATTTAAGTTGTCTGAATGAGATTGTCTATTTTTCATTCCTGTCAGCGGCTCAGCGAACCTGTTTACGGTGAGTTGTTAGTTATCCTCCATTATTGATAACCATTAAATGTATTTTAAGATATCTGAAAGTTTCAAATGTCAAAGAATAAATAGCTTTTCCATAGAGTCTTCAAGCATCTTGGAATGTATAAGAAAAACATTGATGCTCAGCTGTTCCATATTTCAAGTTACATTTTTAAAATCAACAAATACCATGAATTACACACTTTCTAAAGTTGCCTATGTTTTTCTTCAGCACTAAAGCTATCTCCACACCCAATTTCATCAAAATCAGTTAAGTGCATTCGTCATATAAGTTTAATGGACAGAGGTGCTTCACACTTAAAATATTAGTAAGGATTTAATTGGCAAAGCAGAATGTAATTAGTACTAAAGTTACACTTCTTAAATATTTTCTTTTCATTTTCAGTTGGAGTATCGAATGCAACTAGATATTGTCAAATCTCGGAAGTTACAAGCAACGATTTGGAATCATGATACTCTCCAGGAAAATGAATTTCTGGGAGGTTTCACATTACCATTAAATGCTATTGATTTATCTCAGGAAACAATTGAATGGTATTCTCTTACTAATATCAGCAGATGAAGGCTGTTGAGATATAGTGTGTATCATTTAGTGAACATTTTGTGTCCAAAGAATTTTAGTTATAGAATCACTCAAAAAATATTAGCTTTTGTATACAACTGTTTTTAGCATTGAGTGATGTCTGAGAAAGTGTTTCTCATTTTTAAAGTATTTTGTCAATGAAATGAAACTGAATGTATGGTGTACAGATGTGTGTAAAGTTAGGTGGTAACTTACAAACCCATGTTCCAATCAAACCAAAAATACCCTTTCATTCATTCTTTATGCCTCATCCACCACTACCTTGCCACTGTAAAATATAAAATTGATAGTCATATTTATTTATCTATTATTTATTCATAAATGATGTAACATAATATTTGTCTAAATGCTTTTGTAATAATGATGAATTCTTTGCTTTTGTTACAATTTATATATTTTTGTTATGAACAAGAATTTGAAATAGATATTGATATAAAAAAATGTGAGAATTTCATTCTTATCTGTGTTAAATGTTACTTCGTATAGTTCCCACATACTGTAGTATAATGCAGCTATGTCTCAAATGTATCCTTTATTTCTGTCAGAGCTTTTGCTAATACTGTATGAAAAATATAGTTTCCTGGCATAGCAAGCAAGAAATGCAGAAAGAAGCAAGGATAGGTATTTAGTCTTCCACTCTTGGTTGACAAATGTTGCCAGAAGGGATGAAGCAAGACAGAAGGTAGTGCAGTCTCGTCGTAGATTTTTTCGCCAGGTGAGCTCGGATGCGCTCTGCTGGCACAAGGCAGTTTACTTCAGCACTCCATTCATAAATGTGTGTCACTAGTGTCAGCAATGGAGTGAGAGAGAGAACTGTCAAATGAGTGAGACAGCACAGCCCTATTCTGCACTGGACTGTCACATGTCAGTTCCAGTATAAACAAACTAACGGAGAAAGAAACTGCAGCTCTGTAAACGTGATAAATGACTGCTAAAACAAGCAAACCATTTAGCATTTAGATAAAAATTAGTGTTTGTTTGACAGAATTACTAGCAAAGGATTAAAAGGCAATATCAGAACAAGAATCAAAGAACAAATTGATAGTATTCTGACCCACAGGTTGATTCTATTAGTATTGCACCTGCACATTTGTCATATGTATAGTAGGTGTCTTCTGAAAGATATATCAATTTCTTAATTGAAATACTGTAGAACTCTGCTTTTACACTTTTCAAGAGATTTAACGGAAATTGTGTAAAATGCAGGAAATAATGTTTTAAAATAAAATATGCTTACTGGATGACTCTCGCATTTATGTGACACGTGTACATAATAGGCATCAAAATACTCACGAGGAAGTTTGTTTATTATGCAATAAAGGTTATCCATATTTCATGCTGTTTGAAACGTCAGGCAGAACTAGTAAGACATTTTTTATGTAATTTCATTCACCATTATTTCCATAGCAAAACTGCAAAAGTTCCAAATTTTTTTTTTGTATTTTCCAATGTTTTGCACAACAATATTCTAGAATTTATTCACTTTCTTAAGTGCAAATGTATGCTTAAGTATTTTTGTGTCATTTGCACAGGGTTGGCATCTCACACTATAATTGCATTTTCTTAGATTATAATAAACCTTGCCTTCTTCAATGGACAGAAAACAGACAAACAAACAAACAGTCAGTCTCGCCGTTTATAAAACTTCACACAAAATATTTGGATAAATATTTACATTTCACAATAAGAATAAATTCTCAAAATGCACGAGTTGCGTAAACAAAGATAACCTGAGAATTGGTGCTGTGGCTGATGAGATACTCAGCGTCGTGAGTCAACTAGGCATGTACTGCAAATAATGAAACACAAAAGATAAGTTTGAATAAAAGCAAACTGTCAAGAAACTTGACTGCATAATATTTATAAACACTATATGTAAAGGCGAAAGCCATGCTGGCATCAATTTATGTCAATTACATCATTTTTGTCTTCACGAATGTGGTTTCAAAAGGTGTAAAACACAAGAAAAGTGTAAATATGTTAACACAAAAATAGGAGTGAATTAACATTGTGAATGTAGTAAATTTGACAATACTGAGAAAAAATGGTGTAAATAGCTGGAAAACATAAAATCTGGGAATGTATAAGTAGGGTTTTACTGTATTTTAGAAATAATGCAAAGGATGAAGTCTCTCATTCTTACTGTTAGTAGTTGCCAGTTAATTTTTTGTTTTGTTTTACTTAGTGCTACAGTTTTTTGTATACCTTTTCAAGGTTAGACATGAGATCCTCGGTTTGCTGTTTTGCGCACAAAAATTTTAATTGACCAAGTTTTCAAAATTATAAAAAATAGGATTAAGGTTATAAAGACTTTTAAACATTACATTGAACATTGTAAAAGAAGACCATTAACATTTTAAGATGATTACTTTTCAAGAAAATGATTTTGTCTAGCTTTGGTACAATATTCCGGGAACACAGTTAACATCAAAGAATCAGTAAAATTGTTATAGCTAAGTAGTGAATGGTTGTTAGTTTTAGGTATCTTTACAACGGAGGAAAAGTGCTTACAAATATAAGTGGAAGCAAACATTCAGAGAATTTTGGCCACAAGTTTATGCAAAAGAGGATACTTCTCTTATGAAAAACAGCTGGAAAAGTCATCCAACGTTTTAAACATCAGATAGGGTTCCTTCAGGCGGATATCACACTGTAGGTCAATTGGCTCATGTTAAAACACTTGTAAAAAGACCTGTGCCTGAAGTGAACAGGGGCAGTCAAATATACCTAAGGCCAGTTGAAGGTCGCTTATCTCTAAAAATCTGTTTTCAAACACTTCTTGTATTTCTAAAATGATTGGAATATAATCTAAAAAAATCCACACCTTCTTTAATGCTGTCTAATGCAAGGAAGTGTCCTCAATTCTCCTTGTGCAACTGTTTTTCCCACAAAATAAGGTGATCCCCCCCCTTTTTTTTCAGTGTTTGAATATCTGCACTAAATCAACAACAGAGCGATTTTTGCCCTGCTGTGAAATGTTTTAAAGTATTTAAATGACCAGTTGGGTTACCCAAAAAAAGCCAGTTTCAGCGCCCACTTAGGACCATGAAGTAATTCTTCTGCACATCCTTTCATTTCTAGAAAGATATTGATTTTGTCCCTCAAGGAGAAAAATCAATGAAGGACTTTCCCCTATGGTCAGCCATCTTGCTTCACAGTGGTAGAGGAGGTCTATGTATTCTGCTTCAATGTCAGCCAAAAATTCTTTAAATTAGTGATGAGTGAGACCATGTGAGCAAAGATAATTAACTGTTCAAACAACTGTTTCCATGATATTTTTTTAGTTGACATCTTTACACAGCGTTCCTCTTGGTGTATCATACAACGGACTGCCATGAATAAGGTACAGCTAACTAACTTCAACTATTTTTGCCTCGACGTAACTCAGGAAACCAGTGCATATCCTTCATAGTGCTGGGTTTCCATGCATTGTTACACAGATCAGGTGTACCTATATTAAACCAAATGATTTGAAAATGTTTTCCATGGCTAAAAAATTTCCAAACTTGTGGTTGTCTTTTAATGGTGTAAGGTTGAAAAATTCTTTGGTGACACAGAGTTTGTTGTTGACACCCCGAGAGAATATGAAGAGCTGTTTGAAACATCGGTGCACTCATCAAGAGCGATATAAAATGAAGTGAAGTTTGCTGCTCCAAATCTGATGCTGTATCTTCGATTCAGTGAGCAAAATTCTCTCTCTCTCTCTCTCTCTCTCTCTCTCTCTCTCTCTCTCTCTCTCTCTCTCTCTCTCTCTCTCTCTCTTCCCCCCCCCTTCAAATTTTCTATGAGGTTTAGTTCCCTTTTTCCACACTCTCATCAAGCATTTTTAACTGGCACACGAACTGTGCTGACTTGTTTTCTACTCATACGACAACAAAAAGAGAAAAATGCAAAAAAAAAAAAAAAAAAAAAAATACAATCCTGTTTGTAAAACTCTCTCTCTCTCTCTCTCTCTCCCCCCCCCCCCCCCCCCCCCCATTGAAAATGAGATAAAACTAACAAAAAAGATTGGTTTTAGGTTCATTTTCCACGGGTTCCTCTGAAAAGCAGTTATAGATTATAGAAAGAACAGCAGAATCTGGTTGCGAAGTAAATTGTAACTATTGGAATATTTGTATTTATATAATTACACCTTTGTGGCAGCAAAGTCTCACTAAGTCATTCTCTGTTTTTGTGTATTCTTTTATTGGTGGATTTGAAAAACAGATGTAGTTTGATCTAAATTTTCGATTAGTTGCTCTCTGAGAGAGTGTTTGTGACAGCTTTCCAGAAAGTGGCAAAAAAATAATGCACCTGAAACTCTTTCTTATGTTTGTGCAAAGTGATTTAATAAAACTCAAACAAAAAAAATTAACTGAAAAGAAACATTGCTTGCTGCTCACAGTCTGATATTTGATAACTGGCACATTGCCAAATGAAATATTGGACTATAAAATATAGTTGTATTTATCATCTGTATAAGTAAGTCATCTGACAAATGCTTCATTGTAATGCTGCTTGAAATTTCTTTCAGTACCTCTTGCTACAGATTTGATTTTGGAACTGATCTTTGTGACAGGTATTAAAGTGCTGTTCAGTTGAGTACTTTTTAAATACATGAGATTCCGATGACATACTAAACATTTGGCATGATTTTCAAAAGCAGTACAAAAGAAATTAATTTCCAACTTGGGTTTAAATAGTGCTGAAGCACTGCTCCTCTTTAATAATTATTATTGCTGTTGACCTCCATTTCATCGACTGCAGCTATCCGTCATTTGACTAATGGTTTTGTGTTATATCAATGGTTTTCACAGTTGCTAACATGATGGTCTTACTTCCATACTAAACATGTGTACACAGCATGGAGAGTTACAGTGTGTGGACCGCAGAGTCAGCTAAGCGAGACGAATCAGCCACTGCAACATCATAATAATTAGCCTGGGGGCATGGCCTCAGGTGATCTTGGACACTAGCGCCCATGGGCAAAGTTTGGATAAACCTGAGGTTGAGGAAAATAGGGCGGGGAAAGAATCACTTAAGTTTCCTTTGAAAAAGTCATTGTTCCATTATTCCTTTTCTTAATTTTTGATAGACTTTTCTGTGAATATGTGAGCCAGATATGCCTGAAAATACTATATCAATAGGTGGATATCAATATGCACATTGGGGCTCTACTGGAAACGGAGAAACGAAGCAGATGAAGCTAACGTGTGGGCAAGACCCCTAAGGAATAGTAACAGAACTAAAAGTGGGCAAAAAAAAAGGGGGGGGGGGCACAAGATATACTGCATCCAAAACAAAAGACCAGGACAAGGGCAACAGCTAATACAATGATACCACCATAAATGGAGCCTTTGCCCTGATGACAAGAGAGAGAGCAGTCTGCTCTCCACCCTGACCCACTCCTTACGCTGTCGCCCTCTCGCTCCACTGCCACCCCCCCCCACCCCCTCCCTCTCTCCTCATTGATTGTACTAAGCCTACACAGGCAATGATTTACTCCTGTCCTGACCCTTCAGACATTTTTCAACAAATCGATCCGAAATGGAAGGGGGCAGGGGGAGTAGGTTGTGTTATGATAGTTGTGTCTGGATACCAGTAGGGTGACAGGATGTGGGTCGCTAGGCTTGTTTACCAAAGATAGTCGCTGCTTGCTGGAGAATTACATTTATTACCATATTGGTGAATAATAATAATGGTGTAAAATCAAATAAAGGCTCTAAGAGTCTGGACAAGTAAGCAGAAAGATTAAGAATAAAGAACTTCAAACAATTTCCATTGACTCAACAAAGCATAAAATGAGTTATTAACACAGGCAAAGGAGTAATGGTGCCAATCACAGATTTAAGAGCACTTTTACTGACAGGTTCTGAAGTAATAACAAAGATTCCATAAAGTTCACAAAATAATATCTCAGGTTCATAATCTCAATAAATTAACCTTGCATAAAATCACAGTATTAAGACAACTTAGTAAACAGAATCTTAAAAGGGGTGGGTTTCCATAAGGTTCAGAACTGCATGAAATGAATTAATGAAAACATGCCAAGAACAACGGCGCTTATCACAGAGTTGAGGCAGCTTGACCAACAGTTTCTTAAATGGTGCAGGTAAACAAGAAGATCCGATAAGGTGCATTAAATCTGATGATGTTTTTCTCTCCCTTTTTTCTTTATTCCAAAATAAACGCTGTCACAACTAATGCTGATATGAGAATTATGCATCAATAATGAAAGCTTTCTTCTCATGACCTTTTGCAATTTCAATGACTTCTATACTTTCATATCAGACAGTACATGATAGTAATTAAAATGGGAAAAATGTACAGTGCAACAGACAGAACCAGTTTAAAAACAGTTCAGTGATTACAGTATTTAATACATTTAGCTGATTTTAATAATGCAGGGTTGAGAATAAAAGCCTCTACCAGTCGCACTAAAGATTCTATTATTTATTTACTACATGGCTGGTTTTGGGCTTGTGCCCATCTTCAGGTGCTTAAAACATTCAGAATGTTACATGTGTGGCATGTTGGTGAATTTCAATGGTACACATGTAAAATTCTGAATGTTTTAAGCTACTGAAGATGGGCACAAGCCCAAAACCAGTCATGTAATAAATAAATAATACGATCTTTAATTTGAATGGTGGTGGTTTTTATTCACAACCCTGCATTAGGAATAGTCACGGAGTTCAGACACATCTGCCATGGATAAAACAACTTAGCAAGTAAAGGAATAAGTTACCAAAAGAGAAACACACGTCTCTAGATAAAAATCAAAAACTTTAGAGGCCATGCCCCATTTTATTTGAAGCACGAATGGCTCATTAAATAAGAACCTGAACTGAAATCGGGGGCATATACTGGATTTGAGTCAAGGGAACGCTGCTTAGCAGTGGTAACTCAATGATTTAAACACCAGTGAAGCTTAATTGCTAAGTTATCTTATTATTATTATTATTATTATTATTAGTCGTAAAGCTCCCATGTGGAAGACGCTAAGTAAAGCTGGTTCATTTTCCGTTCTTCTTGGTCTTCTGGTTCTTTTTATTTGCCCACCAGTTTTTCATTGTTTGAGAAAGTTTAGTTCTTCTTTCTTCACTCCATTTTGTTCCAGTTCTCGGTGCTTT
Organism: Locusta migratoria; assembly: GCA_026315105.1. Taxonomy (NCBI): domain Eukaryota; kingdom Metazoa; phylum Arthropoda; class Insecta; order Orthoptera; family Acrididae; genus Locusta; species Locusta migratoria. Next base: position 385,389,157 of record CM048749.1, read on the forward strand.
TGTCTCTGGTTTAACCTCCCACTTTTCAACTTTTATTCTAAAATTGTTCCTTGCAGCTATTTCTTTTTTAGTAATTTTGGCTAATTCCAAATCTTCTTTAACTTTTTGGATCCATTCTCCTCCATTAACAAGAGAATCTATGTATTTTACAATTCTTTTTGTTAATCTGTGTTCAGGGAGTCTCATTATGTGGCCATAGAATTTGAGGCGTCTTTTCCTCATGTCTATCTCTATGTTAGAATATTCTTCAATTTTTGATGTTTTCTGTAATCTATATCCATTCTCGGTCCATCTTGGTCCCAAAATTTTTCTAATTATTTTTATTTCTAATTTCTTTTGATTTTCTAGATCAGTTTTCCTGTTTAGTACCAAGGTTTCGCTGGCATATAACATTGATGGTTTAATGACTGTATTGTAATGCCTAATTTTGGCATTTAAAGATAAGCATCTTTTATTATAGAGGTTTTGCACTAATCCTAAACCTTTACGAGCTTTTTGTATTCTTTCTTGTTGTGCAAATTTTTCCGAGATAATTTCTCCAAGATATTTGACGTGTGGTACTCTGTTGATTTCTCCGTATTTGGTTTGTAATTTGGAAATTTCTAAATTTGTTGTTGTGAACACTGTCTTTTCAAATGATATCTGTAGCCCGACTTTTTCTGCACATTCTTTTAGAATTTCTACCTGTTTTATAGCCCTTTCACTAGAATCTGCCATTATTGCGAGATCGTCTGCAAAGGCTAAGTAGGGGATTCTTAGGTTATGTTTTTTGGTTCCTAATGAAATTGATTTCCAGCACTTTTCTTCTTCAAGTTTCTTCTCCCATTCTTCCGTGACTCTATCCAGAACTACAATGAACAACAAAGGCGACAACCCATCACCCTGTCTAACCCCAGTTTTAATTTCAAATGGTTTTGAAAGTTTTCCCATAAATTTCACTTTGGATTTTGGATTTGATAATGTCTGTTGAATGATTTTTTGTATTTTATGATCCAATCCATTTTCCTCAAGAATCCTAAATAGTGTGGGTCTGTGGATTGAGTCATATGCCTTCTTGAAGTCGACAAAGACATACACTGTAGGCTTGCCTCACATCTTCCTTATCCTTGTGATTAATTTTAGGTTTAAAATTTGCTCTGGGCACAATCTGTTTGGCCTGAAACCAGCTTGGAAATCTGAGATTTTGGGTTCTAGTATTTCTTGTGCTCTTTCAAGAATACAAGCCGATAAAATCTTATATGTGACAGGAAGTAGAGAAATTCCTCTGTAATTATTCACATGTTTGTCCCCTTTTTTGTGTAATGGATGTATTAAGGCACACTTCCAATCTTCTGGGATTTCTTCGGTGACCCATATATTTTGAATAATTCCTACTAGCTCCTTTCTTGAATTAGGCCCTAGATTTTTTAGAAATTCAGCTACAATTCCATCCTCCCCAGAGGCTTTGTTATTTTTGAGTCTCTTTATGTGTTTGATAATTTCTTCTTCTGTTGGCAGTGAGGAATCTTTTTGTTGTGGAGCTTTGGTGTTGGATATTGGGAGGGTTTCTGTTGGTTCTGAACAGTTTAGAAGTTTTTCAAAATATTCGGCTAGTACTTCACAATTTTCTTCATTGCTTAGTGCTAAATTCCCATCTGGTTTTCGGAAGCAAACATTTTGAGGGTTATAACCTTTAATTTGGTTTGTGAAAGTTTTGTAGAATCCATGTGTATTATAATTTTTAAAATCTGTATCTACTGATTCTAGTAGCTGGATTACATATTTTCTCTTCTCTTGTCTGATAATTTTATTCGAAAGCTTTCGTGTTTCTAGAAAGTTTTGGTAATTCCCCTCATTCTTATTCGAGCTATATTTCTCGAAGGCTTTTTTGCATAATTCAATGGCATTTTCACATTTTATATTCCACCACGGATGTTTGGGTTTCTTCTGTACCGGTATTTTTTCTTTGGCTGTTTCTGTAATTTTTGTCTTGAATTTTTCCCAGTTGTTTGCAGGAGAATGTTCCCATGTTTCTATTGTTTCTGATTCTGTTAGTTTTTGTAGATTAAATTTTGGGACTGCCAGTGGTGTTTGCTGTGTTTTTCGTCTTGGAGTGAACTGTACTCGAACCCTGGTGAGGTAGTGATCAGAGTCAATATTTGTGCCTTTCTTAACTTGGATATCTCTGATCTCTTTTTGAAAGTCATAAGAGATGGCTACATGGTCGATCTGAAATTCTCCAATTTGGTTTATTGGGGATCTCCAGGTTTTTTGTTTGCTAGGTTTCTTGTTGAAGGAGGTTGAGCTGATTTTCATGGTGAACTGTTGGCAGAGTTGGATTAGTCTCATGCCGTTTTTGTTGGTCAATCTGTGTGCTGGATATAAGCCAACTGTCTTCCTAATTTTTTTTTTTTTTCTTTGCCAATCTGTGCATTGAAATCTCCAAGAAGTATTTTGACGTCATTTCATGGTATTTTAGAGATTTCAAGTTCTAATCGCTCCCAGAATTTGTCTACAGCTTCTCGGTTCTTCTTATTTTCAATGTTGCAAGGTGCATGGACATTAATTAGGGTGTAGTTTTTATTCTTATTTTTAAACCTAAGAAGCATTAGTCTATTGTTAATGGTTCTTAAAGACATTATAGATTTAACGGCGGATTTTTCAACAAGAAAGGCCATACCAAGCATGTTCGCCCCTCTACCAATTTTCCTATTAGTTCCACTTTTGAAGATTCTGAAGCCATTGTAATCAGTGGTTTGATCATCGGGGAACCTTGTCCCTTGTACTGCAAGGATTTGGAGTTTCAGTTTCTTCAATTCTTCAGTTACAATATGTAATTTTCCTGGTTGTATCAGTGTCTGTGTGTTTATTGTTCCAATGTAATTTTTCTTATTGTTTCTGTTTTTGGGAAGTTTTCCAGAGTGCTCCGACTCACTCATAAATCGTGTAGGCCCGGTCTCCCCAGAATCCGAATGACCGGTTGCCACCTTTTTAATAGGTGGGTGGATTTTACCACCTGGGGTAATTTTGTTATTACATACACGAACCATGATTTTCCTTGTAATTCATAGTTTGGTCTGGCATGTGCCAGTTGATAGGATCAAGGTTGTGGAGTCTTGAAACATGAGTCAGCCGCCACTAACATGTGGAACAGATGCTGTTGGTCACCGCCACTAACATGTCGAACAGTCGTGCCCTTGGTACTAGTTTTGGTCCACCCCGGGTATTTTATTTCCCCGGTACCCACCATATCTAGTGAGCATCCCCCTATCCGCCACCTGGGGAGGCGCCCGGTAGGAGACTAGTAACACCCGCGGGCTTATTATTATTATTATTATTATTATTATTATTACATTTGTTATTTTCAGTTATTCAAAAATAAGTAATACTTAAACTGTACTAGAGTAGACTGCATGGCCATCACCATGGAATATAGTTGATTATGTCTTCAGAGATGACAATGGTGCGAGTAGCTGGTGCTTACTGGTGTAAATAAATGCTGTCTATGTAATACACAGACAATTTTATTAAGTTATAAGTAGGAAGGTTTGTTTGCAAGCTTAGTCAGTTTTGTGTTAATACGCTTCCCATCAAGTGTACTCTCTCCATTTGGCACTTGACAATGTGGCAGTTGTTGCCCAGAATTGGGTGGTAACTGTCACACTAGGTTTGGGGTAATGCTGTCTGTGTAAATTTTCCTCTCAGCTTCCACCACATGACGTGTGCATGTAGTGGCCTGCTTGCCTGACAGGACATTGTCATGGCAACCAGTACCCTGCGTCAAGCGAAATTCCTGGAAGGATACAGCTCCACCACAGTCTAAAATATAGTCAACGGCAGTCATGGTCATGTTTGTTACCTACCGAAATTGCAGTGCGCAAAGTGGCCAGCAAATTGCAACCATAGAATTCAGCTGCTTCAGTGTCTTGTGACGGTGGAGCCTATCGTTTAAATTGGTTTTAATCATAGTTTTTACAAACAGAAGCTTCTGCAGTGCTGTAAATGGCAACAAGAGCAAGAAAACAAGAGTAAAACACAACTTTTGACATTCTTTGGGTCAGCTAAGGATCCTAAAAGTCTGTTTAACTATATAATTACGTGAAGTTTCGTCCATAACTCTTCGAACGAAACCATTTCATGAATAATAAGAAGGTGGTACAGATTGCAGTACCTACTTTGTTTGATATACCAAACAAACAACTGCAATTGTTATGAAGAGGAAACTGCGACAAAGGCATAATAGTGCAACATTTGTGGGAAAGAGGTAACCTATTCTTTAACTGCTGCTACATAAATGCTAGAGAGAGTAGCTTCAGAAAGATCAGAGACATTAGAGCTCGTAAAGATGCATACAAGCATTCCTTTTTCCCTCATACTACATGGGAGTGGAACAGGAATGCAAGTAACTAGTAGTGGTACTGAGTACCCTCTGCCATGCACCTTTGGGTGGATTGTGCAGTATTTAGGTAGATGTAAGTATTGAAGGCACGCTATGAAGATGACGTTACTAAATTACATACATTTATGTGTGTGTTACAAAGTTATGTGATGTGTCAGAATGCACAAACCATTAGATTTCATGCAAAATTATTAAGGGGCAAGGAAATAAATAAAATTATAATATGCCGTTACGACTACCTCCTTCGCCACAGTTAATTTTTTTAGGTGAAGCAGGAGGTCAAAGCAACTGGGTAGGCCTAATATTTAATAAAAAGTGGTATAACTACAAATAACTATCTTTCAATTTCCTGCAGCTTGTAATTTAACAAAACACACTACTGCCCATTAAAATTGCTACACCAAGAAGAAATGCAGATGATAAACAGGTATTCTTTGGACAAATATATTATATTAGAACTGACATCCGATTACATTTTCATGCAATTTGGGTGCATAGGTCCTGAGAAATCAGTACCCAGAACAACCACCTCTGGCCATAATAACGGCCTTGATATGCCTGGGCATTGAGTCAAACAGTGCTTGGATGGTGTGTACAGGTACAGATGTGCATGCAGCTTCAACACAATACCTCAGTTCATCAAGAGAAGTGACTAGTGTATTGTGACAAGCCAGTTGCTTGGCCACCATTGACCAGACATTTTCAATTGATGAGAGATCTGGAGAATGTACTGGCTGGGGCAGCAGTCAAACAGTTTTCTTACCCACAAAGGCTCGTACAGGACCTGCTCGTACAGGACCTGCTGAAATGTAGGATTTCACAGGGATCAAATGAAGGGCAGAGCCATGGGTTTTAAGACATCTGAAATGTAATGGCCACTGTTTAAAGTGACGTCGATGAGAACAAGAGGTGACCGAGACCAGTGGCAGCCTGTACCATCATGCCGGGTGATACGCCAGTATGGCAATGATGAGTACATGCTTCCAATGTGCGTTCACTGCGAGGTTGCCAAAGACGGATGTGACCATCATGATGCTGTAAACAGAACCTGGATTCATCCAAAAAAACTGACGTTTTGCCATTTGTCGACCCAGGTTAATCTTTGCATACACCATCGCATGTTCCTGTCTGTGATGCAGCGTCAAGGGTAACCACAGCCTAGGTCTCCAAGCTGATAGTCCATGCTGCTGCAAACATCATTGAACTGTTCATGCAGATGGTTGTTGTCTTGCAAACATCCCCATCTGTTGACTTAGGGATCAGGACGTGCCTGCACAATGCGTTACAGCCATGTGGATGCCTGTCATCTCGACTGCTAGTGATACGAGGCCATTGGGATCGGAGCACGGCATTCCATATTGCCCTCCTGAACCCACTGATTCCAACTTTTGCTAACAGTCATCGGATCACGAGCAGCAATGTTGTGATACTATAAACCACAATCACAGTAGGCTACAATCCAAAGTCGGAAACGTGGTGGGACACCATTCTCCTCCTTACACGTGGCATCACAACAATGTTTCACCAGGCAACGCTGGTCAACTGCTGTTTGTGTATGAGAAATCTGGTGGAAACTTTCCTCATGTCAACACGTTGTAGGTATTTCCTCTGGCACCAACCTTGTGTGAATGCTCTGAAAAGCTAATCATTTGCATATCACAGCATCTTCTTCCTGTTGATTAAATTTTGTGTTTGTAGCATCTTATCTTTGTGGTGTAGCAATTTTAATGGCCAGGAGTGTATTAATATTTGGAAGAAGTACTTACCAAACTGCTGTCCTTTGTTCTCTCTTGTGACTTGGATTTATTTTGCAGAACATGTACTATGTTACAGCAACACAGTAGGATAATATAACAGTCAAGATGATTCACATAGACCAAGACACATTAACGAAGGAAACTCTTTATTATTAGTACTAGTGAACAACAGAAACACTGACTTGAGTCATGCTGCATGTGGACTGTGCGCCTCCAGGCCTATTACTAAAGTACTATCTACTACTGCAACCACTATAGTTCTTTGTCACTCATATTTCACCACACATGTCTAATCATTCTGCAGTTACGAAAGCAGTGGTGTCGCTCTATATAGCTATGAGTGAAATTAAAGCTGAGTTTAGAGATTCACAGTCACAAAAGCAAAATAATATTCTACTGGTAAGAATGCTTTCCTTACCACACTGAAATTACTGGCATAAGAAACCTGCTCCATCTGTTTTGTGTGGTAAACTCCCATATAACAATTTCATAAAATGTAGGAAGTACTTAAATTTTTCGAAGAAGTTCTATTTCACTTGCCAGTATGCTAAGTGCACCTAATCTCTCTTGAGTCTGTGTTACCCGTATATAATTACTGAAAAAGAACGATCTACTGTACTGTTGCAGTTGAAACAGGTTTTGACAATATTAAGGAGGGCAGTTTGTAATTTTTGCCCATAATTTTGTGACTATTATTGGCATTCATATATGGTACCAGTTCATGCACAGGCTTGTTTTCAAATTCTGTTGATGAACAGAATGAGATCAGCTTATTTTTTAACTTTACAAAATCGAACAGTTCAGAATACGGATTGATGTTAAGTTTATCTAGTAAACTGTCTGGAAAATTTTGGCTCAGAGACAAATATTTCTCTTTGCTTATAAGAGTCATGAACTGCAACTTGGTTAGAGACCCAAACCTGACAGATATTTGATTGGATATGTTGTCTATAATCTCCTCATCTTACTTCGTTTTTGTCAATACAAGTTCTCTTGGTGGACAAATTATTTGTGTTGAATGTAATTTTTTTCCCATAGTGCATCAAAATTGTTTCTCTGCGAAACAAGCAAAAGCTAAAATTTTTCAATCTCTTTATTACAGTATGCAATGTCTAGGGTCTTCTTTTCTAGTGTATCAAAAAGTATATCTGTGTGACAAAATATCCTTGAGAAAACCTCAAGAAGAAAACAGTTCTTGTACTCGGACAGAAATGAAATAAATCCATAAGCCTGTGCTGCACACAAAGCATCCCAACCATCACAGTTCTCTGTATGTCTTTGAAAAACAAAATTAACTCATTTTTCATTTCTTGAACTGTGTTAACAAGTCTTGAACAAAAGTTTCACTATGTAGGTGCGACTTTAGGAATCTTCTTTTCCACGAATTGTTTCATTGCATGAGTTCTTTTTGGAGAAGTGGAAAAAGAGGCAGACAATCCAGACATAGTGTTAAAAAAATATACGGCAGTCCTTAATAGCACTAGCAGACTGCTGCAAATTAAATTTAAAATGTGGCTACAGCAATGAAAGAATGTAGATCGTGGATACTTTTGCTGTACGTGTTTCTGTAGCCCAGTAATTTGGCCTGCCATAACTGCCGCTCCGTCATATTTATGACCAACTAATTTTGATTCCAAGTTAAATTCTTTTACAGTTTGGACAACATGTCTGAACAAAGCTTCAGCCGAGCGAACTACACTTTCATCAGAAAAACCTATGAACACTTCCCAGGTCTCTCCTCTATCAATTACATACCTCAGGCATGTAGATAACTGAGACTTATTGATGGAATCTGTCATTTCATCTAGTAGAATGGAAACAAATTGATAACTGGCTACTTCTTTCAGTGCATTGAGAATAACTCTTGAAATACATATTATAAGTTCATTTTGAATAGTAGGGGACATTCCACGGAAAACTTTACTTTCTTTCATATGGTTATCAAGTCTGACATATTTGCTAATGAGATTTAGCTGTTCAACGTAATTCCCTCTGTTTAGAGAATTAACTGATTCATTATGACTTCTGAATGGCAGCTCTTGATTGGCTAAGAAACATACACAGTCTATAAGCCGTTTTAAAATTTTCTGGTTGTTTGTTACAGCCTCATTATGAAGTAGCACAGAAGTTCTGAGTTGTTGATTCAGCTGATGATCTGGTCTTGTTCAACCAAATGTCGAAAGCTCTAGACTTACTCTAATGGGTCCAAGGGATTTTTGTGCCTTTAAATTAACACTGACAACACTGTCAAATTACTGAACCCTTCCATAGTCCACATGCTTGTTCTATCAGCACCAAACAAGAGACAAGGCCAGCAGAAGAACCTTTGCTTAACATCACAACCACTTAACCAACTAGTTTTCTTATACTGTGCTGTTTGAAAATGCCGTATGTTTTCTTGCTCCTTATCTTTATGCCTAGTACAAAGTCCAGTCAAAGCAGGGCAAGGTGTTCCTTTAACAACTATTTCCTTTTTTACTGTAAATGATCTTGAACTAAATGGTTCTCTAATTAATTCCTGTATTACTGAATTTTCAGTCATTTTGAAATCTAAAAAAGAAAGTAAGTTCACTGAGTTCTATTGACAGGCATCATTCCGTACTAAGACCGTTAAAAAATAAATCAAAGTAAACAAAATATAAGAGAATCATACAACTCTCAAGCAATGCCAAGTCTGGGAGCACAATCGTAAACCCTGACGTAACCCAGAATAAAGCTCAGTTGTATGTCGGTCCGTTCCAACTACCTGTCTCACACACGTGGTTAGCTGACTTGCTGTGACTGCATTTACTGTGGGTTAGATGGTGGGCAGTTCCAGGCAAAGGAGAGTGCGAGGAAGGTGCGCACGCATCCTCCTGACAATATAAAAGTCGCAAAGGCAGTGCAGTGGAGTGACAACATGCCACCATGCAGTGCCAGGGTGGGGGTAGGTGCAGGTGGGGGTGTTGTTTGGCCTTGGATGTAGCAGCCTGTCGCCAACAAGTGCATCGTTGGACTAGGGACGGAGTGTCACAACAGAGGGTGGGGGTCAAGAGCGGCGAGTTGATGCGGCTCTTCCTACGCATGCAGAGTAGTCAGTGTGGAGAGCAAATGCTGCGCTTACTGTAAGAAAGTAATTTTTCTTCTACAGTTGTAACTAATAAGCATGCGCTGCATGCATGGAGATGACACGCCTGACTGAAATATTAATGGCACGGAAGTGACAACTGGACTGGCAGGATATGGAAGGATCACTGAAGCAAAGCGGACAGAGGCATCTGAATGACAACTGCCGAAAATACAACTGCAGGTGGGCAGGAACCCGACACAAAGGGATAAAATACACTGCCTGCAATAACACCTGTGGCCCGGGGATGTAACAGACCAACAAGCGGGCACACACCAGGTAAATCCCCCAGACACACTTGCCAATTGTTAATATCTAATGAATTAATTATCAGATTTAAACAGCGGCTAGGTACAATCTCCCCTACCGTAAGCAAACGATAGCCAAATATTCAGGCCACCAACATAAATAGTCCAAACACAGACAGCTAATGCGAGCTGCTGGGGTTCAACCCACAAGCCTACTCAGTGAGACAGACATGAGGGAGACTCAGCAACCATGAGAATGATGTAGCGAACCAGAAAATAACTGTATAACAAAATGCAAAATTCAGATCTTACAAGGGAATGGTCAGACTTGTCATGTCGAAACGTGTGTTGCTATTTTTACCACTGTGAGATGACATTGAGGGAAGTCTGTCTACAGACTGTTAGCTGCTGGCAAGATATGGAAGTCTGTAAAAACTTTTATGAACTATGACATCTAGGGACAAGGTGGCATTAGCTACGCCCTGCTCTTCTGCCACAGCAGTGAGAGAGTTGATTCGCCCAGTGAAAGCAATTGTACGATAATTAATAAATAAGATAATGATAAATTCATTGACAAATATAGCTGATATGTTATCTACAACATTCTTCTCAAATAGCTATGAAATAGACACAAATGTTGTTGTTGTGGTCTTCAGTCCGGAGACTGGTTTGATGCAGCTCTCCACAATACCCTATCCTGAGCAAGCCTCTTCATCTCCACATAAGAACGGCAACCTACATCTGTCTGAATCTGCTTACTGTATCCATCTCTTGGTCTTCCTCTGCGATTTTTACCCCACACACTTCCCTCTAATGCTAAATTCACAATTCCTTGATGTCTAAGAATGTGTCCCACCAATCTATCCCTTCTTTTAGTCAAGGTATGCCAGAAATTTCTTTTCTCCCCAATTCTGTTCAGCACCTCCTCATTAGTTACGCGATCCACCCACCTAATCTTCAGCATTCTTCTGTAGCACCATATTTCAAAAGCCTCGATCCTCTTCCTGTCCGCACTGCTATTCGTCCATGTCTCACTCCCATACAAGGCAACACTCCATACAAATGCCCTCAGAAAGGACTTCCTTAGGCTTAGATCAATATTCGATGTTAACAAATTTCTCTTTTTCAAAAACGCTTTTCTACCCATTGCCATTCTGCATTTTATATCCTCTGTACTGCGACCATCACTTGTTATTTTACTGCCCAAGTAACAAAACTCATCTACCTCCTTTATTGCTTCGTTTCCCAATCTAATTCTTTCAGCATCACCTGATTTTCTTAGACTGCACTCCATTACCCTAGATTTGCTCTTGTTAATGTTCATCTTATATGCAACTTTCAGCACACTGTCCATTCCGTTCAATTGCTCTTCCAGGTCCTTTGCTGTATCTGACAGAATTACTATGTCGTCGGCAAAACGCAATGTTTTTAATTCTTCACCCTGAACTTTAATTCCTTCACCAAATTTCTCCTTGCTTTCCTTTATAGCTTGTTCAATGTACAAATTGAATAACATTGGAGAAAGGCTACAACCCTGTCTCACTCCCTTCCCAACCACTGCATCCCTTTCATGCCCTTCAACTCTGACAACCGCTGTCTGGTTTTTGTATAAGTTGTAAATAACCTTACGCTCCCTATATTTTACTCCTGCTTGCTTCAGAACGTGAAAGAGTTTATTCCAATCAACATTGTCAAAAGCCTTCTCCAAATCTACAAAAGCTAGAAATGTAGGTTTGCCTTTCCTTAATCTATCTTCTAGGATAAGCCGTAAAGTGAGTATTGCCTCCCGAGTTCCTACTTTTCTCCTGAACCCAAACTGATCTTCCCCGAGGTCGGCTTCTACCCGTTTTTCCATCCTTCTGTAAATAATTCGTGTTAATATTTTGCAACCATGACTTATTAAACTGATGGTTCTGTAGTTTTCACACCTGTTTGCACCTGCTTTCTTTGGAATGGGGATTATAACATTTTTCTTAAAGTCTGAGGGTACTTCGCCTGTCTCATACATCTTACACACCAGGTGAAACAGGTTTGTCATGGCTGGTTCTCCCAGAGACTTCAGTAGCTCTGAGGGAATATCATCTACTCCAGGGGCCTTGTTTCGACTTAGGTCTTTCAGGGCTCTGTCAAATTCTTCTCTCAGTACAGTATCTCCTATTTCATCTACATCCTCTTCCCTTCCTACAATATTGTCTCGAAGTTCATTTCCTTTGTAGAGCCCCTCTATATACTCTCTCCACCTTTCAGCTTTCCCTTCTTTGCTGAGAACTGGTTTTCCATCAGTGTCCTTGATATTCATAGAGCTGTTTTTCTTATCTCCAAATGTTTCTTTTATTTTCCTGTAGGCTGTATCTATTTTTCCCCTATTTATACATTCATCTACATCCTTGCATTTGGCTTCTAGCCACTCCTGCTTAGCCATTTTGCACTTCCTGTCAATCTCATTTCTTAGTCGTCTGTACTCCATTTTGCCTGTTTCATTTACTGCATTTTTATATTTTCTCCTTTCATCGATTAAATTGAGTATCTCCTGTGATATCCAAGGATTTTTTGTAGGTCTTGCCTTCCTACCTATTATGTCCTCTGCTACCTTCACTATTTCATCTCTCAATTTTACCCATTCCTCCTCTACTGTTTTATTTTCCCTTGTTTCTGTCAATTGTTGCCTAAAGCTCCCTCTGAAATTCTTAAGAACCTCAGGTTCCTTCAATTTATCCAGGTCCCATCTCCTTATTTTCCTACCTTTTTGTAATTTCTTCAGTTTCAGCCTACAGTTCATAACCAACAAGTTATGGTCAGAGTCTATATCTGCCCCTGGGTATGTCTTACTCTGTAAAACCTGGTTCCGAAATCTATGTCTTACCATTATAAAATCTATCTGGTATCTCCCGGTGTCTCCTGGTCTCTTCCACGTATACAACCTTCTTTTGTGATTCTTGAACCAGGTGTTTGTTATAACTAAATTATGTTCCGTGCAAAATTCTACCAGGCGGCTTCCTCTTTCATTCCTTTTGCCCAGACCATATTTACCTACTATTCTCCCTTCCCTTCCTTGTCCTACTACCGAATTCCAGTCTCGCATAAGAATTAAGTTTTCCTCTCCCTTAATTGTCTGAATAATTTCCTTTAGCTCCTCATATATTTCTTCGATTTCCTCATCATCGGCAGAGCTAGTTGGCATATAAACCTGTACTACTGTTGTCGGTGTTGGCTTCGTATCTATCTTGACAATGATAATGCGATCATTGCGCTGCTCATAGTAGTTTACCCGCATTCCTATTTTCTTATTCATTATAAATCCTACTCCTGTGATACCCCCAATTGATTTTGTATTTATAATCCTGTACTCACCTGACCAGAAATCCTGTTCATCCTGCCACCGAACTTCACTAATCCCCACTATATCTAACTTCAACCTATCCATTTCCCGTTTTAAATTTTCTAATTTTCCTACTCTATTAAGGGATCTAACATTCCACGCTCCGACCCGTAGAATGCCAGTATTGTCTTTCCTGATGATCACATCCTCCTGGGTAGTCCCCGCCCGGAGATCCGAATGGGGGACTATTTTACCTCCGGAATATTTTACCCGAGAGGATGCCATCATCATATGTTCATACAGTAGAGCTGCATGTCCTCGGGAAAGGTAACGGCTGTAGTTTCCCCTTGCTTTCAGCCGTTCGCAGTAGCTGTGTGGCAAAGCCACATTAGCTGATGTTACAAGGCCAGCTCAGTCAATCATCCAGACTGTTGCCCCTGTAACTACTGAAAAGGCTGCTGCCCCTCTTCAGGAACCACACGTTTGTCTGGCCTCTCCACAGATACCCCTCCGCTGTGGTTGCACCTACGGTACGGCTATCTGTATCGTTGAGACACGCAAGCCACCCCACCTCGGCAATGTCTGTGGTTCATGGGAGTGGAGACACAAATATACAGTTTAATAACTAACATTAATGTTTTCTGTAATGTAATGCTTTGCTGAACGTAAAAGTGCCAATTACCTTAATTTATTTAAAATGGTTAATGTATACATATATTAATACTGTGCTAATTGTTATTTACTTACGATATTTTGTGTCCCAGCCTCATCGCCGCTTTTGTGTCTCTTTTCCGACGTAGGTGTCGGTGGCCGAGTAGAAAGACCGACACAGCAATAAAGGATGCATGCTTGTGCAGGTAGGAGGTGACCAGCCAGTGGGACAGCAGAAACTAGAAACACTAGAGTAAATTAGAACGAGATCTATATTTCTTAGAGACTTAGTGATACTTAACTTTTACATAGCTCAGTACTGCAGAATGCTGATACATAGTTGAGCTAGAAGCCTGCCTAGTGCCTGTCCGATAGCCAAGTCTTCACTGGTGCCTATCTGATTCTGAAGTGTTAACTGGTTCCTATCTCAGTCCCAAGTGAACAATGTCGTTAAGTGGTGGCCACGAGCGGAGCTGTAGCATAGGGCGCTCGTGGCTGACGTCGTAAGAACGCCGCACCATGCGTGCATGGCGGTGCGCAGCAAAAGTAGGTGGCCCGCACTTTAGACTTGTGTGACACCACACGATATTTTATATTGTTTTGTTTTGATACAAAAAAACCTATTATTACATTTTTCATAATTTTCTGTATCTTTACGTAAGGCAAGATTCATTTATGTTCCACAAACAAATTATTTGAATTGTACTGAACTATTTCCGTGTTCTGGAATGTTCTTGAAAGTATAATATGTATTAATATGTGCGAATTGGCGGAGTATTAAGTTAGTCTTAAAGCAGTCATGATTTTGTTATAAGTTTGTCTTCATCAGTAACAAACAGTCTTAAATAAAATATGTACAGAATACAGGTAATATCTTGTATTACTTCTGTTTATGTGCTACATCAAGATTCAACATCCCAATTCAGTAGTCAACCTCTCCTCTAAACCTCTCTTCCAATCTGAAACCTCTGTCCTATCCAAAGGCCTTACCTTTAGCCCTACTCCTAAATTCAACCAAACAGCTCTTGTCAAAGATTTACTTTTCTATACTCATAGTCTTTGCTGGAGATACCACTTTGCCACAAAGAAAAATAATCCTACTCCTAATGATCCAGCTCCCCAAGACATTATTCAAATTGAACCCTGCCGAGAACAGTCCCGACCTCCATCACAGCGAGACCCACCTGCTCTTCCTGAAAATCACCCTCTTCAAACCTTCCAGGAATAACTTACTTCCAACCTTGTCTCTCACTCTTTCCTGAGAAATGTTAATCCTACTCCCAACATTACCGCAGCTGAATCCCGAGCCATCCGTGATCTGAAGGCTGACCATTCCATCGTCATTCTCCCTGCCGACAAGGGCTCCACGACAGTGGTACTTGATCGGCGGGAGTATGTGGCAGAGGGAGTGCGTCAGCTTTCAGATAATACCACATATAAAGTTTTTCAAGGCAATCCCATTCCTGATGTCCAGGCAGAGCTTCAAGGAATCCTTAAAACCTTAGGCCCCCTACAAAACCTTTCACCTGACTCCATTAACCTCATGACTCCACCGACACCCTGCACCCCCACCTTCTACCTACTTCCGAAGATTCACAAACCCAATCATCCCGGCCGCCCCATTGTGGCCGGTTACCAAGCCCCTAAAGAACAAATCTCTGCCTACATAGACTAACACCTTCAACCCATCATGTGCAGTCTCCCATCCTTCATCAAAGACACCAACCACTTCCTCAATCGCCTGAAATCCTTGCCTAGCCAGTTACCTCCAGAAACCATCCTTGTAACCATTGATGCCACTCCCTTACACACAAATATCCCACATGCCCAGGGCCTTGCTGCGATGGAGTATTTTCTTTCACACTGACCACCCACTTCCCTACCTAAAACCTCTTTCCTTAATACCCTAGCTAGCTTCATTCTAACCCACAACTTCTTCACTTTTCAGGGCCAGACATACCAACAACTAAAGGGAACAGCCATGGGAAACCAGGATGTCCCCCTCATATGCAAACTTATTCATGGGACGCTTAGAGGAATCCTTCCTGGATACCCAAGCCTGTCAACCCCAAGTTTGGTACAGATTCATTGATGACATCTTCATGATCTGGACTCACAGTGAAGAGGAACTTCAGAATTTCCTCTTCAACCTCAATTCCTTTGGTCCCATCCAATTCACCTGGTCCTATTCCAAATCCCATACCACTTCCCTCGATGTCAACCACCATCTGCCCAACAGCCAACTTCACACATCCGTCCACATCAAATCTACCAATAAACAACAGTACCTGCATTATGGCAGCTGCCATCCATTCCACATCAAACGTTCCGTTCCCTACAGCTTAGGTCTTCGTGGGAAATGAGTCTGCTCCAGTCCCGAAGCTCTGAACCAGTACGCCAATAACCTAATAACAGCTTTCACATCCCACAGCTATCCTCCTAATCTGGTAGAGAAGCAAATTGCCAGAGTCACTTCCTCATCCCCCCAAATTCAGAACCTTCAACAGAAGAACCACAGTAGTGCCCCTCTTGTCACCATATACTTTCCAGGACTGGAGCAGACTTTGAATGTGGCTCTCCATCAAGGATACGATTTCTTTAAATCCTGCCCCTAAATGAGATCCATCCTTCATGACATCCTTCCCACTCCACCTTCCCTACCTTCTGGCTCCTACCCTTGTAACTGCCCTCGTTGTAAAACTCCAGTCCTGTAACCCGGAAGGTGCACACAATCAAGGGCAGAGCCACTTGTGATAGTACTCACGTGATTACCAACTGACATGCCTGCACTGTGAAGTGTTCTATGTGGGAACGACCAGTACCAAACTGTCCATTCGCATGAACGGTCACAGGCAGACAGTGTTTGTTGGTAATGAGGATTACTCTGTGGCTAAACATGCCTTGGTGCATGGCCAGCACATCTTGGCACAGTGTTACACCATCCGGGTTATCTGGATACTTCCCACCGATACCAGTCTTTCAGAACTCTGGAGATGGGAACTTGCCCTTCAGCATATTCTCTCTTCCCATTGCCCACCTTGTCTCAACCTCTGCTAAATTCAAATTCCCACCCACCATCTTGAACATCTTTGCCTTAATTCTCTGGACAGTGCCTCTGCCTCAAGTGGTATCTCTGTCCAGCTTTTTTTCTTTCTACAGTATGTCTGCCTAGGTGTGCTTGTGTTTGTGTATATGTGTGGGTGTGTGTGTATTTGTTTACCCTCCTTTTTTCCCCCATGGTAAGTGTTTCCTGTCCTGGGATTAGAATGACTCCTGACCCACTACCTTAAAACCCTCCTCATTTTCTCTCCCCTCTCCTTCCCTTTTGCCTAAAGAAGCAACTAGGCTGTGAAAGCTAGCGTTTGTGTGTGTGTGTGTGTGTGTGTGTGTGTGTGTGTGTGTGTGAATTTATTGATTTATTTGTGTTACTATCACTTCCTTTGCTCCTTCGCCTGGTAAGTAATCTTCATCTATATAAAAATAAAAAATGGATGACTTACCCAAAGGACAGGCTCGTTGACAGACACAAATAAAATCACACACAAACACACATACAAGCTTTCGCAACCGTTGGTCGCTTCGTCAGGAAAAGAGCAAGAAAGGAGAGGAGAAGGGGAAGGATATGGGTTTTAAAGAAGTGGAAAAGGAGACATTCCAATCCCAGGAGTGGAAGAACTTACCTTAGGGGAAAAACAAGGAAGGTAAATAAATACACACACACTCACACATATCCAAACGCAAACACACCTAGACATTTGTAAAAAGCAAAGAACATATATATATATATATATATATATATATATATATATATATATATATATTTTCTGATGTTGTTATTGTTGATGTTGATTTTGATAGGTAAGTAATCTTCCCACTGGCAGCTTCTTCAGGAAAAAGAGAGAGGAAGGAGACGAGAAAGGGAAGGATACGAGTTTTAAGGAAGTGGAAAAGGAGCCATTCCAATCCCAGGAGCGGAAGGACTTGCCTTAGGGGAGAAAAAGAAAGGTAAACAAATACACACACACACACACACACACACACACACACACACACACACACATATCCACATGCAAACACACCTAGGCAGACATTTGTAGAAACCAAAAAAGTTGGGCAGAGATATTACTTCAGGCAGAGGCTCTGTCCACAGAACCGAGGCAAAGATGCTAAAGATGGTGGGCAGGATTTGAATTTAGTGGAGGTTGAGACCAGGTGGGCAACGGGAAGAGAGAATGTGTTGAAGGGCAAGTTCCCATCTCCGGAGTTCTGAAAGATTGGTGTTGGTGGGAAGTATCCAGATAACCCGGATGGTGTAACACTGTGCCAAGATGTGCTGGCCGTGCACCAAGGCATGTTTAGCCACAGGGTGATCCTCATTACCAACAAACACTGTCTGTCTGTAACCGTTCATGCGAATGGACAGTTTGTTGCTGGTCATTCCCACATAGAACGCTTCACAGTGCAGGCATGTCAGTTGGTAAATCATGTGGGTGCTATCGCAAATGGCTCTGCCCTTGATTGTGTACACCTTCCGGGTTACGGGACTGGAGTAAGTGGTGGTGGAAGGGTGCATAGGACAGGTTTTACAATGGGGGCGGTTACAAGGGTAGGAGCCAGAGGGTAGGGAAGGTGGTTTGGGGATTTCATAGGGATTGACTAGGAGGTTATGGAGGTTAGGTGGTCGGCGGAAAGACACTCTTGGTGGAGTGGGAAGGATGTCATGAAGGATGGATCTCATTTCGGGGCAGGATTTAAGGAAGTTGTATCCTTGCTGGAGAGCCACATTCAGAGTCCGCTCCAGTCCCGGAAAGTATCCGGTGACAAGAGGGGCACTTCTGGGGTTCTTCTGTGGAAGGTTCTGAATTTGGGGGGATGAGGAAGTGGCTCTGGAAATTTGCTTCTGTACCAGACCCGGAGTATAGCCGCGAGATGTGAAAGCTGTTATTAGGTTATTGGTGTACTGGTACAGGGATTCGGGACTGTAGCAGACTCGTTTGCCATGAAGACCTAAGCTGTAGGGAACGGAACGTTTGATGTGGAATGGATGGCAGCTGTCATAGTGGAAGTACTGTTGTTTGTTGGTTGGTTTGATGTGGACGGATGTGTGAAGTTGGCTGTTGGACAGATGGAGGTCGACATCAAGGAAAGAGGCATGGGATTTGGAATAGGACCAGGTGAATTTGATGGGACCAAAGGAATTGAGGTACGTGGGGGCCATCTTAGTTCCCATGGCTGTTCCCTTTAGTTGTTGTTATGTTTGGCCCTCAAAAGTGAAGAAGTTATGGGTTAAGATGAAGCTGGATAGGGTATTAAGGAAAAAGGTTTTAGGTAGGGAAGAGGGTGGTCGGCATGAAAGGAAATACTCCATCGCAGCGAGGCCCTGGGCATGTGGGATGTTTGTGTACAAGGGAGTGGCATCAATGGTTACAAGGATGGTTTCTGGAGGTAACTGGCTAGGCAAGGATTTCAGGCGATTGAGGAAGTGGTTGGTGTCTTTGATGAAGGATGGGAGACTGCACATGATGGGTTGAAGGTGTTAGTCTATGTAGGCAGAGATTCGTTCAGTAGGGGCCTGGTAACCGGCCACAATGGGGTGGCTGGGATGATTGGGTTTGTGGATCTTGGGGAGTAGGTAGAAGGGTGCGGGGTGTCGGTGGGGTCATGAGGTTAATGGAGTCAGGTGAAAGGTTTTGTAGGGATCCTAAGATTTTGAGGATTCCTTGAAGCTCTGCCTGGACATCAGGGATAGGATTGTCTTGACAAACTTCGTAGGTAGTGTTGTCTGAAAGCTGACGCGGTCCCTCAGCCACATACTCCTGCCGATCAAGTACCACGGTTGTGGATCCCTTGACGGCTGGGAGAATGACGATGGAATGGTCAGCTTTCAGATCACGGATGGCTCGGGATTCAGCTGTGGTAATGTTGGGAGTAGAATTAAGGTTCCTTAGGAAAGGTTGGAAGTAAGCAATTCCTAGAAGGTTTGAAGAGGGTGATTTTGATGAAGAGCGGGTGGGTCGGAGGACGGAACTGTTTCAGGCAAGGTTGTATTTGAGTCATGTTTTGTGGAGTTGGATCATTAGAAGTAGGATTTTTTTCTTCATGGCAAAGTGATATCTCCAACAAAGGCTATGAGTATAGGATAGTAAATCTTTGACAAGGGCTGTTTGGTTGAATTTGGGTGTAGGGCTGAAGGTGAGGCCTTTGGATATGACAGAGGTTTTAGTTTGCAAATCCTACCCTGAAATGAGATCCATCCTTCATGACATCCTCCCCACTCCTCCAAGAATGTCTTTCCGCCGCCCACCTAACCGCCGTAACCTCCTAGTCCATCCCTATGAAATCCCCAAACCACCTTCCCTACCTCCTGGCTCCTATCCTTGTAACTGCCCCCATTGTCAAAACTGCCCTATGCACCCTTCCACCACCACTTACTCCAGTCCCGTAACTCAGAGGGTGTACACAATCAAGGGCAGAGCCACTTGCGACAGCACCCACGTGATTTACCAACTGACATGCCTGCAATGTGAAGCGTTCTATGTGGGAATGACCAGCAACAAACTGTCCATTCGCATGAATGGTCACAGGCAGACAGTTTTTGTTGGTAATGAGGATCACCCTGTGGCTAAACACGCTTTCGGGCACGACCAGCACATCTTGGCACAGTGTTACACCGTCCGGGTTATCTGGATACTTCCCACCGATACCAATCCTTCAGAAATCCAGAGATGGGAACTAGCCCTTCAGCATATTCTCTCTTCCCATTACCCACCTGGTCTCAACCTCCGCTAAATTCGAATTCCCACCCACCATCTTAACATCTTTGCCTCGGTTCTCTGGACAGAGCCTCTGCCTCAAGTGGCATCTCTGTCTAACTTTTAACTTCTTTGCTTTCTACAGTATGTCTGCCTAAGTGTACTTGCATCTGTGTAAATGTGTGGGTGTGTGTGTATTTGTTTACCCTCCTTTTTTCCCCCCAAGGTAAGTTTTCCCTGCCCTGGGATTGGAATGACTCCTTACCCACTCCCTTAAAACCCTCATCATTTCCTTTTCCCTCTCCTTCCCTTCTGCCTGACGAAGCATCTTGGCTGCGAAAGCTAGCGTTTGTATGTATGTGTGTGTGTGTTATTCCATGGTCCAGTGGCTCAATAACATCTTTGCCGCCTACTTTGCCAGTGAAAGCTATGTGGAATACCGTTCACATGATGAAATAAACAATTCAACTCTAGTATAAATAATTTACTTTACACTCTGATAACTACATTTAATTACTTTTACTAATAAATATAAAGCATGTTCATTCATAATAAGCAATTGGCTACTCAGGTACCCTCACAATCTCTAATGCCCAATCACGTAAAGTTGTGTTGCTGACACTCAATTAATGTCGTCTGGCATCGATAAATTGCTCAAAACGTTGCGCATTTATCTCCATCGCAATTTCCAGTCAACTCTTACACCGCCCAGCGACTTCCTTTTTCCATCTATACAACTCATGTTCAGAATAGACAAAGCGATACCTATTTTGAAGAGTACTGACACGTAGGCATTTCTTACCATTTTCTTTCAACCAATACTTCACTGCTTTTTCTTTGTCTGATAATGTAATTGTACTTGCTGGTGTTGCTTTCGGAGATAATTGATGAGCCGGCCGCGGTGGCCAAGGGGACTGAGGCGCTTCAGTCATGGTCTGCATGGTCACTACGGTCGAGGGTTCAAATCCGCCCTCGGGCATGGATATTTGTGTCGTCCTTGTTCGTAAGTAGTTTGTAAGTTTAGGGACTGATAGCCCAGTAGTTGAGTCCCATAGGCTTTACAAACATTTGTACATTTGAACATAATTGATGATGTTACGTGGCACTATTACTTGAAGATTCTTCATTTGTGCAATTTTCTTGTGTTCCTTCGCCGTTTGTAGATTCACAGTCTGCAATATCGGGTGTTTCAGTCATTTCTGCACTATTTACATGCTCATCAAGAAGTTCAACTACCATGTCGCACATCACATAGTCTCCACGTGTGTTTTCTGTTGATTGCTTCATTTGGCATCTGTGGTATATCTCCATGGCAAGCAGCAAAACATTTACAGGGTTTGCCATCACCTGTGAGGGGAGATTGAATGTTCACTGTAAAGTGGCTTGTTGAGTATAGATGTAGATATACAGAATATCTTTCACATCATCTCTAACCAGTTTCAGGACGGTATGTTTCAAAATATGCCAGAAATGAAATGGAAGTGCATGTCACAGAAAAGAATATTCGTTTCCCCTTTCCACCAAAACTGTGCAACGATATTTCTCTTTAGTGAATGCTGCGAGAAGATGGCTGCACCTCCCGACCATGTGCACAATGCTCACCATAACAACAGCTCGCGACTCGCCATTTCCAGGGGTGGCCAACCGTCACTGTAAGCGCCAAGCAGGAAAAACAGCCATTTTTGTGACCTTTATTTTTTTATTTTTTTTTAGGTGACTTCCAGGTCGTGTCAGCAGCTAACATTCTGCATACAGACTTCCTTCAATGTTTACTAACAGTGCTAAAAATATCAGTATGTGTTTCGGCATGACAAGTCTGACCATTCCCTTGTTAGGGCGGCAAGTCCCAATATGCATAGATGTGACAACAAGCACAATGAAGTCACCACCAATCAATACTTATCTCTGAAAGTGTTGATGTCATGACACATGCCATTAGTTACAGTAATTCCACTCAGTGATGATGTAATAGGTGTTGAACATGTTACCACTTGCCTTAGCAAGATTTAACCATTGAGCGTGTTAGCTTGGACACGAGGGACCTGGAGTGGTAAGCATCTGAGTTTGCAACAGTTTTTTTATTGCCCATATTGAACACACCCAGAATTACATACATTCATCCTTGAACAGTTTATTAGAAAATGATAGATGAATAACATAAATGTCCCCTTGCCCATCACCTTTAAATTAACCAAAATTGTAGTAAAATGCTTTTAGTAAGTTGTTATATTAAACTCACAGAATTACATACATTCCCCCTTAAGCAGTTGTTGGAAAATGACAAATAATTAACATTAATGTCCCCTGAACTCTAATTAATGGCAATCACTTAAATTAACCAAAATTTTTCAGTAAAATGCTTTTAGCGTGTTGCGATATTAAACGCACCCAGAATTACAGACATTACAAGAAATTTAAAAGGAATTCATTACATTGATTGCAAATAAACTAAAACTTTTGAAACCAGTATTACTAGAGTGAAAAAGCTAGAGCCCTTCATATGAACAGTAATAGTAATTAACTTCACTGTTGGTGAGTTCAATGATTGCCGTCCTGTAAATAGATTCCCCTTTTTAGCTTTTTACTGCACCTCCAACAATCACTGCTTGGCTATCTATATATAAACTTAGAAGAACTTAAAGTTTAACTAGCTCTAATCACATACAATACTAACAAATCTTCCTCCTGGATTGATGTTACCAGAGAGGAACATGCTCGCCACCAAGACCTTGGGCTGCGGCTCGTTGCATTGGACGAAGTGGACACAAACACTTCCTGGCTGGTCCCACCTTGAGCTTGCCACAACCAACATTATGACAAAAGTAGCTTCTAAAACAGACAGAGAAGCACTATTAGTTTTCCCCTCTGTTTCTTTTACGTTGCAACCTCTCGGAGACACCGTGAAGCGGGACAGAATGATTCTGTCATGTTTCAGAGCTTTCACCGATGAGATAGCCGCAGCATCTTATGTTTCAAACTAAAGTGTATCAGTATTTAAAAAAATTAATTATTTAAAAGAACCATATTACATGGTAAACTTTTTTCCACTATTTGGTAGTTAGACGCTGTGACTAATGTTTCATGCAAATACGTCACTTGGGCGAGGGGCAGTGGCAGCTGGTCAATGCGAGATGGTGTCCACTCCACTGGTCAACCCGATATGGTGAAGGCACAAAATAAATGACGTTCCTTCGACGCAGTCTATGACCAGAGAAAATTTTTTAGATTGTTGTAGGGAAAAGAGTTGAATATGGTACAATCTTACCAGGTTTTTGGCTAGAAAGAATTCGTGTAATGCGCTAAAAATACTATATGTGAGCTATATGTATAGATATCAGCCACATTCATATAATGGGAAGGAAGACACGATTGTATGACTGATTTCGGAGTGCGGGAATTTATAGCAAGTGAGTAAAAAAATACTGTAGCTATACACACGGTATTGATGGATCTTAATTTTTTTTTGGTATCAGTTGGTTTCCAAGTAAATGGTAATTTTTTCAAGTTTATTACTCATACTTATTTGTTGATAGTGATCTTGTCATGAAGGAAAGAATTTTTCTAACGAAAATAGAGACATTGTAGTTTGCTGTTTAATTAGATTCAGCCTGATGGGAAAATTACACACAGTGGGGTTTTTTGTGTGTGGGATATTTAAAGTAAATATAGAATAATTGTACATATCAGGCAGTTGTACTTTTAAGAGGAGAGAGGAAGAGAGGTCTGTGGTGATAAAGGATATTGTCAGACTCTGCGGGAGATCTGAGGTATCCGGGAGTGTGACAGTGGGTCCACTCTTTTATTGTGATTGGTGTTGGTATAGTAGAGACTGACCTGTGCTATGTACCTTTTAATTTTGAAGGTAGAGATGGTAAATATCCCACAAGTGTGGTAACTAATCCAGTGATCTTGAAAGAAAATAATTATTGAATTACCTTCATGACCGGATTGCAATATCTTGTGCAGAAGGTTGCTTAATAAAATTATCGTGTGTTCGCTACTCTAAAAGAATTTCTTTGAAGGTGAAGTTGGTATGAAACAATTGAGGTGGCTGTAAAAGAAAAAAACTTTGTATGGAAGTTACTAAATTCAATTCTTACCCTAGGCTGTTCTCGTATTGGCAAGACTCTTAGTTAAAAGGGGGTTTAATAATATGTAGATAGATAGGTTAGCAGCTAACACCTGAAATGTGGCCTCACTTTCTTTTTATATAAAGTTATTCATAGAGGTGACAGCCAAGTGGTGGTAGCAACAGTAGATTTTATTTTTTAATTCAAGAGAGAGTTTTTGGGGAGTATAATTTATCTTATACAACAAGTCTGCCATAAATCTTTATGTTGATTGAGATACTTATTGAGTATATAAATAAATAGGAACCACAAGTCCTGGATTAAAAACAAATTTGACTATCCTTTTCATTTGTAGTTTGTGGTAACTTTTGAATCATAAGCGCTCATGATATAGCAAATAACATCAGTGATCATATAATCTAAAGGCTGAGAGACTTGAATTTGTGGCAGTTACCATGATCGATTACTTTCAATCTATAGTGATAGCTTCCGATATATTTCATAGTTACTCTGAATTGGAGAAAGTAATTTTCCAGAGATTATTTTTCATCACAACTGGGAAAGAGTTATTGAGACCTCAGACTTGCAGCGAAAAGTGTACTCACATTTAATAACTTTTTGTTTTCAAATGCTTAGTCATATTGTAAGCTGTGAGATCTTGGGCCAGCTACGACGCTTTACCAGAACAGGAACTTAGTGATAGCAGACGCAGTCAGATTTTTTCACTAATGTTGTTGTATTCAAGTGTCGTAGTAAATTATATCTCTGCGGTTACTCATTCTGATTAAGGGAGTGGCGACCACAGGGCTACAAATTATTGGCTATAGACTGGAGTATTACTGAGGGTACCAGACAAAGCTGTCAGTAAAAGTTACCAGGTGTAGATATTATAGTAATAGTGATTTTATACCTGGTAATAAAAACAATATTGTATGTCATCCTCTCCCGACGAGCAGAACACCTCAGAGATATTATAAGAGTTTCCAACTGGTATCATGAAATATAGTTGTCGTAGGCTACCCTAAACCATGCGACACAGAGGTAAACATTATCAGTACTGCGGTGTCTTCCCACCAAGTGACACTAGTAAATCAAATGACAGTTCCAACACTCAAAATAAAAAAGAACAACACTGATCCTGAGGCCCACTTGCAACTTGAAACGCTGTTCAGCAGCTTAAGTGAGCCACAAACAATATTAAATAGTCACTTCCTGTGCAACGTTTCCCAAGATAATTGTATACTAACAAACGGATAGAGTTTTACAGCTCCAGTGCAATCTCATTTAATACAAAAGGTCTACTCGAAACTTCAAGGTGCACCAGAACATTTCCATCAGTTTAACCCACTCAAGTCCAGTCAAACTAAGAGTATCGGGCAGTTTAACAGCAACAACATTCCACCATAGTTTACTCACAAACGTGCTCCAAGAGAAAATTAGGATTTCAGCCCAGACAATTTTGCGGCATATCTCACGGCATGTATCAGAACACAACTTGTGACTCAGTTCTACCAAAACATGACAAGTGCAGAAGATGAAACTTTACTACAGCAGTGAATAATTCCAACTAGGAACTTCACATCTGATGTGCACATACAAGGCCACAGCTGATAGTCACTACTGAAGGTCCACAGAGACCAATCACGGCCCGCAGTAAGCTTTCACAACAACAACACGCGAGCCAGGTGGCTCACTACCCAGATGTCGACCACCTGTCTACATCCTCGAATGGAGCTGTACTCGCCATGCCTCATGCACGCACCACCAAATATGGTGCCTGATCATGGCAAAGAGCACTGGCCACAAGACAAGTGACAAACAAAAACTAGTCCTGCCACCTGTTGTGAAATAACACAGATATAGTGATAAGGGAGTAAGAGTGACCCGGAAACTGGTGTCAGCGCATAGTAGAGGGGAAACAACAAAAACCAAGCCAGCAGGGCTCAACCTCCCTGGTCCATCAAAGAACCACCCTAGGGGGGGGGTCTAAGGAAGGATCTCAGAGGCTGGAACAAGCAGAAAATTTTACTTGATTAAGAGGGACTCAATAGGTTTTACAGGTCGCCTCTTCTCTGACCAGGAGGTTAACTGGCCCAATAGCCATACTATAGTACATGGACCAAGGAAACGTGGAGTGAACTTATTAACCAGCCCTGGATGATTATGAATATATACCTGATCTCAAGGCTTTCCACCCACAGTTCTACCTGCCACCAATGAGCTAAATCAATATTAGCTCTTGCCCTTTTCCAATTCTCCTTAATGAGAGCTGGGGTGATAGATGTGGGCAAAAGATCTTGGATTTACCTCAAATTAGACAAGGAAGAATTAATGTGATTGGTGAAGGTAAGTGAGGCTGGATTATTCCTAAGTGCCTCTTTTTTTGCAGAATTAAAGGCTAGGTTGAACCAAGGCAGACTGGAGTCCCACTTATTAGGGAAACACTGATGGTAGATAAGAGCTGATTTCACCGTAATATGCTTAACACTTTCGCTGTGGCATCAGTGGAGGCGCGCAACTCTCCAGTGCGACCCAACAACATGTGAGTGCTGGCCGGCAATGCTCAAGTGCTGACCGGTAACACTCTTGAATGCCAGGTACCGCTCAGAGCTGACATTCCTAAGCACACCCGAGCTACAGGCTGACATCAAAACCTTGTATGATCTGTAGAATAATGTTCTATACTGACTTAATGATGACACCTTAAATGCATTACTTCAAGTAAGCTTCGACTGTATTGTGGTCATATTTTTAATTCTGTTTGCTGTCTGACACCTATAGAGGTCACAGGCTTCATTCAAATGTTCATGATTTGTTGATAATGTAACAAAAAAAGATTCAAACAAGCAACAAATCCACAGCTTTCAGGAAAAATTTTGATTCCAAATTGCAAATTCATAAGAAGGAAAAAGGAAACTGGATTTTTTGAAATTATATTTACTTCAAATGTGCATTTTTAAGATAGACTCTGATACAGGTGATCAATTTAGTAGTTTGTTTGCTGCTGGTATGAGAGAATTAGCCATCTACATTTATCACAGACACCCAGGGGACACCCAGATGTGTAGAAATTAGTAAGCAAAACACACCCTACATGGAGGCTTCTCTCATGTCCTCCACCACTTCAATTGCAGTACTCTACATTTGAGGAGGTATAAATGAAACTCACAGCAACTCTTGAAGATCTGGCAGAGTACTATGACAACAATCACTTCAAACCTAACCCAGACAAAACACAAGTCTGTGCTTTTCATCTGAGAAACAAAGAAGCCAGGAGAAAGCTCAAAGTAATCTGGAAAGGGAAACAACTGCAACACTGTGACAGCCCCAAGTACCTGGGTATAAATCTGGGCCCCACACTTACCTTTAAATACCATTGTGAGAACACGAAGCTCAAAGTCTCCGGGCGCAATAATATTATACAGAAACTCACAAACAGCACATGTGGTGCACAACCACATGTCCTACGAAGTTCTGCTCTAGCTCTTTGCTTCTCCACAGCAGAATACGCAGCAGCAGTCTGGCGAAACTTCGCACACACCAGCTAGGGTGACATCGCCCTTAACAAGATGGGGCACATTATAACGGGTTGTCTGCGGCCAAATCCTGTGGATAAACTTTACCATCATGCAGGTGTAGCACCTCCAGATGTTAGAAGAAGAGCAGCTGCAGAAGTCGCAAAGAAGAAACAAGAAAACGACCCCGGACATCCCATGTTTGGAAATGTAACACCTTCTCCCAGGCTTAAATCAAGACAGAGTTTCCTTAAAATAACAGAAGCGATCACCCCAACACCTTATGCCTGCCAAATAGAATTATGGCGAAACACATCTGGAAGACAATTACAATGCCTTAAAGAAGAACCTGCACCTGGATACCACCTACCATACTAGACATGGAAGACCTTGAACAGGGTATGAACTGGAGTGACATGCAACAAGCAAATCCTGCTACGATGGGGGTACATAACTGGAGATGCAAACTGTGAACGTGGTGAAATGAAAGACTCTAATCACCTACTGGTTTGCCCAAAACTGCCCGAAGCCTGTACAATGGACGACCTGGTTCGTGCAAGTATTTGAGGAGTCAAGACTGCAGAATACTGGGCTTCAAAGTCAATTTAAAAATGTATATATGTTTGTAATAAATGTGTGTATATTTTATATAAATGTATTTGTCCTGGACATGAAAATAATAATAATAATAATAATAATAAGTACTATTAAAAAATTTAGCATAACAAATTCTTTCACAAAAAACTGAAGTTAACACTTTACAACACAATAAGAAATAAGTCAACTTAACACAAAAGAAACCTCGTTTTCTGAGTACTCATGAAAAAAAGTTCTAAACTTTCACATCATAAAAATAAACCATGCATTGTCAAAAGAAATAAAAGAAGTTGTCTTTGATAATCGGAATTTCCCTGATATTATTTTGTTTTTGCTACTTATGGGAAATTATACAGCAGTTCAAGAAGTACCCAGGATTGTCTGGCCAGGTTGTAACTTGTAGTGTAATGAGTTGCACTGCAAACCTATGACCCGACATAAGAATGTGAAATATATTTATTTAGGAAATATTAGCGGTCAGATATTTCTTTTAAGTCCCCCCCCCCCCCCCCCCCTTATACTATCTAATCGAGATTCAAGTCGTTTCATGAAGAACTCTAGATTACAACTTTGTTCTGATTGTGTCATTCTTCTTGTTTCTGGCATACTTCAGTTCCTGCTCTACTCACAAAAGCACAAAAAAGTTTCAACCGGCTATGCTCACCCCGGGACTGTGCGGTGAGCTACGGCGAGATGCTGGCATTGCGACGTGTACCCTGCAGCGCTGGAACTGCAGATCTGGAATAGGAACGCTGTTCAAACAAGCCAGACGGAACCCCGCGATGCTCGAACAGCTCTTCTCAACTTGTGGCGTAATGTTCAGAATGCAGCAACACCAAGACTTGGTTATGTTACTGCTATATTAACTTCCCTTTTAGTATTTGAAGGTCAATATTGACTGGTTGCTATGACTACCAGTCAAATCCGTAATGTCGTAAATCTTCAAATTTTTTTATTTCTATTTATTTATTTATTTTTTATTTATTTATTTTATTTTTATTTTTATTTATTTTTTTTTATTTTTTTTCATTCATTCTTTTCATTTCTCTCTCTCTTTTCTATTTGTGTCCTGTTTCTTCGGTCGCCATCTCCTCTTGTAGTGTTACTGGGAGAGTTTTTTTTTTAGTGTTGTTGAATGTTCTTATCATGAATGACTGTGAAATCAGTATTTTGTCACTAGTCAGGATTATGATTGAGCCTTCTTCTTATATTCTTTCTTCCCCATATGAAGAAATGCCATAAGAGGTCCAGCTAGTCTGTACCCCAAGCATTTAGTTTTAGTCTTCTTTACCTAAATAAAACATCAGGCTTTCTTCTCCAAAAATTGTTTCAGCATGAGAAAAAAGAGAGAGACGGCTACTGTTTAAATAATTGTTTATTCTCTCTGGTAAATACACAGAAGCACTTCCATAGTTTTCACAGAAGCTGATACAATATCAATGTTCGTCAATCTTCCAGCACATTTTCAGATAATCACTCTTTAACAATGTCAAAAAAATAACATATATTAACTTCAACAAGGAATAAATAAAGTCTCTGTTAAGTAGTCCAGAGAAACTTCAGCTCACTACAGCAAATGAAACCCATCCATTATTTAGCTGAAAAGTAAAAAAGAATCGGAAGGAAATATCTGACTGCTAATATTTCCTAAATATCAGGTGGGCCTCATTCCCAGTAATTCCTAAATAAATATATTTGACATTCTTATGTCGGGTCATAGGTTTGCAGTGCAACTCATTACACTACAACATTTGTATGGTGTATCAGTGCACTTGCCCTGTTCCATGCACTTCTTGCACCACTTCCTCATAACTTGCTTCTTCCCTTCAGTAGCTACTCGCTTTTGCATAAGGTACATTTGTTTGTGGTGGTTTTTGCTCACATCCATGAAGAAAGTTGTTACACAAAATGAATCTTTCAATGTTTGTTTAATCCATTGTCAATTAACACACTGGCAATAGGAATAAAGTGGCTTTATTTGATTTATTTATTAATTTAACAACCTACAATGGAATCTCTGACATTCATGGTCTAAAATCAATTATCAAGTTCTATATCAATACATTTGTCAATGCCCAGCTCCCTTGTAGTATGTTAAGATTAGAGAAAGAGAAACAAAAAATAGTAAAAGAAAAAAGGAATTTGTCCTTCAGAAAACAAAAAGGAAGAAAAAGGACAAATAACTGGCTTCCTGGTGGGTGTCAAACCACCTAATTAGCAAAGTAAGCTAATCAGCCTGAGGGGGCTTATAAGGTTTTAGATATCTAATAATAGTCCCTTTGACTTACAGTTAATAATCCTGATTCGTGAGCTTTACTCCAAATCTCGTCATTCGTAACATCGTCAGTATTATTGTACAATAACCTCATCTCCGCCGAAGATAGTGTGTGAAGTGTGATAATTTATCGAATTGCGATTACTCTGTGTATACATATCTCTGACTTGCATCTGTTCATTTGTTATGTGTAGTTAGTCTTTTGTTGTTAATTAGTCTGTGCTTATGTTACAGTTGAATGTAGTATGTCGTAAATAAATTGTGTTTAATTACACGACAATTGGTGACCCCAACGTGATTACCAGCCGTGTGTCACCAAAAATAAGCAACCGCATCACGTATTACACCAAGCCGCGTCCGTGTAACTGTAAAAACATCCGCGTCAACCGCGTCACGTATCTCCCGTGTTCTTTGCAACTGTAATTCAAATCTCAACAATGCCAAATCCACCACCAGCTGCTGAAGTACCTACAGGGGTGATAATCAATCGTGTATCAATTAAACCACCACCATTTTGGCAGCAAAATCCCATCCTTTCGTTCGCGCAGCTAGAAAGCCAGTTCGTGTTGACGCACGTTACCGCGGACGAGACAAAATACAGTTATGTCGTCGCCGCGCTCAACGAGGATATGGCTGCTGAAGTACAGGACTTATTAGCGTCACCTCCAAGCGCCGACCATTATATTACTATCAAGAATGCCTTGATTACTCGCCTATCACAATCTGAGGTGAAACGCTTGGAAAAGCTATTGCGTACGGAAGAGTTGGGTGACCGCACTCCATCACAACTACTACGCCGCCTACGCACATTAGCTGGAAATGCTATTAGTGATGAAATTCTTCGCAACATCTGGTTATCACGCCTGCCACCAGATACACAGAAGATATTAACAGTGTGTGCCGGTGATCTTGATGCACTCGCACAGACGGCAGATCGCATAATGGAAATGTATCCGGCGACGTGCGTTGCCCCAGTTAGCTCACAGCCTAAAGAGGATAACACACTTGCTGCCCTACAAATGCAAGTTGCTGAACTCACCGTTCAAATTGCAAGTTTATGAGCTGAGTGCTCTAACCGTTGATCCCGTCGCCAACGCTCACAATGTAGGCACAGCCGCTCACCTTCATCATCTAGGGTATGTTGGTACCATAGATGATTCGGCACAGAAGCATGAAATTGCAGCCCACCCTGCAATAAGGGAAACGCACAGGAGAGTCAGTGATGAAGGCCACAGACTTTCCAGATGGCAGCCGTCGCTTATTCGTGACAGAGCGCAATACCAAGCTGCAGTACTTAGTTGACACAGGAGCTGGTGTGTCTGTCTACCCATCAAATCGCCTGCCGCACCACAGCCGCAATGACTATAAACTTTTTGCCGCCAGTGGTACTGCAATTCCAACATACGGACACATCATGTTAATATTGAACCTAGGCCTAAGATGTAACTTTGAGTGGCGATTTGTTGTGGCAGATGTAACACAACCAATACTCGGAGCAGATTTCCTGTCTCATTATGGACTCCTGCCGGACCTCCGACACCACTGTCTTGTTGAGTCTGTTACAAAACTAACAAGTCATGGAAAAATACGTTGCGTGGAAGACACTACGGTTTGAGTCATTGCAGGTGATTCTCCGTTTATAGAACTTTTGAAGCAGTTCACGGAGATAACTTACCAGACACCCAGATTAGCTCCAATCCAACATTCAACACTGCATTACATTCCAACTACGCCAGGACCACCACTCCATGCTCGGCCGTGCCGTCTTACACCTGAAAAGCTGAAAGTAGCGAAACAAGAGTTCTCATCTATGGTTGCACAAGGAATCTGTCGACCATCTAGCAGCAGTTGGGCTTCTCCTCTACATGTTGTACCGAAGAAGAAGAATGGCTGGCATCCGTGTGGAGATTACAGGAGACTCAATGCCAGGACTCTGCCTGACCGCTACCCTGTGCCACATATTGAGGACTTCACAGCAAATGTTCATGGTAAATGCATCTTCAGTACCTTGGATTTAGTGCGTGCAATCTACCACATTCCTGTAGCACAAGAAGACATCCCTAAAACCGCTGTTTGCATGCTATTTGGTTTATTTGAGTTTGTCAGAATGCCTTTCGGACTTTGTAATGCTGCCCAGACATTCCAACGATTCATGGACGAGGTTACACGTGATCTTGATTTCTGTTATGTCTACATAGACGATATTTTGATCATGTCAAGTTCCGAAACAGAACACCTGGAACATTTACGACAAATTTTCACCCGCCTACAGACCCATAGCTTACTCATAAAACCATCAAAGTGTGTTTTTGGTGCAACATAAGTCCAGTTTCTTGGCCATATGGTAAATGCTGAAGGAATACGACCACCACCAGAAAAAGTTGAGGCAATTATCAATTATCCACAGCCAACAACAGTGAAACAACTTCAAAGATTTCTTGGTATACTGAACTACTACCATCGTTTTGTGCGTAATCATGCCCTCCTTGCAGCACCTCTAAATTAATTGTTATGAGGTACTCCAAAACCATCTGATAAACTATTGTGGAACAGTCAAACAGAAGCAGCATTTGCCAATTTGAAGTCCGCTATTGCTGAAGCTGCCCTACTGGCCCATCCAATTTCACAGGCACCTCTCGCCCTCATGGTTGATGCATCTGCAAATGCAGTCGGTGCAGCACTCCAGCAGCAAGTAGGGAATCACTGGCAGCCCCTAGCTTTCTTCAGCAAGAAATTATCACCAGCACAGAGAAACTGGTCCACCTATGATTGAGAGTTGAACGCAGCATATGCCGCTATCAGAAAGTTTCGTCACAAGCTGGAAGGACAACACTTCACACTAGTGACTGACCATAATCCGCTGACTTATGCTTTTCAACAATGCCCAGATAAAGCCACACCACGTCAGCTACGCCACCTTGAGTATATCGGGCAATTTACCACCACCATCGTGCACGTTGAAGGAGACTTAAATGCGCCAGCAGATGCCCTCTCCAGGATTGAAGTGATCGCTGATGCACTTGACTTTGTGGCCCTAGCTCAGGCACAACAAGTTGACGGTGAACTGCAGTACTTATTAACACGACCATCAGGTTTGCAGCTCCACCAGGTGCAAGTGCCGCCATCCAATGTCATGTTGTACTGTGATGTCTCTACTTCAAAACCAAGACCGTTTGTCACAGTAGATTTTCGGCAGCAGGCAATCGCCTCCCTCCACAATCTTTCACATCCTGGAGTATGTGGTACAATAAGAATTGTCAAATGAGCTTTCGTGTGTCCTAACATAGACAAAACATGCAAGGAGTTTGTGCATCAGTGCTTGTCATGTCAACGCAACAAAGTCAGTCGGCATGTGCGATCTCCTCTTGGCACATTCCCTCTCCCCTATCAAAGGTTTGAACATGTGCACCTAGACATTGTAGGACCACTTCCACCGTCAGAAGGTTACACCTATTGTCTCACTGCCATTGACCGTTATACTCATTGGCCAGAAGTGTTCCCTATCACTGAAATTACCGCTGAAACTGTTGCGACCACATTCTTCAGAGGATGGATTGCACGTTTTGGTGTACCGCTCCGAGTTACTACAGATCAAGGGAGACAATTTGAGTCTTATCTGTTCAAGGCACTCACCTGTCTGTTAGGTATAAAATGCATAAGGACAACTGCTTACCACCTAGCGTCAAACGGCCTAATTGAACGAATGCACAGACAGTTAAAGGCATCCCTGCGATGTCACGACACACAAAGATGGACTGAAACGCTGCCTATCGTCCTGCTTGGCCTCCGCACAGCTATTAACGAAGATGTAGGAGCCTCATCTGCAGAACTTGTGTCTGGCCAATCGGTTCGTCTACCTGGTGAGTTCTTTGTCAACATGCCAGATGATCACATTGAACCATCAGATTTTGTGTCCAAACTGCGCACTCATATCCGACAATTACGACCTGTGGCCCCAAGGCAACAAGTAAGTCACCGTCCATTTGTATTCAACGAACTAAGAACATGTAATTCTGTTTTTGTGCAACATGATGCAGTGCGCAAACCACTTCAACCACCATATGATGGACCCTATCGTGTACTCAGTAGAGAAGAAAAGACCTTTACAATAGATATAATGGGTTCACCAATCACTGTCAGCATTGACAGCCTTCAGTACATCTTTCAATGACAGAACCATACCTTCAGACCCAACGGACATATCACCTACTCCGCTTCCTACCAACAATCAACCACAATGGACGTCATGGGCCGCCGCACGGGACACCGCTGCATCCAGTTCAAGACCTGTTGTGACCCGTTCCGGACGACATGTCAAATTCAACCCTAAATATCTTTGATACTAAAGGGGGGAGTGATGAAGTGTGATAATTTATCGAATTGTGATTACTCTGTGTATGCATATCTCTGACTTGTGTCTGTTCATTTGTTGTGTGTAGTTAGTCTTTTGTTGTTAATTAGTCTGTGCTTATGTTACAGTTGAATGTAGTATGTCGTAAATAAATTGTGTTTAATTACGCGACATATGCATGCCGCTTCTGTCACTAGCAGTACATTATCTTTTGTTTCAAAAAGTATATAAAAACTATCATCATTGGAGTTTCCTATAATAATAAGAATTTTGAAATTGACATTAACTTCATATTTGGTCAACCAGTCAATTTCAATAATATATCAGTATTAACCTTAGATACCATTAATGAAGGAGGCATAAACAATAATGCAAATATCTTAATTGGTAACCTATTTTCACTCTTTATTGGTTGACTTTTAATTCCTGTGACACAAATAATGTTTACACCTGACACAGGCGACGTAGGCAATGTGCAATTTTTTGATAGCTTTTGAAATGCATCTTGTGAAGTAATAGATATATCACTACCACTTTCAATTAATATTGTAACAAGTAAGTAAAAAATTAATACCATTATTTACCGGTTTGTTCACTGAAGGTAGGTTTGATTGGTTCATTTTCAATACTTATCCCTTCTTTGGTCAGAATTGTGTGTTTAGAGTTAGCTTTAAATGTATAATATTTTCATGTGGATCTTTGTTTATTAGGATACATTATGCATAGACACCATTTGTGTAACTACAGCAGTCTACGCCACGTTTAATTTTATTCCTGGGTCCCAAACTAGAACTACGAATTTTGACTGTCTTTCATCGAAAACATAATTGAATCTAATTTTGACAACTACATCAGTAAATGCTGTAGTACATTGTAATCTATTACAACTTTTTTCACACTGAATGTTAATCATTTCTGATTCTGAACTTTTATCCTCAGTTCCCTGAGAACTCTCAACCTTCTCCTTAAATTTTTTATCGAAAATTTCCTCTACCTTTTGTTCCCAGTTACATAATTCACTAACAGGTAAACTCAGATCTGAAAAATTTTGATATCTTTCTAAGGCATTAACTTTATTCACTGTTTCAGTCATTGTATGACTAACCTGTGAAATTTCAGATTTAGAATGGGATTCTAACACCTTTATTCTTTCATTAGTAGAAACTAGCTTCTGATCTAAGGAACTTAATTTTTGTAAGATTGTATCATCCTTTTCAGAAACTTTATGCATCATGTCATCAAAAGATTTTGAGTCTCTGATGAAATTTGCTCATCAAAAATTTGTTTGGAAATAACTTCTACTTGTTCCTTAGTTAATAATAACTGATTTAATTTCATTATTCTGCCATCAAGTTGCAAATAATTCTCCTCACGTTCTTTTACATGATTTTCAAGCTGTGAACTTAAGCTGTTTAGTCTGTCATTATTAATCTTCAAATTTTTATTAATTTGGTCAGATAACACATCAAATTTTTTGTTTAACTTTTCCTCCCACTCATCTAATCTAGATTCTAAATTATTTAGTCCATAATCCATTTTTTTACTTTAAGGTAGATTCTAAATTATTTAGTCCCTGATTCATTTTTTCCTTTAAGGTAGATTCTAGATTAGATATTTGTTTGTCTAACGTTTCATTGAATTTTAAGAAACTAGGTCGGAACTGCTTCTTCTTTACTAGAACTGGCCATCATTCTTGTGACTGGCATTTAACACTTTCAAACATATAAAATACTTCACTATAACTATTCTTCAATAGTCAATCACAAATATTAAAGAAAACAGAAATGTTACTGTCACCACAGATTCACCGTGTCAAACTGCTCAGCTCGATCTCGGGCGTAATCAGGAACAGTTGCTCAAAGCGCCGTGGCTGTCCACCTCGTCCTGCGTTGACATAATATTATAGTGTACCCATGTTGAACCGCTCGACTGTGACTGAAGGAACATTTCGAGAAAACTTCCTTTCTTCATTCTTCTACAAATTATTAGGATTTAATGGAATCTATCACTATTTCATTAACACTCATTCATAACTTCTTGTAGAATCTGTGTTCTTATTGATCTCCGTTGCTATAGGTAACGAATTCACCAGATTTCAGAGTATTTGTAACACATCTGCTTCTTTTCTTAAAAAATTTGTGCTCCTTCTTCTTTCATAATTTTAATTAATTTCTTCCTTTTTCTTTCCTTCAAGTCTTGGAATTACGGTCGCCAATTTTGTGGTATAACTGTGTATAATTTTAGTTCAAACCACCACAAATTACCTTTATATACCAGTTTAGGATTTTGCATATATTTGTTATTAGAAGCCCAGTAATACTGTTCCTCACAAATTTAACTTCTTTCTTTTCAGGCTCGGGCATTTGTCTCTGAAGTATTCAGTTGTGAGAAAAAAGGAACTCATAATAATGTACTGATTATTTTGATGATAAATAAACACACTTCAAAGTTTTTAGTGCTGAATTAACAGAAGGGTTTATTGGCACCCTAATAATACATTACATTGAAATTAACTGAGTTAACATTGTAGAATCTTATCATCGTAGCAATTACTTTAAATTAATAAATAAGCTTTGTTGAGAGACACTCAAAAAACTCTTTATTTGAGAGAACAAACATAACGTAACTAACTGGAAATCAGAGAGTAAGTTAGTAATCAAAGAGTAAAGAAAACAAAAAGTAAAGTCTGCTCTTCTCAAGAATAAATATAAAATTCACTGTGCTGACGGCAATTCCCACAACATCTTTCAAATAAAAAACTTGAAGATCCCCTCTTAGCAGTTAGTCCTTCCTTTTTCCCATCTCTTAACTTATAATAATCATAATGACAAAAGAGAACTAATGTCTCTAGTCCATGGATCTTATATAATTAATTCATATATCTTCTTTTTCTTGAGTTTTAATTTCCTTCTTGCATATGCCTTGGACTTGAAGTTTAACTGCCTAAACGTACACCGGGACAAACAAAATTATCCAGGGCAGTACTCACACTTATAGCTTTTAAAAATCTCATAAATAAATTATTTGATCATCTTGGATCATTCTGAAGGAATGTAGTGCAACTTGTTACACTACAAGGTTGAGTAATGAGAATTGAAAAGTGCACAAAATAGCTCTCCCTCCAACTTACAACACACAGAAGGAAAAGGAGACTAAGTGCGTCTCCGGCCGGTCCCCTGTCGTCGATTGTTAAGATGTGTATCCAGGGGAATAGGACACTGATGCACCAAATTATCCTTAGTGCCACACCTAAAACATCACCTTCTTTCACTACATTTAATTCCACAAGGAGGTGATCACTATTTGCAGGGAGATTGATTACAATCCCCCACTTTAAACTGCTCTCTCTGTTCATCAGCAAAGGAACATCTAGCAATTTCACAACTCCTTTAAGCAGCTGATTCCAGTGTGATGGATGCCCAAGAGCCCATAATTGAGAACAGTATTGTGGGCACATTCCTTCAACAATGTTGGATATTACTCTGTTTTCAGGCATTTTGGGATTTAACGCAGGGAAAGCTATCCTCGCCCTTTCCTCTAACTCTCTACATGACTGAAATGGTAGTTCCTTCACAACCACTTCCTTCAGTTACTGTTGCAGGGAGTACCCTTTCTTAAGAACTTGCAAAATTAATAACTGAAGATCTCCTTTGACAAGTAGATATAATAAGGACCAAATGACAGAATGAGCTATGTTAAATGTATCCACATGCTGTTTGAATGCGACCAACAACCATAAAAACTGCCTCACCCCTTCTATTCTATCAATGGCTAATTCCTCTATACTCCTTAACAAACACAGAATGGGGTTGGGAAGGTTTGCAAATTTATTACACAACACTGGTGGGAGCTCAGTAACCGGAGTTCCCACAACAACATTGCTCCCCACTGTGTGAAGCGGTAAACCTGGTCTTAATTCTTGAATAATTAAACTCTCATCTCCCCAACAGATTTTTATCCAATCACAATGATGAGGTCTCAAACTAGCCACGCCATCCGTGGTGACGTAATGAAGAGATATTGATAAGGGAGTACGAGTGACTGGAAACATGTGCCAGCGCATAGCAGAGGGGAAACAACAAAAATCGAGCCAGCACAGCTTGTAATCTCTCCTCTAATTTTGCAATCTTATAACTGTTCTTCTATAACTCTTTTTAAGTTCATCCATCCGATTTCCTAGCTCAGTTTTTATGGAGCCTCTGTTGCTCTTTATGTTTTTGAGTTTTTCACTTATTTCACTTCTTAAGTCTCTTTTTCTTTTCAGTAAATGTCCTGACTAACTGTTTAAGCACATGCTATTACATATGTATTGTATGAACACTTGTATCATTACTGTTGTAATCATTTTAACCTTGTATCATCTTCATTTTTATTATGTTCTGTATCATCAAGTGCTTCTCTGCACACAATTTATGGTGTACAGGGGATGTAAAATTACAATTTCTTTTTGAAAATAGACTGCTCATTATCTCATTCCCACTCCTGTTTGAGTTTGTAAAAGTTTGTTTTAGCCCTGAATCATCTTCTACTATCATTTTGTTATCTACTGTATGCTTATCTATGTAACAAATGCCATCACAGGCAAAAAAAATTGTAAATACTTTACTACCAATACTAGTAATTTTAAACAGAAAGTCCTTACCTGGATTTCTTACCTGTTGAAGATTCTCTGTCAATCTTTTTTAAATACATAAATACTCCAGGCTATATACAGGAAGTCCTTTTCAGTGTCCCACAAGTATCCATTCAAGCTATCAATATATTATCATCTGTATTTAAATGGCCAATCAGAATTATTAAATATGTTATCTGGTGTTTATATAATAATAGAAAGTCCAGGTTGGAATTAATAATATAGTGAGGACAGTTTACAACTCACCGCAAAGATGTGGCGACAAGCTGCGACAGGCACATACAAAAAACACACACATACACTGAATGTGTTGTATGTGTGTGTCTTTTGTATTTGCCTGTCACAGCTTGTTGCCACATCTTTGCGGTGAGTTGTAAACTGTCCTCACTATATTATCTGGTGTTTTATATTTGAAACAATTGCTCATTAACCAACTGAAATTCACATGAATCAATATCAACAGCTCCTCAACCATTTGTAACATTCCACTAGTACACAACCTATTTGATTGAAAAAATAATAATCAAACTGCTGAAAATGAAAACAAATGAGGAATACATGCATCAACTGTTGTGGTGCAAAGTCAGCACCACACGCCAGACGCTCGAGAACAATCGCGGAGAAGGCACCGGATGATCGGAAGGCGATCACATGCCAACACCACACCTCCTGGAGGGAGAAACCTAGAAGCATGCACTCCACAAGCTGCTATATCTAGGCCATCATACATCTGGATGAGCCCATCTGTACTCTGCTCCGAAATAGGCAGTCACTAGGACTCAGTGCAGCTGTCATGGAGGAAGAAGTTGCCACCGCAAGAAAGAAGAGACATACTTTATAGAAGTTGAGTACATTGTATTCTTCAGTAAATAAAATTTGTATTACTAATCAGTATAGCTGTTTTAGATGTCAACGCATCCCAAGCGTCCTGATAGAACTTTTCCTGAAAGACATGCCAAGGAAGACTCAACATATGGTGATGAGGGCAACATAGCACATTGCTACAAGATGTTAAATTTCTGACATTAGTCTGCACCATTATTTTGCTTGTTACTTTCTTACAGGTCATGGTGATTCCAGCATATAATCTTTTGTATACTTTTCTTGCAGGGAAATTAGTCATTTTCTATATTTTTGC
This sequence comes from Locusta migratoria, assembly GCA_026315105.1. Lineage (NCBI taxonomy): Eukaryota > Metazoa > Arthropoda > Insecta > Orthoptera > Acrididae > Locusta > Locusta migratoria. The sequence continues at coordinate 385,429,947 of CM048749.1, forward strand.
ACTGTTTCTTCTTGTTGTTTTTGCAAAATGTCTATCTCACTAACACTGCCACTGCGCTGCAGCTTCCTGCACTCGATGCACACCATTTTATGCAGATGTTTTAGTTTCAGAGTCAACAAATCACATCATTGTTCTCAACTGTGCAACTACTTCTGGCCCCACATGTGTCACAAAATATGCAAGTACCACTGCAGCAGCTATCACCTCCAGTAATTCAACCATTCCACCAGTATAACGAAGCACAAGAGGAATGGACAGAATGGTTGCAACAGTTTGAAGTCTATGCAACAGTTCACAAGACACAAGGTACAGTCAAATTCCAGATTTTCCTCTCATGTGTAGGCCCCCCAGCTTTCTGTCTTGTTAAAAACTGTTTCCCACCGCAGAGCCTTCTGAACTTTCTTATGATTCAGTAATAGGAGCCCTCACATCATATTATGAACAGCAAATCAATGTAGTGGTCACTAGGTATCAGTTCTTCCGGTGTAGGGAACCAAACATACCGGCAGTGGATGACAGATCTTCAAAATCTTACTAGAAAGTGTCAGTTTAAGTGTTCGTGTTGGAGCTTTGTATTCAGATGTGACGTTACATGATGGTGTTGTGTATAATGTAACTGATGACAGACTTATGGAACACACTTTAAAAATGTCAGATCCTTCTTTCCATCAAGTAGAACAGATTTTGGAACAGTACGATTCAGGTACTGCATCAGCGGAAAACTTAGATTCAATTCCACTGTGTACTGTAGCTACATCACTCTCCGGCAAGCGCCAGATCAGATGACATACAGTTCTTTCTGCCCTCACTAAGTATAAACAACTTTATAGACACAGAGGCTTTCCTAATAAGGAAGTGAAGTCTTGCCCAAAATGTTTCTCATGGCACAAAAGGCAGAACTGTTGTGATGTTTCTTGGGTTTTTGGGGGGTATTATTGTATGATTTGACCGTGTAGTCTCTCTTCAATCTTGCAACAATGCAAACACACCTAGGCAGACATACTCAATTTTGTGTACATGTGTGGGTGTGGGTGTATTTGTTTACCCTCCTTTTTGTCCCCCGAGGTACGTCTTTCCTCTCCAGGGATTGGAATGGCTCCTTACCCACTCCCTTAAAACCTTCATCATTTTCTTTTCCCCCTCTCCTTCCCTTCTGCCTGAAGAAGCAGCTAGGCTGCAAAAGCTAGCAATTGTGTGTGTGGGTCAGGCATAGTAGCTGAGGCTGGGATTGAGATGGCGTCCATGCCCCGGCATCAACCTTGCGATCCTCCAGAAAACCCACCAAAATGAGGGGAAGGGCACACACCTCCGCCCAGAGGGAACAGGCATTCTTCTGAGATGCATGGCCCAAGCTGGGGGGCCCCACACGGTCCTGGAGTCCTTCTCGGCGATGCAGTCAGCTGCGGCAGTGACAGTTGAAGCGGCGGGGTCATCTGCATCGGAGACGCGTCGACCTCCATGGGGACAATCTTGTAGTCCTTGGACGCTGGGCCCAGCGGTGAATGATGTGGTGGTGCTCCCTGGTGGTGAATTGGGTTCGAATCCAGAAACCAGAGACAGGATCATGCGGCCTGTGCAGACGCAATTGGTTTTCGTGGCGCCGCAACTCCAACCCTGTGGAAGAACGAACAACAAACATATTGCGACCGAGCGCGCACTGAATGGTACCCGGCATCCATCTGTTGTGTCCATAAAACACCTTGTACAGCACCAGCGTAGAAACCTGAAAATGTGAAGCACCATATGAACCGACTCGGTATGCGGGAGGCTGCAGCAGGTGAAGAAGAGTGCGGTGACGGCAGCCGTGGAGAATCTCGGCAGGAGACGGGCTGTCACGTGGCATGCACTGATACATAGACAGGAAAATTTGAAGAGCTTGCTGCCTGGAGTGCTGACCTTTCATCTTTTCCATGTGAGACTTCAATAAATATCAATTAAATACAATGAAAGAATCCCTGAGACGGATTTTCGTCTCAAATATGTCAAAGACATTACTGATAGAGCTGAAGCATTGAATTAAAATTTGTGGTGCGGCCGGGAATCGAACCCGGACCTCCATGCTTACTAGGCAGACGTCTTAACCGTTAGACTACCACACCACTAACGATTAAGGCGCCTCGGAATAGTCTATGTACGATTTCCCTCCACAACACAAACTTTAATTCAGCTTCCTTGTTCCAAAGATAATTGCCACTACTGCCAAGGCTCTCCATGCAGCGGAATAGCACCTCAGCAATGGACATGGTGGAACAATCCTGTTATGGTGATATAAATATCAATTAAATACAATGAAAGAATCCCTGAGACGGATTTTCGTCTCAAATATGTCAAAGACATTACTGATAGAGCTGAAGCATTGAATTAAAATTTGTGGTGCGGCCGGGAATCGAACCCGGACCTCCATGCTTACTAGGCAGACGTCTTAACCGTTAGACTACCACACCACTAACGATTAAGGCGCCTCGGAATAGTCTATGTACGATTTCCCTCCACAACACAAACTTGTGTTGTGGAGGGAAATCGTACATAGACTATTCCGAGGCGCCTTAATCGTTAGTGGTGTGGTAGTCTAACGGTTAAGACGTCTGCCTAGTAAGCATGGAGGTCCGGGTTCGATTCCCGGCCGCACCACAAATTTTAATTCAATGCTTCAGCTCTATCAGTAATGTCTTTGAGACTTGAATGTTTGAACAAAACGTTTTGCTTCACCATTGGACTGAGGGTGAAAAGGTGTGATGGTGATATGCTGAATGCCATTCACACGACGAAACTGTTGAAATCCCGCACTAAAAAACTGAGGTCCATTGTCACTGATGATAGTTTCAGGCAAACCTTTGATGCAAAACACTGATGTTAAGGCACTGATTGTACTAGACACTGTCATTGAGTTCATGACAATCACAAAAAGAAACTTGCTGAAAGCGTCTACAACAATTATCCAGCGCGCATTTCAGAAAGGTCCAGGAAAGTCAATGTGTAAACATTGCCATGGTCTCTTAGGGTGTGGGCAGTCTGAGAAACTTTGCAGAGGAGCTGCCTGATGTTCTGCACAAATGGTACACTGTGACATCATGCTCTCTATCTGTGCATTCATACCAACCCAGGTACAATGACGTCTGGCCAGTTGCTTTGTCCCAACAATACCCCAACGTCGTTGATGCAGGAGGCGTAAGACTTCTCGTTGCAGGGAACGAGGAACAATAACTCTTGTTTGGTCCTTGTCGTTATGTAACAACAGAACACTCTGACTTAAATGCTTGACATTGTCCAAAATAACATTGAACCAGAGGCCACTCAATGTCTTTGGCTCTGGCAGGCCACCCTGAGTGAACAAAACGTGCTATCACACTTAGGTCTGCATCCACAGCTGTTTCCTGTGCAACCCGACGAGAGTTCAAAGGGAAGTCTGCAACAGCGGAAGCACCTCTGGAGTCTATTTGACAACATGCCATTTCTGATAAATCAAACGACACTTCCTGGCCAACCGTAAGTCGGGAAAGTGTGTCCGCATTCGCATGTTTAGTGGTAGGTCTGTATAAAATCTCATACTGATAATTAGACAATATCAAGGACCATCTCTGAAGGTTTTATGCTGTTTGTGGTGGAATTGGCTTTGTGGGTGAGAACAATGATGTGAGAGGCTTGTGGTCTGTCAACAAATAGAATTTTGTGCCATAGAGATAATGATGAAACTTTGTGGCACTGTAAATGATTGCTAAGGCCTCCTTTTCTATCTGACTGTAATTCTGTTGCATTGGCATCAGGAGCTTGGACATAAAGGCAATAGGACGATCATGAGATCCAATATGATGTGACAATACTGTGCCCAGACCGTAAGACGAGGCATCCACTGCCAGCACTGCAGGCTTCTGCGGGTCAAAGGGAATCAAACATGCATCACTGAGCAGTGCACACTTTAATTTGTCAAAGGCAACCTGGCAATCTTTAGACCATACAAAAGGAACATTCTTCCTACGTAAGTGATGCAGTGGAGCTGCAATCTGAGAGGCATTCGGAATAAACCTGAAATAATAGTTAAGCTTTCCCATTACTGCTTGTAATTCATGCATGTTCTTAGGAGGAGGCAAGTCTTTGATTGCTTGAAGATGTGATTGTAAGGGACGGATTCCTTGGGCATTAATCACATAGCCTAGGTACTTTTTTCAGTCTGAAAAAATGAATAGTTTGCTTTATTGCAACGTAGACCTGCTGCAGTCAACACATTGAAAAGGCACTCCAGGTTTGATAAATGTTCAACTGTGAATCCTGAGACCACAATATCATCTAAATAGTTCGAGCAGCATGGTACAAAAACTGTCAGCTGTTCCAAAAAATGCTGAAAAATAGCGGGGGCGAAAGAACTGCCAAAGGGTAGGCATTGAAATTGAAAAAGGCCCATGTGAGTATTAATGACAAGAAAAAAAAAATTTTTTTTTAGACTTATCATCAAGCAGAATCTGTAAGTATGCCTCTGCTAAATCAATCTTAGAAAAGAAGCGAGACTGTCCTAATTTGTTCATAAGTTCCTCAGGTCTGGGCAGGGGGTAAGTGTCTACAATTGTTTGACAGTTTACCTTGATTTAAAGTCCACACAGAGATTAAGTTCTCCTGTCGGCTTGGTTACAATCACTAAAGGCCAGGCCCACTGACTCACAGAAACAGGAGAAATCACCCCAATATCCTGCCAACGTTTAAGTTCCTCAGCAACTTTATCACAAATTGCTATTGGCACTTGTCTAGCTTTATGAAATTTTGCTACTGCAGATTCTTTTAAAGTTACATGTGCCTAAGTCTTTTGCACACCCTAGTTCCAGCGAAAACAAGTCACTGTATTTTTCACACAATGCATTGGTTTTGAACTGATGCACCACTGACGAAATCTGAAGCATATCTCTCTGAATTGATAAGCCAAACAAGTCAAATGCATCTAGTCCAAAAATGTTCTGTGTAGTCCAAAAATTTTCTGAAGAACAACAAAAGCGACAGTTTTGGTAACACCTTGAAAAGAGGCGGGCAGGCTGCACATTCCCAGCACAGGAATATTTTGACCTGTATATGCAGTTAGTACTTGTTGAAACGGTGACAATTTTGGCGAACCCAGAAGTTCATAAGTGACTTTATTCATCAATGTGACAGCGGAACCAGTATTGGGCTGAAATTGCACAGTCTTATTATCTATGGAAAGAGTCACAAAAAGCCTTTGCTTGTAGTGCTCGACAAGTGCACTAATGTGGGCAACGTCTGACACAGTTTGTTTGCTGCACTTGCACATGCACGGGCTGCGTACAGAAGGAAGCGGCGCAGAATCGGCACATGGCAGATTAATAACACTGTCCGTAGACGGTACTACCGCCGGATTGGCTTCCGTGCAGGCGTGCGAAGCTATGCTACATTCACCAGCTACTGCACTAAAATTACTTTGAGTAGCTACATCAAGTCTACTGTCACTAGCTACAAAGTACTGGGCAGTTTTACGAGGAGAAGTTGCAGAAGGCAGTATGTTCACTACAGGATTGCACTGTACATAATCATTTTGCTTGTCCCGAACTCTTTTCTGTTGCACAGTTTTACGCGCTCGACGGCGCTTGTGACGTGGCTCACTACATAGTTTTGCAGTAGGCGCAGACGAACTTTCTTGCATTTGAGAATCAAGGGAAGCACTGTGTAAATCCACATCATGTATGATATTGACAGCATGAACTGTTCTTGTACTCCGCAAAGCACTGTTTCTATTAGTACCGTTCTTTGAGTTTATATTCCGCATACACACTGTCTGTACATGTCCTGATTTGCCACAATGATAACCAATGGCGTTATGCCTAGGGCACTGCGCACGTTTGTGGCGAGATACACACTGGGGGCAAGATTAACGAACATTTTTCTGCAAAGAACGTCGGTGCCCGTTTGTCAAACTACATTGTCTAACATGACGGGGCGACCTTTATGTCGCACTTTTACACTGGCTACTGTTCACTGTCTGTTAAGCATGGCCGGTAGAATTATAAGAATTAGTTGGGCTAGACTGAGAACTGTGACTAGGAAAGGATTCGTTGTGGCGCACTGCGTTAACACTGTGGCTTTGCATTTCTACATCTGCTAAGTCAAACGTATCATACTCTTCAATAAGCTGCAGTACACTGTCTAATGAGGGGACAGATTGTTATAGAATCACTGCCCTAATTCTGGAATCCTGAATGCTCTGCCTAATGGCATCTCTCAACATCACGTCATTATAAGAAAGTCCACAAGAGCAAGTAAATTTTACATTTGCGGGTTAAGCCCTTCAACTCTGTAATCCATTGCTTGTGGGTCTGGACCAGTGATTTTTTAGTCTGCAAAATCGGTACCGCGCCGCAGCTACAAGAACTTGTCTTTCATAATTTGCATTCAGTGCTTCTACTAGTTGACTAAAGTCGAGATCGCAAGGAGATGCGTGGGGGAAAAGTTTCTGCAGTAATACAAAGGTCTTGGTGCCCACTACTGAGAGGAACAAATGCTTGACTGTCTGACCTGTAAGTTGATGAGCCGCAATGAGTTCTTGAAATTGCACCAAGTAATCGCTCCATACTTCCTCATGTTCTTCGTACTGGCGAAACGTAGGAAGCGGTGCGGCGGCAGATGTGGGCAGCTGAAGTGACGGCTGTTGTCGCTGAGTTGCCTGCGCTGTCAACTGGGACACCGCTTGGAGTAGTTGCGTGATTGGGCCGCCTGTTACTGAATAATTTCCATTAAGTTCATGTTCAGGGTAGTGGCCATGCTGACCGATTAGGCGCCGCGCATACAAGAAACTTATAACAAACACAAATGCTGAGTGAAGATCTCTCGGGCGTGCAGCCGGATGGATTGATCGTTGTAGAACGAATTTTCGATAGCGTAACGTGCCATCATCATCAGGTTACTCCCGCTGACTGAGGCGCTGGACCGGCGGCTGTGCTATATATACCTGCGGTCACCCCCCTCCACTGACCTCGAGTGCGGACACCGGGATGCTGCGGTGGTGGGGGTAGCTCCTGCTCTGGACTCGAGTGGCGGACCTCAGTTTGCGCTCTGCCATCACTGTGCTCGGTGTTCTGCTTGCGCCGCGATCGAAGACATTTTAGTGCCGGATTCCATGCGTGGCTTAATTGAAATCCACTGTCCTTGTTTATGAGGTTCTCGCATAGCCGGATTTCGATGGCCTCCTTATACAGACAGTCCCAGTACCGCGATGTATTGTGGAGAACCTCTGTGTCTTCATATTTCATCTTGTGTGTTGTTTCCAGACAATGTTCAGCAATTGCTGATTTTGTGGGCTGTTGGAGTTCGGTGTGGCGCTTATGCTCAGTGCACCTTTCTTCAATTGTTCGAATTGTTTGGCCAATGTACGCTTTCCCGCACTCGCATGGAATGTGATAAACTCCCGATTTCCGGAGTCCCAGATCGTCCTTCACTGTCCCTAGAAGAGATTTGATCTTTGCCGGCGGGCGGTACACGCATTTGATGTTTTGTCGTCGTAAGATTCTGCCGATTTTTCCGGATACGTTGCCTGCGTATGGAATGTAGGCAATTTTTGCCGGCGGATCCTCCTCGGGTGTTGGCTGTGGTGTGCTCTTATGTTTGAAAGCACGTCGGATTTGTCGATCGCTATACCCGTTTTCCTGGAATACTTCCTTGAGATGGTCAAGTTCTGGTTTCAGGCTTTCTTCGTCGGAGATCACACGAGCTCTGTGGACCAGCGTAGTTAGAACCCCTTCTCTTTGGGACGGGTGATGACAGCTAGAGGCATGGAGGTACTGGTCCGTGTGGGTTTCCTTCCGATAGACACTGTGTCCCAACGTTCCGTCCGGTTTTCTGCGAACCAGAACGTCCAAGAAAGGTAGCTGACCGTTTTGTTCAACTTCCATTGTGAACTGGATCTGGCTGTGTATGGAATTCAGGTGTTGCAAGAACACCTGAAGTTCATCTTCGCCGTGAGGCCAAATGACGAACGTGTCGTCGACATATCGGTAGAATATCGTCGGTTTTAGTGGCGCTGTGTTTAGTGCCTTGTCCTCAAATTCCTCCATGTACATGTTGGCAATCACAGGTGACAGGGGACTGCCCATGGGCACGCCATCAGTCTGTTCATAGTACTCTCCGTCAAAGAGAAAATAGGTCGACGTGAGCACGAAATTAAATACTTTTGTGAAGGAGGGCCCAAATTTATTCTCTATGAGTTCCAACGACTCCTTCAGTGGTACCCTGGTGAAAAGGGAGACAACATCGAAACTGACCATGAGATCTGAGTTGGACAGTCTGAGTTGCCGTATCCGTTCCACGAACTGAGCCGAGTTTTTGATGTGGTGCTCACATTTGCCAACCTGCGGACTCAAAACTGACGTCAAGTGCTTTGCGAGTTGGTACGTTGGCGCTCCTATTGTGCTCACAATCGGTCTCAGAGGTATACCCATCTTGTGTACCTTTGGAAGCCCGTATAGTCTTGGTGGTGCGGCCGCACGAGGACGGAGTTTCTTAGCTGTTTCGTCTGTGAAAGTACTCCGAAGAAGTTCAATTGTCTTGCGCTGTATTCGGCTGGTTGGATTCGTCGTGATCTTCCTGTAAGCAGGGTCATCTAGGAGCTTATACATTTTCTCCTTATATTCCGCAGCTGTCAGCAGAACGGTTATGTTTCCCTTATCCGCCGGCAGGACGACGATGTCTGGATCATCACGCAGCGACCGCAGCGCGGCCCTTTCACGTTTGGTAATGTTGTGCCTGGGCGGCGCAGGCGCGGCTAGAGCGCGGCACGTTTCCCTCCATATCTCCTCGGCTGTATCCGGCGGTAGAGTGGAGGCCACTTGTTCCACACCGCTGATGAATTCTGCGACAGGTAATGCTGCTGGTGTAGGGGCAAAGTTTAAGCCTTTCTCCAGGACTGATAACGCAGCAGCGTCTATATTTTTCCCCGTAAGATTCAGGACGGTGCGCCTCGGCTCCTGATTAGGCTGTTTTGATGCTAGTCTTTTGAATTTTGAATATTGTTTCTTGGATGCATTCCTTTGTGCCCGCTCTGCTTGCACCCAGGAAGATGTTTCAACCCAGTCCCAGGTGGTTGGGGGCGAGCAAGGACGCCAATTCCAGGTGTAGAGAAAAGAGTTTGCGACCTGTGGAATCAAGCTGGCGGCGTGTGTCTTTGATACGTTCGCGCACCAAAGCCAGGCTGGCTCTTCTCGTAATTCGGTTCGCTGCTGGTGTCTGTATATGATGTACGATCTTGGCAAACGTTGGCACAATGCGATCGTCACGGCATCTCTTCAAAAAGGCAAGTGCACTTAGCAGGCGTTGTTTCCTATTTCGGAGCTTATCTAGCTCCTTCACTTGCTGTAGCATTCCCTCCCCGTAGAGGAAACCAATGTGTGTTCGTAGGTTTTCCCGGCGAATATGCTGAGTGAAGATCTCTCGGGCGTGCAGCCGGATGGATTGATCGTTGTAGAACGAATTTTCGATAGCGTAACGTGCCATCATCATCAGGTTACTCCCGCTGACTGAGGCGCTGGACCGGCGGCTGTGCTATATATACCTGCGGTCACCCCCCTCCACTGACCTCGAGTGCGGACACCGGGATGCTGCGGTGGTGGGGGTAGCTCCTGCTCTGGACTCGAGTGGCGGACCTCAGTTTGCGCTCTGCCTTCGCTGTGCTCGGTGTTCTGCTTGCGCCGCGATCGAAGAAATTTTAGTGCCGGATTCCATGCGTGGCTTAATTGAAATCCACTGTCCTTGTTTATGAGGTTCTCGCGTAGCCGGATTTCGATGGCCTCCTTATACAGACAGTCCCAGTACCGCGATGTATTGTGGAGAACCTCTGTGTCTTCATATTTCATCTTGTGTGTTGTTTCCAGACAATGTTCAGCAATTGCTGATTTTGTGGGCTGTTGGAGTTCGGTGTGGCGCTTATGCTCAGTGCACCTTTCTTCAATTGTTCGAATTGTTTGGCCAATGTACGCTTTCCCGCACTCGCATGGAATGTGATAAACTCCCGATTTCCGGAGTCCCAGATCGTCCTTCACTGTCCCTAGAAGAGATTTGATCTTTGCCGGCGGGCGGTACACGCATTTGATGTTTTGTCGTCGTAAGATTCTGCCGATTTTTCCGGATACGTTGCCTGCGTATGGAATGTAGGCAATTTTTGCCGGCGGATCCTCCTCGGGTGTTGGCTGTGGTGTGCTCTTATGTTTGAAAGCACGTCGGATTTGTCGATCGCTATACCCGTTTTCCTGGAATACTTCCTTGAGATGGTCAAGTTCTGGTTTCAGGCTTTCTTCGTCGGAGATCACACGAGCTCTGTGGACCAGCGTAGTTAGAACCCCTTCTCTTTGGGACGGGTGATGACAGCTAGAGGCATGGAGGTACTGGTCCATGTGGGTTTCCTTCCGATAGACACTGTGTCCCAACGTTCCGTCCGGTTTTCTGCGAACCAGAACGTCCAAGAAAGGTAGCTGACCGTTTTGTTCAACTTCCATTGTGAACTGGATCTGGCTGTGTATGGAATTCAGGTGTTGCAAGAACACCTGAAGTTCATCTTCGCCGTGAGGCCAAATGACGAACGTGTCGTCGACATATCGGTAGAATATCGTCGGTTTTAGTGGCGCTGTGTTTAGTGCCTTGTCCTCAAATTCCTCCATGTACATGTTGGCAATCACAGGTGACAGGGGACTGCCCATGGGCACGCCATCAGTCTGTTCGTAGTACTCTCCGTCAAAGAGAAAATAGGTCGACGTGAGCACGAAATTAAATACTTTTGTGAAGGAGGGCCCAAATTTATTCTCTATGAGTTCCAACGACTCCTTCAGTGGTACCCTGGTGAAAAGGGAGACAACATCGAAACTGACCATGAGATCTGAGTTGGACAGTCTGAGTTGCCGTATCCGTTCCACGAACTGAGCCGAGTGTTTGATGTGGTGCTCACATTTGCCAACCTGCGGACTCAAAACTGACGTCAAGTGCTTCGCGAGTTGGTACATTGGCGCTCCTATTGTGCTCACAATCGGTCTCAGAGGTATACCCATCTTGTGTACCTTTGGAAGCCCGTATAGTCTTGGTGGTGCGGCCACACGAGGACGGAGTTTCTTAGCTGTTTCGTCTGTGAAAGTAGTCCGAAGAAGTTCAATTGTCTTGCGCTGTATTCGGCTGGTTGGATCCGTCGTGATCTTCCTGTAAGCAGGGTCATCTAGGAGCTTATACATTTTCTCCTTATATTCCGCAGCTGTTAGCAGAACGGTTATGTTCCCCTTATCCGCCGGCTAACAGCTGCGGAATATAAGGAGAAAATGTATAAGCTCCTAGATGACCTTGCTTACAGGAAGATCACGACGGATCCAACCAGCCGAATACAGCGCAAGACAATTGAACTTCTTCGGAGTACTTTCACAGACGAAACAGCTAAGAAACTCCGTCCTCGTGCGGCCACACCACCAAGACTATACGGGCTTCCAAAGGTACACAAGATGGGTATACCTCTGAGACCGATTGTGAGCACAATAGGAGCGCCAACGTACCAACTCGCAAAGCACTTGACGTCAGTTTTGAGTCCGCAGGTTGGCAAATGTGAGCACCACATCAAAAACTCGGCTCAGTTCGTGGAACGGATACGGCAACTCAGACTGTCCAACTCAGATCTCATGGTCAGTTTCGATGTTGTCTCCCTTTTCACCAGGGTACCACTGAAGGAGTCGTTGGAACTCATAGAGAATAAATTTGGGCCCTCCATCACAAAAGTATTTAATTTCATGCTCACGTCGACCTATTTTCTCTTTGACGGAGAGTACTACGAACAGACTGATGGCGTGCCCATGGGCAGTCCCCTGTCACCTGTGATTGCCAACATGTACATGGAGGAATTTGAGGACAAGGCACTAAACACAGCGCCACTAAAACCGACGATATTCTACCGATATGTCGACGACACGTTCGTCATTTGGCCTCACGGCGAAGATGAACTTCAGGTGTTCTTGCAACACCTGAATTCCATACACAGCCAGATCCAGTTCACAATGGAAGTTGAACAAAACGGTCAGCTACCTTTCTTGGACGTTCTGGTTCACAGAAAACCGGACGGAACGTTGGGACACAGTGTCTATCGGAAGGAAACCCACACGGACCAGTACCTCCATGCCTCTAGCTGTCATCACCCGTCCCAAAGAGAAGGGGTTCTAACTACGCTGGTCCACAGAGCTCGTGTGATCTCCGACGAAGAAAGCCTGAAACCAGAACTTGACCATCTCAAGGAAGTATTCCAGGAAAACGGGTATAGCGATCGACAAATCCGACGTGCTTTCAAACATAAGAGCACACCACAGCCAACACCCGAGGAGGATCCGCCGGCAAAAATTGCCTACATTCCATACGCAGGCAACGTATCCGGAAAAATCGGCAGAATCTTACGACGACAAAACATCAAATGCGTGTACCGCCCGCCGGCAAAGATCAAATCTCTTCTAGGGACAGTGAAGGACGATCTGGGACTCCGGAAATCGGGAGTTTATCACATTCCATGCGAGTGCGGGAAAGCGTACATTGGCCAAACAATTCGAACAATTGAAGAAAGGTGCACTGAGCATAAGCGCCACACCGAACTCCAACAGCCCACAAAATCAGCAATTGCTGAACATTGTCTGGAAACAACACACAAGATGAAATATGAAGACACAGAGGTTCTCCACAATACATCGCGGTACTGGGACTGTCTGTATAAGGAGGCCATCGAAATCCAGCTACGCGAGAACCTCATAAACAAGGACAGTGGATTTCAATTAAGCCACGCATGGAATCCGGCACTAAAATTTCTTCGATCGCGGTGCAAGCAGAACACCGAGCACAGCGAAGGCAGAGCGCAAACTGAGGTCCACCACTCGAGTCCAGAGCAGGGGCTACCCCCACCACTGCAGCATCCCGGTGTCCGCACTCGAGGTCAGTGGAGGGGGGTGACCGCAGGTATATATAGCACAGCCGCCGGTCCAGCGCCTCAGTCAGCGGGAGTAACCTGATGATGATGGCACGTTACACTATCGAAAATTCGTTCTACAACGATCAATCCATCCGGCTGCACGCCCGAGAGATCTTCACTCAGCATGTTCGCCGGGAAAACCTACGAACACACAAACACAAATGCAATGTGAAAGAAGACACTCTCAAACAAAAATGTCCACAAAACACGTAACAATATAAAATAGAAGAAGATTACTCACCAGGCGAAGGAGCACAGGTGTGACAGCATCACAAATAAATAAATGAATACACACACACACACACACACACACACACACACACACAAACGCAAGCTTTTGCAACACAGTTGCTTCTTCAGGCATAAGGGAAGGACAGGGAAAAGGAAATGATGAGGGTTTTAAGGAAGGGAGTAAGGAGCCATTCCAATCCCGGGAGAGGAAAGACGTACCTTGGGGGAAGGAAAGGAAGGTGAACAAATACACACACACCCATACATTTACACAGACGTAAACACACCTAGGCAGACGTACTGCAGACATTCAGGTTGTACAAACCTTTGTCTGCTGCTGTGGCTGGGTCTTACAGGTACACAGCTTTTGGATTTGCAAAAGAAAGTTTCATTGTCTTTCATTTAGAAAGAACACACGTATCCTCCTAAAGTTCCTGCTTTATTTGAGAAAACGTCCCTATATTTATTAAGAATCTGGTACAATTGTTCCTTCTGACTCTTCGATAAAAGTTCGGACTCACATGCCTTAAATAAAATTTCACTGTTGGGGTCCATGCTAGTAGCGCTGTAGTCTAACATTGTTGCTGCTGGTGTAATAATTCTTGCTGGCTGTGACAGTTGGTTGTCTATGGAATCAAAATATAAACAGTATATATCATCTTTGATGCATCCTGATATTTTCTGCAACTTAAAATTTATACATACGTCACGCTTATTTAACCAGTCCGTACCTAACAGCACATCACTGTTAATTTTAAGTATTATTAATAAAGGGTGCATAAATAATACATCATTCATTTTTATAGGCAATAGGGTTTCTGTTGGAACTGGTAGGCTTTGTACCCCTTTTATTCCGATGATGTTCACACGAGATACAGGTAAAGTTGTAATAGTATACTTTTTTGGTAAAGTATCAAATACTTCCTGTGAAACAACGGAAATTTCACTACCACTATCTATTAATACTTTTACAGCTATGTTACAAATTTAACCAGTTATTACAGATTTAACTATAGGTTGTGTTGAGGATTCTTCTTCTTGCAGTAACCATTGTTTTGTTGGACACTTATGCATATAATTTACCATATATTCAGTCTGTGGATGCTGACCATGTGTTTGATATCTTGGAAATGGATCCCCTTCCCAAGACGGTATTAGTTTAATTGACCCAACACATCGCTCTGAGTAATAAAGTTTTGTTCCAAAAAAATGTTCAAATGTTTGTAAAGTCTATGGGACTTAACTACGGGGTCATCAGTCCCTAAACTTACAAACTACTTATGAACTACTTACGAACTAGGATGGCACAAATATCCATGCCCGAGGGGGGATTCGAACCCCCGACCGTAGTGGCCGTGCAGACCGTGACTGATGCGCCTTAGTCTCCTCGGCCACCGCGGCCGGCTAAAGTTTTTTGTTTGGATGGCTATTTGTACTGTTTTGCTGGGATTATTACGAGACTGATTATAAAAGTACTTCTTGCTAGGCCGGACCTTCTTAGGATTAATTTTCTTTTGGTTCTTGTTTGTTCTGTATCTCGCACATATATACTCCTTTGTTATTATTTTTTTCTGAATTTGGATTAGGTTTGTTATCTTCCCCTCTAACTTTACTCAATGAATCAACCCCTTCAGCAGCAATTAACAATTCCTGTACGTTTCTCCAACCCTTAGACCAAATATCTCTCTGTGCATAGTAGGGTAGTCTCCTTATAAGTAAGTTAGCTAAATACTCTTCATCAATAGGCTTATCTAGAAACTTTGCCTTTGTTAAATGCTTTTGAATGTATTGCTTAACTCCCCCAGCTTGCTTAGTGTAGTAGGGAGGACCAGACAGATTTTTAATCTTTTTTGTGCATTTTCTGACCAATATCTTTCTTTAAACGTGGTCTCGAAATCATCCCAAGACATAAATTGATCTATATTAGCATTTCCCCACTCTGCTGCATCTTCTAGTAAAAAGCCTATAGTACAATCTATTTTGTGAGCATCACTCCATTTAGCTGGCAGAGATCGAGAAAAAAACGCTAATAAAGTGGTTTGGATGAATTTCCCCATCAGGTTTAAACTTGGGAAACTGATTTACTAAACCCACTAGTGCAGTTACTGCAAGAAGGCTTATCACCAAATTCCAATGCACGAACCGGACATTCCAAAAACGGTCAGTATTACTCCCTTTGGCTTATTTGAATATGTATATATGCCTTATGGCTTAAAAAACGCCATACAGACATGGCAGAGGTTCCTAGACTCCCTTCTTTACCCTCTGCCACAGTATTACGCATACCTGGATGATATTTTGATTTTTTCAAAATCTCCTGAGGAGCATGAAAAACACTTATCCGAACTGTTCGGTGTCCTTGATTCGCACGGTGTTGTGACCAACAAAGACAAATGTGTTTTCAGACAGTCGTCTGTTATTTTCCTGGGACATGTCGTGTCAGCAGATGGCATTTGCCCCACTGATGAAAAGGTTGAAAGGGTGCAGAAACTTCCTCCGCCTGCAACTTATCATGAACTATGACGCTTCTTGGGTATGATAAATTTTTTTCGTCGTCATATCCCAAAGGCTGCTGAACTACAAACACCTCTCACAGATGCCATGCGCGGCCCTAACACTATGGGGGATCGTCCCATCCTTAGGATGGCAGAGATGCAAACTGCATTTGACTCTTTGAAAACGGCGTTAGCAAAAGCAATCACTTTGGCTCATCCCTCCCCCGATGCCACCCTTTCCATTACCACTGACGCCATTGAGGTGTCGATTGGGGTGGTGCTACAGCAGCATTGTGGTGGGGAGTCACAGCCATTGAAGATTTTTTCTAAAAAGTTGTCACCCAGCCAATCCAAGTGGTCTGCTTTCGACCGTGAACTTCTTGCTGTATACGAGGCGGTTAAGTATTTCCGAGAAGATATTGAGGGTCGGCCATTAACTATATACACAGACCATAAACCTCTGGCACACGCCCTCAAAAATCCTCCAGCTGACCCTCCTCCACGTCGCTACAGGCATTTTGATCAGATCTCTCAGTACATGAGCGACGTACAGTACGTCCGCATCTCTTACAATTTGGTCGCTGATTATTTTTCGTGGCTCGCTGGTATTTCTTCTGTCATCAACTTCCACGAGCTCGCCAAGGCTCAGTCGAGCGATGATTCAATTTCAACCTTGCTCAAATCCGGCGAGCATTCTTTAGTTTTGGAGCGCAAAAACATACCCGGCGTGCATATTGCATTGTGATGTGACACATTTTCGGGCATGCCACGCCAGCTAGTCCCCACAAATTTTTGCTGCATGATCTTCGACGCGCTTCATGGTCTTGCCCATCCAGGTGCACAAGCCACCACTCACTTAATCACGGAACGCTTTGTTTGGCCTTCGGTAAAAAAGATTGTCGTGAGTGGTGCCGCTCTTGCATTCCATGCCAACGCGCCAAGGTTGGCCGACATTGCCGCCCACCCCTTGGCTCCTTCAGTATCCACTCTGATCACTTCACTCACGTACACCTTGACCTGGTGGGCCCTCTTCCCAATGTTGAAGGCTTCCAATACTTGCTCACATGCATTGACCGGGCTTCACGCTGGGTGGAGGCCACACCCTTGTCGGATATTTCTGCTGCTACGGTTGCTTCCGCATTTGTATCTTGTTGGATTGCCCACTTTGGCTGCCCTACTACGATCACTACCAATCAGGGTCAGCAGTTCGAGGCTGTGCTTTTCGATAAGTTGTGCGATCTCTGTGGCACATCATGGATACATACCATCGCCTACCACCCCCAATCCAATGGGTTGGTAGAGCGGTGGCATCGTACCCTGAAAGCTGCACTCATGTGCCATTCATAATCGTGGACTACCGCCCTTCCTTGGGTACTCCTGGGTCTCCGAACTTAATTCAAAGTGGACTTAGGATGCTCCACCGCTGAGCTCTTGTACGGTGAATGCCTTAAGTTGCCAGCAGAATTTGTCTCTGAGGACATGCCCCCCCCCCCCCAATTAGCTCATACCCTGAATTCATTGAGCAACTCAGGACTACAGTGCGAGCTCTGTGCACCTCTCAAACCTTCATTCATGACCACCCTGGTGTCTTTGTGCATAGGGATTTAGAAACGTGTGCTGCAGTGATGCTACGGCAGGATTCAGTTCGCCCTCTACTACAACCGCCGTACCGTGGTCGCTTCACGATCGTACGCCGAGGTCCATCGCACTTTGACATCATCATTGACGGGAAGACGACGACAGTGTCTAAGAGCCGCCTGAAGCCTGCTTGGACCGTCTCCTCTCAGCTCCCAGATGCCGCAGTCGACACTGCACCAATGCCTGATGTTACCTTCGACCCTGGTTCCCTCCCTTGCACACCACGGGACGACACACCTCTGCAGGAGAGCGACCCCCTGCCGAGTCCGAGGGCCGAGTCACCTTCCTCCCCCTTAACTCATTTTTCCCCAGCACACCTTCCCCCTCACTTCTTCTCAGTAGATGTTTCTGCCTACCCCCCTTCCAACATCTCGGTCATTTTGAATGATAACCAAATCTTCGTTATGTACATCTCTCCTGACTCTTCCAACGAACCTCATGAGCAAAACATTTCCCTCCTCTTTTCTGAAAGCCTTCCCTCAACCGCTGATCCATCGAACGCCGAGTGTTTCATTGATGCTACCGGCACCATTTTCATCCTCTTCTCTCCTACTCCACCTGCCACACACTCACCTACCACTTACACTCGTGCCAGTCGCAGAGTCATTGCGCCTGCTTGGCATAGAGACTATGTTTTCCCTAACCCCCGTGATCGGCCTTCGGCCCAGCACTCATGATCCAGTCTCAGATGTGCTCCGCACTGCAAAGTGGGGGAGGGGGGGGGCTCTGTGGGGACGTCGAGATCGACTCCACCTGGAGTAGAATATCTTTGAGCTGATATAGAGAGAGCCCACACGGGCCTTTGAGTATTGTTTGGGCTCAACTATTGTGTACTCGAATGTATCAAGCGATCTGTAATAAATGTGTGTTATTCAGTTAATGTGGCGTGTATTGGTTATTTATTTATCATACCGTATCCCATACACCAAAATATATACATTTTTGTTTTTATGCCTATTGAAACTTAGAATATGTGAAGCTTAAACTTTATCTGTTTAAATTTTGAAAATATGAGTAATAAATGTGTAGATGGATGGTAACTATCAGTTCAGAAGAACTTTATACCAAATAGTAATACTGTACCTAATCTGAGATACTAGTGTCTTTTTAGTTGGGGGTTTTCAATAAGAATTATTTTTACTTATGCCAATGTATAGGCCAGTGGACTTAAGAATTTAGAAGTTAATATATTGAAATACAGTTTCAACTGAATAATGAATTCATGTTTACAGTTAATACAGTTGCAAATAATAACAAATATTGAGGAGTTTTGAATTAAAATACTATATGAAATACAGGTAGATGATGGGGTTTATTTAATGTGTTTGTCAGGAATTTTGGAGACTTATGTTATGATGTTTATGAACCACTAGCTAATGTGGAAGTCTCTGTGTAGTCATCAAAAGATATGACAGGTTAGAAAAATGGTAAGTGCTGTTCATGAGAGATTTATGTTAGGTTAAGAATTGTCAGTGAAAGTACTGAACAAATAGCTATTAAGTTACTGAAATGGAAGTGAAAAATGCTCCATAAAGAATTAATATGGCATACAGAAAATGAATATGAAAATAATGAATACTTAAATGAAAAATGTTGATGTAGTATTTAAGATTAGTGTATTCTCTGAACAGATGCTTTACTTGAAGTCTAAGATGTTAGAATTGCTTGATACTGCTGAGGAATATCAAAACGATAGTGTTAAGTGTACTGAAAATGTTAGCTCCAAACCCTGATATAAATGTTAAGTCATCTACTGAAGTGTTAGTTAAAGAATTAAGTGAAAGTAAATATGAAAGTATACCTTCTGTCAATGTCAACTAAGTTGTGATTCTAGTAACATAAATAATTCCAATGAAGTTTTAAAAAATCTAGTAACTGAACCTGAAAACCAAGTACTGTTTTGCTATGTTTGTAGGCCATTTGTTAAGATCTGAGTTGAAGTTTTTCTACATGTATCCATTGAGCCTCTTGAAGTTAATTGAAACCCTTAGCTGTATGCTTATAGTTTGGTTTATCCACAATCCATAAAGTTGATCGGTCTCAGATAGAATAATGCGTTTAAATCCTACCTACAGAAAAGTTAATTGATATCTTGTGAATTTTACCTTGCTTTTACTCTGAAACCTATAAGGAATATACTTATTGATAATTTTGATACCATTTATGAATATGGCACACCATAATTAATTTATTAACCTCATATGCATAGTCAAAGGTATGTTGAAGTGATTATTATTTGTTTATGGCTTGAAATGTCATTTTATATATGCAGATGCTTACCTCAGTTATGTAATATATATTAATAATATTATATTAATTTATATTAATCATGTCCACAGTGCATTACAATTCAAATTCTTTAATTCTTTTCACTCTTGTTAATCATTCATTAGTATTTTTGTGTTGTTGGTTGAATTTTGTGTTGTACTTTGATGTGTCAAGAGGGACTTGCTAACAATTAGTACAAAAGTGACTATAAGCATGGGAGGACACATAGGCCACACAAGTGTTGACCAATGTAAAATTCAATTTCTATCCTTGAGCTTACAGCTTAATAGAAAAATATTTAATACTGGTTTAAAAAGACCATATTATAGTATATTGTACATATGATACAGCTTTGGCTGATGCAAGGTTTAATTTTCATTTTTATTCTTAAAGTTTACAATTGTACAAAGGTTATCAAATTAATTACATGATGAAACTATTGATGGTTTACAAGTTACGTACTTGGAATGTTTATCATGCATACTTGCACATACTCATGATGTAAGGTCATACTGTCTTTTGTACAGAAATACAGACTACCTATTACTCATTATTATTATTATCATCAAACTTGTATAATTTTGTAATTTTTTATGTTGAACACCTCTGTTTAGTTCATGACACACTTGTTGACATGTTCATGCATACAAGCTTTGTGTATCAATTTGCAGTAGATTACAGGGTGTTTAGTTTTGATATGGTACTGTATCTGAAAATGATCAGGCAGACCATATGTCAATTTTGACTTAATGTAGTATATAATTATGCGATTTTACACTTTTAACGTACACATGTGCAGAACACTTAAGATAGTTACTCATTTTCATCCACTTCTACTGTATGATTGTCACTCATTTTCAAACACTACTGGACAACATTGAATTTTGAATTGAGTTATTGGGGGGTAGTAACTGTTCACCATTCAACAAACATAGGGTACTCTGGACTGTGTTGTGTTTGATTGGGGCAGTTTGTTGTTCAAAGAAGAACAAAAACTATGTGCTGTTTTTTACTTCTGCGGGAATAGTCAAGTTGCCAGTTGCATCTTGTATTGCTTGGTAAGGTAGTTACCATTAATACAAACATTCCGTTTAGAAGATTGTCAATGAAAACTAAATGGTGTATCGTAATACCTTACAAACACTAAATTGTTAAATAAATATAATATTGGAAAGTCCAGGTTGGAATTAATAATATAGTGAGGACAGTTTACAACTCACCGCAAAGACGTGGCGACGAGCTGCGACAGGCACATACAAAAGACACACACGTACAACACATTCAGCTATCGGCCATAGCCTTCTTCAGAAAATAGAGCACTCACGCAATCACACAGGCACACAACACAGTCATACAACCATCACCTCCGACTGCCGCACTTCGAATCACGCTCTGCAGCGAATCGGGGACGGAAGGGGAGGGGAGGGGAGAAGAGGAGAGGGGATAGGAAGGTTACGTCATGATGGTGGGGATGGGTTAGATGGGAATAACGAGATGCAGCTTAGGAATGGAGTGGGGAGGTGGGTGAGGGGAGAAAATAAAATAAAATAAAAGTAAAATAAATATATATAGAACAGTACACAAGACCGCACACACACACACACACACACACACACACACACACACACACACAAACACACACACACGCAAGCACGCACGCGCGCACACACACACACACACACACACACACACACACACACACACAAACACACACACACGCAAGCACGCACGCGCGCACACACACACACACACACACACACACATACACACACATAAGGGTGAACTAGGATGTTGTGAAGGTGGGGAGGGCGACGGAACACCACTTTAGGTGGGGTGGGAAGGATCTTGGGCAGGATGTCTCTCATTTCTGGGCACGAGGATAGAAAATCAAAACCTTGGCGAAGGATGGGAATTAAGTTGTTCGAGACCAGGGTAGTACTGGGTGACAAGGGGAGTGCTCTTTTGTGGATGGTTACTGGTGTTAGGAAGAGGATTTGGGGTGTGTGAGGATATGGCACAGGAGATTTGTTTGCGGACTAGGTCTGTGAGGTAGTTTCTGTTTGTGAAGGCCTTTGTGAGACCTTCAGCATATTCAGAAAGGAAATTCTTGTCACTGCAGATATGCCGTCCACGGGTGGCCAGGCTGTAAGGGAGGGATTTTTTGACGTGGAAGGGATGACAACTGTCAAAATGTAGGTACTGTTGGTGGTTGGTAGGTTTAATGTGGACGGAAGTGTGGATGGAGCCATCAGTGAGGTGGAGGTTGACATCCAGGAATGTGGCATGGTTGGTTGAGGAAGACCAGGTGAAGTGGATGGGAGAGAAGGAATTGAGGTTCTGAAGAAAGGAGGATAGGGTGTCCTGGCCCTGAGTCCAGATCATGAAAATATCATCAGTGAACCTGAACCAGGCCAGAGGTTTGAGGTTTTGGGATGCTAGGAAGGATTCCTCCAGATGGCCCATGAACAGGTTGGCATAGGAGGATGCCATGCGGGTGCCCATGGTTCTGCCTTGGATTTGATGGTAAACTTTCCCCTCAAAGGAAAAGTAGTTGTTAAGTAGGATGAAATTGGTAAGGGTTATGAGGAATGAGGTATCAGGCTTGCATTCAGAGGGACGTTGGGAGAGGTAGTGTTCCAGAGCGGCAAGGCCATGGACATGTGGGATGTTGGTGTATAGGGAGGTGGCATCCACAGTAACAAGTAAAGGTCCAGGAGGCAAAGGGGTGGGAATGTTGGAGAGTCGTTGAAGGAAGTGGTTGGTATCCTTGATGTGGGAAGATAGATTTTGGACAATAGGTTGGAGGTGTTGGTTTAACTAGGGCTGAAATTCATTCGGTAGGAGCACAGTAACCAGCCACAATAGTGCGTCCAGGATTATTAGGATTGTGGATTTTGGGGAACATGTAAAAGGTGGGTGTGTGGGGTACTGCTGGGGTGGGGAGGGAGATGGATTCAGGGGAGAGTTTCTGGGAGGGGCCATAGGATTTTAGTAGGGATTGGAGATCTTGTTGGACTTTGGGGATGGGGTCAATCTGGCACAACTTGTAGATGGAGGAGTCAGAGAGTTGGCGGAGCCCTTCTGCCAGGTAGTCACTGTGATCCATAACTACAGTGGTGGAACCTTTATCAGCAGGGAGGATGATTATGTCAGGATTAGTTTTAAGGTTTTGGATGGCTCTTCTTTCTTCTGTTGAAAGGTTTGAGTTCTTGGGAAGGGACTTGGGAAAGGATGGTGAGGACAAGTTGGAGGTGAGAAACTCTTGGAGGGTAACCAGAGGGTGGTTAGTTGGGAGTGGAGGGGGATCTTTGTTGGATGGTGGTATGAATTGGGGCAGGCAGGGTTCAATATTGGGATTAGGTAGATTGCGGTCAGAGGGATTGGTGGCAAAGTAGTGTTTCCATAGTAGGGATTGGGAAAAGGAGAGTAGGTCTTTGACAAGACCAACATGATTGGACTGGGGTGTAGGACTAAAGGTAAGACCTTTGCATAAAACGGAAACTTCAGTGGGATTTAGGTTTTTTGTGGATAGGTTGACCACAGTGTACTGGGGTTGTTTTGGTATTGGATGTTGTGGAGTGGTGGTAAGGAGTTTGGAGGGATGAGGTAGGTTCAAGAGGTCAGCTAAGCATGGTCTGGGAGCTATGAGGGGTTCAAGAGGAGGAACACTGTGGTTCGGATAGGGATTGGATATGGGTGCACCAAGGCGGCAATATGATGTCAGCAGGCTGGACAGTTTATGGAGGTGGTGTTTGGAATGCTCCTCCAGTTGCTGGAGAGCAAAGGATTCGATCTGGGAGATGGGATGTAGATAGTTTTGGTTACACAATAGTAATATCTTACACAGGGAGAGAAGGTAGCTAAGGGATTTATGAGCCATGGAGAGGTGATTTTGTAGGACTAGGTTCGTGAGGGATAAGGATTGGTGGAATCTGAAAAGGTGCAGGTCATTGTGGAAGGAGGGGTGGGATCCAGACAATGGAATTTTTAAGGTTAGACCGTCTGGAGGGATACCATGACTTAGGTAGCATTTTAGGAATAGGTTGTGGGATTGGGTTTTGGCCAAAGAAAGGGATACTTTCCTGAACCGTGCCATATCCTCACACACCCCAAATCCTCTTCCTAACACCAGTAACCATCCACAAAAGAGTGCTCCCCTTGTCACCCAGTACTACCCTAGTCTCGAACAACTAAATTCCATCCTTCGCCAAGGTTTTGATTTTCTATCCTCGTGCCCAGAAATGAGAGACAGCCTGCCCAAGATCCTTCACACCCCTCCTAAAGTGGTGTTCCGTCGCCCTCCCAACCTTCACAACATCCTAGTTCACACTTATGCCACCCCAAAACCCAGCTCACTGCCACAGGGATCATATCCTTGTGGAAGACCCCGCTGCAAGACCTGTCCAACCCACCCACCCAGCTCTTCCTATTCCAGTCTTGTCACAGGCTTATCCTACCCTATCAGAGGCCGGGCCACTTGTGAAAGCAGCCACGTAATTTACCAACTGTGCTGCAAACACTGTATAGCTTTCTATATTGGCATGACCACCAACCAGCTGTCCATTAGAATGAATGGCCACCGCCAAACTGTGGCCAAAAACAAGGTGGACCACCCTGTGGCACTGCATGCAGCGGAGCACATGCTTGATTTCAATGGCTGCTTCACAACCCGGGCCATCTGGATCCTCCCTTCCACCACCAGCTTTTCTGAACTGCACAGATGGGATTTATCCCTACAACACATTCTCCGATTCCGAAATCAACCAGGCCTCAACCTACGATAACTTCCCTATATATTTTTTTCTCCATATCTTACAGTTCCTACCTCTCTATCCCAAACCTCGTCTATTTTGAGTGGTGTGTGAATGTGCGATCGTGTGTGTGTGTGTGTGTGTGTGTGTGTGTGTGTGTGTGTGTGTGTGTGTTCGCGGTGTTGTGTACTTTTCTATATATATTTATTTTACTTTTATTTTATTTTATTTTCTCCCCTCACCCACCTCCCCACTCCATTCCGAAGCTGCATCTCGTTATTCGTGTTCTCGTGTGTGTGTGTGTGTGTGTGTGTGTGTGTGTGTGTGTGTGTGTGTGTGTGTGCGCGCGCTGTCTTGTGTACTTTTCTATATATATTTATTTTACTTTTTATTTTATTTTCTCCCCTCACCCACCTCCCCACTCCATTCCTAAGCTGCATCTCATTATTCCCATCTAACCCATCCCCACCATCATGACATAACCTTCCTATTCCCTCTCCTTCCCTCCCCTCCCCTCCCATCCCCGATTCGCTGCAGAGCGTGATTATAAGTGCGGCAGTCGGAGGTGATGGTTGTATGACTGTGTTGTGTGCCTGTGTTATTGCATGAGTGTTCTATTTTCTGAAGAAGGCCATGGCCGATAGCTGAATGTGTTGTATGTGTGTGTCTTTTGTATGTGCCTGTTGCAGCTCGTCGCCACGTCTTTGCAGTGAGTTGTAAACCTTCCTCACTATATTATTAAATTGTTACATAAAATATAAGTAAACACAACTAGAGTCTTTTTCTGCTTATGTAGCCGTTTGCGAGTCAGTTACCTGCCCTGGCCGTGGACGTAATTTAATGGCAGCGTATTATTCTGCCCTCTCTTGATTACTGCTTTGAGAGTGGGTGTAGTTTGGCAGTTAAAAAAATTCATTTTTCTTTAAATTTTTCCATGATTTGGGAAATTTGACACTTTGATGGATCAGTTGAGAACTGACACTTATTATTTTAATTTCCATGCTTGATTTGAGCTATGAGATTAACCATTTCCACTGCTAACTACTCGCAGGGGGGTTGGTTTTTTAATTTTTATTAATAAGTAAAATATTATGTAATATTATGTATCTAATTTGTTTCTACTCTTTACAACTGCTCATTCTCAATCTCTCAATCTGTGTGAGAAATATTCAATACTTACAGTACTTGAAAAAGTTTCAAAACCACGATTACATTTTCTGTCTATATAACCATTTTAACTATACCATAATTTTGAATGATAATTGTTTGACGTGCTCACTGAGAGCTTGTTTCTATCCACTGTTTTACTATTTAATTATGTCATTCTTCCCACTTAGTATATTGTCTATAAATTTTGAAGTTATTACAATGTACAACACCCTTTCTAGAGGAATTAGGAGCTTAGTTCTCACATAATGGCATTTACATACATATACACATAGAAGAAAATTATTCTGAGTAAAATACTTTTTCATATGAATGAATACCATGCACACTGTTTACAATATGAATATCAATGCTCTTTGAAAAAAAAAAAAGGTTGTAAAAGCTATTTCATTATTCAAATTAAAGTGAATGAGAGAGATTTCTCGTTAATTTTCAGTAACATTTAAGGGTTAATTTTAACCCATAATTTGAATTTGTTTAAAATACCGTATTGATAAAATTGATTACTCTTTCCAGTAGCCTGATAACAGTATGCTTATTTATGTATGTAGTTAGGGGAAATAGTATGTGGTTCTGAGAAAGATACAACCATGTTGTAGGAACCGTCTTGAATCCCTGTAACTACAGTCAGCTGAAGCTGCGAGCCACTACATCACCAACAGCAGTTTGCAGATACACCACTGTCGGCGCATCAAGCAACATCAACAACCACCGGCATTCGCAAGACTACAATCAACATAACATTTTTTATTTTAGCCTAAACTAATACAGACTCACTATGAACACTTATATCACAACATATTGAAACGATAGTACACAGTGCACCCTACATTACATTTTAGGTACACTATGTAGGGGGGTGTGTAACATTTCTGCTATGTTGCACACTCCATACATAAATCAGTTGCCAACATAGAAACACAAAATATCTGACACCTAAAATAAAACTTCACTACCGGACATGTAAAATATCACATTTTCGCCTCCAGTTTGAAATTCTATTAACACTATTAGTAAAACACTTTTTAAGAAATAGTATGTTGATTTAAACATAACTCTGGCTGTCCTTTTATGTAATTTTCAATTTTTAATACTTTCGTAAATAATAGCTGCAAACACCAAAAAATTCATTACACTTAGTTTCAGAAATTGCTGAACCTATATAGATACTAATGTGTATAAAAACAACAATACTACATGTTATAACTATTGCACAACATGATTTCATATATACCTTTTGTTTAAGTAAATTAGGGCAGACCGTGTTTTATATATCACTGGATCCTAAATTAAATACTGATAATTTTCATGCACTAAAATTAATAATCCATTTGGTACTAAGAAACTATCTTCCAAATTAACAAAACTATGACAACCATATACAAATCCGTATTAATAAAAAATTTGACCGCAAACTGAAATACATTAAAATTTCATGTCACAATAATAGCACGCCTACACAATATTAGCAAAACAAATATGTGTGCACTTCAAAAACACAAATAATGTAAATAATTTGAGCACTGTAAACACTAGTCAAAGGATGACTTTAAATTTGTGTACCACATTAAATACAAATTTCATGAAACACGTACATACATTGAGATAAATAGTCAAAGCTTAAATGTAATGTTTTAATTTCTGTATTTTGGCATATTTAATGTAGAAGAATATTGTTTAATTATGAATTACAAAACTTTCTCATCAATCTTATTACGTGGTTACGTAGAAAGATGTTTGAGAGAAACCATGTTTATTTAGTCTTCTAGCAGTCACAAACCTGTAGGCAGCTTTGTTGGCTTGCCGCTGCATTTTTTTGATTGTGCAACAATGTGATTGATTTAAACAGACTATGTTTAAACTTTGTTATAGACTGTGAACTAATGAAACTTTCCGTGATTCAGGAAAATATTAGGGCTCAGTTTGAGTCATTCCGAAAAGGTGTGATGGGTGTTAGACTGCTCCCAAATTTAACCAAACCGCTCTTGTCAAAGATCTATTTTCCTATACTCGTGGTCTTTGCTGGAGATACCACTTTGCCACGAAGAATAATTATCCTACTCCTAATGATCCAGCTCCCCAAGACATCATTCAAATTTAATCCTGCCTAGAACACTTTCGTCCTCCGTCACAGCGAGACCCACCTGCTCTTCCTCAAAATCACCCTCTTCAAACCTTCCAGGAATTCCTTACTTCCAACCTTGCCTCTCAGTCTTTCCTGAGAAACCTTAATCCTACTCCCAACATTACTGCAGCTGAATCCCGAGCTATCCGTGATCTGAAGGCTGACCATTCCATCGTCATTCTCCCAGCTGACAAGGGATCCATGACCGTGGTACTTGATCGGCGGGAGTATGTGGCTGAGGGACTGCATCAGCTTTCAGATGGCATCACATATAAAGTCTGTCGAGACAACCCTATTCCTGATGTCCAGGCAGAGCTTCAAGGAATCCTCAAAACCTTAGGCCCCCCTACAAAACCTTTCACCTACCTCCATTAACCTCATGACCCCACCGACCACCCGCACCCCCACCTTCTACCTACTTCCCAAGATTCACAAACCCAATCATCCCAGACGCCCCATTGTGGCAGGTTACCAAGCCCCTACTGAACGAATCTCTGCCTACATAGACCAACACTTACAACCCATCATGTGCAGTCTCCCATCCTTCATAAAAGACACCAATCACTTCCTCGACTGCCTGTTACCTCCAGAAACCATCCTTGTAACCACTGATGCCACTTCCTTATACACAAATATCCCACATGCCCACGGCCTCGCTGTGATGGAGTATTTCATTCACGCCGACCACCCACTTCCCTACCTAAAACTTCTTTGCTTAATACCCTAGCCAGCTTCATCCTAACCCACAACTTCTTCACTTTTGAGGGCCAAACATACCAACAACTAAAGGGAACAGCCATGTGAACCAGGATGGCCCCCTCGTACAAAAACTTATTTATGGGATGCTTAGAGGAAGCCTTTCTGGATACCCAAGCCTGTCAACCCAAAGTTTGGTATAAAATCACACACAAACACACATACAAGCTTTCGCCACCACTGGCAGCTTCTTCAGGAAAAAGAGAAAAAAAGGGGAGGAAAAACGGAAGGATATGGGTTTTAAGGAAGTGGAAAAGGAGTCATTCCAATCCTTTTTTCCCCTAAGGTAAGTCCTTCCACTCCTGGGATTGGAATGACTCCTTTTCCACTTCCTTAAAACCCATATCCTTCCCTTTTTCCTACCCTTTTTTCCTCTTTTTCCTGACGAAGCTGCCAGTGGTGGTGAAAGCTTGTATGTGTGTTTGTGTGTGATTTTATTTGTTTCTATCTTTTCTATTTTTATTTTTGTTTATCCCACTGGGAAAGTTTCCCTCTATAATTTTCAAAGTTTGGTATAGATTCATTGAAGACATCTTTATGATCTCGACTCACAGTGAAGAAGAACTCCAGAATTTCCTCTTCAACCTCAACTCCTTTGGTCCCATCCAATTCACCTGGTCCTATTCCAAATCCCATGCCACTTTCCTTGATGTCGACCTCCATCTGTCCAACAGCCAACTTCACACATCAGTCCACATCAAACCAACCAACAAACAACAGTACCTCCACTATGACATCTGTCATCCATTCCACATCAAACGTTCCCTTCCCTAAAGCTTAGGTCTTCGTGGCTAACGAGTCTGCTCGAGTCCCGAATCCCTGAACCAGTACACCAATAACCTAATAACAGCTTTCACATCCTGCGGCAATCCTCCTGATCTGGTACAGAAGCAAATTTCCAGAGCCACTTCCTCATCCCCCCAAATTCAGAACCTTCAACAGAAGAACCCTAGAAGTGCCCCTCTTGTCACCGGATACTTTCCAGAACTGGAGCGGACTCTGAATGTGGCTCTCCAGCAAGGATACGACTTCCTTAAATCCTGCCCCGAAATGAGATCCATCCTTCATGACATCCTTCCCACTCCACCGTGAGTGTCTTTCCGCCATCCACCTAACCTCCGTAACCTCCTAGTCCATCCATATGAAATCCCCAAACCACCTTCCTTACCCTCTGGCTCCTACTCTTATAACCGCCCCCATTGTAAAACCTGCCCTATGCACCCTTCCACCACCACTTACTCCAGTCCCGTAACCCGGAAGGTGTACACGATCAAGGGCAGAGCCACTTGCGATAGCACCCACGTTATTTACCAACTGACATTCCTGCACTGTGAAGCGTTCTATGTGGGAATGACCAGCAACAAACTGTCTATTCACATGAACGGTCACAGGCAGACAGTGTTTGTTGGTAATGAGGATCACCCTGTGGCTAAAGATGCCTTGGTGCACGGCCAGCACATCTTGGCACACCATCTGGGTTATCTGAATACTTCCCACCAGCACCACTCTTTCAGAACTCCGGAGATGGGAACTTGCCCTCAACACATTCTCTCTTCTCTCTTCTTGTTGCCCACCTGGTCTCAACCTCCGCTAAATTCTAATTCCTGCCCACCATCTTTAACATCTTTGCGTCGGTTCTGTGGACAGAGCCTCTGTCTGAAGTGGTATCTCTGTCCAACTTCTTTGGTTTCTACAAATGTCTGCCTAGGTGTGTTTGCATGTGGATATGTGTGAGTGTGTGTGTATTTGTTTACCTTCCTTTTGTCCCCTAAGGTAAGTCCTTCCACTCCTGGGATTGGAATGGCTCCTTTTCCATTTCCTTAAAACCCGTATCCTTCCCTTTCTCCTATCCTTCCTTCCTCTTTTTCCTGAAGAAGCTGCCCGTGGTGGCGAAAGCTCGAATGTTTGTGTGTTTTTGTGTGTGTTTTATGTTTCTGTCAACGAGACTGTACTTTAGGTAAGTCAAAAATCTTTATTTTATACATATTTTTCCCATCAGGAAAGTCTCCTTCTATAACTACAGAATATTTGAGTCCAGCATCTGGTTTACACCATGGTACATCCAGATGTCTTACAACTTTTTAATGTGTTAGCACAATCAGAACTAATCAACAACTATAATAACTGAATAACAATTCCATGGTGCTTTAATTATTCTGAGGTTCACCAAAGTTTCATTAAAGAAATAAAATGTCTCTTTGAAACATCTCATGACAAAGGGGAGGTTTATTTTCAACAATTATCCTGTAAAAGATAGCTTAGGACAGTAATAGTCCACAAAAAACCTCCTACAGCATATAAAAAATAATTCATTTGGATGTCTTGTCCATCCAAGGTGAGCATGTAGTGTTTGAGACACTACACTGTCCATCCCAGTCAGTAAAATGCTATGCTTGTGGCAAGAAAGACTGTATACAAACAGTCGGTGTACAGCAAAAGAAACAGAATTTGTCTTCCTGGCACAAACAGCAACAAGAAAATACTTATTCAATAAATGCAGTATTTTCAAAACCCGTGGCTGCCCCTTATAACGTCAAGGACACAGAAGTAGCACAAGTTGTTCCCCTGTCCAGAAAAATATATGCGTGTGAATGACATTCCTGTAAAATTTGAACTAGACACAGGTGCATCAGTCACATTGCTGAATCGCAAAACTTATGAACACCGCACCTTTCTCATGCTAAAACAAGGTTAACAGCGTACAATGGCAACGAAATTCCTGTACTAGGTCAGTATTCACTACCTGCAGAATACTGTTCGAAAACGCACACAGTGACGTTTCAAGTGCTTCAGTCTTATGAAGGAGAGAATATTTTTGGTCTAGATTATTTTGATCTTTTCGTTTTACTGTGCAAGACAATGTTTCAGTTGTGAACTCTTTTTATGCATGGTAGCATGGAGAGCTGCATCAAACCAGTCTGCAGACTGAAGACCACAACAACAACAGCAACCTGTCAGAACACAGACCTTATTAGTTAATGTGCTACTTAGGTAAAATACACATGGAACTACTCCTAGGCAGAGTTTTTCTCAGAGCTTTAACCTTGGCCATAAGGCAAAAGCTAAGAGGGTCCCTCATGTCTCTCTGGTACATTCCCAATGGGGAAGAAGTCACATACTTCCTCCCACAGTTCATTTTGATTTTGACATCACAGTCTGTATGCAGAAGCACAACTACAATAACTATGAACTTCAGCATAAGAGCTGGTAAACTTCGTTTCAAATCCAAACATCTCCTAGCCCCCCAAGTTCTTCAATAAATTGTGTCACTACAGCATAATCGCAGACACCCACAAAAGTACACGGAAAACTATCAGAGGTGGTAGACCAGACCAACTACAATATTACACACACATAACCCCCCACCCAAATAAATAAATAAATAATGACAATAAAATAAAAATGTTTATTGCACATTTGAATAAACTTTTATTAGCTACAGTGTTTCATGGATTATATTAATTACTGCATAATTAGTATATTTAATATCTTTTGAATGTTTGTAAATGATGTTATATAAATGGAGGTTTCATAATGAACACTTCAGACTGATTCCATTATACTGGGTACTAACTTTTTGTCTGAGCATGAGCTGCCACAGCCTCCTTATATTTTATAGAGCATTTATCAGATCCTATCACTAGATGATAGATCCTTTCCACTATGAGGGTATCTGAATATTAATTTGAGGCTTTTGGACCATCTCAGTTCATCATCTATGTGTAGAGGCAGGTGAACCATCATTCCATATTCAGAAGTACCACTTACTATCGAAAGAAAACCTGAAAAATCCATGTTGCCTCAGTCACTGGCATTTAGTGTGGTGGTCTACCCCAACTTCAGAGGTAATTCGGAAATTCGACCAATATGACCAACCCATTTGGAACACATTCCACCAATGGTGTTACAGATCTGTATATAGCAGACCTCTGAATACACAGCTAGGGATGGAACACATAGACACCTTCACATCTTCAGAGGCTGAAAGATATTGTTAAACTGACACAGTTCAAGAAAACTTTTATTATGTCTGTACAATTCTCTTTTCTAAAATATTTCAAAAACAATACATTGTTACTCATTTCACAAATGGTGCCTGTGTGGGGATATCAATCTAACATTTTCAATTCCTGTAATCATTCCTCAGTTCTATTTCCTTCAGTTTTAAGTGCGTACCACAGTTTTACCAATGTATACAGTCAGAGATTCCAGGAAGAGTATGTGCTCAGTTATTCAGCCATTTTTGATGATAGGGCTTTCCTATTAGACTTTCCAGAACAAGTTACATGACATTTATAATGGAAATGAAGTGGATTAAAAGTCATCATAGTAAAAGCTTTCTCCTTCATTTTGACTTGCTATGTTGTACACACCACCAGATGAACATAATAAATTTCATACTACAAACTTCCATATGGTCAATTTTCAGAATGCAGCTTCTCAGTACCGTGGAAATCCATTGCAGCCTTGTAAACCAGGTCAGATTTACAGTTGCAAATACTCCAGATGAGAACAAGCTGGCTGTTTACATACAATTAAAAGTGTAGAAATAACACCATACACGTACATTGTTTCTGGCATTATGTGATGTACAATTATAGTATCTATTTTCTTTCTTGAACTACAAACAGGGCACATTACCTATTGTATAAATTGAAAGAAAATAGAGAACAATTGAAATCAGATGTGTAATACACTTTGTACAATACTAATATACTTGAGACAACAACAAAATATAACATGGAAAAAAGTGCTTCACAACACAGAGGCCAATATAAATATTTAACTTCAACACTGCTGAATCAACACACAGTTGAAATCATTTTAAAAATGTTTTGAAATGGTCACTGTAGCTTTTAGGGAATTCCATTTAGTACTGGGTTATAATTGTCTTGAATAAGAATTGTTGTTGTGGTCTTCAGTCTGGAGACTGGTTTGATGCAGCTCTCCACCCTACTCTATCCTGAGCAAGCCTCATCATCTTCTCATAAAAACAGCAACCTACATCAATTAGAATTTGCTTACTATATCCATCTCTTGGTCTCCCTCTGCAATTTTTACCCCACACACTTCCCTCCAATGCTAAGTTCACAATTCCTTGATGTCTAAGAATGTGTCCTATCTGTTGATCCCTTCTTTTAGTCAAGGTACACCAGAAATTTCTTTTCTCTCCAATTCTATTCAGTACCCCCTCATTAGTTATGTGATCCACCCACCAAATCTTCAGCATTCTTCTGTAACACCACATTTCAAAAGCCTCTATTCTCTTCCTGTTTGCACTGTTCATTGTTCAGGTTTCACCCCCATACAAGGCAACACTCCACACATATATCTTCAGAATGGACTTCCTTATGCTTAAATTAATATTTGATGTTAACAAATTTCTCTTTTACAAAAACACTTTTCTTCCTTTTGCCATTCTACATTTTATATCCTCTGTACTGTGACCATCATATGTTATTTTACTGCCCAAGTAATAAAAATCATTTACCCCCTTTATTGATTCACTACCCAATTTAATTCCTTCAGCATCGCCTGATTTTCTAAGACTGCATTCCGTTACTCTTGTTAATATTCATCTTATATACTTCTTTCAACACACTTTCCATTCCATTCAATTGCTCCTCCAGATCCTATGCTGTCTCTGACAGAATTACAATGTCATCACCAAAATGCAAGGTTTTTCTTTCTTCCCCCTGAACTTTAATTCCTTCTCCAAATTTCTCGTTGCTTTCCTTTATAGCTTGCTCAATGTACAAATTGAATAACATTGGAGAAAGTCTATAACCTGACTTACATCCTTCCCAACCTCTGCATCCCTTTCATGCCCTTCAACTCTGATAATTGCTGTCTGGTTTTTGTACAAGTTGTAAATAACCTTCCGTTTTGTATATTTTACTCCTGCTGATTTCTGAATTTGAAAGAGTGTATTCCAAACAACATTGTCAATGCTTTTTCCAAATCTACAAAAGCTAGAAATGTAGGTTTGCCTTTCCTTAATATATCATCTATCTTCTAAGTAGTAAGTCGTAAAGTGATGATTGCCTCCCTTGATCCTACATGTCTTCTGAATCCAAACTGGTCTTTCCCCAAGGTCGGCTTCTACAAGCTTTTCCATCCTTCTGTAAATAATTTGTCTTAAAATTTTGCAGCCATGACTTATCAAACTGATGGTTCTGTAACTTTCACATCTGTCTGCACCTGCTCTCTTTGGAATGGGGATTATTACATTTTTATGAATGCAATACACAAGATAACTCTAAGATATTCTGCAAATTTATTGGTTTACAAACCGGTTTTCAGCTGTTACACCATCATCAGGTAAACATTACAAGTTTAAGTTTCAAGGATCTTAACTTGCTAGATTCATAGCTTTCCAAGGAGACTAGTGTTTTGGTTTGTAATTAACCTGCGGGAAATATTACAATTCAAGTTGGGATGTAAATTCCTAACATTGATAAAATATGTGACAATACAATATATTATAACATTATCCTAAGAAATATAAAGAGAAACAATAGAAATTGACAATAATATTGATCAAAATGTATCTTATCTTAAACAGGTCTAATGTATAGAAATATGGAAGTGTTGTGAATATATGTTAAAATTTTAACTGGTTAAATTAAATTTCACCAAAAAATTATTTTAAACAGGTCCAATGTGTGGAACATGGAAGCATGTAACAAAGTTGAATGAAACATCTGTAAATATATATTAACTTTTTTTTATATATTTAAAAATAGACGACGATTACTCACCAGGCGAAGGAGCACAGGTGTGACAGCATCACAAATAAATAAACGAATACACACACACACACACACACACACACACACACACACACAATGCAAGCTTTCGCAACCCAGTTACTTCTTCAGGCAGAAGGAAAGGATTGAGAAAATGATGAGGGTTGTAAGGAAGGGGGTAAGGAGCCATTCCAATCCCGGGAGAGGAAAGACTTACCTTGGGGGAAGGAAAGGAAGGTGAACAAATACACACACACACCCATACATTTACACAGACGCAAACACACCTAGGCAGACGTACTGCAGACATTCAGGTTGTACAAACCTTTGTCTGCTGCTGTGGCTGGGTCTTGCAGGTACACAGCTTTTGGATTTGGAAAAGAAAGTTTCATTGTCTTTCATTTAGAAAGAACACACGTAATTTCTATTGTTTCACTTTATATTTCCCAGGATAACATCATAATCTATTATATTGTCATATATTTTATCAATGTTAGGAATTTACATCCCAACTTGAATTGTAATAATTTCCCACAGGTTAGTTACAAACCAAAACACTATACATCTAGTAAGTTAATATCTTTGAAACTTAAAATTGTAATGTTTACCTGATGATGGTGTAACAGCCGAAAACCAGTTCATAAATGAATAACTTTACAGAATATCTCACATTCATAATGTATCAAATATTCTGTCAAGAACCGACGGAACAGTCAGTCAATATTACATTTTTCTTAAAGTCTGAGGGTATGTCCCCTGTCTCATACATCTTATGCACCAGGTGAAATAGTTTTGTCAAGGCTGCCTCTCCCAGAGACTTCAGTAGTTCTGAGTGAATGTCATCCACTCCTGGGGCCTTTTTTCGACTTAGGTCTTTCAGTGCTCTGTCAAATTTTTCTCTTATTATAGTATCTCCTATTTCATCTTCATCTACATCCTCTTCCCTTCCTACAATATTGTCTCTAAGTTCATTTCCTTTGAAGATCCTCTCTATATACTCTTCCCACCTTTCAGGTTTCTCTTCCTTGCTGAGAATTGACTTTCCAACTGAGTTCTTTATATTCATACAGCTGTTTTTCTTGTCTCCAAATGTTTCTTTTATTTTCCTGTAGGTAGTATCTATTTTCCCCTATTTATACATTCTGCTACAGACTTACATTTACCTTCTAGCAACTCCTGCTTACCTAATTTACACTTCCAGTCAATCTCATATCTACTCCATTTTGTCTGTTTCATTTACTGCATTTTTTATATTTTCTCCTTTCATCAATTAAATTTAGTATTTCTATATATAAAAAATAGATGAAGATTACTTACCAGGCGAAGGAGCACAGGAAGTGATAGTCACACAAATAAATTAATAAATTCACACACACACACACACACACACACACACACACACACACACACACACACACACACACACACATGCACGCAAACGCTAGCTTTCGCAGCCTAGCTGCTTCTTCAGGCAGAAGGGAAGGAGAGGAAAAAGGAAATGATGAGGGTTTTAAGGGTAAGGAGTCATTCCAATCCCGGGACAGGAAAGACTTACTTTGGGGGAAAAAAAGCAGGGTAAACAAATACACCCACACATATACACAAACGCAAGCACACCTAGGCAGACATACTGTAAAAAGCAAAGAAGTTGGACAGAGATACCACTTGAGGCAGAGGCTCTGTCCAGAGAATCGAGGTAAAGATGTTCAAGATGGTGGGAGGGAATATGAATTTAGCGGAGGTTGAGACCAGGTGGGCAACAGAAAGAGAGAATATGCTGAAGGGCAAGTTCCCATTAGGTTGTTGGTGTACTGGTTCAGAGCTTCAGGACTGGAGCAGACTCGTTTGCCATGAAGACCTAAGCTGTAGGAAAGGGAACGGTTGATGTGGAATGGATGGCAGCTGCCATAATGCAGGTACTGTTGTTTATTGGTAGGTTTGATGTGGATGGATGTATGAAGTTGGCCGTTGGACAGATGGAGGTCAACATCGAGGAAAGTGGCATGGGATTTATAATAGGACCAGGTGAATTGGATGGGACCAAAAGAGTTGAGGTTGAAGAGGAAATTCTGGAGTTGTTCACTGTGAGTCCAGATCATGAAGATGTCATCAATGAATCTGTACCAAACTTTGGGTTGACAGGTTTGGGTATACAGGAAGGCTTCCTCTAAGCGTCCCATGAATAAGTTTGCGTATGAAGGGGCCATCCTGGTTCCCATGGCTGTTACCTTTAGTTGTTGGTATGTCTGGCTCTCAAAAGTGAAGAAGTTGTGTTTTAGGATGAAGCTGGCAAGGGTATTAAGGAAAAATGTTTTAAGTAGGGAAGTGGGTGGTTGGCATGAAAGGAAATACTCCATCACAGCGAGGCCCTGGGCATGTGGGATATATGTGTATAAGGAAGTGGCATCAGTGGTTACAAGGATGGTTTCTGGAGGTAACAGGCAGTCAAGGAAGTGGTTGGTGTCTTTTATGAAGGATGGGAGACTGCACATGATGGGTTGTAAGTGTTGGTCTATGTAGGCACAGATTTGTTCTGTAGGGGCTTGGTAACCTGCCACAATGGGGCGTCTGGGATGATTGGGATTGTGAATCTTGGGAAGTAGATAGAAGGTGGGGGTGCGGGGTGTCGGTGGGGTCATAAGATTAATGGAGGTAGGTGAAAGGTTTTGTAGGAGGCCTAAGGTTTTGAGGATTCCTTGAAGCTCTGCCTGGACATCAGGAATAGGGTTGTCTCGACAGACTTTATATGTGGTGCTACCTGAAAGCTGACGCAGTCCCTCAGCCACGTATTCCCGCCGATCAAGTACCACGTTCATGGATCCCTTGTCAGCTGGGAGAATGATGATGGAATGGTCAGCCTTCAGATCACGGATAGCTCGGGATTCAGCTGCAGTAATGTTGGGAGTAGGTGGGTCTCGCTGTGATGGAGGATGGAACTGTTCTAGGCAGGGTTCAATTTGAATGATGTCTTGGGGAGCTGGATCATTAGGAGTAGGATTATTTTTCTTCATGGCAAAGTGGTATCTCCAGCAAAGACTTTGAGTATAGGAAAGTAAATCTTTGACAAGGGCTGTTTAGTTGAATTTGGGAGTGGGGCTAAAGGTGAGGCCTTTGGATAGGACAGAGGTTTCAGATTGGGAGAGAGGTTGAGAGGAAAGGTTGACTACTGAATTGGGATGTTGTGGTTCCAGATTGTGTGGATTAGAGTTTTGAGGTTTGGGGGGGAGAGGAGTTGGGAGTGGGAGATTGAGTAGATGGGAGAGACTCAGTTTGTGTGCAATAAGAAGCAGTTGAGGTTTATTGGAGAGGTTATTGAGGGAGAGAGTATTGCCTTTCCGGAGGTGGGTGATCAAGAGATTGGACAGTTTTTTGAGGTGGGTGCTATGTTGTTCTAATTTGCGGTTGGCCTGAAGGATGTTGTTCTGAACTGCAGGTGTGGAAGTGGGAGAGGAAAGGTTGAGGATTTTGATTAGGGATAGGAGTTGACAGGTGTGTTCATTGGTGGAGTTGATGTGTAGGTTAAGGGTTAGGCAGGTAAGGGCTATGGATTGTTCAGTTTGGAATTGGTATAGGGCGGGATGAAAGGATGGGTTACAGCCAGAGATGGGAACTTTTAGTGTGAGGCCCTTGGGAGTGATTCCAAATGGCAGACAGACCTGAGTGAAAAGAATGTGGGAGCGTAATCTGACTAGGGAGAAAGCATTTTTACGGAGGGAATGTACATAAAACTGCGTGGGGTTGTTGTAGGGATGTTGTGAGGGAGGCATAATATATGGAGGAAAAGTGGGAAATATGGGCTATGTAACAGGCTGCAATGAACAACTGCAACTGGGTTGCGAAAGCTTGCATTTGTGTGTGTGTGTGTGTGTGTGTGTGTGTGTGTGTGTGTTTATTTATGTATTTATTTGTGATGCTATCACACCTGTGCTCCTTCGCCTGGCGAAGATTACTCACCAGGCGAAGGAGCACAGGTGTGATAGCATCACAAATAAATAAACACACACACACACACACACACACACACACACACACACACACAAATGCAAGCTTTCACAACCCAGTTGCTTCTTCAGGCAGAAGGGAAGGAGAGGGAAAAGGAAATGATGAGGGTTTTAAGGAAGGGAGTAAGGAGCCATTCCAATCCCGGGAGAGGAAAGACTTACCTTGGGGGAAGAAAATACACACACACCCATACATTCACACAGATGCAAACACACCTAGGCAGACATACTATAGAAACCAAAGAAGTTACCCAGTCACAAATCTGTGAACCTATTCCATA
The DNA here is from genome assembly GCA_026315105.1 of Locusta migratoria. NCBI lineage: Eukaryota > Metazoa > Arthropoda > Insecta > Orthoptera > Acrididae > Locusta > Locusta migratoria. Next base: position 385,469,370 of record CM048749.1, read on the forward strand.
AGCTCGTATCTTTGTTAGCAGTCTGCAGTGTGGCGAATGTCTTTTTGAAGTCGAGAAAAACACAATCCGCCTCTTGCCCTTCATCCATGGCTCACGAGATGTCATGTGAGAAAAGGGCAAGCTGAGTTTCACATGAATGATGTTTCCTAAACCCATGCTGATTCATGGAAAGAAGTTTTCCGTTTCAAGGAAATTTACTATATTCGAACTCAGAATATGCTCTAAAATTCTACATGAAACTGATGTCAACGATATTGGCCTGTAATTGTGTGGGTCAGTTCTCTTTCCTTTCTTATAAACGGGAGTCATCTGTGCTTTTTTCCAATCACTAGGAACTCTGTGCTTAATTAAAGATTCGCGATAAATGCAAGCTAAGTAGGGGGCCAATGCCGCAGAATAGTCTTTGTAAAACCGAACTGGTATTCCATCCGGACCTGCAGACTTTTTCATATTTAGCTCTCTCAGCTGCTTCTCTACACCAGAAATACCTATTGCTATGTCCCCCATTTCGGAATTAGTATGTTGATCAAATGATGGTACATTTGTGTGGTCCTCCTGCGTGAAAGATTTCTTAAAGGTTAAATTTAGAACTTCAGCTTTCCATTTGCTTTCTTCTATTACTGCCCCAGAATGATCAACGAGTGACTCAACAGTGGGCTTTGACCCGCTTATCAATTTTACATAGGACCAGAATTTTTTCGGGTTCTCAGAAAGATCTTTAGCTAACGTACGGCTGTGATAATTATTGTATGCTTCTTTTTATAGACGCACAAATCTCTACTAACTTTTGCCTGTCCTCATTTGCGTGTTCGTTTTTGAATCGAGAGTGCAACAGCATTTGCTTTCTCAGCAGCTTTCTAACATTATTATTATACCACGGTGGATCTTTACCATCCTTAATCATCTTTACTGGCACATATTTCTCTAACCCTTTATTAACAATGCACTTAAATTTAGTCCACAATTCCTCTGCATCCATAGTCCTGGAATTAAACGATTTGTTTTCTTTGTGCGATCGTAACATTTGCTTATCGGCACTTCCCAACAAAAACACGCTCCTAGCCTTCTTGATTGGTTTATGAACTTTGGTCACCATCGACACTATGATGATATCATGATCAGTAATTCCTGTCTCTACACAGACATCGTTAATAAAGTCAGGCCTGTTTATGGCTATAAGGACTAGAATATTTCAATTTCGTGTAGGTTGCCAGTTTAACTGCTCAAGACAGTTTTCGGAGAATGTGTCCAAAAGTAGCACCTGAAATGTAACTAGCGAGGTCCCAATCTATACTCTTAAGGTTGAAGTCTTCTCTGACTAACATTACATGGCCTGGATACCTATGCACTACTTGGTGTAGACTTTCTTTGAATGATTCTAAAACTGCTACAGCAGCACTGGGGGACCAGTAAAAACACCCAACTATTAACTTTACTTCTTTTAGACCTGTTATATGTGCTTCACAGTTTCTTTTAATCTCGATCTCAGTAGAAACAATATCTTTGTCCACAGCGATGAACACTCCTCCTCCACTTGTATCAGATCTATCTTTCTGATATACATTCCACGCTTCGCTAAATATTTCTGAAGTTGCCACATCATTATTTAGCCAGCTTTCGGTGCCTAAAACTATCTGAGCGCAATAACTTCCATGCAGTGCAGCAAATTCGGGAACTTTGTTTCTAACACTCTGTAAGTTTGCGGCTAATATTTTTATGTTCGAATTTTTGTTCCAAATATGCCCTGAATTCCCTGTTTGATTGCTGACAGGCGAGTGCTCATCAGAGTTAGCACCTAGCCTAAAAACCCCCCATGTGCACTCCACAAGTACTCTGCTACCCGAGTAGCCGCTTCCTTAGTGTAGTGTACACCTGATCTATCTAGGGGCACCCTACAATTCCCCACCCGATAACGCAGATCCAGAAATCTGCAGCCATGACTGTCACAGAGTCAGTGAAGCCTCTGGTTCAGACCCTCCACTCGGCTCCAAACCAAAGGACCCTTATCAACCCTGGGAACAATGCTACAAATTGACAGCTCTGCTTGCACACCGCGCGTGGAGGTAGCAGCCTTCACCAATTCTGCCAGCCACTCGTAGGACCTGAGGATGTCCTCAGAACCCAAGCGACAAGCATCATTGGTGCCGACGTGAGCCACGACTTGCAGTCGACTGCACCCCGCACCATCGATAGCCGCCGGCAAGGCAGACACACCAAGTGCATGTGGGAATTCCTTCCGGATCTCAACGCTATCTGCCTAAGGGGCTCTATCACGCGCCTAACATTAGAGCTCCCAATAATTAACAATCCCCTCCCCCCGTGCACCTGCTCGGACCCTGCTGAAGGAGTGGCCACATGTTCACTCACAGGACGAACGGGCGCGGACGGACGTCCAGCCTCCACATTGGCCTTCCGCCTCGCACGACACGAACGCCGTACAACCCCCCCAGTCCCCTTGCGGAGAAGGCGGTTTGATGACATCTGGTACACCTGAAGGTGCCTTGGTAGCAGGGACAGAGAGTGAAGAATGAGACACGTGAGGTGTCCCACTCGACGCACCAGACTCCCCACCATCGCTGCACCCTGAGACAGCAGTCTGAAGACGGCTGACCGTAGCCAACAGCACGCTCAGCTGTTCGCGAACTGCGGCCAACTCCTCCTGTGTCCGCACACATCAGGCACACATCCTATCCATCCTATCAATTCAATTAATTGCAGAAAGTAGAAAACTAAATAATCAACTTTTAAGTAGCCTAGTACTCTTTAAAGGCACCTGGCTGCTGACTGAACTGTGGTCAGTGGTAACTACACTGTCAAATCAACAAAACTGAGTCCGGCAATTTTCAAAATAAACAAGAATATCTGTGGAATACACCATTGTCAAACGCGCGGAATTATAAGCTTAGCACTGTTTTCGATGGGGCACTAGTGGCAGCTGGCACTGGACTGACTGATAATGAGCTTTAGTAATGGTCTCTGACTTGTTTTGAAATACACCAGTCAAAGACGAAGACTAAACACAACAGTATTTATTAGGGATGGGTCAAACCCCAATTTTACCAAATCGATTCCAAATACCGAATCTTAAATAAGAGATGTGCCGAATACCGAATCGAATCTTCCGAATCTCGAACCCAAATAATCTGTCAACTCAAGTACACATATTTAAAAAGAATTACAACTCTATCACAGCCAGTGATGAAGACAAAGCCTTCTGGGGTGAATCCCAAATGACAATATTAACAGTAAAATTTAAGAAATTAAAATTTCGCTTAAATTTTTATTTTCAAACTTAAGGATTTTTTAATACCCCCTACACTCAATGGAAATTTGAATGAAACATTTTGATATAAATATTATGATCCAAAATATAATAAGAAACTTTCTTCACTCTGTTACAAAATATTTCATATTGTGATAAAAAAAACAACAACAATGAAACGAAGGGATTACGTTTTTTTTTTTTTTTTTTTTTTTTCAAAGGCAAAGACTCAAAAGTAAAATCTGAGAAGATAAGTAAGTTAAAAAATAGGATGTATAAATGTTAAATAATTTTATAGTGACACATCAGGCATTCCATAAGTGACGGACAGGACATTCAGACACAGAAATCCACGGTTATTTGACGTGTGTGTACTTGTTATTGCCACGAAGACATTTCAGAACTGTGAAAAGTAATGCGCAGATTGCGCATTCCAGAAGGTAATGCATCAGTATTTGTTAGATTCATTTATTCTTTCAAACATTTAAGATCACGTAACTAGGCTGCACAGAATTTTTATTCGTAGAAGATTTAAAAATCAGTACTAGAAGTCAGTTGCCGTGCATCACTTCTAACTATTTCCGTTCACCATAAGAACAATACAAATGTAAACATTAACGTGAAACGTATTCTTCCGCGATCGCTGTTGTCTTTCTGAGTTTCTGGTTTGTTAGGCGGACGGAACTTAAATGTGCTGACACCTAACACGGAAGATTACATGGTGTAATGTTTACATTTGTACTGTTCTTATGGCGAAAAGAGTGAGGAATTCATGAACCACGATTCATAGGAACAACCCCTTGCCGTTAATAGAAAAACACGTAAGTTGTAGCACGAAGGCAGTGGTTGTAGCGTCAGGCATATTGACGCAACACAGGCTTGCCAGTCGGCTTTACGTAGTAGCTTTTAGATAAGACTTCAAATGTACAGCTATTGTACGTACATAAATGCGGAAATATAAAACAATTTTATTAGTCTTATAATACAAATTTTACGAAATGTTTATACAATTAGATACCGCTACGGTAATTCTAAATCGCTATCATTTGATTCCTTGTTACACAGTTCCTTCGTACTACAGAGCATCATCCCTCATACAGTCTAGAGCATTCGATGTCGAACATTTTTAAATGCCTGTTACGCAATCTGATTTGGAACCCACTTCCACGTATCATTCCATTGGCACATTTGCGCGTTTTACATGACTCGTTGGAGTCAGTGGTCTGTCACTTTTCAAAAGGCAGTCGGTGAACATGTGTTTAAGCTCGACCTCAAACGATTTATTGAAACAAACGTCAAGTGGTTGCTGAATTGACGTCATCCCGCCTGGAGGGTGCACTATTATAACTTTTTTTTCCACATAATAAATAATTTTCTTCTTGAAATCCTAGTGCTTCATTACAGTTCACATATCCCAGCACTTCATGAAATTCGACGAAATAATACGTGAAATCAGAATGAGGCAAGAATCCTAAAGGCTTATGTATTGTTGGTATTTACGTGAAGAAATTTATTTTGTTGCTACTTATAACTGGAAGGCTTTTTTTTACGAGAGCAAAAGTTTTAGGCAGTATTTATGTTTTCGCCTGCTAAGCAAGCCTGTGTCGCCTGTGTGGACGGGAAAAGTTACTTGTGGCAGCTCCTAGCGCCATTTATCAGAACTATTCAAAGTGAGGTCGTTCCACTTTTTGACATCGCTTCTTTCAGCGGATCTATGGAAAATAAAGTAAATAACGCAGACGAAAGCCCACTGTTATGCAAAATAAACTCCAACATTCGTAACTGAAAGTTTCCATATAACACTTTGGATTCGGGTTTCGGTAGTATTCGGCCATTATGCGCCGAATCTCGAATCCAAAGCCAGTGTGCTGGATTCGGTGAATAATGGATTCGGCCGAACCACTCGGACACAACCCTAGTATTTATCAAATATGATAGAATAAACTATTAAAACAGTAGTACAAACGAAATCTGCCAAGAACACGGAAATAAACCTCTTAAAACAGAAGTACTAACGAAAATGAACTAGACTGCTGGCAAATTAAATTTGACACAAATTAAATTAAGATACTTAGCTCTGTTTACAATGTGGCACTGGTGGCAGCTGGCACTATGGGGCGGTCGTGTGGTGGAAGAAGGTAGAACAACATGTTGCTGCTAAGGAGCTTGGTAAGGTGCAGAGATTAGCCATAACAGGTGGAATTATTAGCACACCAAATGCTGGGATGGAAACCATGTTGGATATGCCCCCATTACACCTTTGGATCAAGATGGAGGCAGCGGCTGGTGCATACAGACTCAAAACTGGCAAAAACTGGAACTCTTTGGGATATCCAGACTGACACACTAAAATAGTGAGTGAGGTAAATACAGGAAAGGTTGGGGAAATGCCAGCCAACTATATTATAACCCCATACTGTGTCAACAAGCCTTTCAATATAACAATTGGAAGTAGGGAGCAGTGGGAGAAAATAGTTCGACACCGTATGGGGGATATTGTATGGTTCACTGATGGGTCAAAATCAGACCAAGGCATTGGGGCTGGGGTATACCGGGTGCAGCCAAGACAGGAGGGCGTCACCTCTCTAGAGAAACTGGCCTCAGTATTCCAGGCCGAAATCACTGCCATCAAGGGCATGTGTGGAGAATTTGCGTAGGTGCTACAAAGACTGTAGCATCTATATCTATTCAGACAGCCATGCAGCCCTGAGATCACTGGCAGCTCCTGCAACAAGGTCTAAAATTGTTGCAGAATTTCACAGGGTTCTGGCAGAGCTAGGAGAAAGCAATAGAGTAAACCTATTGTGGGTCCCTGGCCACTCAGCGATCAGTGGCAACGAACATGCCGACAGATTAGCCAGGATCTACTACATCTACAACCATACTCCGCAAGCCACCTGACGGTGTGTGGCAGAGGGCACCTTGAGTACCACTATCGATTTTCCCTCCTATTCCAGTCACATATTGTTCATGGAAAGAAGGATTGTCGGTATGCCTCTGTGTGGGCTCTAATCTCTCTGATTTTATCCTCATGGTCTCTTTGTGAGATATATGTAGGAGCGAGCAATATACTGCTAGACTCCTCGGTAAAGGTATGTTCTCGAAACTTCGACAAAAGCCCGTACCGAGTGACAGAGCATCTCTCCTGCAGAGTCTTCCACTGGAGTTTGTTGATCATCTGCGTAACACTTTCACGATTACCAAATGATCCTTTAACAAAGCGCGCTGCTCTCCGTTGGATCTTCTCTACCTCCTCTATCAATCCCACCTGGTACGGATCCCACACCGGTGAGCAGTATTCGAGCTGTGGGCGAACAAGTGTACTGTAACCTACTTCCTTTGTTTTCGGACTGCATTTCCTTAGTATTCTTCCAATGAATCTAAGTCTGGCAGCTGCTTTACTGACGATTGATTTTATATGATTGTTCCATTTTAAATCCCTCCTAATGACTACTCCCAGATACTTTATGGAATTAACTGCTTCCAGTTGCTGCCCTGCTATAGTGTAGCTAAATGATAAAGGATCTTTCTTTCTGTGTATTCGCAGAACATTACAGAGGGACATGGGGGCAGAGACTCCATTTATTGGACCGGAACCTGTCCTGACAATCACCAAGGCAATGATCAAATTGGAGCTACGTAACTGGCTCAGAAGACAGCACGTAGAATATTGGACCAAAGTCTATCAACAAAAACATGGCAAGGTAATGATGCCAAAGCCATGTTTTAAAAGAAGCTCTGCAATCCTGCGCCTGAACAGGAGAGAGATTAGACTCGTGGTTGGATTGCAGACAGGCCATGGAAATTTCAAAAAACATCTACAAACAATGGGAATAACAGAAGAGGACCCTAAATGTAGGATCTGTGATGACGGTGATGAAACTGCATCACATCTAATCTTCGAATGCATTGCATTGGAGAGTAAAAGGCACAGAATATTTGGGACAACCAGACCCGAAGAAATTGTGTCTAATAAAGAACTGGTAAAGGGACTCCTTGCACTGTGCAAGGGCATTGGTTGGCTTTACTAGATATACAGGGAATGATACCGCACAATAAACTTAGTTTTGGTGCGGGCAGTGGTGGGTTGGACCAAGACTGTTTTGGCTTCCCTTAGAAAATCAAATCAAGGGATCTAACATTTCACACCTCGATCTGTAGAATTCCAATGTTATCTTTCCTGATGATCACATCCTCCTGAGTAGTCCCTACCTGGAGATCCATATGGGGGACTATTTTACCTCCAGAATATGCCTTGGTGTTTGTGCGCATGCACATGTGTATGGGTGTGTGTGTTTGTTTATCTATCCTTTTTCGACAAAGGTAAGTCTTTCCTATCCTGGGATTGGAATGCCTCCTCACCCGATCCTTTGAACCCGCATCCTTTACTTTTCCCGGTCCTTCCCTGCTCTTTGCATGAAGAAGCAACAAATGGTTGCGGAAGCTTTCATTTATGTGTGTGTGTGTGTGTGTGTGTGTGTGTGTGTGTGTGTGTGTGTGTGTGTGTGTTTTATTTATGTTACTGTCACCTGCCTGTGCTCCTTCACCTGGTAAGTAAACTTCATCTACTTTTTATATGTATTTTTCCTGCTAGGAATTTTTCCCATATACAGGTTGAGTCACTTAACATTACCACTGGATATATTTCGTATCCCACATCAAATACTGATGAACTGATTCCACAAACCGAACGTGAGGAGAGGGGCTAGTGTAATTGGTTAATACAAACCATTAAAAAATGCACAGAAGTATGTTTTTAACACAAACCTACGTTTTTTAAAATGGAACCCCATTAGTTTTGTTAGCACATCGCAACATATAAACAAATACGTAATCAGTGCCATTTGTTGCATTGTAAAATGTTAATTACATCCCCAGATATTGTAACCTAAAGTTGACGCTTGAGTACCACTCCTCCGCTGTTCGATCGTGTGTATCGTAGAGCACTGAATTAAGTAGGGATCCAAAGGGAACTGTGATGTACCTTAGGTACAGAAGAGACTAAAAGAGAACATTACGTCCCCATGCTAACACCTTTATTGGTCTTTTTCACTGACACACATGTACATTACCGTGAGGGGTGAGGTACACATACACAAGTGGTTTCTGTTTTCAATTACGGAGTGGAATAGAGTGTGTCCCGACATGTCAGGCCAAAGGATGTTCAACATCTTTGAACACTCACTTCCTACTTCAGTTCACTTCAAAAGTTCGCCAACCACAGGGAAAGTTTGTGTGTTGGTATTGTGTGCCAGCTTTTCAAGATACTGTTTTATTTATTTATGAAAATGTTGACTGTGTAGTGTGCACAATGGCTACTTGGTGATTTGTATGTGATGAAACAGTAGATGGACCAGGTGTTTCCACAGTGACAAAAAAAGGAATACTATCACTCATCGAAGCTAGAATAGAAAGGGGAGATAGCAATGGCTCATCTTTAGAAGGTTTGGACATCCTTCTGATTCATACTGAATGTCCAAAAATTACATCAAGTTACAATGGTTATGTTAGATTTTTGAAGACCAATTGTCTTGGGAGAGGTTGTACAATGGTTTTTAATGGTTACTCTGAGATATCAAAGAGCATAAATGCAGCTGAACAAAGTCTATGATATCAGCTCAGGAGGTGAGGGGAAATGAATGTCAGTCTAGAAACTAAAATTACAGTGAAGCAAGAGGATTTCCTCTCCAAATTTAACAATAAGAATCAGCTGGTGAACCTGTTGATGATGCAGCTACAGAAAAATGGGATAAATGGCCTTCAAGCTTCAGGTGATGCTGACGTTCATGTTGTGGAGACAGCTATCAACAGATAACATAATTCTTCGATTGCCATTAGTGGAGAGGATGTCGACTTAGCTGTTCTCTTAATAGCAAAATCTCCAACTGATCATAACATTCTGCTAGTAGAACCAGGAAGAGGAAAGGTTAAGACGTGTTTATCTTCTTCACAATAGCTGCAGCAGGAATTGAAAATGAAGGACAATACCCGTTTGTTATTCTTAAATGCATTTACAGGCTGTGACACAATATCCATAGCGTATTGCAAGAGTAAAGTGGGGTTTGTCAAAACGCACCAGAAGTCCAAAATCATACAACATGCCGCTGAGATATTTTCCAACGGTTCTTCTTTCCCCAACTCCATTGAGGCAGGGGAATCACGAGTACTCTATAATGATATGGAGTTCCAGCCACCACAAAATATCTCGTCTAGTTCCACAACAAATCATTTATAAAAGCAGCTGGGAACATGAAGCCTAATTTCTAGTGTCTCCCTCCAGCTGAAGGAGCTGTTAAGCAGCATGCATTCTGAACTTATCACCAAGTACACCTTTGGTTAGGAGAGGAACACTGAATTGGGGTTGGAATGGCCAACTAGTTCCGAAACTCTCAGATTTAGATGCTGCCCCTGACGAAATCTTGAAGATGATTTTTTTGTCGATGCACGAAAGAATGTGACAGTGGCAGATGTGGTTGCAGAAAAGCATTGTTACGCTGCTCTGTTACATGCCTGAAATGCAGGGGCAACTACAACAATGGAGTCGGAATATTAATTCAGGATGAAGAAGATGTCAGTGACATCGAGACTCCACCAATCTCGTTGGACGACGTCTCCACTACTGACAAAGATCAATGAACCTTGACCACGCCTCCTCAGAAAAACAAAGATGTTGCATTACATTTTGAATCACTATCAGCGTTTCTAAAAATGTTCATTGTATGATTCATACTATTGTAATAAAAGCTGCAACTATAAAAAGATTTCAATTGTAAGTACGTTCTTGTCATTGTTAAAGTGTTGTTATTTACCATGCTAGCATGTTTCATAAGGTAAAAACGTTACAGCCTCTCAAAACACTCATTTCTATAAGGACATCGAAACTGAGTGCACACCTTATAAATGATGTAACTTCTGATTGGCAGAAGATAAGGTAGCAAATGTGCATATCAAATTGAAGTAAATTTAATGCTCTACAACTTTCTTTCTGGCAAATTTTCTGAGAAACGATCGACTGAGTCACTAGAAGTAAATGTTTGAACAAATTAGTGAGGTAAAGATGATTTTTTCCGAAATTGTTGATTTTCAATAATGTATATCTTGAAAACCATTGGGAATTCAACATATATATGTATGGAAACAATTTTACAGCAAATTCAATTATCTTTTTTTTAACATTTTTTTTCCTAAAGGCAATTGTTTTCGAGATATAAGCAGAAAACCAAAAAAATGGTACCTTTCAACCCCACTCCCTGCTTTAGCGCACCCCCCCCCCCAAGGGCAGGGACTTTTAATATGTTCACCTCCAAACTATCCCTAACAAAGCCCTGAAGTCAAAAATTCTTGCGTTTCCATGCACTCTACACCCCTCTTTTGAGCACTCATTGACTGGACTAAATCCATACAATCCTGGACCACAACATCCCAATTCAGTAGTCAACCTCTCTTCTAAACCTCTCTCCCAATCTCAAACCTCTGTCCTATCCAAAGGCCTCACCATTAGCCCCACTCCCAAATTCAACCAAACAGCCCTTGTCAAAGATTTACTATCCTATACTCGTAGTCTTTGCTGGAGTTATCACTTTGCCATGAAGAAAAATAATCCTACTCCTAATGATCCAATTCCCCAAGACATCATTCAAATTGAACCCTGCCTGGAACAGTTCTGTCCTCCATCACAGTGAGACCCACCCACTCTTTCTCAAAATCACCCTCTTCAAACCTTCCAGGAATTCCTTACTTCCAACCTTGCCTCTCAGTCTTTTTGGAGCGTAATTAGCAATCTTCGAAAGGGAGGGAAGAAGAAACTAACAAGTATTTTGGACAGGTCAGGAAAGCTGCTAGTCAATCCTGTGGATGCCTTCAGCAGATGGAGGGAATATTTTGAAGAATTGCTCAATGTAGGTGAAACGTTCAATGATGTATCAGATTTTCAGGTAGAATGGGATAGGAACGATGATGGAAACAGGATCTCATTTGAGGAAGTGGAGAAAATGGTCAGTAGATTACAGTGCAATAAAGCAGCTGGGGTGGATGAAATTAAGCCGGAACTCATCAAATACAGTGGAATATCAGGTCTCAAATGGTTACACAGGATAATTGAAAAGGCGTGGGAATCGGGACAGGTTCTGTCTGACTGGACAAAAGCGGTAATCATGCCAATTTTCAAACATGGAAACTGAAAAGATTGCAACAACTATCGAGGTATCTCTTTAATTAGCACTGTAGACAAAATATTATCAGGTATTGCTGAAAGGAGAGTGTGAGTATTAATTGAGGGTAAGTTAGATGAAAATCAGTGTGGGTTTAGGCCTCTTAGAGGCTGTCAGGACCAGATCTTTGGCTTACGGCAGGTAATGGAAAAGTGCTATGAGTGGAACAGGGAATTGTATCTATGTTTCATAGATCTGGAAAAGGCTTATGACCGTGTTCCTAGGAGAAAGCTACTGTCAGTTCTTCAAGATTATGGTATAGGAGGCAAACGTCTGCAGGCAATTAAAGGGCTTTACGTAGACTGTCAGGCAGCAGTTAGAGTAGATGGCAAATTAATCTCATGGTTCAGGGTAGTTTCAGGAGTAAGAGAAGGCTGTAACCTGTCACCACTGTTGTTCATACTATTCATGGATCATATGTTGAAAACAGTAGACTGGCAGGGCGGGATTAAAGTAGGTGAAAACAAAATAAGCAGTCTCGCATATGCAGATGACTTAGTTGTAATGGCCGATTCGATTGAAAGGTTGCAAACTAATATTTCAGAGGTCGACCAGAGGTGCAAGGATTATGATATGAAGATCAGCATCTCCAAAACGAAAGTAATGTCTGTGGGAAAGAGATCCAAACAGATTGAGTGCCAAATAGGAGGAACAAAGTTAGAACAGGTAGACAGTTTCAAGTACCTTGGATGTATTTTCTCACAGGATGGCAACATAGCGAAAGAACTGGAATGAGGTGCAGCAAAGCTAATGCAGTGAGTGCTCAGCTAAGATCTACTCTCTTCTGTAAGAAGGAAGTAAGTACCAAGACTAAGTTAGCAGTGCACCGCTCTATCTTTCGACCAACTTTGTTGTATGGGAGTGAAAGTTGGGTGGATACAGGTTACCTTATTCATAAGATAGAGGTTACAGATATGAAAGTAGCAAGAATGATTGCAGGTACCAACAGATGGGAACAATGGCAGGAGGGTGTCCATAATGAGGAAATCAAAGAAAAGCTGAGAATGAACACCATAGATGAAGCAGTTAGAGCGAACAGACTGAGATGGTGGGGTCATGTTACACGCATGGGAGAAGCAAGGTTACCTAAGAGACTCATGAGCTCATCAGTGGACGGTAAGAGGATTCGAGGTAGACCAAGAAGAAAGTACTTAGATTCGGTGTGGAATGATTTTGAAGTAAAGGGCATAACATCAGACGAGGCATCAATGTTAGCATTGAATATGTGACCATGGAGGAATTTTGTTAGAGGTACGATGCTCTAGACTGAATGCTGAAAGGCATAATCAGTCTCTAATGATGATGATGATGATGATGATGATGACATTTACACTATATATCACAATTTACAATAAATTGCTTTGCCACTTCACGTAACTATTGGAGCCGAAAATGGAAGACATTCGCGTACGAGTGCACTCACAAATTTCGGAACGCCACACGTGGCATTTAAAATGCGAACCACACTGATGCCGCTATAAGCAGCTACCGTACCTACTCGGTGTCCGACAAGCAAAAGACCACGCGCCTTGCCTCCCTTGCTCCCAGCTCCGTGTAGTCACGTGATTGACCACTTTAGTGAACTTTTAAGAAATACATATACTTAAACATTGAAATCATGACACTTTAGGATTCTCTCACATTGCATATCTAAACAAGAAAGGAAAACAAGATTTATATCACAAACTGTTTATAGTAATTGTTTGTTCTGTAAAGTTTCACTCATGTGATTGACCACTTTAGTCAACTTTAAAATATATATATAAGCATTGAAATCACGACATTTTAGTCTTCTCACACACTGCAAATATAAACTAAAAGGGAAAACTAAATTTCTGTCACATTAAACTGTTTATATTAAATATTTGTTCTGTAATGTTATAATATACTCCCACTTCATGCTGTCTTTGCCTTGTTAATGGCAGCATGATGTAGCATCAAGAAACACACACTGCCAAATATCAAAATTTGTACAATTTAAATTTTATCTTAAAATCTCTCAAGCTCAACTGGTGCCACTCCCACGCATCAGCCTAAAGTTGCAGTACAAGTTTCCAACATGATTTGACACCAAAATAACACATAACATAATAATCCCTCCAAAATGGCTTAGCAATACCTATGCAATTCTTCAATAAACATACACAATTTTCTCTACATCTACATATCTACATCTACATACATACTCCGCAATTCACCGTAAGGTGCGTGGCGGAGGGTACACTGTACCACTACTAGGCATTTCCTTTCCTATTCCACTCCCAAATTGAACGAGGAAAAAAAGAATGCCTATATGCCTCCGTACGAGCCCTAATTTCTCTTATCTTGTCTTTGTGATCTTTACGCGAAATGTAAGTAGGCGGCAGCAAGATCGTACTACACTCAGCTTCAAATTCCGGCCCTCTAAATTTACTTAACAGAAATTCACGAAAAGAACGTCGTCTTTCTTCCAGCAATCCCCAATTGAGTTGCCGGAGCATTTCCGTGACACTCGCGCATTGGTCGAACCTACCGGTAACAAATCTAGCTGCTCGCCTCTGAACCGCCTCTATGTCTTCCTTCAAACCGATCTGCTGCGGGTCCCAAATACTTGAGCAATACTCAAGACGTGGTCGTACAAGCGTTTTATACGCGGTCTCCTTTACAGGTGAAGTACATCTTCCCAAAATTCTCCCAATAAACCGAAGTCGGCTGCCTGCCTTACTCACAACTGTCCTTACATGCTCGTTCCATTTCATATCGCTCTGCAATGTTACGCCTAGATATTTGAACGACGCGACCGCATCAAGAAGCTCACTACTGATGCTGTATTCGAACATTATAGGATTGTTTTTTCTACTCATGCGCATCACCTTACATTTTTCTACATTGAGAGCTAGCTGCCATTCTTCGCACCAACTAGAAATTTTGTCTAAGTCAACCTGTATGCTATTACAGTCAGCTACAGACGACACCCTCCCATACACCACAGCATCATCAGCAAACAGCCGCAAATTACAACTTACTCTGTCCATCAGATCATTTATGTAGATAGAAAATAATAGCGGTCCTATCACACTCCCCTGGGGCACGCCTGACGATATACTCGTCTCTGATGAACACTCGCCGTCGAGAACAACGTACTGCGTTCTATTACTTAGGAAGTCTTCCAGCCAGTCACAAATCTGTGAACCTATTCCATAAGCTCGTATCTTCGTTAGCAGTCTGCAGTGTGGCACCGTGTCGAACGCCTTTTTGAAGTCGAGAAAAACACAATCCGCCTGTTGCCCTTCGTCCATGGCTCGCAAGATGTCATGTGAGAAAAGGGCAAGCTGAGTTTCACATGAACGATGTTTCCTAAACCCGTGCTGATTCATGGAAAGAAGCTTTTCCGTTTCAAGGAAATTTACTATATTCGAACTGAGAATATGCTCCAAAATTCTACATGAAACCGATGTCAACGATATTGGCCTGTAATTGTATGGGTCAGTTCTCTTTCCTTTCTTATACACGGGAGTCACCTGCGCTTTTTTCCAATCACTAGGAACTTTGCGCTGAATTAGAGATTCGCTGTAAATGCAAGCTAAGTAGGGGGCCAATGCCGCAGAATAGTCTTTGTAAAACCGAACTGGTATTCCATCCGGACCAGCAGACTTTTTCGTATTTAGCTCTCTCAGCTGCTTCTCTACACCGGAAATACCTATTGCTATGTCCCCCATTTCGGAATTAGTACGTTGATCAAATGATGGTATATTTGTGCGGTCCTCCTGCGTGAAAGATTTCTTAAAGGTTAAATTTAGAACTTCAGCTTTTCGTTTGCTTTCTTCTATTACTGCCCCGGAATGATCAACTAGTGACTGGACAGTGGGCTTTGACCCGCTTATCGATTTTACGTAGGACCAGAATTTTTTCGGGTTCTCGGAAAGATCTTTTGCTAAGGTATGGCTGTGATAATTATTGTATGCTTCACGCATCGATCTTTTTATAGACGCACGAATCTCTACTAACTTTTGCCTGTCATCATTTGCGTGTTCTTTTTTGAATCGAGAGTGCAACAGCCTTTGCTTTCTCAGCAGCTTTCTAACATTATTATTATACCACGGTGGATCTTTTCCATCCTTAATCGTCTTTACTGGCACATATTTCTCTAACCCTTCATTAACAATGCATTTAAATTTAGTCCACAATTCCTCTACATCCATAGTCCCAGAATTAAACGATGCCCATTCAGTTTCTAAGTGCGATCGTAACCTTTGCTTGTCGGCTTTTCCCAACAAAAACACGCTCCTAGCCTTCTTGACTGGTTTATGAACTTTGGTGACCATCGACGCTATGAGGATATCATGATCACTAATTCCTGTCTCTACACAGACATCGTTAATAAGGTCAGGCCTGTTTGTGGCTATAAGGTCTAGAATATTTCCATTGCGCGTGGGTTGCCGGTTTAACTGCTCAAGACAGTTTTCGGAGAATGTGTTCAAAAGTAGCTCGCAAGACTGCTTGTCTGTACCGCCTGAAATGTAACTAGCGAGGTCCCAATCTATACTCTTAAGGTTGAAGTCACCTCCGACTAATATTGCATGGCCCGGATACCTATGCACTACCTGGTGTAGACTTTCCTTGAATGATTCTAAAACTGCTACAGCAGCACTGGGGGGCCGGTAAAAACACCCGACTATTAACTTTACTTCTTTTAGACCTGTTATGCGTGCCCAGATAACTTCACAGTTACTTTTAACCTCGATCTCAGTAGAAACAATATCTTTGTCCACAGCGATGAACACTCCTCCTCCAGTTGTATCAGATCTATCTTTCCGATATACATTCCACGCTTCGCTAAATATTTCTGAACTTGCCACATCATCATTTAGCCAGCTTTCGGTGCCTAAAACTATCTGAGCGCAATAACTTCCATGCAGCGCTGCAAATTCGGGAACTTTGTTTCTAATACTTTGTAAGTTCGCGGCTAATATTTTTATGTTCGAATTTTTGTTCCGAACGTGGCCTGAATTCGCTGTTTGAATGCTGACAGGCGAGTGCTCATCAGAGTTAGCGCCTAGCCTAAAAAACCCCCGTGTGCACTCCACAAGTACTCTGCTACCCGAGTAGCCGCTTCCTTAGTGTAGTGCACCCCTGATCTATCTAGGGGCACCCTACAATTCCCCACCCGATAACGCAGATCCAGAAATCTGCAGCCATGACTGTCACAGAGTCGGCGAAGCCTCTGGTTCAGACCCTCCACTCGGCTCCAAACCAAAGGACCCCGATCAACCCTGGGAACAATGCTGCAAATCGACGGCTCTGCTTGCACCCCGCGTGCGAAGGCAGCAGCCTTCACCAATTCCGCCAGCCGCTCGTAGGACCTGAGGATATCCTCAGAACCCAAGCGACAAGCGTCATTGGTGCCGACGTGAGCTACGACTTGCAGTCGACTGCACCCCGCACCCTCGATAGCCGCCGGCAAGGCCGCCTCCACATCTCGGATGAGGCCCCCCGGCAAACACACCGAGTGCACGTTGGAATTCCTTCCAGATCTGGACGCTATCTGCCTAAGGGGCTCCATCACGCGCCTGACATTGGAGCTCCCAATAACTAATAATCCCCTCACTAATCACTACACAGATAATACATAAATATATTTTCATAATACACCATTTAATATAACATTTGATACACTGGAACACACAAGCATTTTAATATCACTTTAGTTATGCAATTACTTGTCCATATATAACTTCAATTCGGTGACATTCCGCAGTCCCAATGGCTTCCTTGTATCAGGGCAGACCAACCTATAGGCATTTGGGTGCGGGCATCCAACAACCTCAAATGGTCCGTGGTACAGTTTGAACAGTTTCTTTGTCTCTCCGTCAATGGCACTAGACCGTTCTTTGGTTTGGACCAAAACCCTATCCCCAACATTAAACTTGGTAATTTTATCTCTTTGATCATGTCTTCTCTTTCTCTCTATCCCTTTTTTCTTCATCTGCTGGAAAACAAGCTCATCTCTCTTTTGTTTAGACACTACATCACCTGGTGGAAATTCCACCTTTTCAGCTATGAGGTTAGCTGGCTTCTCACCCATCATGACCTCATAAGGAGAAAACCCAGTTGAACAGCTCTTCACAGAATTCATAATGTCCTCAAACAGTGATACATACGCAGCCCATGCACTGTGCTTTTTGCTGCAATATGTCTTACACAGTCTCCCCAGTTCTCACATATATCTCTTGGAAGGATTTCTTGCTGGGTGGTAGACTGAGATCCTAATATGCGTTGCACCAATTCTTTCAATAAATTTGTCCCACATTCCTGAAACAAATTGTGACCCATTGTCCAAGAGGATTTTCTCTGGTAATTTTACATTTACTATATAGTCCTTTTCTAACTTATTTATAATACTCTGACTTGTAGCTCTTTTAAGAGGATAATGCTTTATATATTTAGAAAAAACATCTGCAGCCACAAAGATATACTTTACACCACCCCGACCTGTGGGCTATGGGCCAAAAAAATCAACAGCAAGCAATTCCCCAGTTTTTCTAGGCATAATGTTTTGCATTTCACCCTGTATTCAAGCTGCGCTGTGTTTCACAAGCTGACATCTATCACAACTCGACAGCTGCTTACAAACTTTCATTGCCATATTATTGAAGTAAACGTAGTCCTGTATAACTTCCACACATTTCTGTGGTCCATAGTGTCCATGACTATTATGTATATAAATTATTAATACTTCGACCTTCTCATCAGGGAAGCACAACTTCCAGTCTTCCTTATCTGGGTCCTTACGCCTGAACAAAATGCCCTTATAAATTTTGTAATGTCTAGCCATTTTTTCATACCCCGTACACCCTAAATTCACCTTAATGAACTTTGTTTATCGATTAGTTATAAATTTCTGAAGTTTCAGTCATTATGAAATTGGACAAATATACTAGAACTGACATGTGATTACATTTTCATGCAATTTGGGCACATAGATACTGAGAAATCAATACCAAAAACAACCACCTCTGGCCATAATAATGGCCTTGATACGCCTGGGCATTGAGTCAAACAGAGTTTGGATGGCGTGTACAGGTATAGATGACCACGCAGCTTCAGCACAATACCACAGTTCATCAAGAGTATTGACTGATGTATTGTGACGAGCAAATTGCTCGGCCACCATTGACCAGACATTTTCAATTGGTGAGATATCTGGAGAATGTGCTGGCCAGGGCAGCAGTTGAACATTTTCCGTATCCAGAAAGGCCCGTACAGGACCTGCAACAAGAGGTTGTGCATTGTTCTGCTGAAATGTAGGGTTTCGCAGGGATCGAATGAAGAGTAGAGCCACGGGTCGTAACACATCTGAAATGTAATGGCCACTGTCCAAAGTGCCGTCAATGGGAACAAGAGGTGACCAAGACGTGTAACCAATAGCACCCTGTACCATCACGCCGAGTGATACGCCAGTATGGTGATGACGAATACATGCTTCCAATGTGCGTTTACCGCACTGTCGCCAAACACGGATTCGTCCATCAGGATGCAAAAAACAGAATCTGGATTCATACAAAAAATGATGTTTTGCTATTTGTGCATTCAGGTTTGTCATTTCTTACGCCATCTATGATGCAGCCATGGTCTCCGAACTGATAGTCCATGCTGCTGCAAACGTCGTTGAACTGTTCGTGCAGATGGTTGTTGTCTTGCAAACGTTTCCATCTGTTGACTCAGGGACCGAGACATGGCTGTATGATCCATTACAGCCATGTGGATAAGGTGCCTGTCATCTTGACTGTTAGTGATACCAGGCCATCGGGATCCAGCACGGCGTTCCATATTGCCCTCCTGAACCCACAGTTTCCATATTCTGCTAACAGTCATTGGATCACGACCAACGCGAGCAGCAATGTCACGATACAATAAACTGCAATCATGAAATGCTACAATCCGACCTTTATCAAAGTCAGAAATGTGATGTTACACAGTTCTCCTCCTTACACGAGGCATCACAACAACGTTTCACCAGGCAACGCCGGTCAACTGCTGTTTGTGTATGAGAAATTGGTTGGAAACTATCCTCGTGCCAGCACATTGTAAGTGTTGCCATTGGCACCAACCTTGTGTGAATGCTCTGAAAAGGCATATCATTTGCATATCACAGCATCATCTTCCTGTCAGTTAAATTTTGCATCTGTAGTATGTCATCTTCATGGTGTAGCAGTTTTAATGGCCAGAAGTGTATTACTAGAGGTACTGAGTTAAGGAACACTACAATTCTACACATCATATAAATATATGAAAAAGACACTTCTTTATGTGATGGGGTTCTGAAAAAGGTAGAATCACATGGGGCATCACAAAGTCTTCTTCTAATATCATACTTGATGTGAATGTCTGTTTAGTACAAGACTGGGTGACACAAAACAAAATCAATTCAAAGAATCAAAATAAATCATAAGCAACAGTTCCCAACTTAGTTTCTATAAATAATTATAATTGTTTTGTGGACTACATTTCTTGGTTGTTGTGGTCTTCAGTCCACAGACTGGTTTGATGCAGCTCTCCACGTTAACCTGTCCTGTGCAAGTCTCTTCATCTGATAATACTTTCGGCATCCTACATCCCTTTGAATCTGCTTACTGTATTCATCCCTTGGTCTCCCTCTACGATTTTTACCCCACACACTTCCTTCTAATGCTAAGTTGATGATTCCTTAATGTCTCAGGATGTGTCCCACCAACCTATCCCTTCTCTTAGTCAGAATATGCCAGAAATTCCTTTTCTCTCCAATTCTGTTGAGCATCTCCTCAATAGTTACGTGATCTACCCATCTAATTTTCATTATTCGTCTGTAGCACCACATTTCAAAAGCTTCTATCATCTTTTTGTCTGAACTCCTTATTGTCCACGCTTCAATTCCACACAATGCTACACTCCAGACAAATGCCATCAGAAAGGACTTCCTAACATTTAAACTAATATTGGATGTCAACAGGTTTCACTTCTTCAGAAACGCTTTTATTCCCATAGCCATTCTGCATTTTATATCTTCTTTACTTTGGCCATCAGAAGTTATGTGCTACCCAAGTAACAAAACTCGTCTACTACTTTTATTGCCTCATTACCTAATTTAATTCCTTCAGTATCGCCTGATTTTCTGATGCTACATTCCATTATCCTTGTTTTACTCTTGTTGATGTTCATCTTATAACATCTTTTCAAGACAGCAGTCAGCGCCACACAGTGGTCAGTCCTGGTATTGGGCGGTGCGCCGTTTAAACATACATGACGCGCATTACTACAATTGCCATGGAAACAAACAAAAACACCAAATCAATGCTTAGACAAGTTAACCACCTGAACACCAGGGACTGGTCAGATTTACACCCACCCCATTCTGCCATTCAGACTTGACCCAATCAACACTAATTTTCAGGGCAAAACCAGATACAGTAAGAAAGTCATAATTATTCCCAGACACAAAATCATAATGATTCCCAGTCAATCATGTTAAGCATAGACGTTTCATTTCTGTTATACCAACTTGTACTATTCAAGCACAGAAAAACCCAAAACTTTGTAACTTTACTGCATACAGACAGATCTGGTTCAATTAAAGCAACTCTAAGCTGAGGCACAGTTACTGTTGCTAGTTATTTGACAGAGTTAGAAATCAAAACAATTGACTGGCACTATGCAAAACTCCAAGAGAGCAACCTATTTGTTCCTGAATAATAAAAACATGCAAACTCTTATGCCACCGACAAACACGTCAGTTTGTAGTGCATTTCCATAAAAATCGATATTGAATTATTTCACCTAACGTTTTTATCAATGTTGTTCATTCAGCTGCTATACTCATGTTTGCAAAATCCAGATCAATATCTTGACTTGCAATTTTTACTCAATTGTTATTATTATTTTATCACAATCACACCCTATGGGAACCCCCTGCGACAGATAATCTGGAGTACACATTACAAAGAACAGAAAAATTCTAAATTTAACTTCTATTTTTTATTTTCAGTTAGTATCAAGTCAAACACTTGAGTATTTTAGTGCTGTGACCACATCTGTTCCAACTTTAGCTTACACTTCACCTCCCCTTTATCAGCTGAAAACCATCTTCCCATTCACAGGAAGTAAACTTATTAGCCATTAATTACTTTATGGGATTTAGAGGAGCTGTGGTCCCAGTAAAACCACCAAATACTATCTGACTAAACTTTATTCCTACTCCACACAAGAAAATATACAGACTGGTAAATATGGCAGCTGAGAGGCAGCTCACCCATAGATGCTCATACAGAAATAAGACTTTGATAGAAGTGGTCGAGTCCGAGTCTGAGCCCAGACCATTGTGATGCAATGTCCACTGTTGCGTAGATCCGACGCGAAAATGAGAAAAATGAGAAAAATGCTAGGCCAGATGGAGAGGCATTGAAGAGTAAGAATTTGATGCATCCTATAGATGAATTAAGACTGTGAATGTCTGTGGGACCAGAATGTAGGTCAACATGGGTCGTACTGGCGAATTCATTGTGGTGAGAAGCTGTTAGTTCGCAACTCGTCGAAAACACAGAAAAAACGTCTGAGTCACCAACATGAGATTTGGAGGGGTTGCATCCCCAGAAAAAGCACTAAGTAGAAGGTAGACACACTTTATTGCAATTCCATTCATGAAAATACACCAGTTCGTACAAAAATACAACAGCAACCGAGATGAGGCACACCCAAAGATCATTGGTCATAGGTATATTACTGGAACAGAGGTAGTCAATAGTTTTTGATGGCTATCGCCACCACAGTGTCATGGCAGTTTTAAATGTCATGTGCCACTGCTCTACCAGTCCATTGTTCTGGGGATGGTAGGTGGTCGTGTGGGTATGCATGATGCCACAGGAATACAAAGATTCCAAAACAGCGCTGATTCAAACTGACAGCCTTGGTCTGTGCTTATGACCAAAGGCCAGCAGAAGCGGACAATCCAAGACTGAATAAAAGACCTCGCAAGTGTTTCGGCTGTGATACTGGTGAGGGCGCTGGCCTCTACCCAGGGAGTAGTGCAGTTAGTGGCAGAGAGGATGTAATGGAACTCATCGGCAGAAGAAAGAGGGCCGACTATGTCGATGTGAACATGTTGAAATTTGCTTGCTAAATTTTTTTGCATTGACAGAGTAGGCAGGTGCGTGGCCATGCTTGGCAGTCACGTTTCATGTTCTGGCAGGAAAAATGTTCAGTCACTAGTCTGTTGGAGGTCCAAATACGAGGATGTGTCAGGTCATGTAGTTTTTGAAAAATATCACAGTGGAGAGGACAAGGAATTAGGGGTGAAGTTTGCCCATTGAATCATCACACCAAATTTTGCTCACAACACCTCGGAAAAAGGTGCAGATGGGGTGAAGAGAGGAAGTGTGGTCAGAAATGAGTTGCATGAGGTCATCGTGAGCTGCTTCTAAGGAGGCAAGGTAGGGATGGTCAATCAGCGAGGATATGGCATCAGCCCATGACAGAAACTCAGCTACAATATTGTCCACACCCTGGATGTACCTGACGTCAGTTGTGAATTGTGAGATTACGTGAAAGTAGCGAAAGTGACGAAGAGGAGGGTCGACCAGGGGGTTCTGAATTGCTGCCATGAGAGGTTTGTGATCCACAAGTACACAAAAAGGATGTCCATCTACATCAGAATGAAAGTGTTTGATTGCCTCGTAAATGGCCAACAGTTTATGGTCAAAGGCCGAATACTTTCTTTGTGCATTGTTTGGATTTTAAAGAGAAAAATTGTAGGTTATGAAATGTTGCCAGAAAGGGACTCGCTGAGAACTGCACCAATAGTGGTGTCATTGGCTTCTGTTGTGATGAAAATGTCCACATCTGGGTGGGGGTGAGCAATAGTGACAGCACGAGTCAAAAGGTTTCCAAATGCCGTGAATACATGTCATTTCAAGGGTCCAGGGCATAGGGAAATTGCCATAGGTGTGTTTGCCTGCTAGCATATTTGTAAGTGGGGCCTGAATGTCAGCAGCATCCAGCAAATGGCTTTGGTAAAGGTTTATTGTGTCCAGGAAACATCTAAGTTCCTTGAAGGTAGGTCCTTAACAGAGTTAACTTTCTCAACCGTAGGGGACATGCCATCTGCAGAGACAGTGCAGTCTAAAAAGCAGACAGAGGTTTGATGAAGTTGGTGCTTGTTGTGGTTTAAGTCAATGCTCATCCCAGGTAGATTGTCGCATAGGATCTGCAGGTGTCGTTTATCTTCTTTGATAGAGAAACTAATAATTAAGATGTCATCCAGGTAAAAAAAAAAAAAAAAAAAAAAAAAAAAAAAAAAAAAAAAAAAAAAAAAAAAAAAAAAAAAAGAATTTAAGTGGGAAGAGAACCGCGGTTCTATAGTGTTGCCAAGTTTGCGTGTCATTTTTAAGTCCAAAGGGCATGAAGTGGTAATGATATAAATTGCTTGGAGTTGTAATGTCAGTTTTTTCAATGCCCTCCAGAGCCATCTGAATTTGATTATATGCTAGTTTGCAGTCCATGAAACAAAACAAAAAAGAAACCCTCCCTCACATCCACAAGCACACAGGTAAAATCAGTGACATGCAGAATTGGATACCTGCCATGATTGTCTTGTCGTTGAGCTACTGATAGTCCCAACATATACTATCGCGGTTTTTAGCTAAGTGGATGGAAGAAGACCAATTGCTCAATGAAAGTTCGATAATGCCAGAATTGAGTATGTCTGAAATCTGTGCTTCTACTGCCACAAACTTCTCTGCGTGTAGATGGCACAGTTTGCTAATGACGGGAGTGTCATCTGTCAGTTACAGCTTGTGTACAGTACCATTGTGACAACTGAAACACATTGCTGTGTAAGTGTAGCAGAGGATGAAGTGACAGAGGCTAAAACAGGGTCATGTGAATCTTCAGGGGGCTTGGCAGAGAGAATGGTCATATGCACTGTTGTGACACAGGTGAAAGTGACAGATGGGCCACAGTATGGGCGGCAAGCCTGTAAGTTGTGACTGCCAGCAGGAGGCAAAGTGGCAGTGCGGATGTGTTGGCTGCCGCTGGAGGCACCACTGCTTTGTGTGAGCAAGATGGCCGGTGAGCTGTGGCAGCAGACGGGTCGACAGGCTCTATAGCAGCGAGGGTGGCTGCCGATGCAGTTGGCGACACCATCTGCGTGCGAGAGCAGATGGCGGCCGGTCAGCAGCAGACAGGCTGAGAGAGGACAACACGAGTGGGGGCATCACCATCGCAAAAGTAGAAGATGGCAGTTGAGAGGCAAGTGTAACAACCAGAGATTGCATGGTGACAACTCTAGAGGCAGGGTTGAGAGGTCGAGCAGGAGCATGTTTACCATGAGTACAAATTATTTTACAAGCATAGTTCACCATGGTGACATGATGGGAAGGCTGACTTGAGGCTGCAGAACTTAAACATCCAGTTCTCAAGTTGGCTGTGGGCTGCGTGGTGCGCGGAGCAGGCACGAGAGGGCAGGATGTGCGCACTGTGTTTACAGCATGTGTGGTCATCACGGTAACAGAGTTTTATTTACACACCTCCGTGTGGTAGGGGCACCAAACTGACAGAATCACTGTTAGCCATGCATGCACGTCATTACTGTTTGCACTGAGAAAACAAGTACTAACCTTGAAAGACGCAAGGTGCTGCTTGGCACACGTCATCTGAGATTCAGCATCGGTGAGGTGGCGAATGATGTCCTCTCTCTTGATGTCACGACACTCTTTCCATGTTTAGTAGACCACTTTGAATATGCAAATCAGACTGTTTAATAGTGACAAAGCACTCAAGGAGAATGGTTTTCCTTTTGTGGTACAGTTTAATAAATTCGTCATGTTCAGTAGAAACTTTGCTAAAAGTTGGTGGAACTCACTAATCATTGTCAAACACTCATGAACTGTCTACACACATGACGGGAGGGGTAGAGTTTGACGAATGACACAGGAAGTGTTTGTTTGAGGTACAGTGAAAGATGGCACGATGCACAACATCGGGAAAAATTTTGCAGTGAACCATAAAATCCGTGCCTAGTATAGGTTCCGGAGTGTCAGCCACAAAAAAGTTCCATATTAACGTGCACTCAGAAGACAGGTGAACAGAGTATGAGGTTGAACCAGCACACGGGAGTTGAGAGGCATTGACAGCTCAAAGAACCGCTCAGAGAGGTTGTAGAGTGCCAATCACCACAGACGATGGAAGCAGCGAGATGTTGGCACTTGTGCCATAAACACAGTTGTAAAGGTAGAGGCAACCACCCAGACGTGGAGACCCTTGTATGGAATGCAGCATATGTAGGGGCCTGGTTTCCACTGAGCAGGACACGGCAGCTACGTCATCCTGTGCACTGCGTATGGGTGAAGCCACGGCGAGTGGCGTCCCCAAAACAGCTGCGGAAGTAGCAGAGCAGATAATTTGGATCCTGTTCCTGCAGATAGCAGATCAGTGGAGGCTGGGCCATGTTGGAGTTGGCAGATGGGGTTGTCGTGTTTGCGTCGCTTGGAGGGCGATGCTGCAGCGTCTTGGTGATGTGCGTGGATGGTTTGATTCTGAAAGGGACTAAATGGCAAGGTTATCAGTCCCTCAGTGATGTAGCAGCAAGGAATACCAGGTGGCTCGATCAGTTTGTCAGGTATCCAGGAACATCCTTGGATGCAGGTGGGAGTCCGCGCTGTCGATTGTTGAACTTGATGTTGCAGCTTGAGACTAGCCTTCCAAAGACATGCATCGTGCACTCAATCCGCAATGCTAATGTGCTTGCTGGGCGACTCGAGTTTGTTGTAGGTCAGTGATGACTGGACTGGGAGACACAACTTGCTGGTCCAGACCATCACGAGTGTTGAGTTGGGCACAGTTAGATCACTGACCAGTAGGCTGAGGTGGCACCACAGTTGCAAATGTTTCCTGTTGGTGAGGTGTTCCTCGTGCAGGATGTGACTTATAGTTTCATCAGGTATGTGGGTTACCCACTTGAGGACAGTCTGCTTGGCCAAGTAGTACTGGTGAGAGGTAGGAGGCAAAGTGACCAAGTCGCGAATGAGATCGATATGCTCGTGCAGGTGCATTATTAAGCACAGGTAGCGAGCTGCGTTATCGAGTGACTAGTGGTTGCAGATTTGTTCCATTAAGGTAGAACACGTCATTAGTATGTCGAATGAGAAGGGTGGTAGCTTCGGTAGCCGTCCAGGCAGAGGGAAAGGAGATGATCCTTGCACCTGAGTGTCAGTCCCTGCAGTGGTGGCATCTGCCTGTTGCTGTTGTGCCAACACCATAGTGACACGTGGCACAGCAGAAGTCCTCAGCCAGACCAGGAAAGCTAGCGAATGTGTGATGACATGGTGTTGTAGCAAGACAAGTAGGCTGATGCAGCAGCAGCACCAAAATGTGCTGGAGAAACGGGTGGTTGATTACGGGCAAACATGAAAGAGTTCTGAGATGAACTAGTCATATGATCAGAAGAGGGCTATGTGTTGTGTCACGTTAGTTACATCCTGGGACGCCGAGTACAACTGCAGATACTGAAAATTATCATCATTCAAAAAGTTTGTATGTGGAACAGCATTCATGAGATTTTGATTGTTCAGAGCACTGTCACAATTGAGACACTGCTCTGGAGGTTGCACAAAGGATGATGGGATGGTGCTGCTTGTCACAGACACTGTGTGTGAAGAAAAAGGTGCAGCGGAAACTTCTGAACAGGAACTAGAGCTGAATTTGAAGAAGAGTATAGAATGTGTCAATTAACAGTGGCACAAGGTGCAGCAGATCGAATAAGATCCTGCTGAAACAAAGTATTGTGCAACTGTTGGCCAGGCACATGGGCCACGGAGGGATACAATGAAGCACAGGGCAGTGCAGTAGTGGAACTAGAATTCAAATTTGAAGCACTTAAATTTGCACTATTAGAGTTCAACACAAGCAGATGAGCACACGCAAAATAATTCTGTGAAGGATGGAAATTGATCACATCCTGGGCACTGTAAGTAATGTTTGGAGTAACAAAGCCCGAGAGAGGCCATGTCCACTGTTCCAAAGATTTGAAGCAAAAGGATCATGTGAAAATTGCCGAGTTGGTTGTTGAAGCATTGAAGTGAAAGAATTTGATGCATCTTGCAATTGAGATGATGCAGGGCACGAATGTAGTTTAGCATGGGTCGCACTAGCGAAGTCATTGTGGTGGGATGCCATTACTCCATGACTCATCATAAAACAAGAAAAACTGGCGTAAAATGTATACTCAGGATCAGAATAAAGCAGTCAGGGTTAGCAATATGGGATTTAGAGGGGTTGTGGTCCCAGTAAAACCATTAAATACTATCCAGCTAAACTTTATTCCTGCTTCACACAAGAACATACACAGACTAGTACAAAGTAAACATGGCAGATGAGAGGTAACCCACGCAAAGGTGTTCATACAGAAATAACACTTTAATAAAGGTGATCAATAGTTGACATGTTATTGCTGCCACAACTTCTTAAAACACTGCCAAAAAGCTTACACTTAATCAGGTTAAAATTACCCCCACTCAAACACATATAGCATTATAAATAAGGTTTGTCCTTTTGCTGCTGCTAATTATTTTATTAATATTTCAACAGCTGTTTTGGGCTTAGGCCATTTTCAAGCAATCTGTCATAAGCTTACTGATCTTTGTGCTATGCTAATTGTATGTTTGTACTAATTGCATGTAGCTGTAACATTTTTTTTTTTTTTTTAATCTTTAGGATGTTCATATGTACTTTTATAAGATAGATTGCTTGGAAATGGCCTAAGGCCGAAACAGCTGTTGCAATAATAATAAAGTAATTAGCAGCATCAAAAGGACAAACCTTATTTACAATGTCGTTTTACGGTGTGGGCCCAAAATTCAAAAAAAAAAAAAAAAAAAAAAAAAAAAAAAAAAAAAAAAAAAAAAAACCCACATATAACATTATTCACCAAAATTCAACAAAATGTCCTCATTGCTAGGCTCCAACTTATCATGATTTCATTGATTGAATCGTAGTAAAATCTAAAATTATTACTTCAGCAAATGTTTCATGAGCACATTCACCTACTGATATCGCTCAAATAAGTGTGTCTCCATAACCTGTGCAAACATGCAACTTACACCATAATTTATTCCCTAGCACTTGGCCAGTTTCCATCAACTCCATTAGTGAATCATCATATACATAAGATACACCTTCACAATAAACTCCTTCCACAAAACACATTTACTAGTTTGGTGTTTCACTGTCTTTCAAGAAGCAATGAATTCTAAGCAATGATTTAAGTTTCAGGTAACACTTTGTACTTCTCTCCTAGCTGCATTTAGTGTCCTGGTGTGTATTGTTCAAATAAAGATCGAACTCCAGCAATTCATTTTCTTAGTCTTTAATTACCATAAAACTCTCGTTACAATCTTCTCAAAACACTAATTCATTATTTCAGTAACACCAATATTACAAACAGAACTCGGCACAACAACTATGACAACTCCCGAGTGCCCTCTGGCACCGCTATATGTAGATGTTTTAACAAAGAAGCTTGCTTTCTATAGTATGTCTGCCTAGGTGTGTTTGCGTCTGTGTAAATGTGTGGGTGGGTGTGTATTTCTTTACCTTCCTTTTCTTCCCCCAAGGTAAGTCTTTCCTCTCCTGGGATTGGAATGGCTCCTTACCCCCTCCCTTAAAACCCTCATCATTTCCTTTTCCCTCTCCTTTCCTTCTGCCTAAAGAAGCAACTGGGTTGCAAAAGCTTGTGTTTCTTTGTTTGTGTGTGTGTGTGTTTTATTTATTTGTGCTACTATCACTACCTGTGCTCCTTCGCCTGGTGAGTAATCTTCATCTATTTTTATAAAAAATTTTCCTGCTAGGCATTTTTCATCAATAATATAACAGTTTCTTTGTATTAAATCTCACAAATATGAATACATACATCAATTAACAATGTGAAATGGTTATTAATGGTTATTTAATTACATAGGTGGCTTTCAGTGTTCCTAACATTTCCATAGTGTTTATATTCAGGGAATAATTAACATAAAGTGTCAAAATGGACAATACTTCTGTTATTCATGAAATATTACATTGTTTAACAACAATGGAAGGTCCAGTAAGGAATGTTAATAATAATGATAATATGTATAGGAAACAACTCACCATAAAGATGAACGTTGAGCTACCGACAGACATAAAAAAAAGACATACAAACACACACACAATTCTGATCACTTAGACGTCTCAACACATTCTGAACTTACAATTCACTTATTACTATACAACAATAGCATAAAACGTCCATGCCATGGAACATTGGGGTAGACTTGTAGCACTCTTAGACGAATAGGTTGATGGCCACTGTAGTACTGTCTCTGGGCTGCTTGATCCCTCGTACCTGTGCACACAAGTTCAAGGCACACAGTACATGTCCTTTCATCACTTAACCTACTTTTAGGGTGAATCTACACGTCATGGTGGAATAGAACCACAGTGTAATGATAAATTAGCTGTTACACTTCAGATCCCCACCCTTAGCCACATGTTGGATCACTCTTTCACCCTACAATCTACAAATACATACTTAAATTGTCTCATACACATTAATGTTGACACAATAATCTACTCACTATTAACTCTCAAGTAATAATATCTATGTCTTATCTGCATATGTAGTCCTACTCATGTCCAGAACAAACAAACAGACTCCAAAATTATTTTTCACAAATATACAGTAACTTTCTGACACATATTCAGTATTAGCTGAAAAACATATTACTTGTTTTCTTTTGATAAAGGTAATGTCAAACTCATGTTCAGTATAAAATGTTCAACACACTATTTTTCATAAACATACTGTGGTATCTCAAATTCAGTACAAACTGATCAACACATTTATTGTAATTAAGTATATAGTTTTACCTAAAACTTAGACCTCACACTACTTACCCTTTAGTTACACACACCATTTCGTCACCAAAAGACTTATCTTTTGAGTGTATTATGAATTTAGGTACAGTCATTTATATATGCTTGTATTGATTATTACAACCATAAGATAATCCCATATACCTTTCAATTTGATGGCTATTTTCGATTTGATATTAACTTATCTTTTTTCACCTAGACCTTATGCTACTAGGGGGATGTTACAAGTTTGGACAACAGACATAGTTCTCAGGCGTACGTAATACCAGCTGAAAAATGCTCCTGTCAGAGCACAGAAAAGGCAAATACGTTCTCTGACACAAAAGTGTGGAACCAGCTGCCTCAATCCTCATTCTGACTTCCTCACCAAAAATTTTGGCATGTAAACATATTCGTAGACTTTCAGCGCATAACTTTGTAAATACTTTTGTCCAGTTAAGCCGTCTTAATCAGCAATGTTGTCTCACTGTCAGTGTGTGTGTGTGTGTGTGTGTGTGTATCTGTCCGTTTGTTTGCTGTCTCTCCCACTGCCACTTTCTGTCTGTGTCAAAACTTTCAATGTCTTCATCCCTTTCCCTCGCGATTCCTCACCCCTGTCTGTTTCTGCCACTTTCATCATCTCTCTGCCCCACTGACATTATATTATTCACTTCCTGTCCTGTTACAAGTATTCTTTCTTTCTCACTTAGAGTCAGCTTTCATTGTCTCCAATCACGATTTTCTCCTTTACACATGTGTCCATGGGGGATGGTTTGCTTGGGACTTGACCTGTAGGCTGGAAAACTTTAGCATGCGGGTACTGGGGATGGGACAAATTGGACAAACTGTTTTGTGCTATAGTATTGGAGAGCCGCACGCTCATGCTTTATATATGGTCTCCATTCATCTCAGTTTCTCACTGTTTTCTCTTTTGCTCCAATTGCTACTATCTGCATCTGTCTTAGTTTGTTGTTGCCACTGTTCCTGACTTCCGACATCTCGTTTCACTTCCCACTGCTGTTTTCGTACATATGCCTTTCTCCTGAACTCACACTTTCTCTGTTCCATGATATACGGCTCTCTCTGCCTGATGAACTGTCTCTGTCCTACTCACATTCAGCCGAAAAAAGTGCGAATATGTTTGCATGCCAAAATTTTTGGTGAGGAAGTCGGAAAGAGGATTGAGGCAGATGGTTCCACACTTTTGTTTCAGAGAACATATTCACCTTTTCTGTGCTCCGGCAGGAGCATTTTTCGGTTGGTTTCCGTCTTTTTCCTGTTACATCAGAGTGTACTACTTATATAACATGAAATCAATGGTGAGTAAAATGTGGATAGTATAATATTAGAATGCATTGTAAAAATTACATCGATTTTCCATGAATATAAGTGCAGATTTGCCAATGCACGCAGTTGGATCTTTTGATACTAAAACTTATGATTTCATGATAATGAAAACACATTTCCAAAAACGGGAAACGAATTTTCCAGATTAATACCTACACAACATAAACATAACATTTTAGTTACTTCCTATTCCTCAAGATACATAACCTCACAATCAGAAATAGCGTTTTCGAACCTATTCCTCAAGATATGTTACCTCACAATCAGAAATAGTGTTTTCAAACCTATTACTGTCGTGTGCTGTTATTCACAGACCGATATTTCAAGAAGCACATAAGATATCATTCTGCTCTAAACTTTAAATATAATTTCGATATGTTATCTACATTTCATATGCAGCTATGTGTAACCTAAAATCAACCACACAAGAAGTCTACACAATGTGTTTTTACCTTTGCAAACACTTTAAAATATTTTGCAATAGTTCACTAAACTAGATGCTGCATATTAACTGTAAAGTAAATAAAAACAAACATCATCCCTTCATCGATCGAAGATTTCAATCTTTAAGATGTACAAAAATCAAATTTTTTCGCCGAGTACCTTTTTTTAAATCGCATGGTAAGTTTCAGAGCGGTCCGAACGCCATCTTTCAGCACAATACGCACTTTTTCTAGCAAAGTGTCACGGTTTTCAGCCATATCTTGCTAACAGACTAACGTTTACAAAAACTGAAAAATGTCATTTGTAGGTAAATGTCTACAGGATTTACTGTAAATATTTCAACAATTTTCTATGGTTAGTTATTCAGATATTTACAAATCACAGTGCTAAAACGGCTAAAAAACGTATTTTGTGATTTTGTACAAAACTATGATAAGTTTCAACCTCAGGTAATGGATAACGATACCGAAAAAATTTAAAAACATATGGTAAAAATTTAAAAGATTTGCAATGAATAGAGATTTTCTCAAGAACCACCCATGAATGAATGGTGCTTTTGTAAGCTGTTTAAAGCCCATCATAGACTACACATCATGTACAAAATCCAACTGAGTTGCTCAATTTGGATGGGCTCCAGGAAATGTGTACTATATGATGTACTATATGACAGCTATAGTATACCTATTCTTCTAATATGTACACAAATGATCACTAGGTCAAGATCTATCCAGAACACTTTACCCCTTCACTCTGAGATGAATAGAATATGAGATATGGGCCTCTAAAGATTCACATGCACCGTTTACGAACATATTAATTCTGTCCACATCCGTCCACATCAAACCAACCAATAAAAAACAGTACCTCCATTATGACAGCTGCCATCCATTCCACATCAAATGTTCCCTTCCCTACAGCTTCGGTCTTCGTGGAAAACGAGTCAGCTCCAGTCCCGAATCCCTGAACCAGTACACCAATAACCTAATAACAGCTTTCACATCATGCAGCTATCCTCCTGATCTGGTACAGAAGCAAATTGTCAGAGCCACTTCCTCATTCCCCCAAATTCAGAACCTTCAACAGAAGAACCCCAGAAGTGCCCCTCTTGTCACCGGATACTTTCTGGGACTGGAGTGGACTCTGAATGTGGCCCCAAGGATATGACTTCCTTAAATCCTGCCCTGCAATGAGATCCATCCTTCATGACATCCTCCCCACTCCTCCGAGAGTGTCTTTCCGCTGCCCACCTAACCTCTGTAACCTCCTAGTCCATCCCTAAGAAATCCCCAAACCACCTTCCCTACCCTCTGGCTCCTACCCATGTAACTGTCCCTGTTGTAAAACCTGCCCTATGCACCCTTCCACCACCACTTACTCCAGTACTGTAACCCGGAAGGTGTACATGATCTAGGGCAGAGCCCCTTGCGATAGCACCCACATGATTTACCAACTGACATGCCTGAACTGTGAAGCATTCTAATGTGGGAATGACCAGCAACAAACTGTCCATTCACAGGCAGACAGTGTTTGTTGGTAATGAGGATCACCCTGTGGCTAAACACGCCTTGGTGCACATCCAGGACATCTTGACACAGTGTTATACTGTCTGGGTTATCTGGATACTTCCCACCAACACCATTCTTTCCTAACTCCAGAGATGGGAACATGCGAGTCACAAAAAGGAAAAAATAACAACGTCTAGTTCAATGGAAGTTCTAAATAAAGACCCCTTAAAGTTCACTTGACTAAACATGCAACAGTTTGTGTGTTCAAAAATGAAATGTTTAGTTTCAAACTAAAGTTCCTTATATTCATGGAAAAATAAGTTTGAAGTAGTTTATGGTATAAATAATAAAATTCTCCCCTGTGTACCCAAGTCACAGAAAATAACAAGTCCTCTGTGGTTCCAAACTCACATGAAGAATCTATTAGTGTTGTTTCTCGATCATGAAAAGACCAAAATCTTCGAAGTGTCAGCTTAAGTTCACTCTAACACTGAAAAATCTGTAAGTTCCAGCTTGCAGACTCCTATCACATGATTATTGCAAGTCACAACATGAATGCTTAGACACTTTCCCATGGCAAATCATGGAGTCGGAGAGTGCAGAAGCGTCCTCAACTAAGCACGATCGGATACTGCTGAAACAAAGATGGCAGCCCACTATTTATAGCCTTCTCCAAAACTGTACAATTTCGTTAAATGGAACTTGTTTTATACAAGTAATACATCAGTTTAATAGTAAAATTCACAATTTTCCAGTGATGCTAATTGTTTTTGTATACATGAAATAGTTTTTAAACTACAAGTGTTTTTAATTGCTGGCTTGTAACAGCAATTAGCACTTTTTAAAATTGTGGTGACGTCAAGATTGACTCTTTCTGGAGTGAGATATCTTTGAGCCAAGGTCTATGTAGCCCAAGCGGGCCTTGAGTAGTGTTGTTTTGACTCTCTGATTGTATGCATTCAATGTATTAGTGCTTTGTAATAAAAGTGCCTTATTCAGTTAATGTGGCATGTACCAGGTATTTATTTATCATACTGAACCCAGTTCACCACAGTGGTGACCCCGCATTTCTATTCACGCACAGTTACGTTTTCATTCCTCTTTTTTTGAAACTGTTATTACACGAATGCAATGTACAATCCCGCCTTGTGGAATCAATCTCTGTGTTCTTCAGTATTATGACCGCAAGGATAAGAATTATCTGCTTCTCTGCTGTCAACCACAGAGAAAGGACAGTGCATCAATTTACAGGTGGGACTAGACATTAAGCAGCCTAACAAACTGAGCCCTGTTGAACAGGTCAACAAACCATGCGGCCACACTGACATGCTGGCTCCTGGACTTTCTATGGTTCAAACCGCCAACTTAGTGAAAGTAGAACCAACTCTCATGTCACCAGGGCCTCAAGAACAGTGGTGTGCTCCAACTGAACATTCCAATTTTGACTCTTTGCAGACTCAACAGCGAGTTTCGGTACCGCCTTGGATCTAGAACTTTTCGCGTCATTTTCCACAAGTGCAGTAACTGTGCCTTCTGACCACTTACCATAAGTTACATATGTGTTGAATAGTACCACCGGACTACTGGTTAGTTTCAGACAAACTGCTTCACAGAACTATGCCCTTGCGAACGTACCAGTTTCCGGGCCAACATTAGCGACAGACAATGCACCTCCTTTGCTTATTCGTCCAGTTCTTTTCAAACAACGGCCCACTAAATTGCCAATGATGAAAAACTATCAATAGCAGATCGTGCATTTAAGATCATTAACTGTCGCACTCTCAGTGTTAACAGTGGCGTGAGTGTTGTTCCAAATATTTCCCCTCCTACCAAGCACATAGGTACCGATCGCGCCCGTGTGTTTTCGTCACGCAACTGTACGGTGTCATCACCTGGTAGCCGTCCCGCGCAACGCTCTCTGTACTCAATAGTTGCCATGATGGATATGCCAGCCCAGCAATGCGCTCTGTCGGACGCCGATGGAACCACCTGCAGCACGCCGACCACGCCCAACAACAGCCGGCCGCTCTGCTGGTATAATAGCAACTTCGGAGACGATGCTAAAAATCGCTGTGTGCTGTGCGCGGTCGGAAATGCAGGCAGTGGGGTGCCTGAAATGAAGATGCCTTCACTCCATGACTCGCATCTCTGGTTCGGTAAGCTGCAACGGCTGTTTGTTTGTGACTGACTGTGTTTTGAACATTGACTTTCTGATTGACAGTGGGGCAGATATGAGTATTTACCCCCATCTCTTGCACCGGACACTCTCGTGCCTTCTCCCACATTGCTTCGCACCGCAAAAGACACCACTATCAAAGTGCTTGGAAGGGTTCACATGCCGGTTCATTATCTAAAGACTTGAGTATTAAGTGAGACTTTCTGGTCGCACAAGTGTCCTGTTCCGTGCTTGTCATAGACTTCTTAAGGAACAATAAATTTTCTGTAGACATTCCAGCAGGAATCTTGTTTCATCAAACCACTAACACGCGCATCCGTCTATCTGCCTTCCCCAGTGCACGGCTGTCACCACATATTAATGTTGACATTTGTCTTTTGCAAACAGAGTGCATGCTGTTAGCTGCAAAACTTACTAGTGTAACGTGTGACTTAACTGTAAAGAAACTTGAAATAGTTGAACTTATAGAAACTTAGAGTAGGCTTAATGAACAGGTTGACATTACGTCACGCACGCTGGCTCGTGCGAGAGAAGTAATTGCTTCCTTACGAAGTTTACGATCTGCGCAACAAGTGTCATGCGCTCCCTCCCAGACGCGCGTCCCGAACTCTGACGTGCAAAATAATAACACGACAGTTTCACATAGTTCCACGCACCTGTGTGGCGTTCTTGCTATTAGCATTGTTGCTTGCCACAGACTCAACACAACAGAGGGACTTCCAGTGCGTTCCAGCCCATGCCGCCTCAATCCACATAAACTCAAAATTGCAAAAAACATTATTGGCGAACTGCTCAAGGCCGGAATTGTGCAACCTTCCTCTAGCGAATGGGCTTCTCCTATTCACCTTATGCTGAAAAAGGACAATACCTATTGCTTATGTGGGGATTACAGGAACTTGAATGATAGGACAATCACTGACAGCGATCCTGAGCTGAATATCCAAGACTTTGCTAGCCAGCTTGCAGGTGCGACCATTTTCAGCATCGTTGACTGCAAGAAGGCTTCCAGACGTGACATGAAGTCATTAAGGAGGTATGCACCCGTATCAGTATTAATTGATAAACAGTGCTATTAGGACGCTGCCATGTTGTGTCAGCAGATGGCATTCGCCCCACTGATGAAAATGTTGAAACTGTGCAAAAACTTACCCTGCCTGTGACTTACCATGAACTACGACCCTTCTTGGGGATGGTTAATTTTTTTTTTTTTTTGACATCATATCCAAGAGGCTGCTGAACTACAAACACCCCTCATAGATGCCTTGCGTGGCCCTAACACTACAGGGGATAGTCCTGTCCTTTAGTCGCTAGCAAAAGCAATCACCTTTGCACATCCCTTCCCCAATACCACCATTTCCATCACCACTGACGCCAGTGAGTTGTTGATTGGGGCAGTGCTACAACAGCATTGTGGGGAGGAGTCACAGCCATTGAAGTTTTGGCCCACTTTAGGTTATGGGCCTTTGAGATAGTCTTTTGACAGCTCAAAATTTAAATGAAATTAATGGCTTAACTGTTCATCTGACACAGAAATTGAATAACCTAATTTGTAGAGGAGAAAATTCTGTACAACTTTACTCTGTTATGTTTTTTTCATATCTTGTATCGTTTCAGAGATATTTGCAAAAATATTGGCGATTTTGGGATGTCTTTCTGTCCGTCTGTAACATGTTCCCACTTTTTAAGCTGAACTGTTCAACCGATCGGCACCATTTTTAAAGACATAATTGTAGGCCGACAGAGACCAGAACCTCCCTTTTTCAAATTTTTCAGACAAAAAAATACATTAGTTACACCCAACAAAGCCGTTTGTAATGTAATTGAAATTGCAATTGCAAACGAACCGTTCATATGACACATAAATTGAATAACCTGATTTGTAGAGGGGAAAATTCTCTACATCTTTGCTCTCATACGATTTTTCATATCTTGCATCATTGCAGAGAAATTTTTTGCAAAAATAATGCCGATTTGACAATGTCTGTCTGTCTGTAACGTGTTCCTACTTTTTAGATCGAATCGTTCAACCGATCGGCACCAAATTTTGCAGACATAATTGTTGGTCACCAGAGACCAGAACCTCGCTTTTTCAAATATTTCGGGCAAAAATACCTTAGTAACACCAAAAAAATCTGTTTGTAATGTAATTTTAATTGCAAATAAACTGTTCATCTAACTTGAATATTGAATAATAGAAATTGTAGAGGAGAAAATTCTCCAACTTTGCTCTCTTTTTTTCATATCTCGTATCGTTTTGAGAGATATTTTGCATAAATAACGGAGATTTGACACCCTCCACTGAATTAACGAAAACCAGCCATTTGGAAATGTCACGTGACATTCTTCACCCAGAACTCTCTCTGGCATACGCAATCTTGCATTGCGTATTTGATGATTTTCTTATTGTAACTTGTAAGTTGTCATTTCTAAAGAATGGCGCACTGAAGAATTAACAAAAACATGTTGTTCTTTGTACGATAAATGATAATGTAGTGTCTAAAACTGCCATATAAGTATCAGTTAACTGGCATTAATAGTACAAGAATGAAAGTAGCATACACCATTTGTTACCTGAGGTAAGTTGCGCTTGACACGCCGTGCTGTTAACACATAGTTGAGAGCTCCATTAAGCAGCGTGTTTGTTTACTTGTCGTTTCCCATGTTATTGACATTCCTTTTGATTCGGAAGCGAAGTGTTACAACAAGTGTTTTATTGTTCGATTGCGTAATATTTTTGTTGTGATTGTTTCTAGCAGTTCTACCACTAGGTAATGGGCAACATGTCCAGGTTATTTCCAAGGAAGACAATGCTGAGGTTCGAATTTGCAAAGTCAACCCATTATGTGCAGCCAAGTTCTCTAGAAATTCACGATTGGGTGGTGGATGTGACTGGAATAACGTCGGATCAAGTGCACAGAGCATATTACGACATGGAGGAACATTGGTTTTTTTTTTTTTTTTTTTTTTTTTTTTTTTTTTTTTTTTTTTTTTTTTTTTTTTTTTTTTTGGTCAAGCTTCTGAATCCAGTTCTACTTGACAAGATAATGCTGAAGCATGGCGGAAAAGCAGAATTCTAGCACCGTGAGAACACTGTGAGTACAGTAGTACTTTCCAATGCTGACGTCGAATACACTAATGTGTGAGTGTTTAACCTACCCCTGGAAGTTGACAATGGTTAATTGCGGGAGGTTTTGGCTAAATATAGGGACATCAGGCAGATTAGAAATGAACGGTGGTCGAGTCAACATAGGCTCCAGTGCTACAGTGGCGTGAGATCGGTAGATAAGCATATTAAGCAAAACATCCCATCACACATCATAGTATGCGAGTATAAGGCTCATGTCACGTACAATGGACAGATCCCCACTTGCCACATATATAACGAGAGCAGTCACTTGTGGCAAGACTGCCCACGGCGCATGTTTGTACTAAAAAACACGTTGCAGCAGCATAAAAGGTTAACCTTGGCAGGTATTGTTACTAACAATCCTGTAGTAGCAGGCGAAATTCCCAACAGTGTCTCCAATATGGAAGAAGCTCAAGTAGTTACTGCAGACAACTTTTTTGTTCTGGTTAGTAGAGATACAGAAGCACAACCACCTGTGAAAACTGACGCCAAAACCAACAAGAGGTGCAGAACGTGCGATGGCAGTAGTTCTGATGACAATTCTACTGGAAATGTTACTACGTAAAAGGATGCCAGCGATGTAGGATCAGAGGCAAAATTTCAAACACTTGCAGTAGAATCCTTTTCGTCTGCATCGACAACTGTAGAGTCCACAGAAGTTGTTCTACAACAGCAGATGGAGGGGTCACTTCCAGTTATTCCTCCACTACAAGTCCAGGAAGGAAAACAAACAGCCATGACTCAGCATAC
The DNA here is from genome assembly GCA_026315105.1 of Locusta migratoria. Lineage (NCBI taxonomy): Eukaryota > Metazoa > Arthropoda > Insecta > Orthoptera > Acrididae > Locusta > Locusta migratoria. The sequence continues at coordinate 385,509,073 of CM048749.1, forward strand.
TGAAGAAAGTAAACTGATTAAGGAAACACCTGAAGATACATAGACCACGCCTCTGGACGATGAATGCAAACAACAGGCACAAACAACAAACACTGAGCAAACACAACAGTGTGACAGTGGTGATTGTATACAGACCGCACCTTTTGGCGAGCTAGGTAAACATCTCGCTCTGGCTGGCCAGGTGGAGGAAACACCGCGCCAGAACTTCAACACAACGCGGAATCGCCACAAACACTGGAGTCCGAGACTGATGCAAACAACATACAGTCTACGGCTGTAAGTGAAGACATACAAGTGCTAATGTTGTACGCAAAAAAAACACAAAGGCTCCAAACAAAGACCAAAATGTGGATTACAAGGACGCAACAACAGTGGAACACCATGAAGGTAAACAACGTTAAAAACACTGACCTCTTCCCATCCCAGAAATCTTGTCACAGGCATATACCATCACCATCATAAATATAAACACAATAAGTTCTGAAGTTAAACTTAGTGCCTTAAAACAATTTCTTTACGAATTGGAAACTGATATGGCCCTTCTGAAAGAGGTGGCAGTGTCTGAAATTAACATTAACATCACTGTGTGTGTGTGTTTTTTTTTTTTTTTTTTTTTTTTTTTTTTTTTTTTTTTTTTGCAATATTAAACATTTGCTTAAAAATGAATTTAGGGACTGCCATTTTACTAAGGGGAGGGATTCCAGTCACAAATGTTGAAAAGCTGGATTGCGGTAGATGGATAGGTGTCAATATCTATGGTATAACAATCATCAATTTATGCGCCCCATCAGGAAATTCTCATAGAGATGCTAGAGCACGCTTTTTCAGAGAAGATGTCAATTATTTATTATGACGAAATCCTTGTCAGCTTATAATAGGAGGTGATTTTAATTGTGTCTTATCCCGAAAAGATCAGGTCTAAATTTTAATTACTCAGGAGTATTACATCATCTTGTCTCTGACCTCAAGCTACAAGACTCTTGGGAAGTGAAGTACCCTAGACTAGTTAGATTCACTTACATTACCAATATTTCTTGCAGCAGGATTGACACTGGTTTAAAAATCAATGGAAACTAAATATTTCACTTTTAACTGAAACAGACTTAACTTAGAGGAGGCCGTGAGTCATGCTTGGGAGCAGTGCCTAAGCACCACCGCTAAGTTTCATAGTGCCATCGATTGGTGGACATACCATGCCAAACCTAAACTGTGAAAAGTTCTCATTTCATTTGGTTTTCACAGAGCTGAAGAAATCAGAAAGACTATGGAATTTTATTATCGCATTTTAAGAGAGCTATGTGACCGGGCAGACACCACCACTACAAGAATAGCAGACATCAGGAAAAACTAATTAGAATTAAACAACAGCAGTTAGATGGGCTCAAGATAAGATCCAAAACTAAATTGATCAGTGAGGATGAAACAGCGGCAAACATGCAAAGAACAGAAGACGGACGTTTTTGGACGAACTAACACTTGAAAATGGAAGGACAGTTTAGAATCAGAGATATATAGTTGAAGAAGTATTAAGATATTATGAAAACATCTACACACGACGATAGTTATGATAAGCTCTTTGATACCATCACATCCAGCATAACAAAAGAAAAAAATGAAAATATTTCTTCAGCCTTAAGTAATGACGATGTCCTTCAAATAGTACGCAATTCTCCACTTAAAAAGTCCTCTGGCCCAGACGGTATTCCAATTGAATTCTATAAGAAGTACTGGCACATAATTAGGGAGAAGATCACAGAAATAGTGAATGAAGTTCTTCATGGGAAGACCATCCCTCCAGATTTTAAGGCATGAAAAATGTTCTTATCCCCAAAAGCAGAGGAGGCAAAAAAATAACCAATCTTCGACCGATATCGTTATTGAACTCTGATTACAAGATTGTTGCTCGTGCAGTGAAAATGAAAGTCATGCCGCTCAGTGCAAAAATACTTAGTAACCAACAGACTTGTGCCTTCAGGAGATCCATATTACAGACAGCTGCACTTTATCGAGATGTGATTGCACTGGTGGACACCACCAACATAAAGTGTGGTTTAATATTTCTTGATTTCTTTAAAGCCTTTGATCTTGTTAATCAGAAGTAACTCCTAGAAATGATGGGAAGAATGGGTTTCCAGCAGAATCTGATTGACGTAATCAAAAATGTGGCCTTGGGAATCAATGCTTTGATATCTGTTAACTCGCAACAAAACAAATACAAATTAAAATAGGTGTTCCACAGGGAAATCCATTGTCCATGTTTCTGTACGTAATTTTGTTAGAACCACTGTTAGCATGATTACAAGCAAAGCTGAGAGGGATAACCATAAAAAAAAAAATTTAAAAAAAGCTGTCAAGAATCCAAAGATTGGTTCGAACACCACAGTGCTTTACTAGGCATTGTCCTGTTTGGAGGTGGTATGCCGTTGCCTTCCTCCGACCTTCGAACTGACTTACCCAGCCAGTTACAGGGGGACCTACAGTTTAACATGGGTTCCGAACTACAGTGCTACTCAGTATTTTTCACATGAGCAGTACTGCCAGAGGTGAAAGAAGTGGAAAGTGACAGATTATAATCCTAGGACCTGGTGGGGATAACCTTAGCAGGTGAAAAGACAGTTACAGGAGCTTATGCTGATGATGTTGGAGTAGTGGTCAGGGATATGGATGATGTCGGTGCGATAGCGCCTGTCCTTCGAACATACTGTGCCACATCTGGAGCACAAATAAATACTAGAAAAAGTAAATTTTTAAATCTCAGAGGACTTGATTGCATTCAGACTACTTGTGCTACAGAAGTTGAAGAACATAAAGTACTTAGTGTAGTCTTGAAAGCGGCAAGCTTAGAGATGACAGCAGCAAAGTGGCGTGAGGTGGCACGGAAAATCAACGGTGCACTCATAGACAACTACCATTGAAGCTTGAACCAATGTGAGAGGATTAAATTGATTAACACTTACGTGTTATCTAAAGCGTACTATATGGCACAGGTCCTTCTGATTCCAGCAACAATTGTCAAAAATATCATGTCAAATGTGACTAATTTCATATGGAAAGGGGAGATATTTCGGGTGGCTGCAACAATTGCTATATTACAACCCAAAAACGGAGGGATGGGGTTAGTTGACCTAAAAAGCAAAGCCATGGCTCTTTATGTGAAACAAACGGCAACAATAATAAAGAACGAACCTACATGCATTGCAACACAGTTATTTAATGCAGTCCAGCCAAACAGCCTAGAGCCCCCGCTAAATGTCCAGACAATTAATTACCAGTTAAGACACGTTAGAGTGTACTATCTTCAACACAGCTACTTCAACAAAGCCTTAATCCAATCACAGCATTTAACAGCAAAAGCAATTCTAGAAGAAATGAAAAAAACTGAAGGGAAGAATCCAATTGTTCATAAATGCAGTGGAATAGATTGGGAAGCAGTGTGGCAAAATATATCCTGTAAAATACTTTCTACTGATGCTAGATCTGCGTGATACAAAACTGTAAATGATATAATAAGTACTAATGAGAGATTACATAAAATACGAGTTAGTGATACCAATATTTGCAATCACTGCAAATTAGTGGATACAATTATATATAGGTATATGTGTGGGGACCATATCCATAATTGGAACTGGATAAGAGAAAAAGTAGCCCTCATCACTAGGACTACACCAAATAATGTTCCCTTGACACTCCTGTACCGACCTGATATTAAGATTTATCCGCAGACGAAAAATTATGTAGTCATGTGGTTACTAGGCAATTACTCTAATTATGTAGTTAATAAGATTGGCGGTGATAATCATTTGGAATTCAGAATGTACATGAACATCGAATTCACCAAAATATGCAATTACATGAATCATAGAAAGTTATTTGGGAACATGCTGAAAATTGTTTTTGTTAGACTGTGCATTGGTTAGATGCGAGTGAGTGCTTGGAAGCAGGGGTGGGACGGGTTGTGGAAGTGCCGCGGCTGTACACACAGGCCACTGTGTCGTGTCCTGGCCAGCTCTCACCCAGGTCTGTCAACAGCTAGGCTGTCGACAGGAAACAGGTTACAAGAGAAAAATTTTTATTTCAACAATCGCTAGCAGAAGATGTCACATGAAATAAGAAGTAATAACTGTGATTGTTATTGTTTTACTTTTTGAGAAAAAATCTTAAATTTGTACAAACATGATTATATTGTGAAGAAGACAGAAGTTTAATTTTGTTGATTTGGTTTTTCAGGGCAAAATAAGATGCGTCCTTCAGTTCATTAAACAAAAAACAAAACTCTAGAAGTTTTGTTTTGTTCAACTCTAGTACTTTTGTGTGCACTGCTTTAAATGCTGTCAGGGATTAGTTTCATTTTAAAGAAGAATGTTTAAAAAAAGGAAAAAAAATTGTCTACCGTGTTGGACTGTAATGCTCATGGTCAGTGGTTAGAAACCCACCACTACCCAAAAAAAATTTTCTCCTTTTTTCCTAAGAGGGTTTCAGGCATCCTTATTAATTAAATATAGCTATGTTCTTCAATGTTTAGAGTTGTGCATATATAAAAATGCTCCCTCTAAATTTTGTGGTTCTGCTGTTTCATGAACATACAGTGAAATACGTAACAACGAGTTGAACAATGGCCTTCTGATTCAAATGCCCATAAACTGTGAGGATACTGTAATAATGAACCTTCTGAACAACGTGCTAATACAGGTAGTTTTGTATATATAAAGGAAGTTCTAGATTTCTGTGGCAAGTGTAGTTCCTTAATGAAACAAAAGAGGAGCGTATACTTTGCAACAAATTGCCTTCTTTATTTTTTTTCTAAGTGTTTATTCACTATTTATGGAATATATTGAAAGTCATTAATTACAATCATTGCATCTACTAAAATGTTTGACATAGTTGCTATGGACGGTTTAACGTAGATGTTATTAACTTTCCTGTAGTATATATATAAAAACACACACACACACACACACACACACACACAAATGCAAGCTTTCGCAACCCAGTTGCTTCTTCAGGCACAAGGGAAGGAGAGGGAAAGGAAATGATGAGGGTTTTAAGGAAGGGGGCATTGGAATGGCTCCTTACCCCCTCCGTTAAAACCCTCATCATTTCCTTTTCCCCTCCTTCCCTTCTGCCTGAAGAAGCAACTGGGTTGCGAAAGCTTGTGTATATATATATATACGTAAAAAATAGATGATGTACACTTACCAGGCGAAAGGGCACAGGCAGTAATAGCAACAAATAAACACACAGACACAAACACACACACAAAAATGCTAGCTTTCGCAGCCTAGCTGCTTCATCAGGCAGAAGGGAAGGAGAGGGAAAAGGAAATGATGAGGGTTTTAAGGAAGGGGGTAAGGAGCCATTCCAATCCCGGGACAGGAAAGACTTACCTTGGGGGAAAAAATGGAAGGTAAATAAATGCACATACACCCACACATTTACACAGACACAAGTACACTTAGGCAGACATACTGTTGAACTGTAAAAAGCAAAGAAGTTAGAAGTCAGACAGAGATGCCACTTGAGGCAGAGTATATATATATATATATATATATATATATATATATATATATATATATATATATATATATATAAACACACACACACACACACACACACACACACACCAGGCGAAGGAGCACAGGTGTGACAGCATCACAAATAAATAAATGAATACACACACACACACACACACACACACACACACACACACACACACAAATGCAAGCTTTCACAACCCAGTTGCTTCTTCAGGCAGAAGGGAAGGAGAGGGAAAAGGAAATGATGAGGGTTTTAAGGAAGGGGGTAAGGAGCCATTCCAATCCTGGGAGAGGAAAGACTTACCTTGGGGGAAAAAAAAGGAGGGTAAACAAATGCACACACACCCACACATTCACACAGACCCAAGTACACCTAGGCAGACATACTGTAGAAAGCAAAGAAGTTAAGAAGTTAGATGAAACAACCCAGTTGTTCAGTTTTGTATTACAGATGGCGTTGAACTAACACCGTCTGAAGAGAACGCCTGTGCACTGCCGTGCCACGTCACGTCACGCAGAGTAGGTCGCAATCGCGTAGCTCACTGGCTGGCTGATGGGGCACAGCCCACCGTCTCACAGCGACCAGCCAGTGAGCTATGTTCGATCCAAGGATTGTCATTCGTAACCAGTACTGGCAAAGAAAATAAACTTTGAACTACCAAGGCAAGACAGGTGACAATATTTTAACGTAAAAAATATAATGAAAATGTGGGAGAGATATTTGAATGTTCAAATGTGTGTAGTTTATGGGACTTAACTATGGGGTCATCAGTCCCTAAACTTTCAAACTACTTATGAACTAGCTTATACTCAAGATGGCACAAACATCCATGCCTGAGGAGGGATTTGAAACCCCGACCGCAGCGGCCGTGTATACCGTGACTGGCACGCCGCAGACTGTTCGGCCACTGCAGCCGAGGTGAGAGATATTAAAATGATAGAAGAGATAAAAGTTCAAAATAGAGTATGTTTGTCAAAGGTAAAATCAAATATCATAATTTTGGCTGTTTGTTAAAATACGATTAGAAAGAATATTACGTGTTGGGTGCATATATATTACCACAATACTAGGATCATAATCATATCACCATAATTTTTTATTATTTAGATTATTATTTTGGTCCGAAATGTTTGCAAAAACTTATAAAACTACAAATCTAAAGTGAGCTGTAAAACACGTCAGATCGATTTTTTTCCTAAAAGGTTGTCACCCAGCCAATCCAAGCGGTCTGCTTTCAACCACAAACGTCTTGCGGTATACGAGGCGGTCAGGTATTTCCGAGAAGATATTGAGAGTCAGCCACTAATTATATACACAGACCATAAACCTCTGGCACACACCCTCAAAAATCCTCCAGCTGACCCACCTCCACATCGCTACAGGCATTTTGATCTGATCTCTCAGTACACGAGGAACATACAGTACGTCCACGGCTCTGACAATGTGATCACTGATTATGTCTTGCGGCTCACTGGTATCTCTTCTGTCATCGACTTCCACGAGCTCGGCAAAGCTCAGTCAAGCGATGAGTCAATTTCGACTCTGCTAAAAGCTGGCAAGCATTCATTGGTTTTGGCGCACAAATATATACCCAGCGCGGCTACTGCATTGTGGTGTGACACATCTATGGGTGTGCCACGCCCACTAGTCCCCAGAAATTTACGCCGTGTGATCTTCGACGTGCTTCATGGTCTCGCCCATCTGGATGCACAAGCCACCACACTCTTAATCACGGAACGCTTTGTTTGGCCATCTGTGAAAAAAGAGAGTCGCGAGTGGTGCCGCTGTTGCATCCCGTGCCAACGCGCCAAGGTTGGCCGACATTGCCGCCCCCCCTTTGGCTCCTTCAGCATTCACTCTGACCGGTTCACTCACATACACCTTGACCTGGTGGGCCCTCTTCCCAGCAGTACTTGTTCACATGCATCAACCGGGCATCACTCTGGGTAGAGGCCACACCCTTGTCGGATATTTCTGCCGCTAAGGTTGCTCACGCATTCGTATCTTCTTGGATTACCCACTTCGGCTGCCCTACCATGACCACTACAGATCAGGGTCGGCAGTTCGAGGTAGTGCTTTCCGATAAGTTGTGCGATCTCTGTGGCACGTCACGGAAACATACCACCCACAATCCAACGGGTTGGTAGAGCGGAGGCATCGTACCCTGAAAGCTGCGCTCATGTGCCAATCAGAATCGTGGACTACAGCCCTTCCTTGGGTACTCCTGGGTCTCCAAACTTCATTCAAAGAGGACTTAGGATGCTACAACGCTGAGTTCTTGTACGGTGAATGCCTTAAGTTGCCAGCAGAATTTGTTTCTGAGGACATGTCCCCCACCATTAGCTCATACCCAGAATTCATCGAGCAAATGAGGACTACAGTGCGAGCATTCTGCACCTCTCAAACCTTCCTTCATGCCTGCCCTGGTGTCTTCGTGCATAGGGATTTAGAAACGTGTGCTGCAGTGATGCTACAGCAGGATTCGGTTTGCCTCCACTACAACCACCGTACTGTGGTCCCTTCATGGTCGTACGCCGAGTTCCATCACACTTCAACATCATCGGTGACGGGAAGATGATGACGGTGTCTAAGAGCCGCCTGAAGCCTGCCTGGACCGTCTCCTCTCAACTCCCAGATGCCGCAGTCAACACTCCGCCAACGCCTGATGTTACCTTCGACTCCGGGTCCCCCCTTGCACTCCACTGGATGACATGCCCCTGCAGGAGGGCGACCCCCTGCAGAGTCCGAAGGCGGAGTCACCTTCCTCCCCCTTAACTTATTTCTCCCCCCCCCCCCCACAACTTCCCCCTCACTTCTTCTCAGTGGACGTCTCTACCTACCCCCCTTCCAACATCTCTGTCATTTTGAATGATAATCAAATGTTCGTTATGTACATCCCTTCTGGCTCTTCCAACAAACCTCATGGGCCTTTTCCGAAGGCCTTCCCTCAACCCCTGAGCCATCTAACGACGAGTGTTTCATTGATTCTACCAGCACCCTTTTCATCCTCTTCTCTCCTACTCCACCCGCCACACACTCACATAGCACTTACACTCACGCCGGCCACACTCATTGCGCCAGCATGGCATAGAGACTATGTTTTTCCTCTCCCCCGTGATTGGCTTTCAGCACGGCACTCGTGATCCAGTCTCAGATTTGCTCCGCACTGCGAGGGGGGGAGGGGCGCCTCTGTGCTGACTTCGAGATCGACTATCGACTCTTCCTGGAGTGAGATATCTTTGAGCCAAGGTTTTTGTTATCCACACGGGCCTTGAGTAGTTTTGTTTTGACTTGCCGATTGTATGCATTCAATGTTATTATTGCTTTGTAATAAAAGTGCATTATTCAGTTAATGTGGCATGTACCGGATATTTATTTATCATACTGTTTCCAGCACACCACAAAATAAACATAAATAGTTAACTTATTTGCCTTACATGTATTCCTACTGCTTACCTAATGTGTTCACTGTTGTTCTTTTTGTTATTTATATAATTATTGTGCCTCAAATATCAAAAGTTAGTCATAGAAACATTTGTTATCAAATAATTCCCAAATGGTAATAGTTACAAAACTTCTGCTATCATAGTCTGGTGGAGCCCTCTGAGATCTATCCATCAACCTCTCATACATATACACTGGTTCATTTGTTAATTATTTATAAATTTCTGAAGTTTTGATCATTATGAAATTGTTTATGGGCCAATAGTTCAAAATTAATTTTCCTTCAAACATTGCTTTTATTAAAGGCAGTAGGCTAGCTGCCATAGCGGACCATCTCATGATCACCCCATGATCACTTGTCTCTTTGGGTTTTGCGAGTCACGTGATTTCCATCTTCATGGACCATGCCACTGCAATGGCAACAACCCAAGCATGTGATGGCCCCCAATGTGCTCACGCACATGTATATACAAAATGAATGTTTACATAGGGTCTGTACCGTCATATGTGCCACAAGACGGTATATCTTGTTCTTAGCCATAGTCTGACAGTAGTGATCCAATATGGACTGGTGGTTCATAGTCATACCAAGGTAAAAAGCTGTATTCTGATTGCAACATAGTTGGTAAGTTACATAGCTGCTTTCACAGCCTGACCTCTGATGTGGTAGTATAAGGCTGTCACAGGACTGGAATAGGAATTACTGGATTGGACTGGTCTTACAGAGTCTTCCTCAAGGATATGCTCCCTACAGAAAGTTGTTGGGGATGGCATAGAGATGGATGAGGAAATTGTGGAGGTTGGGTGAGAAGGATCTTGATGTTTATCATTTAAGACCATGATGGATATTTCAAGACCTGATGAAGGATGTGGTTTAGTTGTTACAGTCTGGTATGGTATTGAGTGATGCGGATGGCACTCATTTACGGTTGGATATTGGGGGTGGAAGGAAAAATGTGGAGATATTGCACAGAAAATGTTTATTGATTTGGTCTGGGAGAGAGTGCCTATCTGTGAGGGCCTTTGTGACACCATCATACCAAGCAAGAGAGTTCTCGTCACTGCTAATATGCCGTTTACGGATGGCCAGACTGTATGGAAGGGATTTTTTGTGTGGAGGGGATGGCAGATGTCAAAATGCATGTACTGTTTGTTGATGATTGATGGGTTTAATGTGTAGAGGTGCGTGGATGGAACCATCAGTTAGGTTTAGGTTAACATACCAGAAGATGGTACTGTGGGTTGGGGAAGACTAGGCAAAGTAGATACAAGAGTTGAGGTTATGATGGAACGAGAATAGTGAACTACAATAGTGTGCCATAGCCCTGAATATTGAAAATGTCATCAATGAATCTGAACCAGACCAATATTTTGGGAGACTAGGAAGGTGGCCTATAGACAGCCTTAAAATTGTTGGCATGCTGTAGATTTGATTTTATACCCTCCCTTAAAAGAAAAAGTAGTTTTTCATTAGGGTATGGCAAGGAAGATGTGAGAAATGCAATTGTACGAGTGGACTAAATACTGATCCCTCTGGTACTCCTGTAATGATTATTCTCCATCCTACTTACTCTGTTTTATTGTGCCCCCCCCCCCCCTCCCAAGTTCCTTGACATAAAACACTCCATTATTTAAGATACAAACAATGAAAACAAGTAACCAGTTGATCTCCACTACCATATTATTATTTTCCTAAGCTCTTCTACTGACAAACTTTACTTTACCATTATTTTACCAAGAAGGGTATTTTGGCAACCCCAAAAGATTTACTTTACTTTTTCATTTCAGGAAATTTGTTTCAACCTCTTTCAGCCCAGGGTCAGGCCAAGTCCAATGCTTCTCTCTTCTCAAACCATAATTCATCAAGGGTACACCTCGTGGGGCAGATTGAACACTGTAGATGATGTTCCATATCTTGAACTTCACCGCAGTCACATTTGTTGTCTCCTTCTCTGAAACACCATTTGACTAGATTTGCTTTGACTGGTGCTACACCTGTTTTGATATCATTCAGTGTCCTCCAGATCTTCCAGCTTGTTGTGCTGCCGCTGGGAATTTCTCGTGAAGTAGGCTAGTCCTTTGAGGGTTCATTCAGCTCACTGGGGAGGAACTCTTGTGGGATTTAAATCTGCCACGTCCACATGAGGAACCATGCAGCGGGTGGAGCTCCTTGAAGGTCTGTTTGAATTTTTCTATGTATTCATGAGCAGTTCTTCGGCATTCAGGAGATGAGAATCCGACTGTTTTATACATTTTCTCAAGTGGTGCGGATTTCATGCATCCTGTTGTTAGCCTGCATGTTTCATTTAGGGCTGTGGTGACTCTTTTGGCATGTGTGGATCAGGACTATACAGGGCATGCATATTCTGCCATGGAAATGCAGAGTGCTTGAGCAGTTGTTCGTAATGCAGTCAGTCTGGCTCCCCATTTACTCTTAGTCAGTTTCCTTAAGATATTGTTCCTGGCAGTAACCTTTTGGCAGGTCTTTTTGCAGTGATATTTGTATGTCAGTGATCTATCCAGCACGACACCCAGGTATGTTGGTCTGACCAAATGTTCCAGGATGCTGTCATTGCAGGTGACATTCAGCTTCCTGTTTTGAGCAAAGGTGGAATGCACTAACTTGAGTCTTCGAAGGGCTTGGTTTGAGGGATTCTCTTTATAGTATTCGGACATTATGTTTAGCGAACTGTCTAGTTTATCTTCCACTTCCTCGAAGCTATTTCCTTGTGCTGTAATGGCCAAGTCATCAGTGTACAAGAAATGGGTAGTGTGTTCCGGTGTTGGTTGATCATTGATGTATAGGTTAAATAGTAGTGGAACCAGAACGTTGCCCTGAGCGAGACCATTCTTCTGTCAGCGCCATTGGCTTTATCTACCATCCAGCATTATGTAAATCTGTCTGTATTAAAAAAAACAGAGATTTAGTTATTTTTGTGACATGATGATCCTTGAAAATACTGTATAGTTTTCTCAGGAGAAGTCTATGATTGACGGTGTCATATGCAGAACTTAAGTCCATCATAGCTACACATGTTATTTTTTTGTTTTCATAGACTTCCTCTATGTGTTCTATGAGGGTTAGGATTTGACTGGTGCATGATTTCCCGGCGATATTTGCTATGTGGTTCAAGTTCATTTGTTCGTTAATTTATACAAATGACCTAGGAGTACTATTGGGTGGTAGTTCTCCCAAAAGAATTTAGTGAGATACGTGTTTGTGGATACTGTTATTTTCAATGAATAGCTTTATTTAGTATTGAAATACAAGTTCACATTATTAAAAGTATATAATGTGAACACAGATGAAAAAAGTACAACAAATTTTTATATCATTCACAAGAAAAAATTCAGTACTGGGAATGTGTAATAACTAAAAATATATAAACATTTCGGAAGTCACTGCAGTAAACTGGCATGTGGTCTTAAAAATATATAAAGACTTTTGAATTGTTCATTCAAGTACACTTGTACACATTCACAAACAGTTTCTTCAATGTGTATATTATGAACAGGTTTCTTCCACTTTACACAATGCAATATTATTTTCCATTCTTCATTCCTCTTGTAATCTTGACAATTCTGTGGTACTGGTAACTTGGAGCATTAATGTCTGAATTTAAATACATGCTTCCAATATCCCTTTTAAAACTGTTGATATTTATAGCATTTATGTCCATGTTCCATTTATTGCGTCTAAATACCAGCCAGCTGCCAAAGTGTGTCCATTTGGCTCCACTTGTTCTCATGTCACTCAGGAAGAATCATCATCTGTGCAAAATATATGCAAGTCTCTATTATCAATGACACCTTTGATTTATTTATTTTTTTTTTTTTTTTTTTTTTTTTTTGAAGGCAGTTCTATTTCAGGTTAATATTCAATTTCTTCACCACTCACTTGCTTCCCACAATTCTGAATGGAAATTAAAATTAATGACTTTTCTCTGTTTTGGAAGACAGGAAACTACAGTTAAGTAATTTGTGAAATTAAATATTGAAGAATGAACTTTTGTATCTTGCAAAAGTTCCTTTGGAATTTCTTTCTTACTAGACCTCACGGACCAAACTCTACAACAAAGACACATGAGAGATTATATATGAAATCTTGATTTTAAACTAATATGAAAATAAGATATGTCAAACAAAGCAGGGTAGCCTTAAAACATCATGGATATATCCCATCAATAGTAGCTCTATAAACCAACCAAACAATTAGGTTAGTCAGGAATGTGAAAACAATTACAACCATTTTACAATGAAGTCTTTAAACCACAGGCATATAGCTCTTTAGATAAAATTTTTACAGGGGAAATATCGGACTGGGGTACTCACAATATCCCACTTGATAATGCAAGAATATTGTATATGGCAAAGGAAATGATTAGAGAAAGCACCACTTGGTATATTATTTTGTCAGTCAAACATAACGTGTTCTCTGGATAGTGGTTTGCTTTTATGTACATCTATGTATTTTTGTAAGGAAAATTCTAATTTAAAACAAATACAGAAGATCTTTTTTTTAAATAATAATATTTTCTTTTAAAAGACAATTAGATTTATCTGAGAATATTACCTCAGAATTTACACGAATCTGTGAACGTGGAGAATGATTTCCAGGACAAAACATACTGAACCGAATACCAAGGGAAATTACTAGATAGAATAGTATTAATTACTTATATGGTGTCTGTTCTTTTCTGACATGTACAAAAGAACAGACACCATTTGCTGATAGTAACAGCTGTAATTTTATGAATTCAAAATATTTAAACAATTCGACCATTTCAAGGCATATAAATCCAATGGCAAGGATGAAAATTTGTGCTGGACTGGGATTTGAAGCTGGATTTCCTGCTTAGGGCCAATGGTTGCATTAACCAATTAGGCTATCCAGGCACACTTCCCTTCCAACCCAAATTCTCACGTTGTAGCACAGAACAATTGTAGTGCCCCCTGCCCATTTGATTCCACTTGCTCACAGCTTATACTGGATTCCCGCAAGAGACTGAGGGTATTAATGCGTCCGCATTGTAATTGACAATTACCTGTTGGGGCAAAAATACAATTATTTTTGGACATGTCCGAATAAAAAACAGACACCGTATAAATAATTGTATATCTGTCCCAACAGGCAATTGTCAGTTTCAATGTGGACACATTAATATACTCAATCCCTTGCAGAAATCCAGTATAAGCTGCAAGCAAGTGGAAACAAATAGGCAGCATGCACTACAATCGTAGTGTGCTACAAGATGAGAATTTGGGTTGGAAAGGAAGCATGCCTGGATAGCCTAATGGGTTAAGGCGACCGCTGGCACAAAGCGGAAAATCCAGGTTAGAATCCTGGTCCAGCACAAATTTTCATCTTTGCCATTGGATTTATTTCAAAGCCTTGAAATTGTCAAAATGTTTCAAATTCGTAAAATTATGGTTATTACTGTCAACATATGGTGTTTGTTCTTTTGGACATGTCAAAAAAGAATAGACAATGTATAAATAATTGGAATAATCGGAAATTTAAATAATTCACAATTCAAGCACCCCACAAATCACGGCGCGTCACCAGATGCTGCGTAGGAAACGCAACGGGCCAACTGCCGCGAGAGGATGTACGAGGCAGTGGGACGACACGACTGGCATGCCACCTGATGGGGAAAAGCATCTTGTAAACTGGGAACCGAGCCACTCATTTAGTTGCTGTACAGACGCAAACCGTATTGTGTAGTAAATAAGAATTTGAACTCATAAAAGTGGTGATGAAGTTTTCACATCCGGATGTGCTGTAGCTTCACAATGGACGAGCTGTTTCGGCCTGTCTGTGCCCACCTCCAGGGTCTTCTATCACTGATCACAGAACAACAAGAACTGTCATTAGTGGCCACGTCCTCCCTGCCATCTGCGGTATCACATTTGGCCCCAGGGGCAACTGCCGGTATGATGTCGCTGGGGGAGGCGGCCCCTTTTCTGCCGTTTGAGACGACTACTGATATTAATCTTATGAGCAATGCCTGCGTCAACACTTCGTGGGTTCTTCAGTGTTGGACCCGGGTAAGCAATAACCTTGTTTCTGTAATGGATGTCCCCCTATATGCACCATAGGCTATTTGAACTTTTCCCCCTCCGAGGCCCTGTCGCACTGTCATTCTCTGAAATGTGTTTCCTTTTTTGGGCTATTATGTCAAACAATCCAATTTAGAAGTGACTAGGGTCACCTTTCACAGGAGTCGAAAACAACCATCACAATCATACAAAGAATGGGTTACAGAACTTCTAGGTCTGGGCAAGCACTGCCGCTTTATTTCCAAATCTCACAATGATTTGTATGCAGAATCAATGGTTAGACATGGACACTGAAGCCCACAAACAACTGTTACAGGTCAAAAATCATACCATTATCGAAGGCGTTAGAATAGCCACAGCATATCAAATGTCTTCCACTGTAAATTCTCAGTTGATCAGTGGGCTGGGTTTTTGCAGTACAGGTTGCCCCGGTATGTGGGTAGCCGATTGAGGATTTGTCCACTCTGCAAAGCAGGACAACAGCGCGCACCGTGTTTACTAATCCACTGCGGCAGGGTAGTGCTGGCTCACCCGGCAACTGGCGGTCTCGCTCCGGTTGTTTTGCTAAACATGACCACACTCAATGACCTCAGCAGTGGGCAATTTGTTGAAATTGTCAAAAACAGTATCATATTGTGACAGTCTGTCGTGAAAAAACCCATATTCAGTCAGTGGTTGAAGATACATTCGATGTTGATGAATCCCCCATGATGGTCCACGAAGTTATAGACATTTCCCCTGAGTCCTCCGAAATTCCGATTCAGTTTAAAATTCTGGGCTGGTCCTTGCAAGTCGATACTGGTGCAGCTGCTACTCTTTTAAGTTCTGCGCCAGTAACACGTAAGTTGCGAGCGTATGGTAATCGACAGATCCCTCTTCGTGTGCAATTTCAGGCTGGCGCTGAATACAAATCAGTTTCCTGGCTGCTAACTTTCATCGTTGTTGAATCCATGGACGTGGTTAATTTGTTCAGGTTAGATGCCTTCACAAGCTTTGGGTTTACAGTGGATGACTCTACTCACTGCGTGTCCAAGATGGTTCCATTCAAT
The DNA here is from genome assembly GCA_026315105.1 of Locusta migratoria. Taxonomy (NCBI): domain Eukaryota; kingdom Metazoa; phylum Arthropoda; class Insecta; order Orthoptera; family Acrididae; genus Locusta; species Locusta migratoria. The sequence continues at coordinate 385,525,164 of CM048749.1, forward strand.
GCAGTCTCCACTCTTTGCAACAAATTTGCTCCATTATTTTCTTCAGGGCTTGGTTGGGCATGTGGCTTTGAGGCAAACCTCCCTCTCAAACCGGGGACCATACCAATATTTAAAAGAGCTCGGCCACTTCCAGTCAGTATGCGTTCCGCGGTCAAACAGGAACATGAGAGATTAGTCAGTGAAGGGTTCTGTTCCCTGCCAGATCTAACAAGTGGGCCTCCCCCTTGGCGGTCATGAGGAAGCCAAGTGGACAGTTACAACTATGCTGGGATTTCAAACAAACAGTTAATGCACATTGTGAATTGGATACATTCCGCATGCCTCGCTCAGATCTGATTTCTAAGCTGGTTGGAGGGGCCTGCTACTCTAAGTCAGACCAAGCTGAAGCATTTCGGACTCTATAAATATCTGCGGCTGCCATTGTGGGTTTCCAGTGCGCCCACAATATTTCAGAGGTACTTACAGCAGCTTTGGCAACCATTTGATGCTTGTGTAAATAACTTAGATGATATTGAGGTCACGGAGAAGATGCCCACAGCTCATATTGCCAACCTTTGACAGGTTTATCACATCTTGTCTGACTCTGGTCTCAAATGTAACATAGTGAAATCACAGTTTTTCCAGATGAGTGTAGTATACCTCAGAATGGAAGTGTCCCCACAAGGCGTTACACCTGTCAAGGAATACATGGAAGCGGTACCTCCATGCCTGCACCAAGGAACGTAACGGAACGACAAGCCTCCTCAGGAAAGTTGGGATATTATAATTGGTTTCTTCCACATGCAGCCTCCATCGCTACACCTCTTCATGACTTGTTGTGCAAAGATGTTGCATTTGAATGGTCTCCTGCCTGCCAGGCCGCCTTTGAGCACATTAAACAATTATTGTTGTTCCAAACAGGTCTGACCACATATTATCCGAATATCCCCCTGGTGGTTGCAGCGGACGCCTCGCAGTACAGGGTGGGATCAGTCTTGTCACACCTGTACTCAGACGGCACCAAATGGCCCCTGACGTTCATGTCTAAAAACCTCACTCTGGCATAGGAACAATATTTCCAGGTAGAGAAAGAGGCATTCGTGATAATTTTTGCAGTACAAAAGTTTTACGGGTTCTTATATGTCAACCGCTTCACTTTAATGACCTACCATCGTCCTTTAGTGGCCCTCTTTCGGCCAAAACTGCACCCTACCAGGCACGTCCGCCCACAGTGTCCATTGATGGGCCTTGCACCTGTCCCATTTTCAGTACTACATAGTCTACCGACTCACTTCACTACATGCTAATGTGGATGCATTATTGCGGCTCCCACTCTGGGCGGATCCACAGTTTGATAAGAAAGAAATCCTTTATTATCCCATAGATACGGACGAGGAAAGGACATTACATGGGTTTCCTGCCACTAGTGAAGTCATAGTGGCAGCTGCAGACAAAGACTCCATTCTCAGAATAGTGAAGTCACGTGTGGAAAAGCGCGGCCGGATCGCTTGCCGATCCGGGCGTTGGACCCGTTACGTAATTATATTTTTCTCCAGCATCAGCTCTCAGTAGCAGCTGGGAAATTCTTACTGGCAATCCACATGTTATAATTCCGTCAACTCTATGACTGTGAATATTAAGTTTACTACACAAAGGGCACTTGGGAATTTCCTGCACTACGGCCCTGGCCCAATGCCACGTCTTTTGGCCAGGAATTGCTTGGGAAATCAAACTTCTGGTGTTGGCTTGTAACGCCTGCGCCCTCCAGCAGATCAATCCCTGGTCTGTTCCTTTGCAACCATGGGACCGGATACACTTCAATTTTGGGGGACCATTCCAGGGTTCCTATTGGCTCTTGGTAGTTGACACTTTCTCTAATTTTCTGTACATCATTCAGATCAGTTCCACTTCGGCCAAGACCACTGTTGGGATATTAACTAAAATATTCCGTATTAAAGGTCTTCCACAAACAATTGTGACATAACAGCCTTCAATGCTGTGTGGATGTTTATCAGTCTTTTTGCGTGCGCCAGGACATTCGGCACGTGTGGGCTCTGCTGTTCCATCCACAATCTAATGGGGAGGTGGAGCGGCTCGTGCAATCATTCAAGAAACAGATGCGCAAACATATGAGCTCCATGTCGGTTGATGATGCCTGTTACGATTTTTGACCCCTATCGGGCCACTCCAAAGGGGAAATGAGTCCGCCTGAATGCCTCCACGGCCACCAACCTCATTCCCTGTTACATCTCCTGATGCGCCGGTCCCTGGTACGGCCACTTCAGGCCAGGTGATGCAGTCTGGGCGTGCGATTACAATCACAGGGCACCGTTTTGGTTTCTTGTGCGCAACACCCATTGCCGTGGCTAGTGACTCACGGACCTGCGCACACCCTCGGGCAGCTGCACATGCCACCGGGTCCAGCTCCTACACTGCGTTGTGGGGAGTTGCTCTGTCCAGCCCTGCAGCTCCTGCTGGGACAGCGTGATGTGGATATAGCCCAGCCGGGGTCGATGCCCCTATCCTCGCTGGCGGGAGTCGCCCCCGTCCTCTCCAATCATCGGGCAGCCGGCCGGCCCGGAGGCACCACCATTTGTCACCCCCACTCCGGCACCCTCCATGCGCCTTCTCGCCAGACCAGTGGACACCTGAGGTTATGGATTGGGACTCTTCCCGTTCTCTGATGACCGTAGCTGTGTCCACATTCCCCTCCGAGAAAGGGGGGGGGGGTATGGAATACTCAGAAATCAATATAATTAACAATTCTCGCACCCCACAATTCCCTGTGTGCATGGGAAACACAACAGACGTACGAGGAAGGATGATGCGACCGTGCCACCTGACAGGGAAAAGCATGCTTTAAGCCGGGTGGCTAAGGCACTCGCTCAGATGCTGTACAGACACAAACCAGTAGTAAATAAAAGAATTTGAAGTCATAAAAATAATAATATACCTCCCCGAACAGGCAATTGCCAGTTCCAATGTGGATGCATTAATACATTCGATCCCTTGTGGAAATCCACTATAGGCTGCGAGCAAGTGGAATAAAATGGGCAGGGGGCACTGCAATGGTAGTGTGCTACAATATAAGAATGTGGGTTGGAAGGCAAGCATGCCTGGATAGCTTAATTGGTTAAGGTGACCACTGGCCCAAAGTGGGAAATCCTGGTTTGAATCCATGCCCAGCACAATTTTTTCCATCTCTGCCACTAGGGTTATTTCAATGCCATGAGACAATTGATTTTTTAAAAATATTTCAAATTCGTAAAATTACAGCCGTTATTGTCAATAAATGGCGTCTGTTCTTTTGGACACATCTGAAAAGAACAGACACCATATAAATAATAATATATCTGCCCCAACAAGCAATTGTCAATTGTTCGATCACTTGAGGAAATCCAGTATAGTCTGCAAGCAAGTGAAATAAAATGGGCAGTAGTGAGCTACAATATAAGAATGTGTGTTGGAAGGAAAGAGTGCCTGGGTAGGCCAATTGGTTAAGGCGACTGCTGAACCAAAGTGAGAAATCCAGGTTAGAATCCCGGTCCAGCACAAATTTCCATCCTTGCCATTGGATTTATATCAATGCATATATGAAAAATAGATGAAGATTACTCACCAGGCGAAGGAGCACAGGTGGTGATAGTAGCACAAATAAAACACACACACACACACACACACACACACACACACACACACACCTGCGCGCGCAAGCTTTCGCAACACAGTTGCTTCTTCAGGCAGAAGGGAAGGAGAGGGAAAGGAAATGATGAGGGTTTTAAGGGAGGGGGGTAAGGAGCCATTCCAATCCTGGGAGAGAAAGACTTACCTTGGGGGAAGAAAAGGAAGGTAAACAAATACACACACACCCACACATTTACATAGACGCAAACACACCTAAGCAGACATACTGTAGAAAGCACTGCTTTCCCGGGATTGCGATGGCTCCTTACCCTCTCCCTTAAAACCATCATTTCCTTTGCCTCTCCTTCCCTTCTGCCTGAAGAAGCAACTGGGTTGCGAAAGCTTGCATTTGTATGTGTGTTTTATTTGTGCTTCTATCACCACCTGTGCTCCTTCGCCTGGTGAGTAATCTTCATCTATTTTTATATATATATTTTTCCTGCTAGGAATTTTTCGTCTATAACATTCGTATCATAGATTTATATCAATGCCTTGAAATGGTCGAAATGTTTAAATATTTCGAATTCGTAAAATTGCAGCCATTAATGTTTCTTTGGACAAGTCTGAAAAAACAGACACCATATAAATAATAGCCTTTATTTTATTTTTCGTGTGGCTTACATGCAGAATTAACATAAAAACAGATAATACTTTTACAGATTAGAGGTCATAATACAAATAAAAAAACACTACCTAATTTTTAATATTACGTTCCTAATCCAGGTCAGCGCTGCAGGATCAGCCCTCATGAAATCACTCCCGGTTCCTTGGAAGTCTCTCAAAGGGCAATCTTCCCTAATGGCCTGATTGTCTGTTTCAAGGTGCCATCTCCATCGCATCCTGAAGACTCCACAAAACCCCATTTATGCAGTGAATCCGCACAGCAACTGTGTCCTGCACGCATTCTATTTAATTTCACCAATAGGTTTATTTCTAGTTCTGCGCCGGTAGTGTCATAGTTGTAATCGTAAAACCATTTACGTATCATGGTCTTTTCAAAGGTTTGACATTTCTGCTACCACAAATCTCTTATTTTTATGTTGTCAGATACTAGCTGTTCAGCATTCGTCAATGGTGGATTTCTTGAGCAGAGTCTATTTCGATGCAGAGTCAGTATATCGTCATGAATAGGCAAGTCCATGTTGTTCTAAAATTCTCGAAGCAAATCCGAAGTTCTGTGGATATCAGGTGGATATATATTACACAGCAACAGAAATCAATATGTAGGTATTTATCTGATAAAATCAGATATAAAGTGCAAAGTACTATTCAGCTTGTAGTGTAACAAGTTGCACTACATTCCTCCTGAACGATCCAAGATGATCAAATAATTTATTTATGAGATTTTTAAAAGCTATAAGTGTGCCCTGGATAATTTTGTTTGTCCAGGTGGACGTCTAGGCAGTTAAACTTCAAGTCCAAGGCATATGCAAGAAGGAAATTAAAACTCAAGAAAAAGAAGATATATGAATTAATTATATAGGATCAATGGACTGGAGATATTGGTTCTCTTTTGTCATTAAGGATTATGAACTGTGATATGGTTAGAGAAGGAATAACTGCAAAGAGGAGTTCTTCAAGTCTTATTTGAGACATGTTAACTCAGTTAATTACAATGTGATGTATTATTGCAGTTCCCATAAACCCTTTTGTTGATTCAGCACTAAAAACTTTCCACTTTCCTCTTTCCACCAGTTTGTTTGCCAGAGCACCTGGCGTGTACTCAGACAAACAGAATGGGTTTGTTGATGTGAGAATAATGCCGATTTGTGGAGGTGTAGTTCCTCTTTTTACTAGCTTCTTTTCCAGAGCGGCTGGCGTGTATTCAAACAATCAGAACCAGTTGCTTTTTTGATGTGAGAATAAAGAGTTGCATTGTTTTTGTGATACATATTTCTGATTAATAAAGAATGTTATCTGTCAAAGTTGGGTTTCATAATACCCATAAACTCAAAAAAGCGATAATAGTGTGAGATGCCGCTCCTATGCAAACATCACAAAAATACTTATGCATATGTTTGCACTCGAGAATGCGAATAAATTCTCTAATATTGTCGTGTGGTAAAAAATGGTAAGGTAAAGCAGTCAACAATCCGAAGATTGGTTTGAACACCACTGTGCTTTACTAGGCATGGTCCTGTTTGGAGGTGGTATGCCGTTGCCTTCCTCCGACCTTCGAACTGACTTACCCAGTCAGTTATAGGGGGACCTACAGTTTAACGTGGGTTCCGAACCACGGTGCTACTCGGTATTTTTCACATGAGCAATACTGCCAGAGGTGAAAGAAGTGGAAAGTGACAGATAAAAATCCTAGGACCTGGCGGGGATCGAACCCTCAACTGGTTCACCTCTTACTTTAATAATAGGCAGCAGAAGGTAATTCTCCGCAGTGTAGAAAATGGCTATGACGTGCAATCCCAATGGGGCATAATTAAGTATGGGGTGCCCCAGGGGTCTGTTTTGGGGCCGTTGCTGTTTCTTATTTATATAAATGATATGCCTTCAAGTATAACAGGTGATTGTAAAATATTTTTGTTTGCTGATGATACCAGCTTGGTAGTGAAGGATGTTGCTCATAATATTAACACAGTATCAAATAAAGCAGTTCAAGAGATAAGTTCATGGCTAGTCGAAAACAAGTTGATGTTAAATCACAGTAAAACTCAGGTTTTACAATTTCTAACACATAATTTGACGAAAGCTGACATTCTGATTACACATAATGGCCATGTGATAAGTGAGACTGAACAGTTCAAATTTCTAGGTGTTCATATAGACAGTAAGCTGTCATGGAAAGCCCATGTTCAGGATCTTGTTCCAAAACTAAATTCCGCTATATTTACCATTAGAACAATATCTGAGATAAGTGATTTTTCAACACGGAAAGTAGTCTATTACGCTTACTTTCACTCACTTATGACGTACGGCATTGTTTTTTGGGGTAACTCGCCTGATGCAAAAAGGATATTTCTGGCTCAAAAACGGGCGGTTCGAGCAATATGTGGTGTAAGTTCGCGAATGTCATGTCGACCCCTTTTCAGTAGTCTTGGAATTTTGACTCTGGCGTCACAATACGTTTTTTCTTTAATGTCGTTTGTTGTTAATAATACCAGCTTATTCCTACGAGTTAGTAGCTTTCACTCGGTGAATACTAGACAGAAGTCTAATCTACATTTGCATCACACCACCTTAACACTTGTGCAGAAAGGGGTACAGTATTCTGCGGCATCCATTTTCAATAAGCTGCCACAAGAACTAAAGAATCTTAGCACTAATCCACACGCTTTCAAATCAAAATTGAAGAGTTACCTCATGGCTCACTCCTTTTATTCTGTCGAGGAACTCTTAGAAAAGTTAAACAATTAAGCTAATTTATTTTTTCTTTATTGATTCTTTTCACTTTGTCTTAAGATTGTCGTGTGCAAAGGACTATTTAAAAATTTTTCTATTACCATTCTTGTGTAACAATTAATGTATTGACTTGTTCCATGACCATGGAGTCTCACTCCTCAATTGGGTCCTATGGAACAGAAAAAAACAATAAATAAATAAATAAACCCGCGACCTTTGGATTGATAGTCTGGCACTCTACCACTGTGCAACCGAGGCGTAATGTGAAACATCGAAAAATACAAAAAGAGCAGAACTTTAGGAGTTTTGTTACGTAAATAATTAATGCCGGTAAAAGGCAGTAATTTTGAAGATGTGTAACGTAGCATGGCAGTGGCGTCCCAGTGATATCAATCGAAGCGGTTCAGGTAATTTTGAAGATGTGTTACATCGCTCAGCAGTGGCCTCCTCGATTATAATGATTGAAATTACGTCAAAAATTTCTACTTCCCATAAAATTACCAGTTCTGGCTGGCGCTTAAAATAGCGTCGTCCTCGATTATAATGAATGAAATTACGTCAAAAATTTCTACTTCCCATAAAATTACCAGTTCTTCCTGGCGCTTCAAATAGCGACGGCCTCGGTTATAATGAATGAAATTATGTCAAAAATTTCTACTTCCCATAAAATACCAGTTCTGCTTGGCGCTTAAAATAGTAAAAATTTGGATAACCTTTATTGTATAATAAACTTCCTGGCGAGTATTTAGAGGCCTATTATGTACATATATCACAAATAAACTATCAAAATGCAAGGCTGATCCAGTAAGCATATTTTACCATTTAAAACATTATTTCCTGCATTTTACTTCAGTCCCTTGAAAAGCGTAAAACCGAGGTTCTACTGTATATGCAAAATCCTAAACTGAAGTATAAAAGCAACTTTGTGATGGTTTTAACTAAAATTACACATGGTCACACCACAAGCTGTACATCTATCACGTTATTATGGCAGCTGTTCATCCTCACTGGAGCACAATATTCAGCAGCTGAAGAGATCAACACTGTTGACAATATTCGCATTGTATCCATCAAACCTCACCATCTCGTGCCACACAATTTTTGGATGATATTGTACTGTGCCCTGATCTTGGCAACTGTATTTTCCAGGTGTTGTTTTTTTTTTTAATGAAAGAGTATGGTCAAGTGTGATTCCAAGATATTTTGTAAAATTGATAGGGTTTAGTACAGTTCCATTGAAGAGAACATGGAGCTTAGCATGTACCTGCTTATTGTTTAGGCGGAATGCACATACTTCTGATTTGGTAGTATTAGGCTTCAACTGCCACTTTTTGAGATACGAACTTAGAATGGCGAGATCTTCTGTAAGGATTGTTTCTGTCTGGCTAAGATTCTTTGCATTATTTGAAACAGTGAAATCATCTTCATAACAGAACTTCGTCAATGTGGTGTTAGGAAAATCAGAAATGTACAAGTTAAAAAGTAAAGGGCGAGGTAGGCCATTGTTTAGTTTTCTCTCTTTACTTACATTCAATTCCAGACATACGCGAAAATATCTACTGCTTATCATGTTATTGAGCAGGGTTGCTATTTTCTGACACACAGCACATATCTGCAACATATAACAATGCACACGAAGTTACTACCTATGTGGGAAATAAATAATAATATATCTGCCCTAACAGGCAACTGTCAGTTTCAATGTGGATGCATTAATACTCTCAATCCCTTGCGGAAATCCAGTATAGGCTGCGAGTAAGTGGAATCAAATGGACAAGGTGCACTACACTCGCAGTGTGCTACAAGATGAGAATTTGGGTTGGAAGGAAAGCATGCCTGGATAACCTAATCGGTTAAGGCAACCAATGGCACAAAGCATAAAGTCTAGGTTTGAATCCCAGTCCAGCACAAATTGTCATCATTTGCATTGGATTTATTTTAATGCCCTGAAAGCATCAAAATGTTAAAATATTTTGAATTCCTAGAATAATATGAAGCTTAGATATATTATACAATGTGATGACTTCCTTTCAGGCAACCTTGGACTTTCAACTGTTTCTTACTGAGAGGGCAAATCAATAGAAGCCACCAATACTGGTACTAATTCTGATGGACTAGACACTTGCAGTGGATGAGAAAAAGTAAATTTCCTCAACAAGTTTCGCTGATAGAGTGAGTACAGGTAGAAGACTCCAGTGGTGCTCCTCTGAAATTGTACACACATTAAAATCTGTGTTTCATCGCCATTATTCTAGTGGTTCATGACCTTTTACATAAAAATGGAATAGAGATACACAAAAATAACATTTCAGTTTTTATAGCACATTGTTGTTGTGGTCTTCAATCCAGAGACAGGTTTGATGCAGCTCTCCAGCCTAATCTATCCTAGCAAGCCTCTTCATCTCCTCATATGAACGGCAACCTACATCCATTTGAATTTGCTTACTATATTCATTTCTTGGTCTCCCTCTGTGATTTTTACCCCACACACTTCTCTCCAACACTAATTTCAAAATTCCTTAATGTCTAAGAATGTGTCCTACTAATCGAGCCCTTCTTTTAGTCAAGGTAGGCCAGAAATTCCTTTTCTCCCCAATACTGTTCAGTACCTCCTCCTCAGTTACGCGATCCACCCACCTAATCTTCAGCATTCTTCTGTAACACCACATTTCAAAAGCCTCTATGCTCTTCCTGTCCGCACTGTTTATCATCCATGTTTCACTCCCATACAAAGCAACACTCCACACAAATGCCTTCAGAAAGGACTTCCTTATGCTTAACTTTGTGTTCAATGTTAACAAATTTCTATTTTTCAAAAACGCTTTTCTTCCCATTGCCATTCTGCATTTTATGTCCTCTGTACTGCGACCATCATTTGTTATTTTACTGCCCAAGTAACAAAACTCATCTACCTCCTTTATTGCTTCATTACCTAATCTAATTCCTTCAGCAACACCTGTTTTTTTTAGGCTGCACTCCATTAACCTTGTTTTGCTCTTGTTAATGTTCATCTTATATACTCCTTTCAACACACTGTTCATGCCATTCAATTAGTGCTCCAAGTCCTTTGCTGTCTCTGACAGAATTACAATGTCATTGGCAAAACACAATGTTTTTAATTCTTCACCCTGAACTTTAATTCCTTCTCCAAGTTTCTCCTCGCTTTCCTTTATAGCTTGCTCAATGTACAAATTGAATAACATTGGAGAAAGGCTACAACCCTGTCTTACACCCTTCTCAACCTCTGCACCTCTTTCATGCCCTTCAACTCTGATAACTGCTATCTGGTTTTTGTACAAGTTATAAATAACCTTCCGTTTCCTATATTTTACTCCTGCTGATTTCAAGATCTGAAAGAGTGTATTCCAATCAACATTATCAAAAGCTTTCTCCAAATCTACAAAAGCTGGAAATGTAGGTTTGCCTTTCCTTAATCTATCTTCTAAGATAAGCCGTAAAGTGAGTATTGCCTCCCGAGTTCCTACATTTCTCCTGAATCCAAACTGATCTTCCCCCAAGGTCGGCTTCTACCAACTTTTCCATCCTCCTGTAAATAATTTGTGTTAAAATTTTGCAAGTATGACTTATTAAACTGATGGTTCTGTAATTTTCACACCTGTCTGCACCTGCTTTCTTTGGAATGGGGATTATTACATTTTTCTTAAAGTCTGAGGGTATTTACCCTGTCTCATATATCTTAAGGACCAGGTGAAATAGTTTTGTCATGGCTGGCTCTCCCAGAGACTTCAGTAGTTCTGCGGGAATGTCATCCACTCCAGGGGCCTTGTTTCGACTTAGGTCTTTCAGGGCTCTGTCAAATTCTTCTCTCAGTACAGTATCTCCTATTTCATCTTCATCTACATCCTCTTCCCTTCCTACAATATTGTCTCCAAGTTCCTTTCCTTTGTATAGTCCCTCTATATATTCTTTCCACCTTTCTGCTTTCCCTTATTTGCTGAGAACTGGTTTTCCAACCGAATTGTTTATTTTCATACAGCTGCTTTTCTTGTCTCCAAAGGTTTCTTTAATTTCCTGTAGGTGGTATCTATTCTTCCCCTATCCATACATTCTTCTACTGACTTGCATTTGTCTTCTAGCCACTTCTGCTTAGCTATTTTATACTTCCTGTGAATCTCAGTTCTTAGTCGTCTGTACTCAATTTTGCCTGTTTCATTTACTGCATTTTTATATTTTCTTTCATCAATTAAATTTAATATTTTCTGTGATATCCAAGGATGTTTTGCATGTCTTGCCTTTCTACCTATTTTGTCCTCTGCTGCCTTAACTATTTCGTTTCTCAATGCTACCCATTCTTCTTCTACTGTTTTATTTTCCCCTGTTCCTGTCGATTGTTGTCTAAAGTACCCTCTAAAATTGTCAAAAACTTCAGGCTCCTTCAATTTATCCAGGTCCCATCTCCTTATTTTCCTACCTTTTTGCAGTTTTTTCAGTTTCAGCCTACAGTTCATGACCAACAAGTTATGGTCAGAGTCTATATCTGCCCCTGGGTATGTTTTACAGTTTAAAACCTGGTTCCAGAATTTCTGACTTACCATTATAAAACCTATCTGGAACCTCCCTGTGTCTCCTGGTCTCTTCCATGTATATAACCTTTGTTCGTGATTCTTAAACCAGGTGTTTCTTATGATTAATTTATGTTCCGTGCAAACTTCTACCAGGCGATCTCAACTTTCATTCCTTTTGCCCAGACCATATTCACCCACTATTTTACCTTCCCTTCCCTACTACCGAATTCCAGTCTCCCATCACAATTAAGTTTTCCTCTCCCTTAATTGTCTGAATAATTTCCTTTACCTCCTCATACATTTCTTCGATCTCATCGTCATTGGCAGAGCTAGTAGGCATATAAACTTGTACTACTGTGGTCGATGTTGGATTTGTATCTATCTTGACTATGATAAGGCGACCATTGTGCTGCTGATTGTAGTTTACCCACAATCCTATTTTCTTAGTCATTATCAGACCTACTCATGTAATACCCCCAACTGATTTTGTATTTATAATCCTGTACTCGCCTGACCAGAAATCCTGTTGCTCTTTTCATCGAACTTCACTTATCCCCACTATATCTAACTTCAGCCTATCCATTTCCATTTTTAAATTTTCTAACTTCCCTACCCAATTAAGGGATTTAACATTCCACACTCTGATCCGCAGAATGCCAGTGTTGTCTTTCCTGATAATCATATCCTTCTGAGTAGTCCCCGCCCGGAGATCCGAATGGGGGTCTATTTTACCTCCGGAATATTTTACTCGAGAGGATGCCATCATCATGTATCCATAGAGTAGAGCTGCATGTCCTCGGGAAAAGTAACGGCTGTAGTTTCCCCTTGCTTTCAACTGTTCGCAGTAGCTGTGTGCCAAGCCACATTAGCTGATGTTACAAGGCCAGACTGTTGCCCCTGTAACTACTGAATAGGCTGCTGCCCCTCTTCAGGAACCACACGTTTGTCTGGCCTTTCCACATATACCCCTCTGTTCTGGTTGTACCTATGGTACGGATATTTGTATCATTGAGGCACACAAGCCACCCCACCTTGGCTATGTCTGTGGTTCATGGGGGTGGTATTGCACATAACAACAGAAATTTACAAGTTGTAAGACAATAACCTAGACATTCTGAAATTGTGTTCCGGATTGCAGCATAAACCAGTTTTCTTAATACCCTGTAACATGTCCTCTTGCCTGTATTTGTTGTGGCATAGACTACCTCCACTACATTATCGAGGGAGTGTTGGTCCACACTGTACCATTCCTCAATGGCAAATTGGCATTGGCTGGTGGAACATCTAATCCAAACACATTCCTCTCCAATGTATCCCAGGCATGTTTGATAGTGTTTATCATTTACTTCTGGAGAACATTAGGGCCATTCTAATTTTGCAATTCCATTATCATAAAGAAGCATATTCACAAGATGTGCACAAAAATTGTTATCCTTTTAGATGAACCTCTCTTCGAAATTTTGCCCATGAACTACAGACATTGCCAAGGTAGGGGTGGCTTGCTTGCATTAAGAATACCGATAGCTGTACCGTAGGTGCAACCACAGTGGAGGGGTATCTCTGGAGAGGCCAAGCAAGCATGTGGTTCCTGAAGAGGGGCAGTAGCCTTTTCAGTAGTTGCAGGGGCAACAGCCTAGATGATTGACTGAGCTGGACTTGCAACATCAGCTAATGTGGCTATGCCATATAGTTACTGTGAATGGCTGAAAGCTAGGTGAAACTACAGCTGATACCTTTCTCAAAGACATGCAGCTATACTGTATGAACATATGATGACAGCATCATCTCAGATAAAATATGAGGTGTATTTTTTAAGTAAGGTCCATTTTTTGTAGACACCAGTACTTCATGCACATACCGCAACGAGCACATACGTCATGTGCTGGCATACCTCAGGAACAATTGTGCTCTGTAGCTAATCTGTATGGTTCTGATCTGTGCTTTCAAAATGTTTAAGACTATCAACTCACCTGCCGCATATGACATTCACTTAGTGATATGGTTTTTGTCAGCAAGGAACTTGTCTGCTGCAGAAATTCATCTACAGATTTGCAAAGTGTACAGTGACACTGTTATGAGTGAAAGCAAAGTGCATAAGTGAGAATTCAAAGCTGGCAGTGACAATGTCCATGATAAGGAACGCTCTGGTCACCCTTCTTCGATTACAGATGATCTAGTGGCTTCAGTTGAAGTGAGGATTTGTGAGAAAAGGCAGAGCAATTCAAAACAAAAGACACAGCTTGCTGACAAAGGGAACTGTGCTTCATGACAATGCAAGACCTCACACTGCATGTCATACCTGTGATTTCTTGGACAGTTTTGGCGGGACGTTTTAGACCACCCTACAGTACTGATCTTGCGCCGAGCATTTACCATTTGTTACTCCACCTCAAACAACACCTTAGTGGCAACCGTTAAGATGATGATGACAGTGTAAAAAGGGCAGTTAACTCTTGTTTATCAGAGCAGGTAGCAATTTTTTATGAAGAGTATATTTTAAAATTGGTTGAGTGGTATGATAAATGTTTGAACAAACTTGGCAACTATGTTGAAAAATAGAGTAACGTGTGTACTTTATGAAAATAAGTTTACTTTTTTGAAATAACCTTTTGTTGTGTACGTATGTTACTTAAAAAAACACGCCTCATATTCCGGATGAAAGATAGCCCTCCAATTCAGATCTCTGGATGGGGACTAATCAGGAGGATGTGATCATCACGAAGACAAAACTGGTATTACACAGATCGGATCATGGAATGTTAGATCCCTTAATTAGCTAGGGAGGTTAGAAAATTTAAAATGGGAAAGGGATAGGTTGAAGTTAGATATAGAAGCAATTACTGAAGTACGATGGAAAGAGGAACAGAATTTCTGGTCAGGTGATTAAAGGGTTGTAAATATAAAATCAGCTGGGGGGTATTACAGGAGTAGGTCTAATAACGAATAAGAAAATAGGAATGCGAGTAAACTACTATGAGCAGTGCAGTGATCACATTATCATAGCCAAGATAGATACATAGGCAACACAGACCACAGTATTACAAGTTTTATATGCCAACTAGCCACTCCCATGAACCACAGACATTGCCGAGGTGGAGTGGCTTGCGTGCCTCAACGATACAGATAGCTGTACCGTAGGTGCAACCACAGCGGAGGGGTATCTGTGGAGAGGCCAGACAAACGTGTGGTTCCTGTAGAGGGGCAGCAGCCTTTTCAGTAGTTACAGGGGCAACAGTCTGGATGATTGACTGAGCTGGCCTTGTAACATCAGCTAATGTGGCTTTGCCACACAGCTATTGTGAACGGCTGAAAGCAAGGGGAAACTACAGCTGTTACCTTTCCCGAGGACATGCAGCTCTACTGTATGAACATATGATGATGGCATCCTCTCGGGTAAAATATTCCGGAGGTAAAATAGTCCCCCTTTTGGATCTCCGGGCGGGGACTACTCAGGAGGATGTGATCATCAGGAAAGACAATACTGGCATTCTACGGGTCGGAGCGCGAGTAGGAAAATTAGAAAATTTAAGAAGGGAAATGGATAGGTTGAAGTTTGATATAGTGGGGATTAGTGAAGTTCGGTGGCATGTTAGATCCCTTAATCGAGTAGGAAAATTAGAAAATTTAAGAAGGGAAATGGATAGGTTGAAGTTAGATATAGTGGGGATTAGTGAAGTTCGGTGGCAGGATGAACAGGATTTCTGGTCAGGTGAGTACAGGATTATAAATACAAAATCAATTTGGGGTAACACAGGACTAGGATTGATAATGAATAAGAAAATAGGAATGCGGGTAAACTACTATGACCAGCACAGTGATCGCATTATCATTATCAAGATAGATACGAAGCCAACACCGACAACAGTAGTACAGGTTTATATGCCAACTAGCTCTGCCGATGATGAGGAAATCGAAGAAATATATGAGGAGCTAAAGGAAATTATTCAGACAATTAAGGGAGAGGAAAACTTAATTGTTATGGGAGACTGGAAAATTGGTAGCAGGACAAGGAAGGGAAGGGAAGATAGTAGGTGAATATGGTCTGGGCAAAAGGAATGAAAGAGGAAGCCACCTGGTAGAATTTTGCACGGAACATAATTTAGTTATAACAAACACCTGGTTCAAGAATCACAAAAGAAGGTTGTATACGTGGAAGAGACCAGGAGACACCGGGAGATACCAGATAGATTTTATAATGGTAAGACATAGATTCCGGAACCAGGTTTTAAACTGTAAAACATACCCAGGGGCAGATATAGACTCTGACCATAACTTGTTGGTTATGAACTGTATGCTGAAACTGAAGAAACTACAAAAAGGTAGGAAAATAAGGAGATGGGACCTGCATAAATTGAAGGAACCTGAGGTTCTTAAGAATTTCAGAGGGAGCTTTAGGCAACAATTGACAGAAACAAGGGAAAATAAAACAGTAGAGGAGGAATGGGTAAAATTGAGAGATGAAATAGTGAAGGTAGCAGAGGACAAAATAGATAGGAAGGCAAGACCTACAAAAAATCCTTGGATATCACAGGAGATACTAAATTTAATAGATGAAAGGAGAAAATATAAAAATGCAGTAAATGAAACAGGCAAAATGGAGTACAGACGACTAAGAAATGAGATTGACAGGAAGTGCAAAATGGCTAAGCAGGAGTGGCTAGAAGCCAAATGCAAGGATGTAGATGAATGTATAAATAGGGGAAAAATAGATACAGCCTACAGGAAAATAAAAGAAACATTTGGAGATAAGAAAAACAGCTCTATGAATATCAAGGACACTGATGGAAAACCAGTTCTCAGCAAAGAAGGGAAAGCTGAAAGGTGGAGAGAGTATATAGAGGGGCTCTACAAAGGAAATGAACTTCGAGACAATATTGTAGGAAGGGAAGAGGATGTAGATGAAATAGGAGATACTGTACTGAGAGAAGAATTTGACAGAGCCCTGAAAGACCTAAGTCGAAACAAGGCCCCTGGAGTAGATGATATTCCCTCAGAGCTACTGAAGTCTCTGGGAGAACCAGCCATGACAAAACTGTTTCACCTGGTGTGTAAGATGTATGAGACAGGCGAAGTACCCTCAGACTTTGAGAAAAATGTTATAATCCCCATTCCAAAAAAAGCAGATACAGATAGGTATGAAAACTACAGAACCATCAGTTTAATAAGTCATGGTTGCAAAATATTAACACGAATTATATACAGAAGGATGGAAAAACTGGTAGAAGCCGACCTCGGGGAAGATCAGTTTGGGTTCAGAAGAAATGTAGGAACTCGGGAGGCAATACTCACTTTACGGCTTATCCTAGAAGATAGATTAAGAAAAGGCAAACCTACATTTCTAGCTTTTGTAGATTTGGAGAAGGCTTTTGACAATGTTGATTGGAATAAACTCTTTCAAGTTCTGAAGCAAGCAGGAGTAAAATATAGGGAGCGTAAGGTTATTTACAACTTATACAAAAACCAGACAGCAGTTGTCAGAGTTGAAGGGCATGAAAGGGATGCAGTGATTGGGAAGGGAGTGAGACAGGGTTGTAGCCTTTCTCCAATGTTATTCAATTTGTACATTGAGGAAGCTATAAAGGAAAGCAAGGAGAAATTTGGTGAAGGAATAAAAGTTCAGGGGGAAGAATTAAAAACATTGCGTTTTGCCGACGACATAGTAATTCTGTCAGATACAGCAAAGGACATGGAAGAGCAATTGAACGGAATGGACAGTGTGCTGAAAGGTGCATACAAGATGAACATTAAATAGATCAAGACTTGGGTAATGGAGTGCAGTGTAAGAAAATCAGGTGATGCTGAGGGAATTAGATTGGGTAACAAAGCAATAAAGGAGGTAGATGAGTTTTGTTACTTGGGCAGTAAAATAACAAATGATGGTCGCAGTACAGACGATATAAAATGCAGAATGGCAATGGGTAGAAAAGCATTTTTGAAAAAGAGAAATTTGTTAACATCGAATATTGATTTAAGCCTAAGGAAGTCCTTTCTGAGGGCATTTGTATCGAGTGTTGCCTTGTATGGGAGTGAGACATGGACTATAAACAGTGCGGACAGGAAGAGGATTGAGGCTTTTGAAACATGGTGCTACAGAAGACTGCTGAAGATTAGGTGGGTGGATCGCGTAACTAACGAGGAGGTACTGAACAGAATTGGGGAGAAAAGAAATTTCTGGCATACCTTGACTAAAAGAAGGGATAGATTGGTGGGACACATTCTTAGACATCAAGGAATTGTGAATTTAGCATTAGAGGGATGTGTGTGGGGTAAAAATCGCAGAGGAAGACCAAGAGATGGATACAGTAAGGAGATTCAGACAGATGTAGGTTGCCGTTCTTATGTGGAGATGAAGAGGCTTGCTCAGGATAGGGTATTGTGGAGAGCTGCATCAAACCAGTCTCCGGACTGAAGACCACAACAACAACAACAACATGCCAACTAGCTCTGCCAGTGATGAGGAGATCAAAGAAATATATGAGATAAAGAAAATTATTCATACAGTTAAAGGGGAGGGGGGATTTAATTGTGATGGAGTACTGGAATTTGTTAGAAGGGAAGGGAAAAGGAATGGAAGAAGTAGCCTCCTGGTAGAATTTTGCTTGGAACATAATTTAATCACAACAAACATTTGGTTTAAGAATCATGACCATTGGTTATATACCCGGAAGAGACCAGGAGACACCAGAAGGTACCAGATAGATTTTATAATGATAAGTCATAGATTTCGGAACCAGGTTTTAAACTGTAAGACATATCCTCGGTCAGATATAGATTCTAGCCACATTTTATTGGTTATGAACTGTAAAAACTGCAGAAAGATAGGAAAATAAGGAAATGGGACCTTAAGTTCTTGAGTATTTCAGAGGGAGGTTTAGGCAACAACTGATGGAAACGGGGGAAAACAAAAACTTAGAAGAGGCACAGGTACTTTTGAGAGATGAGAGATGAAATAGTGAAGGCAGCAAAGGACCAAATAGGTATGAAGGCAAGAACTAAAAAAAAAAAAGAAAAAAAAATACTAAAATCAATCAATAAAGAGGAAGTTAAAAAATGCAGTAAATGAAGCAGGCAAAATGGAGTACACATTCACGAGACCATGGAACCAAGATTATGCAACATCAAGGATCAATTTAAGGACAACCTAAAGAGTGAAGACATCGACTACAGTACCGTATATACTCAAATAATCCCCACATGTTTTTTTCCTCGAATTTTAGGACGAAAAACTGGGGTGCGCAGATTATTTGAAACATTGTTGGTACTGCTCCGCCTCCAACAGTACATCCCATTATACTACTGCATTGTTGCGGCCTCAGTCGGTGACGCATCATTAACATGTTAGGAGTGAATTATTAACGTCTTCAAAGTTGTTAACTATGACTACAGGTTCTCGTTATCACTTGTACACTGCTAAAGAAAAACTGAAAATTATTTAAGAAGCAGAGAATATTGGAAACCGTGCAGCAGGAAGAAAGAACAATGTGAGTGAAAGTTGTATTCGTGACTGGCGAAAAAATGAAACGCAGCTTCAGGAAACTAATAGTAATCACCGGGCATTTCTCGGCCAAAAAGTGAAGCATCCGGACCTCGAAGAAAGGTTCTGTGATTATGTAGACGAGAAGCAACAATACGGATATGCGGTGATGAGTGAATGTGCCAACTTAAAGCATTGTCTTTAGCTAAAGAACTAGGCATTACCAGTTTCAAAGCTAGCCGGGGCTGGCTATCAAGATTTTTCAACCAAAATGGTTTAGGATTCTGGAGGAAAACTACTATCGCTCAGCGGCTTCCAGGCGATTATGAGAAAAAAATTGTGAATTTTCATCGTTACATGATAAATCTGCGCCGTAAACAGTCCTATATATTATCGCAAATCAGTAATGCTGATCAAACGCCAGTCTATTTTGAGATGCCTCAGTGAGTAGGAAAGGAGAATCCAGCATAATGATACGAACTGGCGGCAGTGAGAAACAAAGATGTACAGTGATGTTGTGTGTAACTGGCGATGGACGAAAGCTACCACCTTTCATGATATTTAAAAGGAAAACTATTCCAAAAATATCAGTAAAAGGCATAATTAGTGAGAGCGAATCTGAAAGGGTGAACTTATAATTAACTGGGTGACACACGTTTGGCAACTTCGTCCTGGTGGGTTACTGAATTTACGCAACATGTCGGTTCTGAACAGCTTCCGCGGACATACAACTAAGGAAGTTCGAGACAATTTACAAAAAGGAAAAACTGACTTGGTCATTATCCCTGGAGGCCTAACATCCATCCTACAACCACTAGATGTGCGTATAAATCGGCCATTCAAAGCTGCACTTAAACAGCGATATACGCAATGGATGGCTGATGAAAACCATAAGTTCACACCTAGTGGAAAAATCAAACAGCCGGATTTGTCGCAGATTTGTGAATGGGTGAAAAGTGCATGGGACTCCATTCCACAACCACTGGTGGAAAAATCCTTCAAAAAATGTGGAATCACAAATTCACCGGATGGAACAGAGGACAACGCTGTATGGGAAGATGGTGAACACAACAATGATTCTCCCGCTAGTGATAACGATGAAAGTGATGAATAGAGTAGTAAGAGAGGAAATGTATTGACTAAAATATTTTATTGCACATATTAACAAATTCTTAAACAAGATAATTCACATTTCTTTTTTGCTATTGTAGGTACGCATAGAGTCAAGGCTGGTGGGGATAATGTTCCCTGGCCGCCCTCCCGTCTAATGGGCCAGCTGCACGCCGCTGGCCGCCCACCTGCCGGCTGGCCAGCTGCACGCCGCTCAATCGGTTGTGTTTTAACGATGTATCAACCTGTACAGCAGCGTTGCTTCAAACCAGTAGTTATTATGAATACTTTTGAGCACATCATAATGTTGCAACAATTTTTTTAAAAAAATTTGTAAATAAAACAAATTAAAGCAAAATTTTTTTTTTCTGTCTTACTTAAATTGGGGTGCACGGATTATTCGAGTATATACGGTACTTGGTGTGCCACAAAAAATCATCACATTCACTTGTTTGATACCAGGATTAGTCAGTTAACCCATCAACATCATCTCCACACTTGAACTGGGGGGGGAAAAGGTAATAACAACGCAGGAGGAAAATTAAATTTTGAATACAAATATCAACTAATTAATTATTAATTAATCATTTACTAGTCTTAAAGTGGCATTGAAAATTATTAGAGATAAACAATGAGGATTGGATGGATGGTTTGTTGGAAACAGTGGGCTGAAAAAAAAAAAGGGAGGAAGATGCATTCCTCCGAGGCCTTATGCCCTCCAAGCATGCACATATGCACATACGAAAGAACTGTGAGCCACCAAAGGGGCAAAATATTTGCAATGTACTGACATATGAGCACAGTATGTTAAAATGTATCAAAATATTGACTGCAGTACAGTCATCATGTTTCACAGCAGATTGTCTTTATATAGCCACTTGGCAGTAAACATGTGAAATATGACAATTGTTCCATAAGTAATACATACTATTTTATGTGATGACTTTCGATGTCTGCACCAGATGTCATTGGTGTAATGCTAATGCTTGACCCTTTCTCTTTCCTTTTCAGGTTATTGTGCTGTGCTAGTAGGCACCAGCAAAGGAGTGTTCCAAATGGAGTCTGATGTGGATGCACATAGGAAACAGAGATGTGTGATGATATTCCTCACTGCTGAAGATATTATACCGACCGAAATACATCAACACTTGTTAACGGTGCATGGAGATGATACAATAGATGTAAGCAATATGAGGTGAGGGTGGTAAATAACAATCCATTGCTTGGTCGACCCTGCACAACTGTCATCGATCACAATGAAGAGCATCTTGATCAAATCATATATGCTGGCCAAGAGAATTGTCAGCTGCAATGCCTTGGAAAGAATGTTGCAACTTCCTAGTTATTGCAAAGTATGTACAAAGTGGTTTCCGTGATGCTTACAGAAGAACATAAAAACTGAATGGAAATTTCTCTGCACCCCTGGACTAATATGAAACTGAAGAGTAGCATTATCCCCTGAAATGATTTTTATGCTGTTGCCAGAGTTGTAACCGGTTCCAATTTTAACTTTTATGGGATGGGAACTCTGGTTCATTGTTGGCAAACATGCATAACGAAAGGTGGTGACTGTGGGAAAAAGTGTGTCTGTAGTTGATATATTGGATTATTTAGCTGCACTTTTGTGATTTATATAACTCCTGCATTGTCCATCAATAAAAATAGAAAGAATTACTTTGGGAACAACCCTCATATAGGCCTGTAAGCTTATATAAGATTTTAAAACAGAAGGAAAAAATGGTAAAATTGATCATATTCAATGAAAACAGATGTTATCATCGTACTAAATTCAGAGTTATTTTCAAATGTCCATGATGAATGTAACTCTGCAATGCCAACATTGCAAACTGTCATATTATGAATAACAAGCAGCCTATCTTTCCATATTTTCAAGTTTTATAGCTGTTTAGTTTTTTTTATTTAATACCAGCAACCAGATGCACATAGGCCTAATTAGTTTTACTGACTAGTTTCAGTGCTTCCTTCAGACATATGTAGACAACATGGTTGAAAGACACTGAACACCTAGTGCACAGATTAAACAAGAAACACTCTTTCAGGCCTCATGCTAAACATCATCCAACAGTTCACCATTCAAACTGTATGGTATTAATCCCAGGAAGTTTTAGGCATTTGGGAAGTCAAATGTAGCACTACTTCAAGATGTGACCTACATCTTCATGGCATGTAGTAAGGTGTTTGACTGTATCCTCTTTGACATCTTACCAGCCAAACTACAGCATTCTGGAATAAACAATGTAGCATTAGAAACAATTAATTCTTATCTAAATAACAGGAGACAATATGTGTTGGTTCAAAACAGACATTCTATGGTGACAGTCACTTTGAGGTGCCTCAGGGCTCTGTCCTTGGTCCTTTCTTTTTTATTGTTGCAGTTAATGATTTGCCACTGTATGCGTGGCCTGAGTAAGTTATCTGCTATGCAGATGATACATCTCTAATCATCATTGGTCAAGATGTAATACGTTTACACTAGAAATCATAGCAGTGCACTGGTTCTCAGCCAATAAATTACTATGCAATCCTAAGAAACCTTAGCATCTCCAAGACATAGAACCAAAAACTATAAAACTACTGCAAACTTAACTGAAAACCACATATCGAAAATATCTGCAAAAAGTAATCAAGTGTGTCCTATCTCATGTGGCCTAGTGAGTGACATATCTTATGACAGTTTACTTTGGAATTTTCAGTCTCACATATTGTATGGGCTCTTACTTTGGGGTCACTCTTGTCAGTGATGTGTTACTGATACAGAAAAAGGTGCTAAGAACAATGTGTAATGTTGGGGCAAAGGAACAGTCATTCATTGACAATGATAAATATATTATCTACACATATTAATATATGCTAAAAACAAAGTTACAGAGTATAACAGGAGAGGCAGTATACATAAACATGATACTAAAAGGTAGTGTTGACATCTCTAGACATAGGCCTAAACTAGTGAAACAGGGAACTCCCACAATACACCTTTCAATAACTTTAAAAACAATATGTACAATTGGTTAATCGAAAACCCATTCTATAGTCTTAAAGAATTCTTTGATATTTCTATTGGTATACAAATTGAATCTTAATATTATGATTGTAATCGTGTACAACCTTGTTAATGCAAGATAAATAATTTGTACATTAAGTATGAAGGTTGGTAACTCTAATACGATGATCATTATTGTGTACATTTCAATACGTTACAGACTATTTCACTGTATGTGGTCAACAGCAAATAAAAAATCTTTAATTCTTATGCTTGTGCCACCCACTGTAGGCATTATTACTACTTTAACTTTCAGAATGTAGGATTTAATCTGTTCATACTAAATGTAAGTAAATAATGAAAGTGAATTTTGTATCTTTATAATATTACAAACTATCTTACCAGCTACTGTAAACTGAAAACTGGCCCAATGAGAAAATTTTAAATAAAGTTATACACCAATGTGTGAGAAATGAAAATAAAACATGCAGAATAAGAAACCAGAGAGGAGATTGAACTGGTTTATAATGATGAAATATCAAAACTGTGTTGTCAGCAAGCTTAATCCCAAGTTGTGGATTACTGAATAATTTAGTTAAATTTTAAATGACCTATATTTACGCTGAAGGCCACTGGTGCACGAAGTAGATTAGTCTGTTGAAGATATAAGAAAATATCCTTGTAAAAATCATAGTGCTCCTGTGCCTTTAACTATGACGTCTTATGCTCTGATCTTAATTACTCAGCATTCTATGCATCACTGTTTGTTACAATTTCTTGTCTCATTTTCCAACACATATGGATAACAATGCATATTTTAAAATGTTTCTCCCCCTAGATCGTAAAGCAACCGATAGAAACGCCACATGTAAACAAATCAATCCTGGGCTGCATTTCTACAGCTCCACTTTCGGCGCAATCTACTGACAGTGACAGTCGAAAACCTCGCTCCAGTACTTCCATTTTTTACAAAAGTGAGCTGTTTGTCTAGAGTCCATCTCATTTGTATAGACTTTCTTCTGGAAAGTTTATCCATATTTTCTATATACGATTAGCAGCGAACGGCAACCACACTCCTCCACACTTCCGATTATAGCTAAATTAAGCAAAGAGATTGAGTACTGTCATTTCTGTTGTTCAGCAGAGACGGTACGAACTACGAAACATACCACTTCGGTCTGTGCAATCTCTCTGATTCGTGCTTGCCTGCCTGCTTGGAGAAAATAGACAATGGCGACAAGCAAGTGGCGTGTGTTTGGCTGTGACAAAGTTTAAATAATCCTTTATGTCTATTCCATTTTTGCGTTTTTATGTTCCTGTTCGCCCTATAATTTCACAATTGTATCAAAGGACGCTATCACGCTTGAAAGGAATGTAGGTTCTGTGGAAGAACTTGTGAAGAGTAAAGGTATTTGTGTGCAAGCTACAGGCCCGCACCCGAAAAGTGACAAATGCAACGGATTGAGGCGACAGTGTTGGAACTAAAATGTTAAAGTAAGTCGATCTTACTTATGTTGCTATTGTATTATAGACAGTATGCTCCGCGTTGAAAGTGTTGTTGCAGTTTCATGTTCGCGTCAAGTTCGTGCAAGACAGATTGAAAGGTTAGGTGCTAGCGGACGTACGCTATATTTCTATTTCATTTACATCGTGTTCTAGTAGTAGGCATAGAAACAGGTTTCATATTATAGCGCATGATCTTCCTGTTGCAGGATTACATTTATTTATAATTTGAGGATAAACAGAGGAGGTTAAGGAATATCAGAGGGATGGTAAAGTGAAGGGACATGAGCCATAACATTGCAGGGATGGCGCCCTTTGTGAGGTATGGTGAGATAGCAAATACGTCTTAAGTGCTATATTGCTTTTGTTCAGAATTGCAGTTTGTCACAACCAACTGTTTCAGCATGCCAAGGGGGAGGAACCACATGTATTTCCAGGGCCCTGGGGGAGAGCCACAACACATTCAACGAGGCCCTTGTTTTCACGATGAAAGGAATGATAAACATCTGCCGAATGCATGTGGGTAAGTAATCAGTTGCTGTTATACTCAAGTTTGTATTTTAGCTGTACTGAATGAACAAAACTATGGTATGTAACTTGTACTGGTGTCTGCGGATTGTCTTGTAACTTCAGCATGCTGAAAGTAGTCTTATTAAACTTCAAAAATCTTAGTACTCAATATGGGGCACCAAACAAATTATGGAATATTCAGATTCATCGACTGCAAAATAGGCTACTGTGAATAACAATCATTTTTTAGGTGGTTGATGTATGTTCACAGTGTAGCATGAAACTGTCTAGTGCTCTAGTTAGCTCTTTTTTCTTATGAGTAGTTGAATTTCTGTACTCAGGAGAGGAGAGCTGTTTAAAAAATCTGTGTGACATTTAGTTAATGACTGGAAATTTCAGTTAGAGGTTTTGTTTACTTTGCACCATGTTGATAACATTTGTTATGGCTAGTGTAAAATATATTAAGTACAGTAGCTAAATTGCTACTGGGCATATTTGAGAACTGAAGGCATTATACTGGTATTTCATTGTTTCATAGCTTTCCCAATCAAAAACAGCTAATGTTCATTGTTCAATTAGTAATTTTCTTGTCAAACTAATGTAATTTTTGCACTGTTGTCAGTCATCATCTTGTGAAATGAAAATGTTTCCATGGATTTCACAGTGACTTACAGAGCTTGTATGTAGATCACAAAATGTGGGTCAGTGAAGTCCGGGATGCGACTTGTCGGCTTTGACTAATGACGTCATATCTGAGTTAAAGATGATAGTTTGTTTACAAGCAAAACAGAGATTGTAAATTAAGATTTTGTGTATAAAAAGTGATCTGTAGCTTCTCCCTGATAATGAGATATAGGTTAACAGAGTTTTTTTTTCTTTCTTTTTTTACACCGCAAGTAAGCACCAAAGATGTGAATTTTTGATCTGTGACCTGTGATTGTTGGTAAATTCTGTTGTGGTAGACTGTAATTT
Organism: Locusta migratoria; assembly: GCA_026315105.1. NCBI lineage: Eukaryota > Metazoa > Arthropoda > Insecta > Orthoptera > Acrididae > Locusta > Locusta migratoria. The sequence goes on from CM048749.1 coordinate 385,551,274, forward strand.
GAGGATAATCACAAATTATTGAATATTTATTATACTTGGGTATTAAGACATTGTCCCATTTGTTTATAATCATTGATGGTGTCTGTTTTGCTAGTTGGTATAACTGTGTAGTGCATCTTGTGGTGTCATTGGTCAAAGCCGACGGATTGTATTGTCTTCAATTATGCCCAAAATGTCATTATGCACAGCATTCAGTATTAAATAACAAATGTACAAATATTTTTTTTCTTCCAATGAATAAAGAAGAGCACATGCTCCACAGAAGATTCTCAGAGCAAAAGAACGTTCTCTGAGTAAGTTCTCAATTTTGTATGATTAAAAACTTCGAAGCATATGCTCTGAGCTGGTAGTTCATTCTCGTTACCTCCCCTCCTCCTTGAGTAAGTTCTCCACGTGTCATGTCTGCCACAGATCAGCTGTCCAATTGTATATTTCTTTAAACTAGCCCAATCAGGCAAATTATTAAGTGTACAAATATGGAGTAGGCATCTAAGTGTTCTATATTAGTTTGTTGTGAAGGAGCATATTATTAAGACGTGCACTTTTTACAAAAATGTATTCTCCTGACGATACAAAATTTTCGTCACGCGAGAAACTCTTTTGTTAATGAAGTAGGGTTAGTACAATTTGCGAACGAAATTTTAAGAATGCATCACATATTCATCTGTTAAAACGTGGAATGCTGTCACAGTGTTCTATCATGAGATAGGCCTTGCTTGTTGTTAAATATGACACCCAATGGTTTGCTGATAAGCATCAGGCCATGCGATTTTGAACAAGAAACAGGCTGCTAGGTATGTAATTAATCAGTTATTAATTTTCCTGTCATGTTTACTTGCTTCTAACATAACTGAAGTTACGATTACGGGGTCAGAAAATGCATAAATAGGCCAACCGGTTTGGATAGAAACAGTACTTTAGAAGGCCTACCTGGTATTCCAGCAATATTTATTTTGTGATAGAAACTATGAAGTCCTGGGATACACTTTATTTGGAGCTAACAGCATAAGGTCTTACTAATAGACCCTATTTAAAAACACAGTATTATTTTGCTATGTAGCTGTTTACAGACTATAAATATACACTCCAAACAAATGGGTAAAACACACAGCTGAATCCATTTGTATTTCATTTTTATGTCGGTAATGAAAACACCCCTTACATCACTCTCGTCACTATATAAAATGCTGGAAGTGTCATAAGATCTTTCTGAAGAAAGGTACTCGTCAACAAAATGTTTTTATTTGTATTAACTTTTTAGAACCCCTAGTATTTCTTAAAGACTACGTATAAAAGAACCTATTTTTGCCTTCTAAATAACAAAATTGTTATTTTTATATAAACCACAGTAAAATGTAACCTTAGTAGAAACTACTCCGCACGGAGTATGCTAGAGAGCTCTCTTCAGAAATCTGAGAATGTTCTCCAGTTGTGAGAAACTTCTGTATTTTTATTCATATGAAATTGGAGAATGTTCTCTGCTGCGAGCAACTTCTCCGACCCTGTTGCTCACGCCGAGAACTTACTCGGTTGAAGTATATTCTCCGACTACCTTTATTCATGCGAACCTGAGTATGTTCTCTGGAATTCAGAGTATAAAGTAGATACTCCGTCTTATTCATATGGCCCAATGCCTTTTGCTACATGAACAAAACAAAAATCTGCAGTTATATATGTCAGTATTATATTGTATAATTTTAGTCCTGTGGCCAAGAGATTTTTTTTCCCCTCTAAAGGTTACTTGTTGTGCTCTTCCCACCTTAGCAATTTTCAATATGGTGTGGATCTAAACATGAGGCTCTGCTTCTGGTAAATCTGTTATCATAGTGTTTGTTTTGACTTTCACAATCATTGACTTTGCAAACATTAAACCAAACTGTGGTTAAATTTTACTTAAAACAGTGATGGCATAATGTCTTAGATTTGCTTTATGAGGATATTTAATTTACTGACCAGGCAAGGTTGCATACAGGAACCTGTCAATCATAGAGCAGGAACAGTGTTTATTATTTCATGGTCAACACCAAAGAGTTGGCCTATGTGAATGTGTTTCAAAGATTATTATTGTTGGCAGCATTAGTACAGAACCCCACCACTGCTGCAAGTAAAATGTTATCCAGGCTGTTACCTCCCAACTAAATATAAACCTTGGGCTGCTCTACAGGTCAGTCTGTCGCTATAATAATGATTTACAGGAGTAAGTAATTTTAACTGATTTCTTAAAAATAAACATGGTGTATGAAATAAGTAGTACAGTAGAACCTCATTTTTACGCTTTTCAAGGGACTTCAGTTCAATGCAGGAAGTAGTGTTTTAAATGGTAAAATGTGCTTACTGGATCAGCCTCGCATTTTCGTAGTTTGTGATATATGTACATAATAGGCATCTAAATACTCACCAGGAAGTTTGTTATCCAATAAAGGTTATCCAATTTTTTACTATTTTAAGCACAGGGCAGAACTGGTAATTTTATGGGAAGCAGAAATTTTTTTGACGTAATTTCATTCATTATAATTGAGGACGCCGCTGCCAGGCTATATAACACATCTTCAAAATTACTGCCTTTTACTGGCATTAATTATTTACATAGTAAAACTCCTAAAGTTCTGTTCTTTTTGTATTTTTCGATGCTTCACTCGACAATATTAGAGAATTTATTCATGTTCTCGAGTGCAAACATATGCATAAGTATTTTTGTGTTGTTTGCCTAGCATTGGCATCTCACACTGTTACAGTTTTTTTGAGATTGTGGGTGTTATGATACCAAACTTTGACAGATAACGTTCTTTATGAATCAGAAATATGTATCACAAAAACAATGCAACTCTTTATTCTCACATCAACAAAGCAACTGGTTCTGATTGTTTGAGGACACGCCAGCCGCTCTGGCAAAGAAGCTGGTGGAAAGAGTAACTACATCACAAATCGGCGCGTCGTAAGTCAACTAGATACCTACTGCCATCAATGATACGTGAAATTTATGTTTGATTAAATGCAAAGTGTCAAGAAACTCGACTGCGAATATATTTTAAGGGGAAAGCCATGCTAGTTTCAAGTTATGTAGATTACGTCATTTTTTCTTCACGAACATGCTTTCAAAAAGTGTAAAATGCAGGAAAAGTGTAAATATGATAACGCAAAAATGAGGACCAATTAACATTGTGGACATAGGAAACTTGACAAGACCGACAAAAAATGGTGTAAATGGCAGGAAAATGTAAAAACCAGGAAAATAAAAATGAGGTTTTAGTATATTTTAGAAACTGGGGATAGGGGGGGACAGATTATAAAAATTTTCCCTTCCAAAAATTTTGTGTGTGTGTTTTTTTCCTTACATACTAATTAACAAGCAATTGTTGGAAAATTGCTCAGGGTCTGTGTGTGTTTTAAATACAAAAATTATATTGCTACTTTTATGAAAACTTTTGCAGCATGCCACTTGGAGGACTTGGACCAGAATTCAAACCACCTGTGGTGGGGACTGTTCCTGATCCTCCACCTCCAAAAAAGAAGCGGCGATCATCAAATGCAAACACCACCCCTGTTGTACAGGCGCCTCCCCCAATGCAAGACCTCCTTCCTCCACCTCTCACGGGTAATGAAATCTTAATTATTAAGTTTTATAACACTTCACTAAGTTTTCCAGGTACTGATGTATATGAATTTTTTTAATTTATCCACGTAGCAGTTTTTAATGTCACATACTTCTGTTTGCCATGGTTTTTGCTTATAACTAAGTAAAATCAGTTTTTGAAACAACTTTGTTTAGTTAATGTATGTTGACCACATTTATTCACTAACTACTTCCATTTGTATGATATTGGACAAAGCCTACTGGTGGTATCCCTGTCTCAATTATGCTAATGAGAGACAGTGCATTTGTGCTTTTTTAAATTATTTTTTAAATTTATACTACACTAAGAAAGTATTCTGGAAAATCACTGGATTGTTACTAAATATTACCACAGTTCCAGTGTCAGATTTTAGAATAGGTATCTGTAACTTAATATGATTTGTGCTTGGCTAACAATTTGCTGGTTTTTACTGAATGATTCATACTTTGTTTGGAAAATAAATAATTTTATTTTTTTACGTGAATTACAGAGTTCCCAGTGGAATGGAACCAGTCAAAAGTCATGGGCCTTATTACATGAGCCATTCACACTACATGGATTTGTGCAGAGAATAGTATGTGGTACCAATGAGTACCAGTTAGAACAATATGTGTTTATGAAAGCAACATGTGAATTAACCACACTTTGTGAATGACATTTCCTTTACATTGTGCTTTTACTGCATATTGATTTATATAGTTAGGCCTACAACATTTTGTTGGAATTTATTATTCATAAAAATTTCTCCCATTTTGTAGGGCTCAGTTTATTCTTCTACTGCTTGCAGTTGTTGATTGGTACTGTACAACCCCTTATTAATGATACTCTGCGGACTAAAATATTTGTTTCATAAGCAGGGGTTTTCTTTAATTGAGGTTTTGACTAAGTACACAAGAGAAGTAACCTAGAGTTAAGAATCAAGCATATTTAGGTGTTGTAGGAGGGTCATTCCATGTCGAATCACCTAATTTCAGAACATTTTCCTGCTCGACGATCACGGATTTCGATGAAATTTTTAGTGAACAAGAAATACTGCCAGAGATATAGTCAGTTGTTTGACACCATGGCAACTTTGCGCATAGCAAGCATAAATTTTTAAGGCTTTGAGTTGTTATAATATTTTGTTGAAAGAAATGACATTTGGCCATCTTGTACAACTATATGCATTCTCTTGGGAATAATAATAAAAATAATTTTATATGCCATATACAGCCAGAAAAATTCAGCCAAAATTGCTCAAGAAAAAATTTGATCATCCCACTCGGGCTAACAATGCTAGGTAATTTGAATCAAAGTTGAACATGTTTAATCACGGCACAAAAATGTGTTAAACTTTGGATTCTTTAATAGTTTGGCAGCACAGGGGTATGGCATAAAAAATTTCAGCCTCCTCCTATTTTCCAATATTCTAGAAAATTGTCATAAACATGACGATTTTTGTTAGAAGGCGAAAATACTGGTTTCTAATGAAGCTTCAAAACCAGTCTGATATGAAACAACATGTTTTAAGGAACCACAGACAGATGGGTTTAATTCCCAACATTGACGAACAATTAAAGCGAACTAGGCGGGAAAAAATAGCGCTGCGAAGAAGGTTTTATCTTTAGGTTTTGATATCTCTTGAATGAAAACTACAATAAATGTGAAATATTGCACACAAAACAAAAGGTTTTCCAGTGGAAAATATCATTCACACACTGCTTTCCCGATTTCTACAAAAATCAGTTAATACTTTTGATTTACATAACATTACAAATGTATATCTCATTTAATTTGTTTTTTGATGATTTGTTTTTTCATAATTTAATTGAATTTATTCACACTTCGAATGAGCATGGTATCAGGCATACAGGAAATCACGTTCAATTTTCCAGTGTGCGCTAACAAAATCTGAAAATGATGTACAAATTTGAGGGAATCTACCGCATCAACAGGCTACAATGTAGCAACCTGTGCCCATGTTGCGTTGCATGTAGTTTTTATTTTTAAATTGATAGTGCAAGAAAATATTGTGAGAAATTGCTATCTCATACATGTTGAGGTATTTTTCTTTGTGCTGTAGGCAGATTTGGGCATTATCATTAAGCTTGATCCCTGACCATAGAGCAAAAAGTAATTTTTGCTCTACTAACCAACTGCCCACAGATTTGACCCCAATTTTCTTCGAATAGAGCCAGCCACAGTGGCCGAGCAGTCTGCGCCACGCCAGTCACAGTCTGCACGGCCGCTATGGTCGGGGGTTTGAATCTCCCCCCCCCCCTCCCCCCCCCCCCCGCCCTACTTGGGAATGGATGTGTCGTCTTTAGTATAAGGTAGTTCATAAGTAGTTTGTAAGTTTAGGGACTGATGACCCCCGCAGTTAATTCCCTTAAGCTTAACAAACATTTCGTTCAATAGAAGTTGCCCTTGTGGCATTGAGGATAATTTCTTTCCGATCACCATTCAATGATTGGATCATCACTCGTGGATAAACTTACATCAACGAAATAGTGTCCAAGTTATAACAACTCAGTCTTCAATAATTCACGCTCACCCTGCACAAAGTCCCGCATGGTGTCAAACAACTGACTATACCTCGAACATTATTGCTTAAAATTTACCAATGTCCATTGGAACAAGTGCGAATGTTCATTTAAAATTTTAACAAAATCCACGATGGTTGAGCAGGGAGTGCTAGGTGAGTTGACGTGGAATCACCAAGGAGCTATTCTACATCTACATTCGTACTCCGCAAGCCACCCGATAGGTTTGTGGTGGAGGGTATTTTGAGTACCGCTATTGGTTCTTCCTCCTATTCCAGTCCTGTATTGTTCACAGAAAGAAAGATTGTCGGTATGCCTCTGTGTGGGCTCTAATGTCTCTGATTTTATCTTCATGATCTCTTCGCAAAGTATACATAGGAGGGAGCAATATACTGCTAGACTCCTAAGTAAAGGTATGTTCTCGAAACTTTGACAAAAGCCTGTACCGTGCAACAACGCGTCTCTCCTGCAGAGTCTTCCACTGGAGTTTATTGATGATCTTTGTAATGCTTTCATGATTACCGAATGATCCTATAATGAAGCACGCTGCTCTCTGTTGGATTTATTCTACTTCCTCTATCAACCCCACCTGGTACGAATCCTACATCGGTGAGCAGTAGTCAAGCTGTGGGCGAACAAGTGTACTGTAACCTACTTCCTTTGTTTTCGGAATGAATTCCCTTAGGATTCTTACAATGAATCTAAGTCTGGTATCTGCTTTACCGATGAATTATTTTATAGGGTTGTTCCGTTTTAAATGGCTCCTAATGCCTACTCCCAGATAATTTATGGAATGAACTGCCTCCAGTTGCTTACCTGCTATACTGTAGCTAAATGATAAAGTATCTTTCTTTCTATATATTCGCAACACATTACACTTGTCTACATTGAGATTCAGATGCCATTCTCTGCACCATGCGTCAATTCAATACAGATCCTCCAGCATTTCAATACAATTTTCTATTGTTACAACCTCTCTATACTACAGCATTAAGCGCAAAAAGCCTCAGTGAGCTTCCAATGTTATCCGCAAGGTCATTTATATATATCGTGAACAGCAACAGACCCACGACACTCCCCTGTTGCACACCTGGCATCACTCTTACTTTGGAAGATTTCTCTCCATTGAGAATGACATGCTGCATTCTGTTATCTAGGAACTCCTCAATCCAATCACACAATTGGTCTGATAGACCATATGCTCTTACTTTGTTCATTAAATGTCTGTGGGGTACTGTATCAAACGCCTTGCGGAAGTCAAGAAACACAGCATCTACCTGAGAACCCCGAGTCTATGGGCCTCTGTCTTGTGGACAAATAGCGCAATCTGGGTTTGACACGATCGCCTTTTTTGAAACCTGTACTGATTCCTACAGAGCAGATTTCTAGTCTCCAGAAATATCATTATACTCGAACATAATAAATGATCCAAAATTCTACAACTGACCGACGTTAGAGATAGGCCTATAGTTCTGCACACATGTGTTCGATGTCCCTTCATAAAAACTGGGATGACCTGCACCATTCTCCAATCTTTCGGAATGCTACGCTCTTCTGGAGACATACGGTACACCACTGCAAGATAGGGGGCAAGTTCCTTCGCGTACTCTGTGTAAAAACGAACTGGTATCATGTCTGGTCCTGCAGCCTTTCCTCTTTTGAGCGATTGTAATTGTTTTTCTACCCCTCTGTCAATTATTTCGATATCTTCCATTTTGTGATCTGTGCGGCAATCTAGAGAAGGAACTACTGTGCAGTCTTCCTCTGTGAAACAGCTTTGGAAAAAGTCATTTAGTAAATCAGCCTTTAGAGTGTCATTGTCTGTTTCAATGCCATTTTTGTCACCGAGTGTCTGGAATTTTTTTTTTGATCCACCTACCGCCTTGACATAAGACCAAAATCTTTTAGGATTTTTACCCAAGTCAGTACATAGAACTTTACTTTCGATCTTGTTGAATGCCACTTGCATAGCCCTCGTCATGCTACATTTCGCTTCGTTTAATTTTTGTTTATCTACAAGGCTTTTGCCAACAACACGCACAGCTGCTCGTGAACAGGGGCCAGCTGCTCCTGCGTCCATATGCAGCAGTCTCACATCCTATCAAATCAAAAATTGCCTGCAGAGAGTTAAGTATCTTGTTCCTAGTGCGAGTTTATAAAAATTGACACTGCTCAGCCCACAAATAAGTCACAATCGTTCGCTCCTGCTTAGCTGTAACTCTGCAGTTGTTGCTGTGAGTGCAGGTGGTGCGCCCAACACTACCTGTCAAATACGCGAGAATAAACTATTAAAACAGTAGCATAAACAAAATCTGCCAAGTACGCGGGAATAAACCTATTAAAACAGAAGTACTAACGAAAATGAAGAACTAGACTGGCAAATTATGATACTTAGCGCTGTTTACGATGACACTTGCAGCAGGTGGTACTGGATTGAATATTGAATAACTAACCTACTAACAATTAGCTAAATATTTAAATACAGCATTAAAGACATCACAACTTCTGTAAATTACTTTTTTTCTCTTAAATAAAAAAGAGTTGACGGTTTAGTTTTTAGAGCATACCATAATGACTAAAGTTATACTCCATGTGGTTGATGTTTGTTGTTATTCACTCATTTACTTTAAGAGAGGAAAAGTATCTGACCTAAGCTGCAAAAGTTGGTACATCAGCCTGATCCTCCTAATGGCTGCTACCACCACCACCACCACCACCACCACCACCTCCTCCTCCTCCTCCTCCTCCTCCTCCTCCTACCACCTCAGTATGTTCATATGGAACTTCTATTCACGTCGGGTGTTGGCAGTCTAAACTTCTCACCACAAAAAGCAGTGTCCTGGAATGTTTCAGGATTTACTGTGATTGTACTCAATTCTTCTTATGGGACAAGATTCTCATCATCACAAACAGATACACCACAATCAGTCTTTGTAAAATAATTTAATGCAGTCTTTTGTGATACATAATGCCAAGCAGCAACGGATATGTACATAGCCTGCAGAATTTTATGCCTCATCACTTACATAATCTCAAGGAAAGAAATTGATCTTCGATCAAGTGATATCCTCCATCTGGCTGTACCAATATTTGTTATGCACAGGCCCAGTAGCTGTAGATGACTTGGGCAGTTAGGAAAAGAAAAACAATATTAATAAGAAAAGGTGTTTCTTTGAGATGTGTAGGACACTCATCAATCATAAACACTATTTTTCTATCTGCTACACTTGTAAGTTAAAATGCAATTTACATGACAGTGGGGCCATGAATGACAGAAGGGGAAGATAACCAATCACAAATGGCATTGTGACAGCCAATAAGAATATTTCTTTATGTTTTTGCTTCTTAAACAATTCAATGTTGTAGAAATGTTCTTTTTTTTTTTACAGATAATACATTGCAAGATTGCTCCCAGATGGTGATTTGAAAAAGTACATTCAGAACTAGTCACTACATATTTTTCCTTGCCTTCCCCCTTGTTCGATGTAAAAGTACATCTGTAACAAGCCTACCTTTGACTCAAAATACAACTTAGGTTACATTGTAGTTAACCTAACAAATTTTGTACAAATATGCATGGATAGGGGGTTTGGGAGTACAACTAGGTCTTTAAGGCTTCTACTAGTATGTCATGATTTTAGATTATAATTGTAATGCTGGTAACTATAATACCAGTACAGCTTTAATTTCTAAAACTAAAAGGAGCAACGATAACATTTATAGTGTAGATTCGTCAAAACACTAACGTCTCTTCTACAAGTGTCACAATTTTGTGATTTACTGATTATAAAAAATAATCCACTACATATGCCAAATTTATTATAAATAGACAAATGTAAAAATATCTTTTTATTTGTCTGGATGCCGTTTGTAATTGGCTGCCTTTACCTGCCATCCAGGCATTTGTTGTACCATTTAATGTACCTACATTTTTTTTAGTGCTTTGACATTTTAAATGCTCTTATTGGAAGTAGGGGTAATTTATCAAATACACAGAATAGGTTCATGCAAGAAGTAAAATGTAAAACAATCCATTTACATCTGTGTTTTAAAAATGTCTGGCCTTAAAACCTTGCATTAGTCATAATGTTTTCTTCAGTGGTTCACAGTTTCAATATCCACAGCTGCACACACTGCACTTGAATTCTGAAACGAGAGATTGTGACTTTTTATGCCATAAAAACACTGCAATTATCCACATCAGACCTCAGGGCAATTTCTGAGCCTTCTCTTGTAAAAGTTTTTCACTTACAGGAATGCCCCTACGTTTGTCAAATGCCTTAAAATATTTGATAAGAACAGTTTCCTCATCACTGAACTTTGTCACCTGAACAGTCGTCTTTTTGCCACCAAAGGCACAACTAGACTCAGCATTTAACAATGCTTCTGTTTTTAAGAATGTCACACATCAGTGGTGTATCCAGGGGGGAGGGGGCTGTCGGGCTGCAGACCCTCCTCGGACACCCTCAGCCCCCACCAGACACGCCGCTGTCATGCATTAAAGACTATGTAAAATCATACTTTTGTGACATATCACACTGCTTAATGTTCTGATTGTCTCCGATGGGATGAATGGTTGTCATATTCTTTTGAATTTTAAATTTTCTACGTTTATAGGCTATAATTCTGCAAAAGTAAAAATGAAAAAATATGACAATAACACACAAAACCTTACAGATCATGCTTAATAAATTTTGACTGACACCAGCCAGACTGTGTGACTTATACAAGGAAGGCAAGGTGAAAACCACTTGCTGATTCGTAAAACACTTTTCCAGTACTGCTGCACCAGTATTCAATAATGATACGCATTGACTGTAAGATTTGATTATGGAGGCTTTCACTGGTATTGGTGCACTGAGATACGTTACTTATTGACTGAAAGAATAGATTACCAGCATCACGTAACACTAATTAATTGTGTGAAAGAATGATAACTAACTTGCACATGGCTAGGAATTGCATAAATACAAAATTTTAATTTGCAGAATGTTTCATGTTTGTTCCTTAAAAGCGGACTTCTGGAGTTATTTTATGGACGCTATTTCACCCGTTGGCATTGGCGTCTTGGGTAGTAGGAAAAGACTTTTGACAAACCAGACTGAAGATGCCTATTCTGATTGGCAAAAGTACTTTAGTATTTTTTATGAACATGTCAATTTTAAAGAATGTGGTTAGGCAGGAACGTAAATTGTTGAGAGTGAACTAGCAACGATACTCGTGGGTTCAAAATGTATCGATAGTAGGACGCAACTTCGATATGCAAACCTTCTTACAAATTACCAGTAACATTTTAATGAGATATTTGATTTAATTATAAACACTAATCAATTGAAACATTGATTATTTGCAGTTGGTTACAACTGAAATATGGCTTTTCTGACATGTTAATGACATTGAGTCAAAGCAGACGGGTGGAATCATGTCGTAAAAATATGCTGACTTTTGCATAAACTGGGGTTTATTAAAAGCGGGAAAAATTGCATTATTATTATAGGAGTTTCGCCAGAACAGGGAAATATTCTTTAAAAGAAAGATTTCCTTAAATGGGGGTTCCACTCTACATACAGCACTTTTACACTATTTGTTTGAAGTAGTAATAATGATATCAACAAAAAGCTAGTAGTTGCTATGGTGACATTGACCTGTAGTGTCACAAGTTGAAATGCCATTTTCCATTCTTTTCTGTTTACTTCTGCCCAGACTGTTTCACTGTTTACATACCCTCCAACATGCCAAAAGCAGTAAATGAAAAGTGTGTTGAATTTATCTCCTTATGTATTTGCCCATTTAAATGAAGATTTTCCTTGTTTATCACTCAGCAACGAATACATTAAGAGTATTGTTAGAATGAATAAATAAAATATGAATCTAATGCAAAGTGACAATTCACATATGGAATTACCCATTTCAATTTTTAAAATTTACTTATTTGGTAATTTTTATGGGTATTGCGACTTGGATTAGTTTTGTATTTTATGCTCTTCCATACCATTCATCAGATTGCAATAAGGCAGAGGGTACCTTTGTAGAGACTCTGACACCAATCGACAATTTTGCACACCTGACCTTCAGAACAAGAGGAAAGTCATTGTTTATGTAACATAATGTACGGTGCATGGCGGAGGGTACTTTACTGGAGACTTTGATATCATTTGACTATTCACATTGAAATGTGCAGTTTTTCATATACAAGGGAGATAAATAGATGGGCCATGAGGAAATTGGCTGAGCTAATGATAGAGGCAGGGGATGGATAAATAGAAAGCGGGTGTGAAGAGGGGGGAGGGAGAGGGGGCAGAGTAATGTATAGTCTTTTTGAGATTGTAACATAGTGTGATGCCTACAATACGCAGGAAAACACACACGAACCATCATTCACACTGTGTATGAAACATCACATAAATACTGTACTTGCACTTCACACTAAGTATATCTCCTTGAAATGTCATACTAAGCAGGAAAGCTACTAGTTGTGCAAAATGACACTCGCCAATAAGGCTGATGGGAGTGATTGTAGGTGGGAAATGCCTTTATGGTCATTCCCACTAAGCTTCAACCTGTGAGTTGACTTAGTGTGTACTGTAAATAAACAAAATGCGAAATGTTTGAATGACCAAAAAGTCTTAAGAGCTATAACTGTATAATGTTTATAAATGCTGCTTGAAGGTAAGTGCCATACCAGGCTCAATTTCATTGTGTTAGTTTTTATTGAATGTCATATGACAAAACAGTGATGTTTTCCATATTGTCACATGCCTTGATTGGTTGACATGCATAACCTTACAACCATCAAGTATTTTGGAAATATGACGTCTTTGGCTAAACATGGCACATTTAAATGCCCATTTAATGCACTTAATTTAGTAAGCTATATGGGTATTTACTACATGGTACAATCCATATTACTACAGGCAGGGGGGTTTACCTTCACAGACTTAGATATTACTGAATTTAGCACATGTTAAAACTTTTTTTTTTCTCAAATAATAATAATAATAATAATACTGCCTTGAGATACACGCCTCCAAAGATGACTCTCAACCACCATTTTGAAGATGTGATTTTTGTTGAAAATTTTCAAATTGCTGTGCCTCTAGATGCTGAGTTAGGGTGTTTAATAATAATAATAATAATAATAATAATAATTACTATTGAACACACCAGATGTATTGAGCAGCATTAGTCGTTAATGTTTTATTTAAAAAACCACAGATAGATTTCAATCACATAGTGACCATTTTCAGTGTCCTTCAAACAAGCATTATGAATGCCCTGAATGTAACTGCAACGGCAAACATAATATTGCAGTTTGCCATTGTAGTTACATTCAGGGCATTCATAATGCTTGTTTGCAGGACACTGAAGAAACCGGAGGTTTGTCACTATGTGATCGAAATCAATCTGTGGTTTTTTAAATAAAACATTAAAGACCAATGCTGCTCAATACATCTGGTGTGTTCATCATTGTGTGGTCGTTGAGCACTATCCGAGAAATGAAACCAAACCTCATTATTATTATTATTTGAAAGATAATGGCTTTATGATTACAATGGTGTGCTCAGTTTGGTCATACCTGTCAGTTATTTTATCTTTTTTTAAAATTTTATTTTAAGGAATAAATTTTTAATTCCAAAGTTGTGTTGTGTTGTGTTGGTGTACGTGTGTGTGTGTGTGTGTGTGTGTGTGTGTGTGTGTGTGTGTGTGTGTGTGTGTGTTACTAGATAGAACTACTACATTCCCTGAAAAGGCAAGCTACCACTTTTGAGTTGGACAGGTTTTATTAAAATAATAATAATTCTTCACTTCCATGGAAAATGTCTTACCTGAAGTTCTTCATTACTAATCTCATTATTGTACTATATGTAGCTAATATAATTGTTTCATTTGTATCTTGTCACTTTTATTGTTGCAGTAAGTTCTTACATTGTTGCTGTTTCTTGCCAGTTTCTTTGTTGTGGTTTTTCATTGGAGGTTTCAGAATTGTAATTTTTCTGTGCTAATTTCTTTATTGAAGAACCTTCTAAGCAAACTGAGACCATCCAGTGTGCTCTGTGTGTTTGTGAGGAATTTGACTACTGCAAAATTTGTAGCATGTTTTTTTGGAAAGGGTTGTTTGAAATGTCTTCTGACTGGAGCCACAGACTTTGATGGGATTGGGAATGTGTGTTCATTTCAAGACCCTGTTTCAAAGTGACGACTTTGTGTTCTCAATGTTTTGACAGAATATCAACATTGATAGTAACTGAACAAAGTGAAGTCTCCATTGGTTCAGATGAAGCAGATTTTGCATATGCAGAGGAAGAATGACATTCCTTAAATCTCTCATTTACAGAAGTAGGTCTTCTGAGTCCTGTTAAGAATCTGTGATCAGTGAAGTCACAAGCTGCATGCATCAAGAAAGTTTAAGGAAATACTAAAGCTATGGACAAGTACACCAAAGATAAACTGAGAACTCTCTTCAATGTAGAAATTCCATCTTCAGAAGAAAGTGAACCAAAGGACTCGCACATCTAGCCAGGAATTTTTCACAAATATCAATTCAGCCGTTGAATATTGTGCATCCTACAGTGAAAAGGTGCAAGTTGTTACTATTATTCCAGAGACATTTTCAAAGAAAACAATTTTGAACTTCATTCCATCATTCTCAAAATATTTGTTTGACAAATCAAAAAACGTTAGGTCTTGAAAAGGAGTCTTTGGAAGATGAAAGCCCTATTATGGCCATTCTGTAGAAGCAGATCATGTTCAGATTGCACAATCATTTTATCAGAAGATAAATGGGACTGTTCTCACCAGAGTGCCAACAAAAAAGACATTGTATTGTAACAGTTTAAAGTTTTGAAAGTGAAGATGTATATGACTCGCAGTATTAAAGAAACATTTGCCATTTACAAGAACTTTACACATTGGAAGATCAACATTTTATGCACTGTGACATAAGTGGGTAGTTCCACACCCGCATAGAGATGTCTGTTTGTATGTATATTGTGCAAATTTTCAACTTTGTATGTGAACTTTGAAGAAGTTACTGGAGCACATGACATATGACACTTGGTTGGGTGTGTAAAGTCACTAGTTGCCTGTGATGTAAGGCAAGAGACTTGTATGTTTCAAGAATGTGTGACTGCTCTGGAAAGAGAGGACTTTCTGTACGGACACTTGGACTGGAAGCCATAGCAGATAACTGCAGAAACTACATGTATATGATGTAGAAGGAAAACAAATAGATTAAGAAAGAAGTGCGGCAACCGGTGGTGACGGTTGTATGACTGTCTTGTGTGATTGCGTGAATGTTCTGTTTTCTGAAGAAGGCCATGGCCGATAGCTGAAAGTTTTGTATGTGTGTGTCTTTTGTATGTGCCTGTCACAGCTTGTCGCCAGGTCTTTGCGGCGAGTTGTAAACTGTCCTTCCTATATCATAAATTAAGAAAACTGTTGCAATTGACAGTTTCAGTGACGAACTTGGCAAATGGACAAAGAAAGCAGTAACACATCGCCATTTGAAGAAATTGTGAAAGGGCAAATACAGGCTGAAGAATTATGTTTAGTATTACGTCATGATTCTGATGAAAACTGATATGTAATTCACCCACAAGAAATTGGTTATCATCAGAGTAATGACCAGGTTTCAATTTTTACAGGAATTACATAGTTTCAAAACAAGACAAGAAGTTGTAAGGCTCCAGTTCCTGTTGGTTTAACAGGAGTGCATCACCCTATATCAAACGAAGCTACAGAGGCAGGCAGTGGAACACATTTTTGGTTCATTGACTTGCTAATTTCTGTACACAGCAGAGTGTACAGAAATTACATAATTTGAAACTTGTGGATCCTTTGAGCTTTCACATTTTGTAGCTATTTAAAATGTGTGGAAAAAGTCTCTTACAGATCTTTCAAAACTAAAATTCTAATAATATGTAGATAGGGAACAACGCACCGTAAAGACAAATGTTGAGCCGCCGACAGACATAAATAAAAGATACACAAACACACACAATTCTAAATTTTTGGCCGCGGCCTTCCTCAAACAGAGAACACACATCCACACAATCACTCGGGCACACTCATCCACACACGTCAGCCATCTCTGGCTGCCCAACACAGTCTCCGCTTGCCTTACTGGACCTTCCATTGTTGTGAAAACTAAATTCTGTTACGTATGTCTAGATTTTTATTTTTATGAGCCTGATATGCCATAATGTGGTAATAGAAACAAGTATAACAATGGAAAATCCAGGTTGGCATTAATAATATAGTGAGGACAGTTTACAAGTCATCGCAAAGACGTGGCGACGAGTTGCGACAGGCACATACAAAAGACACACACATACAACACATTCAGCTATCAGCCATGGCCTCCTTCAGAAAATAGAACAATCACGCAATCACACAGGCACACAACAGTCATACAACCATCACCTCGGATTGCCGCATTTTGAATCGCGCTCCAGCGAATAGGGGATGGGAGGGGATAGGGGGTAGGAAGGTTACATCATGGTGGTGATTCAAAGTGCGACAGTGAGAGGTGACGGTTGTATGACTGTGTTGTGTGCCTGTGTGATTGCGTAAGTGTTCTATTTTCTGAAGAAGGCCATGGCCGATAGCTGAATGTGTTGTATGTGTGTGTCTTTTGTATGTGCCTGTCGCAGCTCGTCGCCACGTCTGTGCAGTGAGTTGTAAACTGTCCTCACTATATTATTAATAGAAACAAGTTTAACATATTGCAAAAATTTAAATTGTTTAGGCCTATAAAAACTGTTCAACCTAAAAGTGGAAGTTCTTTTCAGGGAATGTTGTACTATATGGTAAAAATAACAGGAAGCAAAATTTTTATTTATTTATTTTTTGTTTATATACATGTGGCGTCTGTTCGGAAAGAACAGACGTCACATTCTGATCCTGCAGCTGTTATTACTTAATATTCATAGTAGTCCTTGCAGGTGCGGTGATCACTGTGTCCCCAGTGGTGTAGGGGTCAGCGCAACTGCCTAGAAAGCAGGAGACCCGGGTTCGAATCCCGGCTGGGTACACATTTTCAGCTTTGCCCAATCGCAGTTGAAGTCATATATTCTATGAATATTATTTTTTGTTTGTTTGGCATTTTTGAATAAAATATTTCTTCCCTAAATTAAAGAAAAGGGAGAGCTACAATAAAATAACTTTGACAGCTACATGCAAGCTGACCATGCCACTGTAATCATAAGACCATGATCTGAAAACGAACACAATATCTAGAATTGTTCCAGAGATACAGCATTTTAAAATTTTCTCCAAAAATTCACAACTTCAAAATCATGTTTGCAGTGTCATCTTTGGAGGCCTGTATTTCGAGGCAGGAATATTTATTTTTTAACCTGAATTTTAACATATGGTAAATTCAATATCAGAGACTATGAAGGTAAGATTTTTTCCCTAGTCTTCCTGAATTGACATGGACCTTGCCACATAGGAGTTGCTTCTTGTAATTTATTAATGTATTTTTGCTTACTTTCCATGATACAAATTTGTGTATGACCATTTTATTGAAATGAGGCTGATTCAGTAGTTCTTTTTCATGAGAACACATTGGAAGTGTACAGTCTGTTCTCATTCATGTTATTTATCATGAATGCTTTAATGTAGAGAAGCAGTGTTCTCTATCTCCAGATGTCATTGCAAAGGTTACTATTATTTGTAGGTATTTAATGCTCTCAGGGAAAGTTGTCGCCCAATTATTTTCACAAAGTGAGTTAAACAAGGTCAAAGCACCTCATGCTTCCATACCGCTGTACAAAACATTCAGTTTGTGATTTAATACAAACTTCTGCAACTTAAACAAATCAATAGTATTTTCTGTTCATTAGCAAGGGTCAGTTCAAAGTCAGTCTTATAAACATTTATTGAGCCATTTTTATTTTGAGTATGCTTCAGAAATGTCTGAAGGTATAAAGAAATTGGGTTGATCACTGATGATATAATTTATTTCATTTCTGCTCTGAATATGTGTAACATAATGAAATTGTTTTTGTCACAACTCTCATATGTTTTGCAGGTTATGGCGACACCATAGTGGCCTCTAATCCATTTGATGACACACCACCCCAGATGTCATCAATGAGCATGAGTCACAGTCATCACGTCCACATGAATCATCACCATCACCACCATCACATGGGTGGTCCTCCTATGGGAGGAATGAGTCCCATGGGCAACATGGGTGGCCCACCTATAGGCAGCAGTAGCCACATGAGTGGTCCACCTATGAACAACATGGGAAGCCACAGCATGGGAGGACCCATCAGTAGTGGACAGATGGGAGGTCCACCTATGAGCAGCGGTCCTCCGATGGGCAGCCCTATGAACAGCTGTCCTCCAATGGGAAGTCCCTTGAACAGCGGAACTATGGGTGGTCCAATGAATACGAGTGGTCCTATTGGTAGTCCAATGAACAACATGGGCAGTACAATGATGAGTGGAAGTTCTATGGGCAGTCCAATGGGAGGTCCTATGGGAAGTCCGATGAGTGGCATGGGTGGTCCTACGATGAACAGTAGTCATATGAATAATGGTCCAATGGGTGGACCGATGAACAGCAGTCACTTAGGAGGTCCTTCCATGAACAACATGGGTGGTCCAATAGGTGGCCCACCAATGAACAGTAGTCCGTTAAGTGGTCCTCCAATGAACAGTAGCCCCATGGGTGGCCCGTCAATGAGCAACAGTCCTATGGGGGGCCCTCCAATGAACAATGGACCGATGGGTGGCCCATCCATGAACAGTTTGTGTGGTCCGCCAATGAACAGTGGTCATATGGGAGGCGGTATGAACGTCACACCAATGAACAACATGGGCTCAATGAGTCCGATGAATCATCACCATTCTCCGCACCCTCATCCTATGGGAAGCATGGGACCTATGGGTGCTATGAGTGGTAACATGGCTCCTAACATGCATCCTATGGGCATGCATGGGCCATCACATCCACCACATGGTTTCCCTGGACCTGGTATGGGGCCAAAGCCAATGCCAGTTTCAGCAGGAAAGGTAAGTGCAGAAGATTCTAAATTTTATTGTACATGTAAAGATTTTAAATTATATTTGTCATTGTGTTTAATATTTCCTTATGGAACGCTTCACTGAAAACAAATGATTTTTCTATGAGCTTTACTATTGTAACTTTATGTAACATTTTTGGTTATTGCAACCACCAGAGGAAGAAAAGTAAAACAGATGGGTTAGTGATGTGTGGTTCTCAAGTATGATTTATTAAAATAGAAAGTTAATTATGTTTCCAACTGATGTACATAATTTGCTGTTGTAATGGAGCATACAAACACATTGCTGGTTAGCATGGGATAGCAGGTGGCTAAAAATGATTACATATTTTTAGAATAATTTTGTTTCTTTGGGATGACAGGATCCTTATGGTAATTTTATATATAAAGACAGGCTAAAGTGCAAGACTTGTTTATTGCCAATTAGTTTCAACCCAATGTGGGTCCATCTTCAGGGTTTCTCTCAAAGATGGTGTGGAGTGGCGCAGGAGCTGCGAGTCCTCAGGTGTTGTCACTGCAGTGACCTAAGGACTTGTAGCTCCTGTGATGTCCCACACCATCTTACAGAGAAACCTTGAAGATGGCTCTACATTGGATCGCAACTCGTTTGTGATAAACAACCAATCTTATGCTCTAGACTGTTTTGTGTATAAAAAATGCTTAGGATGGAAAGAATAGCTACATAGAAGAGGCATTAAATTGACCCAGTCAAAAATAAATAAATACTGAAATAGTGAAAGGATTCAAATATCTCAGAGAATCGATTACTTGGAATACTGGGGAAAGCAAAGTGATGTAATAATAATAATAATAATAATAATAATAATAATAACTGTAATTGCCATTACAACTAACGAAAGATACCTACAACAAAAAATCCCTTTCATGGGGCTCCAAAATTGCACATCACAGGACAGTGATTAAGCCAGAGGCTCTGTATGCAGCAGAAATAATAAACATAAATGTCAAAGGTCAAATTGAGAAATTGTTGTTAAAGAAAAGGAAAATCACAGGAACAAAATTTCAAGATAAATAAATATTATATATCAAGAACGAAACACTACAAGAAAATCGAAAAAGTTTCAAATACTATGTGAAAAAGGAGGATCAACTTTTCTTGTCATCTTCTTAGAATGCACTCTTAACAGATTAACCAAAAAATTCTTTGACTTTTTCTGTAACTGTAAAACAAAACCCAACTGGTTTAAAGAAACTGAGAAAAATCTCGTGGAATTAAAGATTTCACACCATTCACTAATGTATAGAACAGCTAAATTAATTACTAAAGATGAGAACATAATGTTTCAAGACAAATCTGGACAAAAGTCTAAACCCATTATCTCAAAAGAAGAGAGGGAAAGATCACAATGTCTGAAGCGATACTGTGTACTAAAAACAAAACTACATGCAAGGAAATGATTGATCCAACATACCCCAAAGAGGGTGAAACAAAAGAAGAAGAAGAAGGAAGAAATAATAAATAAAAACACCATGCAAGGTATAATTATTATCCTTACTCAGTGGATGAGTCCTTTGTTTATGGAGAAGCTATCCATCTAAATTTTTCGTCACTTCTGTCACGAGTGACTAATTGGTGTTAATTTGTTCTATTTTACCTAACATGAAAGGTTAAGGTTAAAGGGAGCTGGCAGTGAAGGAGGAGGCATGTTTATAGCGAAAAAAAAAAGTGCACTAGTATAGAAGGAAATAGATGGAGATTCGTAGTGTAAAATAATTTGGGTGAAGGTCATGGTTAAAGCAGGCTCGAACATGGTAATTGGATGTTTCTACAGGCCTCCTTGCTCAGCAGCTGTTGTGGCAGAACACCTGAAGGAAAATTTGGAAAATATTTTGAGTAGATTTCCTGATCATGTTAGTTTTGGGAGGAGATTTTAATTTACCAGATATAGACTTCGAGACAGTGCGCCTCGGTTGCACAGTGGTAGAGTACCAGACTACAAATCCAAAGGTCACGGGTTCGATCCCCGCCAGGTCCTAAGATTTTAATCTGTCACTTTCCACTTCTTTCACCTCTGGCAGTATTGCTTATGTGAAAAATACCAAGTAGCACCGTGGTTCGGAACCCACGTTAAACTGTAGGTCCCCCTATAACTGGCTGGGTAAGTCAGTTCGAAGGTCGAAAGAGGGCAACGGCATACCACCTCCAAACAGGACCATGCCTAGTAAAGCACTGTGGTGTTCAAACCAATCTTCAGATTGTTGACTGCTTTACCTTTTTTAGACTTCGAGACTCAAATGTTTATGATGGGTGGCAGGGACAAAGACTCCAGTGAAATTGTCTTGAGTGATTTATCTGAAAATTACCTTGAGCAGTTAAACGGAGAATAGACTCATGGCGACAACATATTACACCTTCTGGTGACAAACAGACCCGAACTATTCGAAACAGTTAACGCAGAACAGGGAATCAGCGATCATATAGCGGATACAGCATCGATAATTTCAGCCATACATAGAAATATTAAAAAATGTAGGATCTTTCTGTTCAGAAAAGTGACAAAAAGCAGATTTCAGAGTACTTGATGGCGCAACACAGAAGTTTTATCTCAAGTACATATAGTGTTGAAGAACAGTGGTCAAAGTTCAAAGCAAGATAATAAGAGAGGGAAAGGAGCCACTATTGTACGACAACCGAATTGGAAAACTGCTATGGAAGGAAAAGGAACTTCACTGCAAACATAAACATAGCCAAAGCCTTGTAGACAAACAAAAATTAAACGGAGCGAAATGTAGCGTGAGGAGGGCTGTGTGAGAGGCATTCAAAGAATTTGAAAGTAAAGTTCTGTATACTGACTTGGGTGAAAATCCTAAGAAATTTTGGTCTTACGTCAAAGTGGTAGGTGGATCAAAACAAAAGGTCCAGACACACTGACGAAATGGCATTGAAACAGAGGTTGACACTCTAAAGGCTGAATTACTGAATGACTTTTTCCAAAGCTGTTTCACAGAGGAAGATTACACTGTAGTTTCTTCTCTAGATTGTCGAACAGATTACAAAGTGGCAGATATTGAAATAATTTACAGAAGGATAGAAAAACAATTACAATCGCTCAAAAGAGGAAAAGCCGCAGGACCTGATGGGATACCAGTTTGTTTTTACACAGAGTATGCGATGGAACTTGCCCCCTTTCTTGCAGTGTTGTACCATAGGTCTCTAAAAAAGCATAGCGTTCCAAAAGATGAAATACTACAGGTCATCCCTGTTTTGAAGAAGGGATGTCGAACAGTTGTGCACAACTATAGGCCTATATCTCTAACGTCAGTCAGTTGTAGAATTTTGGAACATTTATTATATTCTGAAGAGCAGCGCACTTTGTTAGAGGATCATTTGGTAATCATGAAAGTGATACAGAGATGATCGATAAACTCCAGTGGAAGACTCTTCAGGAGACGCCCCGTTGCTCGGTACAGGCTTTTGTCGAAGTTTCGAAAACGTACCTTTACCGAGGTCTAGCAATATATTGCTCCGTCCTTCGTATATCTTGCGAAGAGATTATGAAGACAAAATCAGAGAGATCAGAGACCACATAGATGCATATTGACAATCTTTCTTTCTGCGAGCAATACGTGACTGGAATAGGAGGGAGAATCGATAGTGGTACTCAAGGTACCCTCCACCACACACTGTCGGGTGGCTTGGGGAGTATGGATGTAGATGTAGAATATTGTGCAAATAAAATACTGTGAATGTCATTGGGTGGTCACATTCAGTGGCCATAGCCAACGCCTGAACACATTAATATATGCCGCTACACAGATTGTAAAATTAAGCCTACTCTTTTGATATTTTTGTTGTTTCATCCTGGACATAATGTTGTTCATGTACAAACTTGTAAAAATAATTGGAAATTACATACACTGCAATTAGTAAACCTTATTTGTAGAATGCAAGTTGTAGAATTGCTTCTGTCAGAAAAAGTGAGGGATAATGGTAGACTGAATTGTTGAACCAGGCTGTGAACCTTGTGCAGGAGATAATTTTGTTTTAGAAATTCTGGAATGATGATAACTCTTAATTGATGCACAATTCCTTGATGATAGGAGTATGGTAGACTCCTAGCAGATGATGGTCTTTTAAAACTTATTTTGAAGCTTTTAACAAGTTTTAGAATTTGGCAACACTACGAACAAAAGTAAATAACAAAAAAGCTTCGTGGAACAGATGTTAAATTTGTGTCTGATATTGGTTTCCTTAAGTAAAACATTGTTTTCCTAATGACCTCTAATTACTTAAAATAATGACTCCACAACTTACTATACCCACTTCATATCCTAGGAAGAATGTATCTTAGTATTTGTTGTCAATTAGTGTGGGGTGACCACATTTCCAAAATCAAAATACAGTACACATGTTGTTTGCTCGCCGTCAGAGGTTAGAGTCCTTCCTGGGGCATGAGTGTGTGTGTGTGTGTGTGTGTGTGTGTGTGTGTGTGTGTGTGTGTGTGTGTGTGTGTTTGTCTGTAGGTTAGTTTACCATAGTTTAAGTAGTTTGTAAGTTATTGACATGCAGTTTGGTTCGATAGATTTACAAACATTTGAACATTTGTTGTTGTTGTTGTTGTTGTTGTTGTTGTTGTCTTAAGTCTGGACACTGGTTTGATGCAGCTGTCCTTCCTACTCTATCCTGAGCAAGCCTCTTCATCTCCTCATAAGACCTGCTACCTACATTAATTTCAATCTGCTTACTGTATTCACCTCTGCGATTTTTACCCCACACACTTCCCTCCAATGCTAAATTCATGATTCCTTGATGTCTAAGAATGTGTCCTATCAGTTGATCCCTTAGTTTAGTCAAGGTATGCCAGAAATTACTTTTTTTCCCCAATTCTGTTCAGTACCTCTTCATTAGTTATGCAATCCACCAACCTAATCTTCAGCATTCTTCTGTAGCACCACATTTCAAAAGCCTCTATCCTCTTCCTGTCTGCACTGTTTATTATCCATGTTTCACTCCCATACAAGGCAACAGTAGTACACATATGGGTACAAAAAGTTGCCTTTATCATTGTTATCATCAAAATGGCTGTTACCCTAATATGGACGACCTTGGTGTCACACTTTAACATAGTCAAGAACACTTGTATTAGTGTACACATACAAGTTATAGCAGGAAACAAAGCCACCCTCCACCCACAACCCCAGTCCCCTTCCTCAAAACTAACATAGATATCTTCCCATTCCATTTTTACGTGGTGTGGTACAGCAAACATGTTCAGTTGTATTCTTGAATAAACAGAATGTCTTTATTGCAAATATATTTTTTTATTAGAATGACATGTTTCGCCCGTTTAGGGCATCTTCAGATATCTGGCAAAGAAGAAAAGATTGAAACAGAACTTACAATATTTACATGACATTATTTCGTAAATTTTAGCTACAAACCAATCTGAAACTGTTAATTAGAAATTGTGATGATGTACGGTACTAATGTTTTATCTACTCTATGGTGGAGGGTGTTTACATTAAAATGCGATCATAGAGTATCTTACAGAGACAATAATAAGTAAACCATTTATATCCAGTAACATTGACTGTTGAAAACAGATTGATACATTGTTTAACTGAATGGATATTGCAAGATTTACCTTGTATGATGTCCTTGTACCTAAGGTCATCAACATATTAATACGACTTGCGTCGGTATAGGTACAAGTACTGCCTGGCAGCGTTCAGTTTTGTACTGCGAGTAACTGCCAATAAATCAGTGTCCACAACACTGTAGGTGTTGGGTCGGTCGGATTACAGTTGTTAATTTAAAATATGGACACCATTTAGATAAAATACAAATATCACGTGAATCAAGTTTGTAAGGATGTCCAGTTATATAACAGAATATTACTGAAAAAATTCCATAAAAGTGTCTAAAAATGTTTGGTCTTTTGAAGTCAACTGATCATTTAGAAGTCTCGGGTGTTTAAAATGAACCCACTTAGAAATCTCAAATTCTTCCAGGATATTTAACTTCCGTACTTTTTGGGCATAATGCAAAATTTCTAAATTATCTAGGGTGGGAGCTTGATGGCCAGAAGACTTTAAATGCTCGGCAAAAGGAGTGTATTTCTTTATTTGCCCCTTTTTTATTTACAAATGTTCACAGAAACGTGTTTTGAATGCCCTCCCTGTCTGTCCCACATACTCAGCTGGACAGTCTACACATTTAAGCTTATAAACGCCTGAAGCTGCGTGTGGCTGTCTGATAGGTTGCTCGTTGTGTGGTAGAATTTGTTGTATGTTTGTTCCATGTGAAAAGACAATTTGTACATTGGTATTGCGGAATAATTTGGCTATATTATAGGTGAAAGGTCCTAGGAATTGGAACCAGTTCGTATTTTTTCGTCAGCTAATTTCGTGGTTAAGGTATGCCTCTGCTCTTCTGCAAGTCTGACATGCTCCCTATACAGCTGGTGTAATCATTTCTCTGGGCAATATAGCAAAGGGTATTAAGCTCATTATTTATTGATTCATCGAAAAGGTGTTGCTCTAAAATACGTGTTATAGCAGATCTGAAATGCTTAGCTTATAGCTTCTAGGGTGACAAGATGTCAAGTGAATTATTGAAGCACCTGTTGTTGGCTTCCTAAAAATGTTGAACTGTGTTTTATTTTCCACTAGCTTGAGAGACATGTCAAGATAATTCAGAATTCCCTGTACATCCATTGATTCATATGTGTAGGATAGTTTTGGATGATGGCTGCTATAACATGTACTTTAGTGCTCCCCTTTCCGATGAATCAATAAATAATGAGCTTAATACCCTCTGCTATATTGCCCAGAAAAAATGGTTACAGCCCATATGTGGTAGCTGTATAGGGAGCTGCTAACACAGCAATGCAGACAAAGCGACTACATGGACTGCCTTAAAGCACGTCTCCCTCCACACCACATACTTTAATTCTGCCTCAAAATTCCATGTGAAAGTGGTCTAAAGTGCCTACCTAGTAAGTAGGAGGTCCCGGGTTCAAATCCAAGCCACAGCACAAATTTGAATTAAATGCCTCTCCTTATGTTTAAGAATGTATTTAATTTCTGAAATTAGAATTTTTTAAATTAAATTCTTCCACGGTTTGCATAATTTTTCTTTTTGTCAGTCCATAAATTATTTGGGATTGAAAACACAATTTTTGCAGTAGCATTCCTGCCAAATACAGCTACCACAAACTCAGTAATGAGCTGCATATTTTTGCAACTGATATTTTCAAATGCAAGTAAGTTGAAAATGAGACAATTTTTATCACCACAATTCACAGTTCTCACTAATTCATAAATTTTCACTTTTTTGAGGAAGTGAACAATGTGAAAACTTTGTTGGAGTAATGAAAATATTTTGAAAGAAATATTTGAAGATCACATATATTATTAACTATTTGCTAAATAATCTTCCAAAGGAGAGGATATTGAATTGAGTCCAGTTAAATATTTTCAACGTATTTCTCAACATTATCAATTAATGTTTTGTAAAATAAACTTAAATATCCTAAAAATGACACATTCAACTAACCATCTTCTTGCAATGTACTGACCATTGACTGAATTTATGTGATTGGAAACTTTTTCTCTTTTCCTAATTGAATATTTATCAACACATCTAAATGTTCCAAAACTTCATTTAGTGACATATCTGCTGCCTCAATAGTTTTTATGTTGACAAATATATTTAAACTAACTCTGAATAAAACAGATTCAAAGGGATACTGAAAAATTAAGATTGTAGGAATTTTTCTTTAGACAAACAATTAGATACCATTTCATCGTAAATTTCCATAATTTTGTTAAAGCTGGTTTCAAGGAAAGCCATTTCGTTTTGACAATATCAAGAACGTGTTTGTATTCCACTTTTTCAACATGATTGGCTTGTTTGTGGAAATGTTGAAAAATTTACTTTGCAGTGGTTTCCATGTTTATAAGGATTGTGTCAACAATCCATTATGCACTATATCTGCTGCCCAGCCTACACCACCCTGAATGTTGCTCTTCAGCAAAGTTCTAAATCTCTGAAGAAGTTGTTTTATACCTTTCTTTCTGCTCCTTCCAAAATTGTGTTGCAGCTATCACCATAATATGCAACAATTTTATCCCTGAGATAAAATTTATTGAGAACTTCCTTACTAAGATTTGCTGTTAGCCTTTTCAACTGTTCTGACCATGTGGAATGCCCGTAATGTGTAATACGTCATGTTATGGGCTGGGCGGTTGTTCCCACTCAAGGTTGAGAGTCCTCCCTAGAGCATGGGTGTGTGAGTTGTCCTTAGTGTAAGTTAGTTAAAGTAGTTTGTAAGTCTAGGGACTGATGATCATAGCAGTTTGGTCCAATTGGTTTAGAAACATTGGGACATGAACTATTGTGTTCTATAAGTTAATCACCTTTGCAAGAATACCCTTATTCAGCCTACGTAACTACCATTAGTAACAATCTTACACTTTTGCGATTATATGTCTCTACCATAACTGAAATACTTGTATATTCCGCATCTTTTAGCTTCGCACAATTTTTTGCACTGCATATAGAGTCAACACAATCACCATTATGCATTTATCTTTCATTGTGGAATCAACTGATCGGAAGGAATTGTTATGTACAATTGCATGAAAGCTATAAAAACCTTCCTCAGAAGCAAAGCTCTTTCCTTCATCATTCTTAATAGAGAAATCTTCTCATATTTTACTACAAAAGGCATCACATTTTGTGATAATTTGTCTGAAACAGCTAGCCTGTGCTTCTTCACATTAATGTGTTGCACAACTCCAGATAGGTCTCCATGTTCCGTTTAAAATGTACTTTTATTAGACAACGAGGAAAATGGAAGTTCAGTTTTCATTTCATTGGTAAATACACACTTCCTAATTGCCATTTCTGAGAAAAGTCCGTATTACACAAATAACAGCCAGAAAGTAAAATTTCCTATTAAAATAATAATAATGTAAAATAAAAAAAAATAAAAAATGATGTGACTACTGCAAAATCTTTATTGGAAACAGGTACAGCTGTGTTTCTACATAGTCACCTAAAGAATTGAGACACTTTTCTTACGAACCTTTGCATTCCTCTGTTGTACAAGTCTGCCACCTGTGAATGGAATGTCTGACAGTTGTCTTCAGCTCTGTGTCACTGTCAAAAAGCTGCCTGGAGGCCAGGAATTTCTTGAGGTGAAAAAAAGAAAGAAAAGAAAAGGAAAAAAAAAAAAATGGCAATCACTGGGAGAAAAATCAGGACTACATGCTGGATGATCAGAGAGCGCCCTGCTGAACGTCTATATAACAGTTGCTGTGGCCCGAGCCATACCGGTATGAGCATTGTCATGGAGCAACACAGCACCTGCAATAACCATTCCACACCTATTATTCTGCATGGCATGTCACAGTTTCCGCATTGTTTCAGAGTAAGAGCTGTAGTGGATTGTCTCACGATGTTAAAAGTACCTCAGTTTTTTTTTTTTTTTTTTTTCGTGACTATGTCAAAAATATCTCTAGTATTGCTGTACCTGTTGCAAATAAAGTTCTTCATGTAACTATGATGTTTTTGTTTTTAAAAAAATAGAGAAACTTACTTATTGCTTCCCCTATTGTAAACTGTGATCAGTTAGATCTCACATCTAAATGTGATGACCTCAGCCAACAGACAAGTGCACAAACTCGTAGAGAAATGGAAAGTGATTAACTACTTATTTTTTTAATGTTTAAGGTATTGGTTGTGAAACAAATGAACAAAATGGCTATCCACAGCCTATATTTGTTATTCTGGATTTTGGATTTCCGGTGATCCACCGAGCCGTTAATGATTGTACATCATGGAGAGGCATTACATAATACCAACCAAAGAACTTCAGATGTTGTGCCTTGTGAATTTTTATCAAGTATAATTTCTTTATCATTTGATTATAACCACATTTATTCTCCATTTGGTTACGCTACACATTTTAAAAACATGTCATTTCAAAATAATATATGGGACAGTTTGTAAGAAAAGAAGAAGAAGAAGAAGAAGAAGAAGAAGGGAAGGGGGTATTGGGGGGGGGGGGGGGGCGAGAGAGAGAGAGAGAGAGAGAGAGAGAGAGAGAGAGAGAGAGAGAGAGAGAGTGAGTATACATCCCGTATATATTTTGTTGGCTCAATTGGTCCTAATAAGGGTCGATCCCATGAAATAAGAGACGTCTGGTCACTCTAAATGTCATATTTTCACACACTTTTCCCTGGTTTCACTTATTTTTAGATTTGGTCCGTGATATGAACTACTTTAATTTTAGGTACTCCTTTGGGTCAATCCAAATAAAGTGGTATAATAAAAATTAAGTTGGTTGCTTGACCATTTTTAAATATTTTAATTTTTTTATATGTAATTGCCCTATATTTGATAAGTTCAAAAACAGTTTTCTAAAGTAATTTATCTTGCACCTTTACTGAATGGCGACCATTTTTATTTGTCAGCGCGCACCGATTTTTCAGTCTGGAGACATTAGTGAAAATTTTAATATCTCTGCACTGTGTTAAGTTACAACATTGCAAATGACATGATTGTTTTTAGAAAAGTGTGCTCTACAACATTGTCTATTACACAAAATACTCTAAATTCAAAAATAACCAGTCAAAATGACCTCCAAAATTTGGTATCCCAATTTTCAAAAATCCACTTTTTAGGCCCAATAATAACATACAAGGGGTGACTTATGAGAGTCTATTTTTTTTCCTGTAGTTAGATATCATACACTACTAGCCTCATATAAAGCAAGAACACTTACAAATGTTTCCTTAATTTTTTATGGATTTTTGAAATTTGAAAATTTTCATTTTTTGTAAAGTTTGAGGCTAGTTATCTCAGATGGGACTGAATATAAAAATATGATTTTTGCACAGTTTGTACACCTATATGATAGCAACATCTTATGGCTGTTACCTATTCATGTGTGATATTGGTCGAATATAGTCAATTATTATTGAAGCAAGGTACTGATTTATATACAAAAAGTGGAAACATCACTGAAATTAACATTTATGTTGTTTTGACATACGGTATTTAAAATAAATTAATTGAGAAATAAACATCCTTAGAGATGTGACTATTCCTGAACCTGGTGGTGAATGTTGAGAACACTTATTTCTTCTGATAGCTTCTGTGATGAAGAATAAGACCTCCCAGTTGCTGTGGTAAGTTCAAGCACTGAAAGTTTCCTTAAAACATTTTTCATTGGTATCCAAACTTTGCCACTATTAGATATCCTGAATGATGTTCTTGGGCCAGCAGGGTGGTAAAAATGCACAAAAACGTCATTGTTTCCCGAACTTATTGTTTCAACCTCGGCAAGCCACCACTGTCCATCATACACACATGCTACTATGTCATTCAACGTTAAAGAGAGAGATGTAATTTTACTGACACAATGATCCTCATAAATTTCCATTTCTGATGTTACATAGCATTTTTTCAAGTTTTTTGTAACTGAACCATAAACTGTTTTGTGACACACTTCACTTATTATCTGTCCAACAGAGTTATTGTATTCCAGTTAATCTCTCAAAATTAATTACAAACTACACACAAAACAAAGCACATAACAATTCTACACTCTCGATGAAGTATGTACATCCACTCTAACAGAGGTTTCAGAACAGACTGACTACAACAATTCCACACTCAGCAGTAATGTACTTCTACAATGCCACACCCAGCAATAATTTAAATCTTTGTCAATAAACCTAAATGTAAATGGGCATTTTTATTACAATAGAACAAAACCGAAAGCTCCTGTTGTTTAATATTGTATTATTAAAAATAAATAAACTAAATGAATATTGTGTGATATATTTAGTTAACACTATGTCACAATTAAATTTTATTACACTGAAACAATAAACCATTTAAATAGGCAACAGTCATAATAACTGTTGTAGTGTCATATGAATTATTTCCTCATTTTCAAAAATTCATATCTTTGTTCACACTCAGATATCGGTGTTGAAATTTTTACAGTACATTGCTATTATATAGGTGTACAAACTGTGCAGAAATCATATTTTTATATTCAGTCCCATCCGAGATAACTAGCCTCAAACTTTACAAAAAATGAAAATTTTCAAATTTCAAAAATCCATAAAAAATTAAGGAAACATTTGTAAGTGTTCTTGCTTTATATGAGGCTAGTAGTGTATGATATCTAACTACAGGAAAAAAATAGACTCTCATAAGTCACCCCTTGTATGTTATTATTGGGCCTAAAAAGTGGATTTTTGAAAATTGGGATACCAAATTTTGGAGGTCATTTTGACTGGTTATTTTTGAATTTAGAGTATTTTGTGTAATAGACAATGTTGTAGAGCACACTTTTCTAAAAACAATCATGTCATTTGCAATGTTGTAACTTAACACAGTGCAGAGATATTAAAATTTTCACTAATGTCTCCAGACTGAAAAATCGGTGCGCGCTGGCAAATAAAAATGGTCGCCATTCAGTAAAGGTGCAAGATAAATTACTTTAAAAACTGTTTTGAACTTCTCAAATATAGGGCAATCACATATAAAAAATTAAAATATTTAAAAATGGTCAAGCAACCATCCCTGTACCACTTCAGATGGATTGACCCCTTTATTCCCTTCTTAAGGAAGTAGGGTATGAATTAAATTTGTTCATAGAAAGCCATTTTTTTTGTTTAGCACTTTTGTATATTCCAAGATGTAACTGAAATATGTGGTTGACATAGTGGAATATGAGGCTCTCTATTGCTATTTTATTTGGAGCAGACATTTTAAAATTAATGCTATTTAAAAACTCACTAGGTCCTCATACGTAACATTAGTGTTCAGACTCCCTGAACTGGCTGTCCGAAATCATTAAAGCTGTATTGTGGCACAGCTTGAGTGTCAGATGCCATTTGTAGTATTGCAGTAGTAGTCACTGTTGGATACTGTTTCTTAAGGCTTTTATGTACACATTTTGTAGCAAAAGAATCATTTATTATTGAATTAGTTATTACATGAGTTGCATTGAATTTTGATCTTGTGCAATAGATTATTTTAACTGCTTTCATGCAAATTAATTAACTAACGTGGAGGTAACTAATTTGCAGAAGAGATATTGGCAGAACAGTACTTACCATAGTTCGGTACCATTCATTGTAGAAATAGAAAAGGACACAAAGGGTGACACTAGCTTTCGATAGTTTATACTCCTTTTGTCAGGAAGGGAAGGTGAGACAAAGGGGACAGAAGGGAAAGGTTGCTCACAATGTAGGTCATAAGGTGGGCAAATTTCCGAAAGCTAGTGTAAACCTTTACTTTCATCGTGTTTTGGGTCTCCCCCCCCCCACCTTTTTTGTGTGCTATTGTTGGTACCAAATTATGGTAAGTACTGGCCTGCCACTCTATCTCTTTTGCATATTAACACTGGAAAATCCGATAGGAATGTAAATGATGGAGTAACAATTCACTGTAAAGAGGCTCACGGAGCTGCTGACAGACACAAAAGTACATACCGTATATTTCCGCAGATAAGATGATGGCTGAAGCGTAAAAAAAGGTCCCAAAATCAGAAGTTGTCTTATACGATGTTACAAAAAAGAATTATATTGAAATTTAGACTGAAACTGGTAATTTCGCAGAAGTGCTGCATAGTGCGGCTTCGACCTTCAAACAATATATATCGAAGCCATTCAGTATCGAAACGATATATATCGAACAGGCGAATGTTATTTTTATGAATATGTTGTGATTCTAAAGGATGTGGTTAGGCAGGAACCTAAGAGTACAGCTTTATGGGTAATTTACAAGAAAGCTTACACAGGAAGTAGCTTGGCCTGAAATGATCTGTATTGAACGTACAACTGTAAATAGATTGTGTTTATGAACCATAGATTCGGATGATACGTGCCCTCACATACTAAAAAAAAAAATTTCTTGTTTAACCTATACCTAGCCTTCATAAGGCTACGCTACAGATAACTTTTTTAAAAGTGAAAGTTAGATTAGGTATAGGACAAACAAGAAAATTTCTTTAGTAGGTGAGGGCACATAGTGTGTGAATCTCCGGTTCAGGAACAATGGCTTATTCCATATGTATCATTCAGAAACGTATCGATTCGATAGATATCGTTTGGAGGTCGAAGCCTCGCTATAGCCGCAATATTACCCTGATGAAATTTAGAACGTGGAGAAAAGGTTTACAAAAACAAACTTTTGCATAATTAAAAAAAAAAAAAAAAAATCGCTTTTCAAGCTTTATTAATTTACTGGGTGCATAAGGGTACATATGATATCCTATATGTCTAAAGGAGGAATAGAATTAATTATTTACAATGCAGCTTGATTTTACAATGTCACTCGTCAAAAATAATTTCTCAATATATCCAGAGTTGCACTGAAATGATTAGAGTGTATTTACGTACTTATCAGTGAGAGGGTTAAAATATTTTGGAGCTATATGCAACAATTGCGGCTTCCTTCTAAATCCTTTATCTTCTGTTCTTGGGCAATTTCGTGTGTTTTCACCCCCATAAAATGTGCATCGGCACGATTAAATGTCGCCTCGGCGAAGGAAATTACTTTTTTTTAAAACTTCGCACTGTAAAAAAAGCATGCTTCTTCACATGAAAAAAGCATGCTCCCTCACGATCGAATAGAACATAGCACTACACACATGAATGTTCAAAAAGCAGACTGCAAACACTGCAACAAAGGTTGAAATGCAGGTGTACGAGTCACGAAAACATCTATGGTGGCTTCTAACGGCATTTTTCGGAACGTCCTGAAGCTTTGCCTTCGAATCTGAGTCGCAGGTGTATTTTTAGATCCCAAAAAAAAAAAAAAAAAACAAATGTGCTGCATGCATTCAGGTAAATATGGTGACTTAAGGCTCGCCTTATATGCCAAATATATGCTTAAACTATAAAATTTTGATGAATTGTTGTACCTTGTCTTATCAGAAAAAGAAACATACATACATGCAATCACTCGGACAACTATACACACACAATAATCATGTCTGGCCACTGCAGCAACACAAGCTAGACTGTGAGGTGGGGAGTGAAGGGAAAAGGATGCTGGGTAAAGGGGGAGATGGAAAGTTCCAAATTGCATGATAGATTTTGAAGGCTCTGACATGCGGGAATTTGAATTGCGCAATGAATACAGTTAAGGGAAGGGGTGGGAAAGGATAAAATGGAGGTGTAGAAGAGTGTGGGGAGGGAGTGGGGGAGTTGCAATGATATGAGTAATAAGGAAAAATTAAAAAAAAGGAAAAATAAAGTTAGGGGGTGGGGAAAGGAAAAACTAAAGTTAAGGGGGATGAAAGGAAAAAATAAATAAAAATAAAAGTAATAAATTGAAGGGATATTTTAAGTGGTAATACGCAGTTGTAAGGAAGACAGAATGTAGGAAATGGGTGGGGAAGGAAGGGAGGAGGGGGGGAGATGTTAGGCGTAGGGTGCAGGGATGGGAAGTTATCTTAGGTTGAGGCCAAGATGGTTGTGGGACCATAGAATGTGTTGAAGAGACAACTCCCATCTGTGCTGTTCAGAGGAGCTGGTGGTGGAGGGATCCAGATGGTTCGGGTAGTGAAGCATCCATTGAAATCCAAAGTGCTGTGCTCAGCTGCATACTGTGCCACAGAGTGGTCTCACATGTTCACATGTTTGTAAACCTATCGGACCAAACCGCGTGGTCATCAGTCCGTAGCTTACAAACTACCTAAACCTAGGTAAACTAACATAAGGACAAACACACACACCCATGCCCCAGGGAGGACTCGAACCTCCACGGCGAGCAACCACGCGCTCCGCAGCGAGACGCTTTAGACCGCTCGGCTACTCCACCGCGGCCAGGGTGGTCTATCTTGCTTTTTAGCACAGTTTGGCTGTAGCCGTTCATTCTGACGGACAGCTGGTTTGTCGTTATACCGATATAAAACGCTGTGCAATGATTGCAGCAGAGTTGGTATATCACATGACTGCTTTCACAGGTGGCCCGACCTCTGATGGGGTAGGATAAGCCTGTGACGGGACTGGAATAGAAAGTGCTGGGTGGATGGATTGGGCAGGTTTTGCATTGGGGTCTTCCAGAGGGATATGATCCCTGTGGTAAAGAATTGGGGTTGGGAGTGGCATAGGGGTGGACTAGAATGTTGTGGAGGTTGGGTGGGAAACGGAACACCACTTTAGGAGGGGTCGGAAGGATCTTGTGTAAGATGTCTCATTTCATGGCATGATGACAGATAATCAAAGCCCTGACGAAGGATGTGATTAAGTTGTTGCAGTCTGGTGTGGTATTGGGTGACAAGGACACTCCGTTGTGATTGGTTACTGGGGATGGGGTTGGGGGGAGGATTGGTGGAGTGTGGGGGTATGGCATAGGAAATATGTTTGCAGACTAGTTCAGGAGGGTCTGTCTGTGAAGGTCTTTGTGAGGCCTTCGGTATAATGCGTGGGGATTCTCATCACTGCAAATTTACCATCCACGGGTGGCAAGGCTGTATGGAAGAGATTTTTTGATGTGGAATGGATGGCACCTATCAAAGTGTGCAGGTACTGTTGGTAATTAGTAGGTTTAATATGGACAGAGGAGTAGATGGTGCCATCAGTGATGTGGATATTAACATCCAGGAATGTGACTTGTTGGGTTGAGGAGGACCAAGTGAAAGTGATGGGTGGATAAGGAATTCAGGTGGTGAAGGAACGAGGATAGGGTGTTCTGGCCCCGAGTCCAAATCATGAAAATACCATCAATGAACTTGAACCAGACCAGGGGTTTGGGTAGCTAGGAAAGTTTCCTTCAGTTGGCCCATAAATACACTCCTGGCCTTTAAAATTGCTACACCACGAAGATGGCACGCTACAGACGTGAAATTTGACAGGATAAGCTTTTCAGAGTATTCACATAAGGTTGGTGCTGGTGGTGGCACTTACAACATGCTGATATGAGGAAAGTTTCCAACTGATTTTCATACACAAACTGCAGTTGCCTGGTGAAACATTGTTGTGATGCCTCATGTAAGGAGGAGAAATGTGTACCATCACGTTTACACCTTTGATGAAGGTTGCATTGTAGCCTATTGTGATTGCGGTTTATTGTATCATGACATTGCTGCTTGCTTTGGTCGTGATTCAATGACTGTTAGCAGAATATGGAATCGGTGGGTTCAGGAGGGCAATACGGAACGCCGTGTTGGATCCCAATGGCCTCGTATCACTAGCAGTCGAGATGACAGGCATCTTATTGGAATGGCTGTAACGGATCGTGCAGCTACGTCTCGATACCTGGGTCAACAGATGGGGGGACTTTTGCAAGACAACAACCAGATGCACGAATAGTTCGATGACAGTTGCAGCAGCTCGACTCTGGCTACCCTTGACAATGCATCATAGACAGGAGCGCCTGCAATTGTGTATGCAGTGACAAACTTGTGCATGCAAATGGCAAAACATCATTTTTTGGATGAATCCAGGTTCTGTTTACAGTATCATGATGTTCGCATCCGTGTTTGGTGACATTGCGGTGAACACACATTGGAAGCATGTATTCAGCATCACCATACTGGCGTATCACCTGGCGTGATGGTATGGGGTGTCATTGGTTACACGTCTTGGACACCTCTTGTTCGCATTGACGGTGCTTTGAACAGTGGCTGTTACATTTCAAATGTTACGACTCGTGGGTCTGCCTTTCATTTGATTCTTGCTAAACCCTACATTTTAGCAGGATAATGTACGACCACAAGTTGCAGGTCCTGTATGGGCCTTTCTGGATACGGAAAATGTTGGACAGCACATTCTCCATTCTCACCAATTGAAAACAACTGGTCTATGGTGGCTGAGCAACTGGCTCGTCACAATACACCAGTCACCTCTTGATGAAGTGTGGTATCGTGTTGAAGGTGCATGGGCATCTGTACCTGTACATGCCATCAAAGCTGTGTTTGACTCAATGCCCAGGCATGTCAAGGCCATTATTACTGCCAGAGGTGGTTGTTCTGGGTACTGATTTAATGACCAGTAGTGTCTGTTGGCATAGCCGGGTGCCGTACTGGTGCTTATGGCTGTGCCGCGGTTTTGATTATATAGTTCTTCTTCAAAGGCAAATTGATTGTTAGGATATAATGGGTAAGGGTTACAAGGAATGAGGTATTGGGCTTGGAGTTTGAAGGACATTGAGAAAGGGATAATTTATCCAGCCTTCTGACATCCTACTGCCACCTTGGAGCATCACTTGCCAACCCCTATCCCACCCAAAGTATTCCTTCCTGTGAACACCGCTTAGCACCTACACCTTGCCTCGCAAATCTTTTCCCCTTGCCACCTCCTCCAAAAGTCCCCACCAGCAATTCACAATTTCCAAAGCCTAAACAATCCCAGAATACTGTTGTTAAACTTTGTGCTAAAACCCTAAACCCCACAGAAGTAACTACCCTCTGGCCACATTCCAGGAATTACATCCAACTTGGCATCACCATCTTTCCCCAAATCTCTTCTTAAGAACACCAACCTTTCAGCAGAAGAAAGGACAGCCTTATACAACCTCAAAACAGATCCCAACCTAATCATCCTCCCTGCAGACAAGTGTTCCTCCACTGCCGTAATGAATCACTGTGATTGTATGACAGAAGGCCTATGTCAATTGTCTAATTCCTCCACCAAAAGTTGTGCCAGGACGAACCCATCCCCAAAGTCCAAAATGACCTACAATCCCTGCTAAAATCTTGTGACCCTTCCCAGAACCTCTTCCCCAAATCCATCTCCCTCTTCACCCCGTGCACACCTATATTTTTCATGCTACAAAAAATCCATATATCTTAACTATGCTGGACGCGCATTTGTCACTGGTTGCTGTTCTCCCCAGAAAGAAATTTAGCCCTTGTTGACAGCGCCTACAACGAATTGTTCGAAACCTAGCCTCCCACATCGAAGATACCATCCATTTCGTTCAGACTCTCCACCATCGCCATCCCTTTACCTCCCACATCCTTACTTGTCACTGTTGATGCCACTTCACTGTACACCAACATCCCACATGCCCATGGTCATGCTACTCTTGAACATAACCTTTCTCAATGTCCTTCAGATGCAAAGCCCAATACCTCATTTCTTATAACCATTACCAATTACATCATAACAAACAATTAATTTTCCTTTGATGAAAAGTATACCATCAAATCTGCGGCACAGCCATGGATACCCGTATGGCACCCTCCTATGCCAATGTATTTATGGGCCGGCCGTCTAGAGGAAACTTTCCTAGCTTCCCAAACCCCTGGTCTGGTTCAGGTTCATTGATGATATTTTCATGATTTGGACTCAGGTCTAGTACACCCTATCCTCATTCATTCACAAATTTCAATTCCTTATCCCCCATCAATTTCACTTGGTCCTTCTCAACCCAGCAAGTCACCTTCCTGGATGTTAACTTCCACCTCGCTGACAGGTCCATCCACACCTCCATCCATATTAAACCTACTAATTACCAACAGTACCTGCACTTTGATAGCTGCCATCCATTCCACATTATCTGTCATCATGCCATGAAATGAGAGAGATCCTACCAAATATCCTTCCGACCCCTCCTAAAGTGGTTTTCTGTTGCCCACCCAACCTCCACAACATACTAGTCCACCCCTATGCCAGTTCCAACCCCCAATCCTTTACCATAGGGATCATATCCCAGTGGAAGACCCCAATGCAAAACCTATCCAATCCACCCACCAAGCACTTTCTATTCCAGTCCTGTCACAGGCTTATCCTACCCCATCAGAGGTCGGGCCACCTGTGAAAACAGCCAGGTGATATACCAACTCTGCTTCAACCATTGCACAGCGTTTTATATTGGTATGATAACAAACCAGCTGTCTGTCAGAATGAATGGCCACTGCCAAACTGTGGCAAAAAACAACATAGACACCCTGTGGCACAGGATGCAGCTGAGCACAGCACTCTAGATTTCAATGGCTGCTTTACTACCTGACCCATCTGGATCCTCCCCTCCACCACCAGCTCTTCTGAACTGTGCAGATGGGAGTTGTCCCTTTTAACACATTCTACAGTCCCACAACCAACCTGGCCTCAACCTAAGATAACTTCCCATCCCTGCACACTATGCGTAACATCTCCCCTCCCTTTCCCCCCTTCCTTCCCCATTATCCTACATCCATGTCTTCCTTACAACTGTGTATTACGACTTACAATACCCCCTTGATTTATTACTTTTATTTTTACTTAATTTTTAATTTTTTCCCTGTTTTTCATTGTTGCAATTCAAATTTCCATCTGCCAGAGCCTTTAAAATCTATCATGCAATTCGGAACTTTCCATCCCCACCTTTACCCAGCATCCTTTCCCCTCCACTCCCCACCTCATTCACAGTCTAGCTTGTGTTGCTGGAGATAATAGTTGTGTGTGTATAGTTGTCTGAGTGATTGCGTGAATGTGTGTGTTTCTTTTTCTGATGAAAATTTAAGTCGTGTGAATGTGCTTAGCTATTTTCGTGTCTCAGCAGCTCAGCGAGCCTCTTTATTGTGAGTTGTTACCTATGTTTTGCATATTACTTTCAAATCACAGTAGAGAATTTTTGTAATTGATCAAAGGTAAAGGGAAAGCAGTCAACAATCCAAAGATTTGATTTTAACACCACTGTTCTTTACTAGGTATGGTCTTGTTTGTAGGTGGGATGTTGTTGCTTTCCTCTGGCCTTCGAACTGACTGACCAACCAGCTATGTGGGTTCTGAACCATAGTGCTACTCGATATTTTTCACATCACCAACATTGCCAGAGGTGAAAGAAGCGGAAAGTGACTGATAAAAATCCTAGGACCTGGTTGGGAATGAACCCGCGTGACCTTTGGAGTTTCTTTGTGAAGACTAAAAGATAAACAATGCCTTTAGCCTGCCGTATCAATAAAGTCCTGTCTAATTAAGGAGCAAGACATTCTTCCATATTTTAATAAGATTAATGATACTGTATACTGTAGTGATATTTATGAATTTTTAAATTTAATAGATCTTCCAGTATACCAACCAACAAACATAGATGGTCCAAAAAGGTTTTCTACTCTAAAGGACCAGCTTGTAGGTGACAGATGCAAATAATTGTATTTACATAGGTTTCAACAAAAATTATTTTGTCTTTTTGAGGAGGAATTGTGGGACTCGTGAAATACATGAGAATTACTCTGACACACAGAGCCGAAGACAAAATCGTCAATATGCAGCTTATGTTGTGCATAATTCTCAATGATATAATGCAAGTATAAAATATTAAAATTCATACACTACGATAAAATTTGTTAAAAAAATAACACACACAACGAGTGAGCTTTGCCAACTTAAGGAATAATATCAAACTGTTTTAGAGAATTTCAACACAAGAATATATTGCCACAAGTGTCAACCAAGAACAGAATACAGATGTTAACAATTGCCATCTGGACATGAATAGTTGTTTGAAGATGAACCTGTTGGTTCTTGGTATGCTAATATCCTGTTAAATACATAGCACCATTTATTTCTTGTTTGTTGTTATTGGCAACTACATAACCTATATGAACCCAGAAAGCAATTTGTCCTCATCACATGATCTACTGCAGGAATAACACTAGTGCAGAAGGAACACACTCTTCTCCTTCTCACTATGTAGGAAATTCATTGTATGTGGCAGTACTTAAAATAGTAGCCAACGCACTGGTATTGACTTTCAAGGATGTATTGTGGCCCAGAATTTTAAGCCGAATCAGATGCTTGGAGGTCTCGGGAAATGTCTAAAGCATCGTGGACCATAGCAAGGGATTCGTCATCAGATGTAACGTTGACATCAGTTTCATGTAGAATTTTGAAGCAAATTCTCAGTTAGAATATAGTAAATTTCCTTGAAACGGAAAAGCTTCTTTCCATGAATCAGCATGGGTTTAGGAAACATCGTTCATGTGAAACTCAGCTTGCCCTTTTCTCACATGACATCTTGCGAGCCATGGACGAAGGGCAACAGACGGATTGTGTGTTTCTCGACTTCAAAAAGGCGTTCGACGCAGTGCCACACTGCAGACTGCTAACGAAGATATGAGCTTATGGAATAGGTTCACAGATTTGTGACTGGCTGGAAGACTTCCCAAGTAATAGAACGCAGTTCGTTTTTCTCGATGGCGAGTGTTCATCAGAGACGAGTGTATCGTCAGGCATGCCCCAGGGGAGTGTGATAGGACCGCTATTATTTTCTATCTATATAAATGATCTGATGGACAGAGTAAGTTGTAGTTTGTGGCTGTTTGCTGATGATGCTGTGGTGTATGAGAGGGTGTCGTCTGTAACTGACTGTAATAGCATACAGGATGACTTAGACAAAATTTATAGTTGGTGCGAAGAATGGCAGCTAGCTCTCAATGTAGAAAAATGTAAGGTGATGCGCATGACTAGAAAAAACAATCCCATAATGTTTGAATACAGCATTAGTAGTGAGCTTCTTGATGCTGTCGCGTCGTTCAAATATCTAGGCGTAACATTGCAGAGCAATATGAAATGGAATGAGTATGTAAGGACAGTTGTGAGTAAGGCGGACAGCCAACTTCGGTTTATTGGGAGAATTTTGGGAAGATGTACTTCACCTGTAAAGGAGACTGCGTATAAAACGCTTGTATGACTACGTCTTGAGTATTGTTCAAGTGTTTGGGACCCGCAGCAGATCAGTTTAAAGGAAGACATAGAGGCGGTTCAGAGACGAGCAGCTAGATTTGTTACTGGTAGGTTCGACCAATGTGCGAGTGTCACGGAAATGCTCCGGCAACTCAATTGGGGATCACTGGAAGAAAGATGATGTTCTTTTCGTGAATTTCTGTTAAGTAAATTTAGAGGGCCGCAATTTGAAGCTGATTGTAGTACGATCTTGCTGCCGCCTACTTACATTTCGCGTAAAGATCACAAAGAAAAGATAAGAGAAATTAGGGCTCGTACGGAGGTAAATAGGCATTCTTTTTTTCCTCGTTCAATTTGGGAGTGGAATAGGAAAGGAAATGCCTAGTAGTGGTACAGTGTACCCTCCGCCACACACCTTATGGTGAATTGCGGAGTATGTATGTACATGTAGATGTATTCTCAACCACTTGCTGAAAATGGTTTTTTGCACAACAGACTGTCACTATATGACCCCATTTTTGACAATTTTGTCAAACTGCCCACTGCTGAGGGTATTGAGTGCAAGACGGCCAGTTGCTGAGTGAGCTGGAACTCCGCTGCTGCGGTGGATTAGCAAACACGGGATGCAGTGTTGTCCTGCTTTGCAGAGTGGACAGAGCTACAGTTGGCAACCCGCTACTGGGGCAACCTGTACTGGCGAAATTCCAGCCCACTGATCTGAGACTTGACAGTGTAAGATATTTCATATGCCATGGCTATTCTAATGACTACAGTAAGGTTAGGATTGTTGATCTGTAATAGTTGTCGGCAGACATCATTGTCCGGTGCAAAGCAAGTCACCATATCCCTAACAATTGATTCTGCATACAATTCATTGTGAGGTTTGAAATAAAGTGGCAGCGCCTGGCCAGACCTTTAAGTTACGTAACCCATTCGTTGTATGATTGTGATGGTTGTTTTCGACTCCTATGAAAGGAAACCCTAGACGCTACTACGTGAGACTTTTTGACATAATAGCCCGAAAATAAGGAACACATTTCAGAGAACGACAGCGCAACGGGATCTCGAAGGGGGAAAGTTCAAGGAGCCTACTATGCATAGACGAGGTCAACCATGATAGAAACAAGGCTTTTTGCACCCCAAAAGCCACTAATTGTTGACACAGATGTTGCTCATAATATTCCCATTTGTCAGAAGTCTTCTCAAATGGCAAAAAAGAAGGCACCGCCAGTGGCGCAATGGCGGTCACTCCCGGCACCGAATGTGATACCATGGACGCCAGAGAGGACATGGCCACTACTAATGATTGTTGTTGTTCCATGAACAACGATGGAAGACCCTGGAGGTGAGCACAGATAGACCGAAACAGGTCATCCATTGTGAAGCTACGGTACAAGCTGATGCAAAAACCTCATCGCCACTTTTATGATTTAAAATTCTTTTATTGACTACACAATACAGGTTTGCATCATACAGCAACTGACGGAGTGGCTCAGCCGCCTGGCTTAGAACATGCTTTTCCCTTGAGGTGGCATCCTGGTCGTGTCGTTCAGCTTCCTCGTACGTCCTCTCATGGCGGTCGGCCCGTCGTGTTTCCCATGCGGCCTCTGGTGGCACGCCATGATTTGTGAATTTCGTCGATATCCATACTATTGGCTTAATTTATCCATAAACGTCCATTCTGTACAAATTATATTTAAAAGAGGAATTTTATGACACTTAGTCTTCTCCCTACAATATTCTCTGAATTTCCACGGTTTCTGCTTTCTCAGCCAGTTATAATCCCTGTGCTGGCTCATATAAGGCCCAGTTTTGGAGCAAATGCAACAAACTACTTTGTGCGAATCAAAACATGGTGCTAAATGGTCATGTTAATTGCACTGGATACAGCCTAAATAGTTAATGCTGCCTCTCAAACATCTATTGAAGACTACCATAGTCTCTATACCTCACACGGTAAACTACAAGTGAGGAAAGGGCAAATGACAGGATTCAAACAGGCATTAAAAAAAGTATGCTAGTACTAATATTTGAATCTTTTTCTGAAGTCTTCACTCCACTTCCTCCACCAAACATACTTACCACAATGTAAGGGGAAGATGTGTCTGCTG
Source organism: Locusta migratoria (assembly GCA_026315105.1). Taxonomy (NCBI): domain Eukaryota; kingdom Metazoa; phylum Arthropoda; class Insecta; order Orthoptera; family Acrididae; genus Locusta; species Locusta migratoria. Next base: position 385,595,169 of record CM048749.1, read on the forward strand.
GTGTCATGTCATGTGGCACAGGTGGCACAGTCATTGACCTCTGCACTCAGTCCAATGACAATGGTGATGTCTGACACAGGCTGGACAGCGTAACACTGTCCAGCCGTGAGTAAACAATAAGTGGCACAGATTGGACAGCATTTTATCGTCCGGCTGTACTGACCAATGATATCCTGGTTGGTGACCATTGAATATGCCACTGCACAACTGAATTTGATGCTGGAACCTTCCAGATTATGTCAGTGCCTCCACGGTTAATGTACATGTGCTGCTTTGTCATATGTCGGAACCTTCTGGGTTACAGCAGTTTCGCTGACTAACTTTTGTCAGCCACTCTTGTTGTTGCACTGTGCCAGATACTGGAACTGTTACATTCTTGCTCTTTTATGCTGAATAATTTACATGTTGTCACTATTTACTCCAAAATTCTTCTACCATAATGTTTCATCAAGAATGATTATATCTTTCCATTTAGAAATTCTCATTGGATGTTCTGTTCTTGATTTTTCAAAATTATTTCATGACAGGAGCTGATAGATTTTCTGTGGACTAATATATGAATCCAAAACAGTATTCTTTTCAATTGAAAGACGAAACTTAATGTTTCATTCACACTTTCAAGGCTCAGTGTCCAAAGTTTATATTTCCTATTCAAGGAGAGACACTTTTCTTCCTGAGCCTATATTGCAGCATTACTGCTCACAACACTTCACGGGCATTAATATTAAATGTTAAAAATTTCTGTTCTTCAAAATTGTTTTCTCCTCATTGCCATTTTGTATTTTATATCTTCTCTACTCCATCTTCCAGAACTAAATTTAGTAAATTTTGTTTTGATTTTAGTAATATAATCATAAACCTCCTCTCTTTCCATTCAGTTGCTTTTCTAGGTCCTTTGCTGTCTCCGACAGAATTATAAAGTTTTCATTTCTTCTCCCTGAACTTCAATTTAGTTTCCAAATTTCACCTTGTTTTCCTTCACAGCTTGATTGTGTACAGATGGAATAAAATTGGAGAAAGATTACATCATCATTTTACTTCCTTCCCAATAATTCTCTCCACCCCTTTCATGCCTTTTGACTCTTATAAACACTGTCTGGTTTCTGTAGAGGTTACATACAACTTTTCAGTCTCTGTAATAGATCCCTCCTTTGTTTTAGAATCTAAAAGACTTTATCCCAGTCAACATTGTCAAAATATTTCAGCAAATCTACAAAGGCTATAAACATAAGTTTTTTTCATTTCTTTCAATTATCTTCGAAGGTAAGAACTTGTCCAATCTGATTCCTTCATCCTAATTTTTGATAGTCCTTAACTATCTGACTTTGTGAAAGCAGGTTTTCTGCGTTTACATGTTTGGCCCTACGTCCCTAACCCCATGTGCTGTTTTAAGTGTCAGGACTTTGGGCACAACACGTTGGGATGCAAGGGAGAAGCTACTTGTAGTTCTTGTGGTATTTTTAATCTTCCTGATATTCAAATGGAAGCATTCTCCCTTTTAAAGAATCTATGAGGTTTCTGGGCCTCACTTTTGACTCCAAACTTTCGAGGCTCCCACACCTGAGGGATCTTAAAACCGTGACGCAGAAGGTGCTGAACATTTTTAAATTTTAGCCACAGGTCGTGGGAGCAGATAGGGCACGTCTACTTGAGTTTTATAGGGATTTCATACAATTGCTGCTAGATTATGGGTGCAGTTTATGGATCAGCGAGACCTTCTCATCTGTAAACCATTGACACTGTTCACCATGTGGGGATTAGGCTGACTGCTGGTGCTTACAGGGCCAGCCCCCATCCCCACTTTGTGCTGAGGCTGGCGAACTGCCACTCACTATCTGGTGGCAACTCCTCATGGTGCATCAGACCAGTAAGCTTCTTGTTAATCCAAATTCTCTAGCTTATCGAACTGTTGCTCGCCCCATTCTCCAATCATCCACAAGCAACTAGGCTGTTTAGGATCCTCGTGCAGCAAGTGCGTGAGTCACTTGGTGTGTCTCAAGTACTGCCCAAAACCCAGGGGTTGAATCGGCTGCCACTCTGGCTACTGCAGAGGCCCAGAGTAATTTTAGATTTAGTGCATTACAGCAGAAGATGCACTCTTGCCAGTGTTTTTACTTAATTATTTTATATAATTTTAACTTAAACACTGTGACTATGTAGCTGTAGTCACTGATGGATCCAAACAAGGAGACTATTCGTTGCTCTGTCGTTTTTCCTGATCAGGTTAGAGTTAACTGTCTTTGATGCAGAACTCAATACCACTTTATGGGCAGTGCGGTAGATGAGATGTGTAGTAAGTGTTATATTCCTCATTTGCTCAGATTCACTGAGTGCCTTTCAAACCCTGTAGCCACCTGATAAAGTAGTCCAGAACATCCAGGATGTCCTTTCCCAACTACAAAGTCTGGGGGAAGTGGTGTCTTTCTATTGGGTCCCAGGTCAAATGGGTATTAAAGGGAACAAAATGGCAGATGTCGCAGCAAAACATGTGAATTGTGCGAGTCAGATATCTCTGCTTCACCTGACACACGGACTGGCTATTCTGGCTCTACCTCCAAATATTAATTAAGGTTACCGAACTGATATGAAGCTGACAATTCGGGATCAGGTGGAAACTCTCCCTGCCATATGGCATAATGTTTTATGTATTTGATGATTTTCTTATTGTAACTTGGGTCTTATTTCAAAGCAATGGTGCACTGAAGAATTATGAAAAACATGTCTTTCTTAGTAAGTTTAATTACAATCCGGTCTCTGAAAGTGGCACTTAGCATATAACATTTGCCTTGTTTGAGATGAGAGTTTAGAGGGTTGAAAATGTTGTGTCCGCCATAGCGTAGTAGATAGCGCTTTGCATTTTGAAGTAATTTCGCATGAGCGGTGGTTCGGGACTCGCCAAATACATTCGCCCCCCCCCCTCTCTCTCTTTAATATACATTCCAATGTATTGCAAACATGGTCTACTGACGCAGATACGTATAAAGTGGGGAGATACTGTGCAAAGACTGCTGTAAAGCAGCGATGGTACTAGTAGGCCTAATTTCATATGTATATTAAGTACTAGAGTTCTGTGGGATTATTATTCTGTTGTTGTATCTATAAAAGCAATCACTGTCAGATTTGCACTTTATTTTAGAGCAGAATGAAGTAACATGAACACAGTCATACTTAGACTAAGAAAAGGTAAATCTACATTAAAAACGTCTATAGAAATCGTGCCAAAGAAAATGATTTTTGCAGATGCACTGATTCTCATTGGTGACGTTCAACATATTGTGTAGATAAAAAAAATCAATTTGTTGCAATGTATACACTTCAGTATCATTAAGAACCAGTTGCCACAGAAATGTAGAACTTAATCTATATACGAAAATACTAATCTCAGCATGTTGTTTACAATATTCATTATCTCAGTATCTCCTCAGTTTATGTGCCTGTGCATGTGTGCAGTTCTTTGGTACATATTTCATGGTATGTTCATGAAATAGAACAAACCCTGATTTAAGAGGGAAGGCTCTTACATGTGCACAACTGTCAATATCAACAGAACATAGCTTTATTTAATAAATAAGAGTGCCCAAAAACTATTTAGGACCCAAGGTGAAAACAAAAAATATTGTCAGTGGTGGGTCACGAACCACAGCCCACGTATATTTACTTTAAAAACTAACACACTATCCACTACGCTACAGTGGACATTTTACAAGAGCAGTCCCACACACTCTTTCATTAAAGGTAAATGTTATGTGTAAATGTGTTACTTTCTGACACCAGATTATAATTAATTCAATTAAGACTGATGTGTTTTTGATAATTATTCAGTCAAGGGTTGCTTTGAATTAACAAATTATAAAATCATGAAATAACAAAGCAAGATGGCAGGTCTCAGGGAGAGTTTCCACCCGATACCAAATCGTCTGATTCGTAGCAGCTCAGTAACCTCCGTTAATAATCGGAGGTGGAGCCCTAGGAGCCAGTCTATGTTTGAGGTCAAGTATAATTCAGTGTCCTGTTCCCTTGCATGCTCTGGCCTCACTGTTGAGGAACAGTTGTGTGTCCATTGAAGGATGAGTGGCAGGAAGAAATGAACAACTAGTAGGGCTGTAGCTGTTAGATTGCCAGGACATGAGAGAAGCTGGAGTTTAAAAAAGATAGATTCAACCTTTGCTGAACATCTGATCAGAGAAAACCATGAGTATGATGTAGACTGTGAAATCCTACATTCCGTGAAGGAAAGCAGAAAGATGACATTACTGGAAATATTGGAAATCAATAAACATTTGGCTCAGTATGCCAGTTTAGTATTATAATTATATCAAGTTCCCCTTTATACCTCTGCTGAAATAAGTTTGTTTCCAACTTTCCTTTTCAACAAAATAATCATGTCAGTTTTGATCCTTTACATATAACTATCATATGCCTAGGTGTACTTGTGTCTGTGTGAATGTGTGGGCATGTGTGCATTTGTTTACCCTCCATTTTTTCCCCCAAGGTAAGTCTTTCCTCTCCCGGGATTGGAATGGCTCCTTACCCCCTTCCTTAAAACCCTCATCATTTCCTTTTCCCTCTCCTTCCCTACTGCCTGAAGATGCAACTGGGTTGCGAAAGCTTGCGATTGTGTGTATGTGTGTGTGTGTGTGTGTGTGTGTGTGTGTGTGTGTGTGTGTGTGTGTGTGTGTGTGTATTCATTTATTTATTTGTGATGCTGTCACACCTGTGCTCCTTCGCCTGGTGAGTAATCTTCGTCTATTTTTTATATTTTATTTTTCCTGCTAGGAATTTTTCGTCTTAATATTCGTATCATATTTTTATATACATGTTGTTAACTCTCTCCTGTGAACTAGTCTATTTTCTGTGATAACATTTTTGTGAATTGTAACATGTTTGTAACATCTATGAAAACATGTATACTGCAGTTAGTTGTCACCTGATGATGATCTGAGAAGCCGAAAGCCGGTTCGTGATGAATAATTAAGTTTTGCAGAACATTAGGAAGTTTTCCTTTTGATATTGAAAAGAATTAAGAAATGTGATATTATAAGGGGCTACACACAGTTGCAAGGAGGACATGAATTGGAGAGGTGCAGGACAATGAGTGGGAAAGTTGGAGGGGTGGGGAGAGATGTTAGGCATAGGGTGTAGGGATGGGAAGTAGGACGTTACCTTAGGTTGAGGCCTGGATGGTTGTGGGACCATAGAATGTTCAAAATGTTCAAATGTTTGTAGAGTCTATGGGACTTAACTACGGGATCATCAGTCCCTAAACTTACAAACTACTTACAACTAAGGACGGCACAAATATCCATGCCTGAGGGGGGATTCGAACCCCCGACCGTAGTGGCCATGTGCAGACCGTGACTGGAGCGCCTCAGTCTCCTCGGCCACCGTGGCCGGCCCATAGAATGTGTTGAAGGGACAACCACCATTTGTGCAGTTCAGAAGAGCTGGTGGTGGAGGGGAGAATCCATATGGCTTTGGTAGTGAAGCAGCCATTGGGTGACAGATGATTATCTGCATCATGCCATGAAATGAGTGATCCTTGTTTATGATCATTCTGACCTGTCCTAAAGTGGTGTTCCGTCACCCACCCAACCTCCACAACATCCTAGTGCACTCTGTGCCACTCCCAATTCCAACCCCTTACCACAGGGATCATACCCCTGTGGAAGACCCCGATGCAAAATCCACCCACCCAGTACTTCCTATTCCAGTCCTGTCACAGGTTTATTCTATCCCATCAGATGTCGGACCACCTGTGAAAGCAGCAATGTGATATACTAACTGTGCTGCCATCATTGTACAGCGTTTTATATTGGTGTGACGACGAACCAACTGTCCTGTCCTGTCCTGTCCTGTCCTGTCCTGTCCTGTCCTGTCCTGTCCTGTCCTGTCCTGTCCTGTCCTGTCCTGTCCTGTCCTGTCCTGTCCTGTCCTGTCCTGTCCTGTCCTGTCCTGTCCTGTCCTGTCCTGTCCTGTCCTGTCCTGTCCTGTCCTGTCCTGTCCTGTCCTGTCCTGTCCCGTCCCGTCCTGTGGCACAGCATGTGGCTGAACACAGCGGTCAGGATTATAATGGCTGCTTCACTACCTCAGCTATCTGGATCCTCCCCTCCACCACCAGCTCTTTTGAACTGTGCAGATGGAAGTTGTCCCTTCAACACATTCTACTGTCCCGCATCCATCCTGGCCTCAACTTGAGATAACTCTCAATCCCTACACCCTATGCCTAACATCTTTGTCTTCCTTCCCCACTCATTATCCTGCACCTCTCTAATTTATATCTTCCTGACAACACACATGAACTGTGGAACTTTCCATCCCCACCTTTACCCAGCATCCTTCCCCGTCAACTCTCCATCTCACTCACAGTCTAGATGCTTGTGGCACTGGATTGGTCGGACATGGTTGGTTGGTTGTGTTTGTGTTTTTGTCTGAGTGATTGCGTAAATGTGTGTGCTTCTTTTTCTGATGAAGACCATGGCAGAAAATTCAAGTTGTTTATATGTGGTTTTCTATTTTCGTGCCTGTCAGCATCTCAGTGAGGCGAATTTTTACCTATCCTCCATTATTGACATTAATGTTCTTAGTTACGCTGATCAGTTTTAGATTGAGCGTTTGTGTCCATGTCACTTCATGAATTATACACATTTTAAATGTTTGTGTTTTTATGGGTAGGTCTGAGGGGAAATGGGGGCAAATTTTAAATTTTAGACGGCTCCCAATTTTCCTCAGGTCCTGTTTCTCATATTTTTTAATTACATTCACTCTTGATATTTCTGTACGTGTGCTTATAACCTCTATGTTAATCCCACTGATTGTTATATATTGAATGAGGCGTGAAGATTGTGTGAATTTTCTTCCATGCAATTTCTTTTTATCACTGGAGTAGACATTGTCAGTTGTCGAGAAAAATAACTGCTGCACTGTTAACCATTGAAATGGTTGAAAATGATACTCGTACAATCCAGAGGTTGTGTTCACAATTACAATTACGAGAAAAATAACTGCTGCACTGTTAACCATTGAAATGGTTGAAAATGATACTCGTACAATCCAGAGGTTGTGTTCACAATTACAAGGTGCTTTCGTTGTGTGTCTAATGTGATTTGGAGGTATGTCAGCTAATTTATTTTTGTATAAATCCACAAGAATAAAGCACACTTGGAAAACTGAGTTCATGCTCTTGCCTTCGTGAAATGAGTCTCAAAATTTGCGGCATAACGTAACACACCTGAGAAATTTGTTGAATTCTTCCTGAAAAAATCTGTTTGCTGGTATGGAGTATGTTACAAAAAATAGAAAAACCAATTGTCCTTAAAACATCTTATCTGAACAAATCTTCACTATGTCCACATGTACATTGAATGTTGTTTTTATTTATTTATTTTTCTCTTTATCTTTTCTCCATGACACACACTTCAATGCACAATTTGTTGGGCTGAGAATACAGTCATAACTGTTCCTGTTTCCAGCTGGTGACTGTGAACAGTACGTGGATGAGGTATGTCCTGCTTTGTTGCACTCATTACACCTTGAGCAACACTTACTGCGTCCAGTCCTTGTAAGTTACAGAACACATTACATACAAGATGGAACGCAGCTTGTCGCAATTGTTTGTTTGTTTGTTTGTTGTTCAGAGTGCCGTAGTCCTATTTTTGTGGGATGTACTGGCAGGGTTTCTTCGCCAGTAACATTGTCTATCCCTAACCAAACTATCAGAGACTTTCAACTGTTGACTGGGTCTGCAGTGACAGTGCCACACCCTACTTATGAGTGCTTTGTTGATTGAGATATTTTCACTTTGAAGCACGTAGTGGCGCACTTCTAACAGGGCACAAATAAATTAGTGTTGTGCGTAAGGATCTTGATGAGTTTCTGTAACAAACTGACATCTGTTGCTATGACCGTGTAATTCAGCCAGTCATGCTTTGTAGGATTGTTGTTGTTTTTTATTATAATGCTAAAATTCAACAGTTGGTGTGTCAGTGGTGATGATTACAAACAGTATACATATATCCACCAAAAGAGAGTGATGATGGTTCCTGAAGTGGTGCTAGCTGAGACAAAAGTGATACATTCTAGGAGAGAAACAAACCCTTATACATGTGTGTCCATGATGTCGAATGTTGAGAGAAAGTTACAGTAGCCACTTCTAATAGGCATCCCAACCTTTGACCCTCTCTCGTGTGGTGCAAAGGCAGTTGATACATTGACAGTGAAGAATCTTCTCCAAACAGTATATTTGCCATTTCAATAATAGCAGCTATGAGAGACTGCTGTTGCTTGATATCAACATTTTGAGACTTACCTTCATAATGAGATGGCCCGACTGACCAGTGAAAAGCAACAGGATGACGACAAACACCAGTTCTGTCATTATTCTCTCTCTCTGATCATCTCAAATTGTCAGTAGTCCATCCTGCCAAGCACTTTATTTATTTTAACTCAACATGGCAAAACACTTGCCTTGAGACTTCTTGGAACTTTTCTTTAGAGTTAATCATAAGATGAACACTGCTTCTTAGGTGCCCATGCTGCTTCTAAAGCCAAATTAGTTGTCTGATCACTGGATCTATTCTGCCTTCAAGACACCTGATAATCACAGAAATCATTGTTTTGGATGCTTATGTTACTAAATTGAAGTCTCTCCAGTGTTAAAATCTGTTGCAGACACTTTCTTCGGCACTGACACGGTAACAACGTCAATTCTCCACCCACATCCCTTCCTTCTTCCACTCGCCAAGGTCTATTGGGATCTCCTCAGTTTCATACATAAATTAATAATATAGTAATAAGGACAGTTTACAAATCACCTCAAAGACGTGGCGACGAGCTGCGACAGGAACATACAAAAGACACACACACATACAACACTTTCAGCTATCGGCCATGGCCTTCTTAAGAAAATATAACATTCACGCAATCACACAGGCACACGACACAGTCACGTCACACTTTGAATCATGAAAAAATTGGATTCGACGTGCGGCAGCTGGAGGTGACGGTTGTATGACTGTGTTGTGTGATTGCATGAATGTGCTATTTTCTGAAGAAGTCCATGGCCGATAGCTGAAAGTGTTGTATGTGTGTATCTTTTGTATGTGCCTGCCGCAGCTCATCACCATGTCTTTGCATTGAGTTGTAAACTGTACTTACTACTATATTATTAATTCCAACCTGGACTTCCCATTATCATACATAAATTTGTATTCATCCTGTAGCTGTTGTCCAGTAACCTTGATTAATTATGATAGTGTGTCAACCACTGCAGTAGTTTTTTTGCACACCACAGTATGTTGCCAGTTGCTAGGAGCACATTGGCAATATTGGGCAGTAATTAATATTCTACATTTCAAAGGAATAAAGCTGCAACAAACCATATTGCATTGGCAGAAGTGTATAGGGACAATACAGTATCCTATGATGTGGTTAGATGGTTGCAGATACTTCCAGTGTCTCCAACTAGTCTACAGATCAATGTGTCCCCCCAGGGGGCCCACAGTTCTTTTGTGGGTACGTGTGTGGCGCGCACGGGGCCCCGAGCCGGAGCAGCCTTTCTTCTGCCCCAGGCTGCTTCACTGTCCCTCCCGGTTTATGCCTTCGCCCGGAGACGGGCATATTTCGTGAGCTACGGTGGTTCTTGTTGTGGTTTTTCTTCCTTCGTTCCTTCCTTTCATACCCTTTGTTTTCTGTCTTTCTCTCCTTGTACTCTCCTAGCCTTCTTCTCCTCATTAGTCTCCGCTTCGGCGTTTGAGACACTTCTTCCTTCTTTCTCTTCATTTCCTATCCTCTTCTTCTTTTCCTCCCTGTGCGTGTCTGAAGGCCGACCCACGCATTATCGTGCGTAGCAGGTGACGGGGTAACGCGTAATTCCCCGCCCCGGGTAGACAAGTAGGGCACGTACGTACCCCCTGGTAAAGGCCAGGCCCAGGGAGGGGTGATTACCCGAGCTGGTACCTTCCGAACGTGCCGATTGGTCCCTCCGTCAGTTCTCGGGAGGTGTGACCTGAGGTGTGAACAATCACCTAAGGCGGGTAAGCCCTCGGAGAGGGCCCCCACTAGGAAGGAGCGCGCCATCGGAGACGCCGGTAATCACGGGGGACACTTCCGCGATGACTTCCTTATCTTCTTTCGTGACGTTGACCCAGAAACGTAAGTTAGACTCGCCTCAGCCATAAAGACTCTGCCTAATGTACCTAAATTTCTGGTTGTCTCTCGCACCGACGGAAAGGATTTCAATTCTGTCAATCCTTTCGTTATACAGAAAGGTGTAGATGCAATTGCTGGCCCTGTTAAAACCTGTTCATGTCAGCGCAATGGCACATTGTTGCTGGAAGTGGAAAGTGCCTTCCAAGCCCAAAAACTGATACGTACTACGTTGTTGCACACGTTTCCAGTTAAGGTAGAAGCGCACCGCACACTCAACTCGTCACGGGGGGTAGTTTTTACGAGATCCCTTGACGGGTTGTCTGATGAAGACATCCAATCGTATATGTCCGATCAGGGTGTGACAGCCGTCCACAGGGTGATGAAAAAGGTCGATAACCAATTGACACCGACTCGTACTGTGTTTTTGACGTTCGACAGAGTTGACCTCCCGTCGAAGGTCAAAGCAGGGTATGAAGTCATCTCCGTCCGACCTTATGTACCTAACCCAACGCGCTGTTTTCAGTGCCACAGGTACAACCATACCCGTGAACATTGCCCAAATGCAGCAAAGTGTGTCACTTGTGGTAGGGACGCCCATGAGGGGGATTGCCCACCTCCGTCCCCTCACTGCCTAAACTGCAACGGTGACCATGCGGCTTCCTCTCGCGACTGCCCTGTATACAAGGATGAGAAGGTAATCCAGCAAATTCGGGTTACGGAGAAGGTATCAACATCTGCCGCTCGAAGGTTGTTGGCGAGTCGAAAGCCCACTGTCCTCCCAGCGGGTACATACAGTAAGGTACTCACCTCAACTCGACCTACCAAGGATTCCAGTACCCAGACATGTGACTTGACTTTCGCTGACACAGTTGTGCGATCCGCCAGCCCGAAGATTGCCCGTTCCACGTCCCCGCTTCCTCCTGCTGCTTCTAGGGTACAGTCTTCGTCAAACTCTAGTAAACCGCGAGCACCTAAACAAGATGCCCGGACCTTGAAAAAGGAACCCGTCCGTGAGGATTTTCTGCGTTCTCAGGCTTCCCAACCGTCAACTGCCTCTTCCCGCCGTCACTCTTCCAGAAGAGCTGACAAGAAAAAGAGTTCCTCTCCTTCCCCGCCGAGGCGTGACCCATCCGTCACGCCGTCCAACAGTTGCCGGCCTCGGCCGTCTTCTGTTTCACCGGGTCGCTCCGTCTGCCGGGCACCCGGTCCTCTACCGGCGGCGGAAACTGCCCCTCCTGATCAACTCAGGGAGGTGGCAGGCGCGTCGGTCGAACCTATGGACCACGACACTTTGCCCCTGCGATAGCAGTGCTCCCTCGAAATCGGGTCCTCAGCGGCCGTCGAGGTGACCCCGCTCGCTAGTTGGTTTTTATCCTTATTTCTTCTCTCATTTTTATCATGGCGCTCCTTCAATGGAATATTCGCGGCATTCGTTCTAATCGGGAGGAGTTAAAACTACTCCTTCGATTGCACTGCCCGCTTCTAGTCTGCCTCCAGGAAACTAAGTTGCGTCCACGTGATCGTGCAGACTTTCCACACTACACCTCTGTGCGGTTCGACCTGCCACCCGTGGAAGGTGTCCTAGCCCATGGAGGGGTTCTGATGCTCCTTCGAGACGATGTCTATTTCCATCCCATTTCATTGCATACTCACCTACAGGCAGTTGCCGTCCGCATCACCCTATCCACATTTACCTTCTCCCTCTGTAATATTTATTCGCCATCGTCATCTGCCCTTACTAGGGCAGATGTACTACACCTTGTTGATCAGCTCCCTTCACCCTTCGTGTTGATAGGCGACTTTAATGCCCACCACCCCTTATGGGGCTCTCCGGCACCTTGTCCGAGAGGCTCCCTTTTGGTGGACCTTCTCCAACACCTCGATCTTGTCTGCATCAACACTGGTGCACCAACCTTCCTTTCTGACACAACACACACTTACTCCCATATAGACCTCGCAATATGCACTCCTCAGCTTGCCGGTCGGCTTGAGTGGTATGCACTTTCTGACACGTACTCGAGTGACCATTTCCCCTGTATCATCCACATTCTGCATCATTCCCCATCTCCTCGTCCCACCAGTTGGAACATTTCTAAAGCCGACTGGGGGCTTTATTCTACCATGGCTGTTTTTCACGATCGGGATTTTCCCACCTGTGACACCTCACCTCACAGAGGTTATTCTCACAGCTGCCGAACGTTCCATACCTCGTACTTCCTCTTCTCCACGTCGTGTCCAGGTCCCTTGATGGACTGCAGCCTGCCGCGACGCGCTTAGAGCCCGGCGCCGTGCTTTACGCACCTTCCGCCGCCACCCGACTTTGGAGAATTGCATACATTATAAACGTATGAGAGCGCAATGTCGTCGTATCATGAACGACAGCAAGAAAGCTTGCTGGACTGCTTTTACTAGTTCTTTTAACCGTTTTACTCCCTCCACGTTTGTTTGGCGTGGCCTACGCCGTCTATCCGGCATTAAGGTCCACTCCCCGATTCCTGGCCTGAACGTGGAGAATGCAGTCCTCGTGGACCCCTCTGACGTTTCCAACGCATTGGGCCGTTGCTTTGCGGAGGTTTCGAGCTCTGCCCATTACCACCCTGCCTTTCTCCCTCGCAAACAGGTAGAGGAGGCCCGGCCGCCTTCTTTCCACTCTTCTAATCGTGAAAATTATAACGTCGCCTTCACCATGCAGGAGCTAGACCGTGCTCTCGCCCTGTCCCGATCTTCTGCTCCCGGGCCCGATTCCATTCACATTGAAATGCTGAAGAACCTCTCTCCTGCGGGCAAGTGCTTTCTTCTCAGTACCTATAATCGCATATGGACTGAAGGTCATGTTCCCACAAGTTGGCGTGAAGCCACTGTTGTCCCCATCCCCAAACCAGGGAAGGACAAACATCTTCCTTCCAGCTATCGTCCTATTTCTCTGACGAGCTGTGTCTGTAAGGTGATGGAACGCATGGTTAACGCTCGGTTGGTCTGGCTCCTCGAATCTCGCCGCCTCCTGACTAATATCCAATGCGGTTTTCGTCGACACCGCTCTGCTGCTGATCACCTCGTTACGTTGTCGACCTTCATTATGAACAACTTTCTAAGGAAGCGTCAAACAGTAGCAGTGTTCTTTGACTTGGAGAAGGCATACGATACCTGTTGGAGAGCGGGCATTCTCCGCACATTGCACAGATGGGGCCTTCGGGGCCGCCTTCCTCTTTTCATTCAAGAGTTTTTGGCGGATCGCAAGTTCCGGGTACGGGTGGGTTCTGTTTTGTCAGATACCTATTGCCAGGAGAATGGGGTACCACAGGGCTCCGTCCTGAGTGTGGCGCTCTTTGCCATTGCAATCAATCCGATCGTGGATTGCCTTTCAGCCGACGTTTCCGGATCTCTTTTTGTTGACGATTTCGCAATCTATTGTAGCGCCCAGCGGACGTGCCTCTTGGAGCGTTCTCTTCAACGCTGTCTTGACCGTCTATATTCCTGGAGCATCGCAAACGGCTTCCGATTCTCCACTGAGAAAACTGTGTGTATAAACTTCTGGAGATACAAGGAATTTCTTCCACCCTCTCTACATCTCGGCCCTGTTGCTCTCCCTTTCGTGGAGACTGCGAAATTCTTGGGACTCATGTTGGATCGTAAACTTTGCTGGTCCACGCACGTGTCCTACCTGGCTGCCCGTTGTGCCCGATCCCTTAACGTCCTTCGTGTCCTCAGTGGCACGTCATGGGGAGCGGACCGTACCGTCCTGCTTCACCTTTACCAGGCCATTGTTCAGTCGAAGCTCGACTACGGAAGCCTTGTATACTCCTCAGCGCGGCCGTCGATTCTCCGCCGTCTCAACTCTATCCACCATCGGGGATTACGTCTGGCGACCGGTGCATTTTATACTAGCCCTGTTGAAAGTCTGTATGCCGAGGCTGCTGTATTACCTTTGACCACTCGGCGTGACATACTTTTGTCTCGGTACGCATGCCGCCTGCGGTCGATGCCCAACCATCCATCTTACCCGTTATTCTTTGACGACTCACTCGATCGCCAATATCAGTTGTCTGCGATTGCCTTGCTTCCACCTGGAGTTCGGTTTCGCCGCCTACTACAGCGGCTCGATTTTACCCTTCCTTCCACCTTTCAGTTGAGCGAAAGCCCATTGCCACCGTGGCATAAGGCCCCGGTTCACACTCACCTCGAACTTAGTTCGCTCCCCAAGGAGAGCACTCCGGGTTTGGTATACCGCTCGAGGCTTGTCGAACTCCGTTCGCGGTTGGATGATGCCATATTTATTTACACTGATGGTTCCAAGAGCACTGCCGGTGTCGGATCTGCCTTCGTTGTAGAGGACAACCGTTTCCAATACAAGCTCCCTGACCGGTGCTCGAACTTCACGGCTGAGCTTTTTGCCCTCCACCAGGCCGTTTTGTACACCTGCCGCAACCGCCAACCTTTCTATGCCATCTGTTCGGACTCCCTTAGTGCCCTGCAGAGTCTTAAGGACCCTTTGTCGCACCATCCTCTCGTGTATCGGATCCAACGCTCCCTCCAGTTGCTAGCAGATGACAGCTGTCACGTTTCTTTCCTGTGGGTCCCTGGCCACGTAGGTGTGCCCGGGAATGAGACGGCCGACATAGCGGCCAAGGCCGCAGCTCTTTTACCTCGCGTGGCTACCTTTTGCGTCCCATCTGACGATGTTCAACGGGCTCTTCGCCGGAGTATCGTGTCGTCATGGCACAGTGCGTGGTTTTCACTGTACAACAATAAATTGCGAACTGTAAAACCGATCCCGACCGCTTGGAGGACCTCCTCACGCCCCTCTCGGCGAGAGGTGGTCATCCTGGCCCGGTTGCGGATCGGTCTCTGCCGTTTCAGCCACCGTCACTTGCTATCCGCCGACCCTGCACCGCTGTGCTCCTGCGGTGAACTGCTGACCGTGCATCATGTTTTACTGTCTTGCGTACTTTTTAATCATCTCCGTGTAGCCGTTCACTTTCCGTCTACTCTGGAGAAAATTTTAGCTGATGACACACGAGCAGCTGCTAGAGTTTTGCGTTTTATCAACTTGGCCAACTTATCCAAGGATATTTAACCCTTTTAATTGTCTTTTATCTTTCGTTTTTAGCCTCTTCTGAATGTTCTGACAGTCCCCATTTTTTTTTTTTTTTTTTTTTTTTTTTTTTTTTTTTTTTTTTGAGTCCATAGCGAATCTGTTTTTGACTGGGCGCTAATGACCATAGAAGTTGTGCGCCCTAAAACCACAAAAAAAAAAAAAAAAAAAAAAAAAAAAAAAAAAAAAAAAAAAAAAAAAAAAAAAAAAAAAAAAGATCAATGTGTGAAGAGTTTCACTATGGAATTTCTCATGTTGATAGGTAAATGTTCCATTCATTCCATTACATTATGATTCTGTTGTCAATTTTTGTTTTTAATACAGTAAGTTGCTGTTAAATATTGTAATGAATGGAGGACCTTTCTGCAAACATAGAAATAAACATGGCATGATTTTTCCATGTTGGAGTGGCTAATTTTGTTTCCATTCCATTTTTAAGGTATTTGTCTGTAAGCGGACTATTATACATGGATTTATACTGTCATCCCGTTTGATCGGTGTTTATAATGTAATCAGGCTCGGCATCCAGGATAATGAATTGTGTTTGGACTGAAACTGCTCTGCAGCTGCCAATACATCCTCCATTGTAATGTACTGTCTCAAGATGCATTGTCCCCCCTCCCCTTAACACGAGGAAGACCAACAATAGCGAACTACCTAGAAGGACCGCCACTGGTCATTTTGACCAGTGCTGTTATTCTTCCGTTTTTCAGTTTTACTTTTGGAATTAATTTAGAGTTTTTAATATCTCTAGGATGTTATGGGTAGCCTACCCACCAAAGTTCTATGCTTAGATTTTTTTATAGAAATTTTATTTTGTGAAAAATAATTGGATTGAGATAATGAGTACATCAAAAACATTATTTATTTGGAATTAAAGTTGCAAATGCAAATGAACACATAATTAAAAATAAATTACGCTGTTTCAATGATATGTGCTCAATCAAATCCACCATTGTTGTCAAAACCCCTAGCACACACATACTGGACACTTCCAGCACAAGGACCACATACAAATTTCTTGCACTGCACACACAGATTTTTGGCTTTGTTTGTACTTTTGCATCCTCCTATCTGGCAGGTTTTCCGTATTTTACATGTTTCAGTGGTCGCAGTGGTTGAGTAACCAGGCCACATGATTCCACATGTGAAGTGGAGAGTTCTTCTGCTAATTTGAAGAGAAACATTCGCTGGGTAACTTCTTGTTGTCTCTCTGTAAAGTATCCAGGTGTTGATACCAGAAAGGTCTAGCACGTTGATGCATGGGTCATCTGCGGCTGCCAACCTTGACAGTATACAGCCGAGACATCTGATCAAGAATATCAACTCCGAATTTAGTGGAATTGTAGAAGCTCACAGTTTCAGGGAGTTTCTTCGGAGTGTCTTGATCCACTGCAACTGATGTGTGCATTGTGTTCAGTATAACATTTTTGTTGGTCTTCCCTTGATATGACATAATTGTTATGTCGCCCGATTTGTACAAGATAGTATCGTACAAAGACCCGGCAGTAGATTTTGCTGATGGAGGAACTTGTCTTCGGGTTTTCTTCAGTGTACCCAGCACTGTTGTATTTACTCTCTTCAACGTCTCTTCAAGACGTTTGGATGTGAAGAAATTGTCACATGTTACATTTCTTCCTTTCCCTTTGCAATGTTGCATGAGACATGTAACAAGATGCTCTGCAACAGGTACATTAGTGGGTCTTTCACTTTGTTTTCCCAAGTAAGGGAACCCATTCACCATATACTGTATATACTTGAGTATACTACTGTACCTAGTAGTGGTACAGTGTACCCTCCACCACGCACCTTACGGTGAATTGCGGAGTATGTATGTAGATGTAGAATCCGCCCACCTTAAATTTTGATCGGGGCTGTAGATCAGGATACCACCCGTCAGATTTGAACAAGTACGTGAGCGCAGCCATTTGGGATGTCACGTCTATTAAATTTCAAAACTACTCATAAATATCAAAACAATTGACGCCTCACTTATTGAAACACACACACAGAGAGAGAGAGAGAGAGAGAGAGAGAGAGAGAGAGAGAGAGAGAGGCGCGCAATGTTATCATATCCAGAGTGTGCGACTCTCGCACCAACCCCATAAAATTCTCATATTTTATGTACTAAACGTTCTGGTATGAACTGAAAAATATATCATTTGTAATGTTTTACTGTGAAAACGTACTCACAGTAACACACTAAAATTAACACTTATAGAAGCTGAGCCGTTAAATAAATGGAGCTGAGACTGGTATTACACGATCATATATCTTTGTAAAATCTATATGTCATGTATTTACATCAAAGATATTTGATAGCGTAATAAGGAGCTTCGACATACATGTATTTTTCATCAAAGAAATGTCATCAAATGTAGCACCTCGCTGTATATTTGATTATAAAAGTTGCTTGTCTTCTCTCTGCTGCAAATGTATTTACTCGAAGCGCGAGCATCGCTGTTGCTAATCGACGTGTGCATGTGTTTTAACGTAACTGCAATGCCGCGCTGTAATTTGCGTTTAAACACAGTAGCAAGAAATCGCTGTAACCCTGTCTTCTCCAGATATAGTCGTTGTCATGTCCCAATACCAATGTGGGTAATATGGTGGTACTGAACCGATTAATACTTATGTAGGTAACGTATTTTATCCCCCCAGGGGGCTCACAGCTCTTTTGTGGGTACGTGTGTGGCGCGCACGGGGCCCCGAGCTGAAGCGACCTTTCTTCCGCCCCAGGCCGCTTCCCTCTTTCCCCCCTGGTTTGTGCCTTCACCCGGAGACGGGCGTTTTTAGTCAGTCCAAGATTTCCTTTTTCGTTTCCTCTTTTCTTGGTCCTCTTCCTTTCCTGTTCTTTAGCCTTCCCCCCTTTCTTCTTTCTCCTTGTCCTCGACCTGCCCTTTTAATCTCCGCCTCAGTGTTTGAGATTCTCCCTCATTCATCCCTTTCTCTCCTCCCTCTTTTTTCCTCCCTGTGCATGTCTGAAGGTCAAACCACGCTCTGCGTAGCTGGTGACGGGGTAAGGCGCAATTCCCCGCCCTGGGTAGACATGTAGGGCACGTACATACCCCCTGGTAAAGACCGGACCCAGGGAGGGGTGATAACCCGAGCTGATACCTTCCGAACATGCCAATTGGTCCCTCCGTCCGTTCTCGGGAGGTGTGACCTGAGGTGCGAACAGTCACCTAAGACGTATGCGCCCTCAGTGAGGGCCCCCACAAGGAAGGAGCGCACCATCGGAGATGCCGGTAATCATGGGGGACACCTCCGCTATGAAACCTTCCAAATCATCCTTAACCTTGACCCATAAGCGGAAACTTGATGATTCTCAGCCACAGAAAGTATTGCCTAACATTCCTAAGTTCCTGGTGGTATCATGTACTGACGATAAAGATTTTTCTGCTCTGAATCCGTTTATCATTCAGAAGGGTGTCGATGCGATCGCAGCTCCCTTGAAGACCTGCTCCAGGCAGCGCAATGGGACCTTGTTACTGAAATAGAGAATGCATTCCAGGCACAGAAGTTACTTCGGGCTACACTTGTACATACTTTCCCTGTGAAAGTGGAGGCTCACCGCACCCTCAACTCTTCACGGGGATAGTCTTCACAAGATCCCTGGATGGGTTATCCGATGAGGAAATACTCAGCTATATGTCTGATTAGGGAGTTACGGCAGTCCATCGCGTCATGAAAGAGGTTAACAACGACCTCGTGCCAACTCGTTCTGTCTTCTTGACGTTCGACAGGGTTGACCTACCATCTAAGGTGAAAGTGGGCTACGAGGTCATCTCCGTTCGCCCGTGTATACGCAACCCTACGCGCTGCTTCCATTGCCAGAGATATAACCATACCAGTAAGTCTTGTCCGAATGCAGCCAAGTGCGCCACCTGTGGCAGGGATGCCCATGAGGGTGACTGTCTACCTCCATCCCCTCGCTGCATTAATTGCATGGGTGACCACGCTGCTTCTTCGCGGGACTGCCCCGTTTATAAAGAAGAGCGGGTCATCCAAGAGATTTGTGTCAAAGAGAAGGTCTCCACCTATGCCGCTCAGAAGTTATTAGCGAGTAGGAAGCCCGCTGTACTCCCAACAGGTACTTTCAGCCAGGTCCTCACCTCACCTCGACCAACTAAGGAGGTAGGCATTCAGACATGTGATTTAACATTCTGGGACACTGTTGTCAGGTCGGCTAGCCCGAAAATTGCTCTTTCAACCTCTCCGATCCCTTCTGCCCATTCTACAGTACATTCGTCGCTCAGTTCCCACACATCCTGGGCACCTAAATCTGCTGCCTGCAGTTCAAAAAAAGAACCAGTTCATGAAGACTTCCTCAAGACTACGTCTTCTCCATCGTCAACCGCATCCTCTGCCCGTCATGCCTCAAAGAAGGCTTACAAAAAGAATAGCCCCCCCTCCTTCCCCGCCACGACGTAACTCTTCAGTCACACCGTCCAACAGTTGCCGCCTCGGCCGTCTTCTGTTTCACTGGGACGCTCCGTCTGCCGGGCACCCGGCCCTTTACCAGCGGTGGAAACTGCCCCTCCTGATCAACTCAGGGAGGTGGCAGGAGCGTCGGTCGAACCTATGGACCACGACCCTTTGCCCCTAGACAGCGATAGCAGTGCTCCCTTGAAATCCGGTCCTCAGCGGCCGTCGAGGTGACCCCGCTTGCTTGTTCGTTTTTATCCTCATTTCTTATCTCATTTTTTATCATGGCGCTCCTTCAATGGAATATTCGCAGCATTCGTTCCAATCAGGAGGAGTTAAAACTACTCCTTCGATTGCACTGCCCGCTTCTAGTCTGTCTCCAAGAAACTAAGTTGTGTCCTAGTGATCGTGCAGAGTTTCCCCACTACACCTCTGTGCGTTTCGACCGCCCACCTGTGGAAGGTACCCCAGCCCATGGAGGGGTTCTGATGTTCATTCGAGACGACGTCTATTACCATTCCATTTCATTGCATACTCACCTACAGGCAGTTGCCATCCGCATCACTCTATCCACATCTACCTTTTCCCTCTGTAATATCTATTCGCCATCGTCATCTGCCCTTACTCAGACAGATGTGCTACATCTCGTCGACCAGCTCCCATCACCTTTCGTGTTGGTTGGCAACTTCAATGCCGACCACCCCCTATGGGGCTCTCCGTCACCTTGTCCGAGAGGCTCCCTTTTGGTGGACCTTCTCCAACACCTCAATCTTGTCTGCCTCAACACTGGTGCACCGACCTTCCTTTCTGACACAACCCATACTTATTCCCACATAGACCTTGCGATATGCACTCTTCAGCTTGCCGGCCGGTTTGAGTGGTATGCACTTTCTGACACGTACTCGAGTGACCATTTCCCTTGTATCATCCACTTCCTGCATCATTCCCCATCTCCTCGTCCCACCAGTTGGAACATTTCTAAAGCTGACTTGGGGGTTTATTCTTCCATGGCTGTTTTTCACGATCAGAATTTTCCCAGCTGTGACAGTCAGGTCGAATACCTCACAGAGGTTATTCTCACCGCTGCCGAACATTCCATACCTCGTACATCCTCTTCTCCACGTCGTGTCCCGGTCCCTTGGTGGACTGCAGCCTGCCACGACGCGCTTAGAGCCCGGCGCCGTGCTTTACGCACCTTCCACCCGCACCCAACCTTGGAGAATTGCATAAATTATAAACGTATGAGAGCGCAATGTCGTCGTATCATAAACGACAGCAAAAAAGCTTGCTGGACTGCTTTTACTAGTTCTTTTAACCGTTTTACTCCCTCCACGGTTTTTTGGGGTGGCCTACGCCGTTTGTCCGGCATCAAGGTTCACTCCCCGATTTCTGGCCTGACCGTCGAGAATAAAGTCCTCTTGGACCCCGCTGATATTTCCAACACATTGAGCCGTTTCTATGCGGAGGTTTAGAGCTCTGCCCATTACCACCCTGCCTTTCTCCCTCGCAAACAGGTAGAGGAGGCACGGCCGCCTTCTTTCCACTCTTTTAATCGTGAAAATTATAATGTCGCCTTCACCATGCAGGAGCTAGACCGTGCGCTCGCCCTGTCCCGGTCTTCTGCTCCCGAGCCCAATTCCATTCATATTGAGATGCTGAAGAACCTCTCTCCTGCGGGCAAGTGTTTTCTTCTTAGTACCTACAGTCGCATATGGACTGAAAGTCATGTTCCCACAAGTTGGCGTGAAGCCATTGTTGTCCCCATCCCCAAACCAGGGAAGGACAAACATCTTCCTTCCACTTATCACCCCATTTCTCTGACGAGCTGTGTCTGTAATGTGATGGAACGCATGGTTAACGCTCGGTTGGTCTGGCTCCTCGAATCTCGCCACCTCCTAACAAATGTCCAATGCGGTTTTCGTCGACACCGCTCTGCTGCTGATCACCTCGTTACGTTGTCGACCTTCATTATGAACAACTTTCTAAAGAAGCGTCAAACAGTAGCGACTTGGAGAAGGCATACAATACCTGTTGGAGAGCGGGCATCCTCCGCACATTGCACACATGGGGCCTTCGTGGCCGCCTCCCTCATTTTATTCAAGTGTTTTTGGCGGATTGCAAGTTCCGGGTACGGGTGGGCTCTGTTTTGTCAGATACCTTTCGCCAGGAGAATGGGGTACCGCAGGGCTCTGTCTTGAGTGAGGCTCTCTTTGCCATCGCAATCAATCTGATCGTAGATTGCCTTTCAGCCGACGTTTCCGGATCCCTTTTTGTAGACGATTTCGCAATTTATTGCAGCGCCCAGCGGACGTCCCTCTTGGAGCGTTGTCTTCAACGCTGTCTTGACCGTCTATATTCCTGGAGCATCGCGAACGGCTTCAGATTCTCCATTGAAAAAACGGTCTGTATCAACTTCTGGAGATACAAGGAATTTCTTCCACCATCCCTACGTCTTGGCCCCGTTGCTCTCCCTTTCGTGGAGACAACGAAATTCTTGGGGCTAATGTTGGATCGGAAACTTTGCTGGTCCACACACGTGTCCTACCTGGCTGCCTGTTGTGCTCGATCCCTTAATGTTCTTCGTGTCCTCAGTGGCTCATCGTAGGGAGCGGAGCTTTATCAAGCCATTGTTCAGTCGAAGCTAGACTAAGGGAGCCTTGTATACTCTTCTGCATGGCCGTCAATTCTCCGCCGTCTCAACTCTGTTCACCATCTGGGATTATGTCTGGTGACAAGTGCATTTTATACCAGCCCTGTTGAAAGTCTGTATGCCGAGGCTGCTGTATTACCCTTGACCACTACGCGTGACATACTTCTGTGTCGGTATGCATGCCGCCTGCGGTCGATGCCCAACCACCCATCTTACCCGTTATTCTTTGACGACTCACTCGATCGCCAATATCAGTTGTCTGCGATAGCCTTGCTTCCACCTGGAGTTCGGTTTTGCCGCCTGCTTCAGCGGCTCGATTTTACCCTTCCTTCCACCTTTCGGTTGAGCGACAGCCCGTTGCCACCGTGGCATCAGGCCCAGGTTCACACACACCTCGAACTTAGTTCGCTGCCCAAGGAGAGCACTCCGGATTTGGTATACCGCTCGCGGCCTGTCAAACTCCGTTCGCGGTTCGATAATGCCATATTTATTTACACTGATGGTTCCAAGAGCACTGCCGGTGTCGGATCTGCCTTCGTCATCGGGGATAACCGTTTCCAATACAAGCTCCCTGACCGGTGCTCGAATTTCATGGCTGAGCTTTTTGCCCTCCACCAGGCCGTTTTGTATACCTGCCCCCACCGCCAACCTTTCTATGCCATCTGTTCGGACTCCCTTAGTGCCCTGCAGAGTCTTAAGGACCCTTTCTCGAACCATCCTCTCGTGTATCGGATCCAACGCTCCCTCCAGTTGCTAGCAGATGACAGCTGTCACGTTTCTTTTCTGTGGGTCCCTGGACACGTGGGTGTGCTCGGGAATGAGACCACCGACATAGCAGCCAAGGCCGCAGATCTTTTGCCTCGCATGGCTACCTGTTGCGTCCCATCGGACGATGTTCAACGGGCTCTTCGCCGGAGTATCGTGTCGTCATGGCACAGTGCATGGTTTTCACTGTACAACAATAAATTGAGAACTGTAAAACCGATCCCGACCGCTTGGAGGACCACCTCATGCCCCTCTCGGCGAGAGGAGGTCATCCTGGCCCGGTTGCGGATCGGTCACTGCTGTTTCAGCCACCGTCACTTGCTATCCACCGACCCTGCACCGCTGTGCTCCTGCGGTGAACTGCTGACATTGCGACATGTTTTCCTGTCTTGTGTTAATTTTAATCATCTCCGTGTAGCCCTTCACTTTCCGTCTACTCTGGAGGAAATTTTAGCTGATGACACACGAGCAGCTGCTCGAGTTTTGCATTTTATCAACTTGGCCAACTTATCAAAGGATATTTAACCCTTTTAATTGTCTTTTATCTTTCATTTTAGCCTCTTCTTGATGTTCTAACTGGCAGTTACCAATTTTTTTTTAGATCTAGCGAATCTCTGTTCTTGTCTGGGCGCTAATGACCATAGCAGTTGTGCGCCCTAAAACCACAAAAAAAGAGAGAGAGAGAGAGAGAGAAACGTACTTTATTACTCAGAAAGATGGTACCATAAACTACTAATTCTTACATCAACAATGCAACTGTTTGTATGCGCCAGCCGTGCTGGCAAAGAAGCTGCCGGAAAGATACACTACTCCGCTACGTTTGTGACTGGCTAAGGCAGCACATAATAAGAAGTTGTTATTATCCGCTGTCTTCAAATATTGTTGTGTTAAAATGGAAGCAGGCTTGACTTCGAAGGCAGGGTTGTCGACTGAACGTAGCACTTATACAGAAAGTAGGTTTATTACGAACTGAAATGTACACGCAGCACTGACTGCCTCTCAGGCAGAGTGATCTGATATTTATACAGAGACTGAATTTACCAGAAATTAGAATAATAGTTAACATAAGGAACAAGTAGAAATTACAAGTGCAGATAAGAAACATATAGAACATTCTGGAAATGTTAATTACAAAGAAATAAATTTTTGCCGGTGGACGGGATTGAACCGGCGACCTTCAGCACCGCAATTGGTGATGCTATCCCTTGTGCCACGCCGGCAGTCGGTGAACGTGGGGTCTCACTGAATTGCTCCCTCTCCTGAAAAAACAGTGACCCGCTATTAGATCCCTTTTGGAGCCAGCTGCAATTTCCTTGACCTTGTCATGGGTCCTCTGTATGGAAGTTCTGGAGAATCCTTCCCTTCTGCAAGATTATCGATGACAGATGTTCCTGTCGTGACTTCATCAGTATCATTACCGTTCTTCGAGTCCTTGAACAAGAAGCCATTTTCGCCTATTTGCTCTTCAGGATCGTAGTAAGGCTTCATGCGGAGGACGTGAACAATGTCTCTTCATTTTTGTCATTTCGACAACAGCTCATAATCCTCGATTTTCTATATGACGTCTGACAGGTGGCGTATGACACGATATAAACCAAAGTATCGCTTCAATAACTTTTCTGTTAGTCCAATTTTCCGCACAGGGGTAAAAATCCATACCAGATCCCCTGGGCTATACACAACAGGTCGGTGCTTGTCATTATACCGCTGACGGTCTTTCTCCTGGGCGTCCAGTGTCCATATGCGAGCCAACTGTCTTGTTTCTTCGACCCTGGTGATGAGCTGTTTCACATAGTCATCCTGAGTGTCGTCCGGTTGGAACAGGAACAGCATATCCATTGTCGTCTCAGTATCACAGCCATGAAGCAGGAAAAACAGTGTGAAGCTTGTGGTGTCTTGTCTTGTGGTATTATAAGCAAATGTCATGGCTGGCAGTATTGTATCCCAATCCTTCTGCTCAACATCGACGTACATAAACAGCATATCTGCTAATGTCTTGTTAATATGTTCTGTGAGACCATTTGTCTAAGGATGGTATGCAGTTGTCACTCTGTGGGCAATGTCACTATGTGACATTACCTCTGATACTAGTTTGGACGGGAATACTTTTCCACGATCAGATATCATCACACGTGGTGCTCCATGCTTAAAAATAATGTATTCTACAAGGAATTTTGTGAACTCTGGAGTTTCTGCAGTCGGCACAGGTTTGGTGAAAGCATAGTGTGTGAGGTAGTCAGTGCAGACTAATTATCCATGGGTTACCGGTTGTCGACTTGGGAACCTCCCTAAAAGATCGATCCCAACTCGGAATGCAGCTGCTGGAGGTTGAATCGGTACGAGATGCCCTGGAGGTAATTGTGGCACATGCTTCCGTCGCTGGCACTCTTTACAGTGGCTCACATAGTACTTGACAGATCGGTAGAGACCTTTCCTGTGTCTGATTCTGTGTAGGGTCATGAACCGCAGATGACCGGATATTGGAGCATCGTGGAAATATTTGAATATAGTTGGTTGGAGATGAGCTGGAACGACCAGTAGCCATTTGGGGCCCAGTGGATCATAATTGCTCGTATAGAATGTTCTGTTTATAAGTTGGAACTCTCCATTGGTCGGTTCTCCTTTCTCCAAGGCCTCTATGGTTTTTAATAGTGCTGGATCTTCCCTCTGTTCAGCTGTAACATCACCTAATTCAGTGAGGGCTGAAATTTAATTCATGCTGTTATTTTCCACTAATGGATTCCTCAAAAGGCAGTCGGCATCCTTGTCTTTGCGCCCGTTCTTGAATACCACTGTGACATCGTACTCTTGGAGTCTTAGTGCCCATCTTTCTAGTTGACATGATGGATCCTTCAAGCTAGTCAGCCAACACAAAGAATGGTGGTCTGTCACGACGGTGAATGGTTTGCCAAATAAATACGGCCAGAACTTGTTGATAGCCCAGATAACTGCGAGACATTCCTTCTCAGTTGTAGAGTAGTTTATCCCGGACTTTGAGAGTACTCTTGATGAATAGGCTATCACCTTTTCAACACCTTCCTGAACTTGTACAAGTACTGCACCAATCCCATAGCCACTGGCGTCTGTGTGAAGTTCTGTTTCCGCATTCTCGATGTAAAAGGCTAGAACTGGTGCGGAAGTTAGAGCCTCCTTAAGTGCCTGGAAAGCTCTTTCTTTTGTCTCACGCCAGTAAAGCAGCGTCTCCCTGCAGAAGTGGACATGCCTTGTTAGAAAATTCTTTTATGAAACGTCGATAGTATGAGCACAGTCCGAGGAAACCTCTCACATCAGAAATGTGCTGAGGAGTTGAAAATTCTGTGACTGCCCTTACTTTATCTAGATCAGGACGAACACCATCTCCGTTGAGTTGATGCTAGAGGATTTTTGTTTCTTTGGTGGCGGCGAAGAGGCACTTCTTTGGATTGAGACGGAGTCTGCAGTCTGAAGACACTTCAGCACAGTTGACAGGCAACTCAGATGTTTTTCAAATGTTTTTGAGAAAACGACTATGTCATCTAAATAGCAAAGACATGTCATCCATTTAAGGTGTCGAAGCAATTGTTCACCGTGCATTCGAATGTTGTTGGAGCATTACATAATCCAAATGGCATTACTTTGAATTCATAGAGGCTGTCAGGTGTAATAAAAGCCGTCTTATCCCTGTCAGCTTTGTCAACCTCGCTTTACCAGTAACCTGTCTGTATGACCGTAGTTGAGAAGAATGTTGCTCTCTTCAAGCAGTCTAAGGTGTCGTCAATGCGCGGCAATGGGTAGACACCTTTCTTTGTGATTTTTTCCAGCTGCCAATAGTCGACACAGAATCGCCACTTGCCGTCCTTCTTCTTTATGAGGACCACTAGAGATGACAAAGTACTCTCTGGAGGTTGAATGATGTCATCGTGCAACATCTCCACTTCCTCCCGAATTATCCGTCTTTCAGCTGGCGACACACTATAAAAAAGCTGTCTAATTGGTGGATGATCCCCAGTATTGATACGGTGCCTTATCGTGGGTCGTTTTCTCTTAATTTTCCCCTGCTGAGGTGTGAATGCACCCGAAAATTGGCGTAGTGTAGCTAATTGTCGTTGTTCCTTGGTCAGTCCGTGTTGTTTGTACTAACAGCAGAGCATGGGTCTTAATGGACGACGTTCAGCTCGCCATATCCAAACGCACACACACCTAGACAGAAAATTGTCTCTCTAGGTGTGTTTGCGTGTGTGTGTGTGTGTGTGTGTTTACCTTCCTTTTTTTCCCCTAAGGTAAGTCCTTCCACTCCTGGGATTGGAATGACTCCTTTTCCACTTCCTTAAAACACACATCCTTCCCTTTCTCCTCTCCTTTCTTCCTCTTTTCCTGAAGAAGCGACCAACGGTTGCGAAAGCTTGTATGTGCGTTTGTGTGTGATTTTATTTGTGTCTGTCGACGAACCTGTCCTTTGCGTAAGTCATCCGTTTCCTATTTTTTATGTTTGTTTATCCCACCAGGAAAGTTTCCTTCTATAATTTTCGTAACATAAGAAACAAGTAGAAATTACAAATGAACATAAGAAACATGCAGAACATTCTGGATGTTAATGACAAAGAAATAAATTTTTGCCGATGGACGGGATTGAAGTGGTGACCTTCAGCACAGCAATCGGTGACGCTATCCGTTGCGCCATGCCGGCATCGGTTAACATGATGTCTTGTGGCAATATGACAATAATACCCCTTTTTAACACCATGATGAAGATGTATGACTAAGAAATATTATGAATATTTCATAATATTTCTTTGTCAAAGATTTGATTGAAAATATTATCAAGTAATACCGGTCTAAAGGGATGTTTTTTAATGCGGAGTAATCCCTGCCTGGTGTGTTTTGTTGTTGCAGATGGAGTAATACGAACCTGAATTTGAGTAATCCCCGCACCCCAGTGTTTTGTTCATAAATTCGGGGAAAAATGTATACGGATTACTTGAGTATCTATGGTATTTACTATTGGCATCTGCTGTAAGCCAGAACTTCAAACCAAATTTATCTGGTTTGCTACTCGTGTATTGTATAAAGCGACAGTGATCTTTGCAAGGATAGAGCTGCTCAGCAACGGTTATAAATACACCTGGTTTATATTTGTCTACAAATGGATTCCATATTGAGGTAGCTGCTGCAAAACCATCAGTCTTGAGTTGTTCGGTACCAGTGTGATGGTCATCAAATCTCAAAAATCGCATGACTTCTAGGAACTTATTTCTTCCCATAGTGTAATAAAAAAAATGGTGGTTCCCACACTTGAAACCATAGAAGTTTGAGTGGGAAATTCTTTTCTCCATACACATGCATACATTACGCCAATAGCTGCTTCTAATTGGGCCGTATCAAGTACCCATGTGTCATCTTGGAGATGTTCACAGGTTTTTACGTTTTATGTAAGGTCATTGTCTATCAACACTTGCCATGCACTCAAGTAACTCCCTCTGACAATACGTTTCTTGGCATTAGACATTGATCCTGGTGTTACTGAAAACAAGTTGTGACAGCCTAATATTCCACGAGCATGGCCTGGTGCAATTAGAGTTCACACTGTTCCATCGGTAACAGTTGCTTCACTTCCAACTTCAGGATGTAATTCTTTTCCTTTTCTTCATCATCTGAGGGAAGGAATTTGCGGTGCCACGGGAATATCACCAGTTAGTACTGGGTTATTTTCACGTTCTTGTACAGATTCTGAATGTTCATCTTGCGAATCTGACAATTCATCTTGTTCTGCATTGTCAGGTAGATATTCCATATTATTATCACTCAACTCATCACATTATAAAATATCTTCTCCCTCGGAATCTTCTTCAGGTAAACTATTCTAGTACTTCAGTAATTCTTCATCCGAACAGAAATGCCAATGCGCCGTAATAATGAGAAGAGTTAAATTTCTGCAGGGCACAATAACCTACTGACAAAGAACAGCAACAAAGCATGTCCACTCAAGCGTGAAACAAAGTGAAAGGGATAGAGAGAGAGGGAACGAATCACAACAATCAAATAACATCTGCATAGTGGATGAAAAAAATCAATTGTTGTGCCATTACAGACGTGGAACATGAAAAGTAGCTCACTGGTCAAAATGGCCAGCTGTGGTCCTTTGATAAAAAAAAAAAAACATCGTAGAAAATATAATAATGGAAAGTCCAGGTTGGAATTAATAATATGGTAAGGACAGTTTACAACTTACCATATTATTGAATGTAAGAAATATGTTTAATTTGTTTGGATTTCAAAATAGATATTTTTATTTTATGGAAATTGCAGCCCACCAAAATACATTAAGTCATGAAATGTAAGCTTGCTAAATAAAAACCTACGCTATTTATTAAACGTTAAATAAGGCGCACCAGTCAGACTGACCGGTTTGGTCCTTCTAGTGTTAATGTTTCACCCACATGGAGCTGGTCACAAATTGAAAATTATCCAAAACTAATGGATACGCAGCACTCATTGCCCTCTGTTGGAGTCCTCGTCATCTCCTAAACATGGAAAAAATTGTTATTAGTTGTATATCTATATATAAAACATGCTGACAGACTTTTCTCTATGACCACATAGTGCCACCCACTCGTGGTTGTAGTGGTAGATAGGCCTTGGTCTAATGATGTTAGTAAGGAAGTTTGGTCACGGTGCGTGGCAGTGGGTGAGTGTGACGAGCAAAAATTCGCAAAATATGCAATAAATACTCTTAGGAAAGGCTAAATACTCTGTGACTTACGATCTTTACGGTACGAGTCAAAATCTGTTTGTTCTTTCAATCGTCAGATAATGCGGTCCTTTCAGACTTTGATAACGACGAGGAATGTCAAATACGCAATTTATTAAATAGATCACATGTTTCCGTCAACCACACATTACCGATTATGAACAGAGACAAAACAAAGATAAAAATCCAGATAGACTCAAACATAAAAATACTCGTGGAACATTGATCACTGTCGTGGAAGTGTGGTGGAAACACAGACATACATTAATGAATGTCCCTTAAGCCATAGATATTGATATGCCTGTGCCAGTAAGCTCACTGGGCTGTGCTAATCAGTGATCTCTGATACATATAGCCGCGACACTCTCTGCTGTGAAAGGTGTTATCGTTTGACAGCTGGGTCAAGAAAAACTATGTGATGTAGTCATACTCATATCCCAGTGGCCCCCTGTAATAATGTTGGCAACAGATGTTGACTAACGAGAATCATGTGACTTCATCATAAGCCAATCGCATGACATGCAAATATTTTGTCGTGAAATCAAGCATACAGCAGGAACAGCAGTATTTATCTACACTCTGAGTGGTTCGGTCATCTTTGCAATGATTTTATATTGTGTTATTGATGTTGCCAACATAAAAACACGAGGCCCCCAGGATAGAAAGTAAAATTTTACCGAATCAGATACATCCGTTGTTGTTACATCTCATTATGACCAGCACTTTCATGTAAAACTCTTTTGTATAGAGTCTCATGATTCACACAGTCTTACAATTCATTCCAAATTCCTATTCAAGAAGATATTTGTGAAAACTGTTACAAATCAATATTCTCACTTATCCAATATCGTTTTCAGAAATGTAATTTGCCAGCCGATTTCGGCGCTGCTGTTGCAATGTGTAACAAAATTGAGAATAAAGACGCATTATTACTATTTCTCATCTCATCGATAGCAGTGTTCACAGAAGTTCACGCCAAACATACAATTACACACTGCAGTCTTAACTTGATGAACACAACCTAACATTGATTTTACATTGTTACTTTAATTTCACTTTTTGTATGAAAAACTTTATGAATATTCATGGTTTTCGACATTTTGGCTAAGAGAACTGAGTTTATTGACAGAGCGATCCAACAAGGATTTTGGTTTTGCTGACCTAGGGCCGAAACCCTAAAAAACCACGATATACATAGGTCCTTCGTAAACAACCGTTGCGAAGCACGGGCATATAAGCTAATGGGACTATATAATCCTTGGGTTGTTAACGACCAATTGGCATTGGTAAATTAACAATAATACCTTTGCAATACAATATTCATACCCACCAACTTTTACTTTTTATTCGTAAAATTTACAGAAATTGCATTTTAGGGATGGATGGTGTTTTCTTAGAGTTTCACGGTCAAAAATTTGAAATGTTAAAATTCATTTCATAGTTTGTTTGGAAATCAAGGCAATTAATTCCATTGAATACAATACAATATAAAGAATCTGTGGAGCTGATGTACTTCTCATAAAATACACTTATGCTTAAGTACTGTTCTCTATTCTCACCACACCCTATAGCAATGCAGAATGTGAAAGTATTTTGAAGCTAGTGAAGAAAAATGTAACAAGAGTTCAAATCATCAAAGTCCAATGAATCTCTGGTGGCTACATCTATTTTGAAGTCCAATATTTCTGGTCTCTCTAATGACAAAACATTTTCTAAAGACTCCTTGTGGAAAGCTAAGAAGGCTGCAATTGTGACTCTAAAAGTCCAACTAGCCTATGATTTGCAGGTTGGAGTGTTTTGTATTATTGTTTTACTGCTTTGACTAGTCGTAACTCAGTAACATTCCAAATTGCAAGTTATAAATTTTTGAGATGGGATATGTAAAACAATTTCCCTATTGCCCCCTGCTTTTTAAGTAGACTTAACTTTATAATTTGCTCATTGTGTTAAATCTTCTTTAGAATTCTTATAACTGTGCAATATTTAGGCATTATAGGCTTCTATATAATCCAAGCTTCTGCCAGTCAAGGGAATAATTAATTTGATTTATTATTTTGAATATGTGTAAAATGTTGTTGTTGTTGTCTTCAGTCCGCAGACTGGTTTTATGCAGCTCTCCATGCTACCCTGTCCTGTGCAAATCTCTTCATCTGAGAATACGTTCGGCAACCTACATCCTTTCGAATCTGCTTACTATATTCGTCGCTAGGTCTCCCTCTAAAATTTTTACCCCACACGCTTCCTTCTAATGCTAAGTTGACAATTCCTTGAAGTCTTAGAATATGTCCAACCAGTCTATCCCTTCTGTTAGTCAGGATATGCCAGAAACTTCTTCTCTCTCCGATTCGGTTAAGCACCTCCTCATTAGTTACGTGATCTCCCCATCTAATTTTCATCATTTGTCTGTAGCACCACATTTCGAAAGCTTCTATCATCTTTTTATCTGAACTCCTTATCATCCACGTTTCACTCCCATACAATGCTACACTCAAGACAAATGCTTTCAGAAAGGACTTCCTGACATTTAAATTAATATTGGATGTAAACAAGTTTCGCTTCTTTAGAAAAGCTTTTCTTCCCATAGCCATTCTGCATTTTATACGGCCATCAGAAGTTATCTTGCCACCCAAATAACAAAATTAATCTACTACTTTTATTGTCTCATTACCTAATCTAATTCCTTCAGCATCGCCTGATTTTCTGACATTGCATTCCATTGCCTTCGTTTTACTCTTGTTAATGTTCATCTTATATCTTCCTTTCAAGACACTGTCCATCCCATTCAATTGCTCTTCCAGATCTTTTGCGGTCTCTGGCAGAATTACTATGTCATCGGCAAACCGCAATGTTTTTATTTCTTCTCCCTGCACTTTAATGCCCTCTCCAAATTTCTCCTTTCATTCCCTCGCTGCCTGTTCAATGTACAGATTGAACAACATTGGGGAAAAACTACAACCCTGACTTACTCCCTTCCCAAACTCTGCGTCCCTTTCTTGTCCTTCGACTTTAATAACCGCCGTCTGGTTTTTCTATAAGTTGAATATAACTCTTCGCTCCCTATATTTTACCCCTGATACCTTCAGAATTTGGAAGAGTGTATTCCAGTCGACATTGTCAAAAGCTTTCTCCAAATCGACAAACGCTAAAAACGTAGGTTTCCCTTTCTTTAGCCTATCTTCTAAGACAAGTCGTAATGTGAGTATTGCCTCTCGTGTCCCGACATTTCTCCTAAATCCAAACTGATCTTCGCCGAGGTTGGATTCCACAAGGTTTTCCATTCGTCTGTAAATAATTTGTGTTAGTATTTTGCAACCATGACTTATTAAACTGATAGTTCTGTAATTTTCTCACTTGTCTGCACTTGCTTTCTTTGGAATTGGAATTACAATATTCTTCTTGAAGTTGCAGGGATATTTTCCCTGTCTCATACATTTTGCATACCAAGTGATACATTTTTTCATGACTGTAAAATAGTGTGTAAAATAGAGATGTAAAAATGTTGCCTTTCACAACAAACATATCGATTTCTTATTGTTATGTTCATCTAAAAACATTGGCCTATGATGTAAGTAGATATGATTTCATTGAAATATCCTACTTGAAGTGCGAATTGTATTATATAGCTCAGAGGTATTTTTACTGCGAAGCCGGCAATGTTGAAGTTTGTCAGATTTTTTGACGCAAGTGAGTTTTACTGAAAGCCCTTCCCAAAAATTGGCTGGTATGAATATAATATTACGTGCCTCCAAGTTGTGCCAGGCTTTAAGGAATCATTCGTATGTTTCCCACTCTAGTGGTCCATTTATCCACATTTTTGCCTTCTGTTTTGACATCAACTTTCTAACAATGAAGATGTTGTTTGTGTTAAGTGACAACATCCGTTTGCTTGCAGTGATTTTAAGCTCCATTTTGGATGAGCTGCCGGAAGAATGATGGCACTTTCTGTGTACCACAAAGGAATGTAGTCTTTCAGTACTGGTGCAGATTCTTCGGCAACAAACTAGTCGTCCTCTTCCAGTCTGCGATCACACTACAGTGTAAACCGTTGTTGACTGTGGCTTTAAATTGTATGCTTTTGTTGTTCATCTATTTTGTCTACACCTGTGAGCTCTTCAGTGTGAATTGTTAGCCTGTATACTGACATGTGCAGTGTTTCATCAGGAATCACTTCATCCATTGCAAGGGACGCTGCAGAAATCATGCTTGGCGGTGTGTGTTTGTGAGCAGATCCCAGTTAGGAAGCAAACATACTGTATATTGTAAAGTGTTTGTGAGTTCACCATTTCACAGCTCACCACAGGGTCATTCCATTACCAAGTCATCCAGGGCACTACACCCACCTCTCACAGATATTTATGAAAATCTATATTTGAATTTTATGCACAAAGACAATAAAATATTCCAAGTTTCATCCAAATCTAGTTAGTAGTTTCCGAGTTATGACTGTTTAAAGTTTCACGCTAATTGTACCTCTTGAGAGCTATGAAGACGTAACTGAAATGTGCATGCTTTTACAGAATTCGAAGTAAAATCGTTAGTTTTGGAGCTAGAGCCTTGAAATTTTCACTGTATTGTTCTAAGTTAAACACTGAAACTGATAGATACACAAAATTATGATATATAATCTTCAATCACATTGAAAATCTGCACTCAAACTCAAATTATTGTTAATTTCAAAGTTGTGACATAGATGTAGAAAAATATGAATAGCTAAAATCTCTCTCTCCAAATAACGCAATACAACCATATATTCGAAATCAGCATAAAATTACCTTCCAAATGGTGCAAAAAAGTGGTGGAGTTCTGAGTTGCAACAATTTTATAAGAAATTAAAGTCAAATTTTGTAATTTACTTTGCAAAATACATGTTTGATGAAATAATTGCTTATTTGAAATAATACAACTGTGAAAATGCCAGATTAACCCAAGTTTTATGCATTAGTTATTTTAAAATAAAAGATACATTGATTAAGAATTTTACAAAATTGGTTTACTTATATTTTAATACATGAGTTGGCGATTGTTCATTTTCAAACAAATCCGTCGTACAAAGAGTTCTTGATGACTTTAAACTTTAATAATTATTCATTTGGAGTATTATGCTAAGTTTATAAGGAGCAGTATGTGCAGTAATTATATTTACATGTCCAAGAAGTTTAGTTTTACAAGAGAACAAGGAAATTTTCCCATGTTTTTATGATTTCATTTCGGGAGTTAGCATCAATCTTATAAGATGTGCCAAACTGAAATGCAACCTCTGGAGGAGCTATTACTCATAGAAGATGGGCTGGTGGAATATGACATCTGTCTTCTTTTTGAGACCAAAAGAAAGTTTCTGCTGGTCCATGAGGGTGCATAAAAATGTCATAGTCCCCTTCTTCTTCATTGAAACCCTGAACCATTCCTATCCACCAGTTTAGCTCATAAACACATGTAATGAAAGAATGAATGTTAGGTTTAATGGTTCAACACAGTTTCAGAGTCCAAACTCACTCGTTTGGCTGTGATTTCTTCTCACAAGAAGCTGGCTTAAAATAATGGAAACTTCTTGTACCTGTTAGTTTTGACCCATTTAAATCTAGTTTCAAGCATTGTTCTTTTAATTTCAATTTCTTTTTCCTTTAAAAAGAAAAAAAATATAATTTTGAAAATAAACTTTTGCAAAAATTGTACATTTGTTCAGCATTTATTATCTGCTCACTTTGCCTACTGCTCTGCAAGTGTGTGGTTTAACAGTTCTCTTGACTGTGCCCCCAATCTCATCACATGTTGTTTCTCCATGACTTGTAGCATGAAATGACCAGCTTGCATTTAATTTAAAATCTTTAGCAGTAAAACATAAATTTATCATGCTTTTGAGATTTTTGTACTGAGCACTGCAATCATCTGTCAAATACTCAATTTGGTCAACACCAGGAAAATTTTGTTTTATGAAACATATGGTTTTTTCTTGTACTGAATAAACAAATGGTACATCATGCTTTAGATCATCTGAAATGAAACACATTGTTGTTTCTTTTATGGTGGAATCCTCTTTCTTAGAAAAAATCACTACTGGATGAACTGAGCAGCTCGAGTGGACCCAGTGGTAGGATTGCACTTCATTTTGCCGGCCGCGGTGGCCGAGGTGACTGAGGCGCTCCAGTCACGGTCAGCTCGGCCACTATGGTCGGGGGTTCGAATCCCCCCTCGGGCACGGATATTTGTGCCGTCCTAGTTCGTAAGTAGTTCATAAGTAGTTTGTAAGTTTAGGGACTGATGACCCCGTAGTTAAGTCCCATAAGCTTAACAAACATTTGAACATTTGAGCACTTCATTTTGCAGAATGAAGTTATAGTTTTCAGCAAAATCCACGAGAACTAAAACTTCATTAAATTCCAATTTTTCTGTCCTCTGTTTCAAGTAAGAGTTTTGAGCTTTTGTGATATAAGAATGAGGTATTAGAAATTCATAATATAGTGAGGACAGTTTACAACTCACCGTAAAGACGTGGCGACGAGCTGCGACAGGCACATACAAAAGATACATACATACAACACATTAAGCTATCGACCATGGCCTTCTTCAGAAAATAGAGCACTCACGCAATCACACAGGCACACAACACAGTCATACAACCATCACCTCCGACTGCCGCACTTCAAAGTTTCAGGGCACATATCACAACATTTTAAGATGCAGTCCCTGTTCTGTATGTCACAAACCAATTTGTCCATCATAGTGTGTATTGATTCCTTATCATGCAGGTTCAGAGCGTTTACTAAAAGCTCAACATTTTGGTGGTAGAAGCAAACACACACGTTGTGAGTTCCAGGTGAACCAGCTAGCACTCGCCATTTTGGTCTGAAGGAGCAAAATTTGGAAAATCTGATTTTACAATTTGGGTGTTTTTCTGTAAACACAATGAACAATTCCTCAAAGTTGCATAAAAGAATTCTTTTCTGCTTGTAAGTTTTTCATACTAACTTTGTCGTTAGCACCTGGCAACATATAAGAAAATTAATCATCTTCGTAAAACAGTTGGGCAGTGTCTATAGTTTCTTCAGGAAGGGATCTGCCATGTTTGGGTTCTGTCAAAGCCAAAATACCTTTCTCATTTGCAAGCGTTCTGGTTTTTCGCACTAAATATTCCGATACATTAATTTTTTCCGCTGCTTTTCTGCGAGACCATGACTTTGGAGTGATTGTTAATATCTGTATTTTTTCCCATGTGGTTACGTTTGTCTTAAGTTTTTCCTTTATAGCATCCACTAAATGATCAAGATCCTCAGATTTGGTCTTCAATTCATTACCTTGTGTTGTACTGTCAGATTCACTTGAATCATTGAGTTCTTCTACTTTCAAAACAAATGACAACTTTTTTTAACCTGGTGATTTGCCATTTTAAACTTCTTTTTAGCATATTTTTTCTTCGTTTGGGTAGTTAATGACTTAAGTGGTGTCACATCCAACCCTAAAAGAGTTTCATTCAACTTTTCTTGTTCTACTACTCTTTTTGCATTAGTTAATTCACTCTCATTTGCTTCATCACTATCCAGTAGAGAAATTTCTTCATGGTCTAAACTAGGTTTTGCTTCATTCAACAGTTTTCTACATGTACTGCACAACAGCTTTCCTGGCACTAAAATAATTTCTTTCTTTCTTTAACATTTTTTGCTTTTTCCAGAGTAATTATCCTCAAATCTTTCTTCTTTGTTAAAGGTACAGAATGTTTCTTAAACGGATCACAACAGGATTTTCAGTTCTTTTCAAAATACTTTAAAAAATAACACAAATGATGGGAACAAATATCGTCTGTTTCACTGTACTGCGTATTAGTACGCCAAACTAAAATTTCTACTTCTTTTTTAGACAACTTTTCTGAAATTAAATAAATGTCTTTGCTTTTTGTCAGTGAAGTATTTTCACATGACAAATTTAATAATGAACCTACTGAACACTTAAAATTAGATACATGTTTACTTGAACTTGCTCTTAGCTCCATGGTAAGAAACACACACACACGCACAATTAGTTTCACATAAAACACTTTTAAAAATAAAATTATAACTCAGTTTATATAACAATTATTTAAAATGTCACCAAGCACAAACACTAGGTGTTGACATAAACAGAGCCAAATGCACACTGATTGACTTGCAGTACAGGCAGGCTAGAGGGAGAGTTTCGTTTCCAGACTGGAAGACAGCAGGCCGACTGATGACTGGTGAAATTTTAATGTGCATACTTGCGTAG
This sequence comes from Locusta migratoria, assembly GCA_026315105.1. Classification (NCBI taxonomy): domain Eukaryota; kingdom Metazoa; phylum Arthropoda; class Insecta; order Orthoptera; family Acrididae; genus Locusta; species Locusta migratoria. The sequence goes on from CM048749.1 coordinate 385,633,212, forward strand.
TAGTACTGCCTTATCTGAACTTCAAGACAATGCTCAAACAATGACAATTCTGTACACAATTTAATTGTTGGGTGCAATAAGGAGAGTCCTTTGTTGTCTACAATGTAAAGTATCAGCATTCATTTAATTGTTTTTGCTTATGAATGATAAATCTTTGTCCCAATTTAAAAACACAGAACAAAAATGTACTAAAATTACTTTTTTAAGTAGTCGATCTTCCAAATAATAATTTTAAAACCTTCTATATAACCTCCACTATACCAATTTTGAATCATAAAACACCCGTTCCATACATTTTGAACAGATTAGACTTGTTTTGACTTCAATATAAGATAAAACTGTTACAAATCCAAACCGCACCAATTTTTTGCACCATTTGAAAGGTAATTTTATGCTATTTTCAAAAATATATGGTTGTATTGGGTTATTTGGAAAGAGATTTTAGCTATTCATTTTTTTCTACATCTACCTCACAATTTTGAAATTAACAATAATTTGAGTTTGAGTGCAAATTTTCATTATGATTGAAGATTAAAAATCAGAATTTTGTGTATCTATCAGTTTCAGTGTTTAACTTAGAACAAAACAGTGAAAATTTCAAGGCTCTAGCTTCAAAACCTAGATTCTCTAGAAGCATGCACGCTTTAGTTACATCTACATCGCTCTTGGAAGTACAGTTAGCGTAAAACTTTAAATGGTCATAACGTGGAAACAACTATATAGAATTGGATGAAACTTTGGATTTTTTCTTATCATTATGCATACATTTCACATATAAATTTTGGAATAAATTCAAAAACCTTAGGTGTTATATCTACTTTTGGCTGGATGATTTGGCGTGGAATGACCCCACACATTTCCATATCTGAAGTAGTTTTGTGTGATGGTTTGCTTCTATCACTGTGCATTTTTCCTTCATGTTTGAATTTTGTGTCACATGTGTGAACAACTAGCTACGGATGACTAACCACCTGTCCGTTGGGATGCGTTAGGTGGCTACACACTGCATTAGTGGATATAACAAGTGTGGTTGGGGACTGTTAAACACAGCTGTCAAAAGTTGCACAAATATTATAGGGGACTAGCTTATATTCCCGTGTTTCGCAATGGTTGTTGAAGGAGAGCATGTGTTTTTTAGAGTTCCAGACTTCAGTCAGTAAAAGCAGAATCCTTGTTGGATCGCTCTGTCAATAAACGCAGTTGTCCTAGCCAAAATCTCAAATGTAAGTAAAAGTCATTGTCCGAAATGATGTATCTTCATAAAGTTTTTGATACAAAAAGTGACACATGCCAAAAGAAGCAAAGAAATTTCTCTAAGTATTTAATACACGAAGAGAAATCAGTAACTCTTGTTCAATGTTTGTTAGTATTCGTAGACAAAAGATTGCTTAATTATGTCACAGACATTCGCTTCCTTGATGTACTACCCCATACTTATTATGCAGCAGCAGTGTTTATCAGTTCTTTCGTGCACTACAACGCCTCTATTGCATGTTTGTTGTACTACGCAATCCATACTTCAAGCATAACCTACAGCTAAAACAATTTCCCTTATGAACTTGCTGCATGCAAATACATGAAGTACTTTAGGCGATTAGTTATTTCGAATAGATGAACAGACAGTTACTGAAAACACTTAAGATTGCGATGTATCTTTTTTTCCGTGATCTGATTTTGCTGAAATCATGCCTCTATGTTACCCCCATCTCAGCTCAGATTTCCTGCGAAAACCACTTGAAAATGTGTCAGTAGCTTCTTTTTTTAATATGTTTGCAAAACGTGTTAGAAATAGGCACATCTTCATGAATATGACGTAGCTCACATCATACATCAGTTATATTCGCCATTTAAAACATTTATTTCATGGTCATTCACATCTTTGGATAATGAGCTGAGGCATGGAAAGCTGAAATATAATACGTATTTCCTTAATGAAATAGAAATATCACTGACAATAATTATTATTCTTACGGTTAGCCCTCTTTCTGTTAGATGCGCTATTGTCGCTCCAAGCGTGAAAACTCAAACTTCCATAGGAGTTGTACATACACGTTAGACTGTGATATCGGTATGTAAATATATGGATTAAAGACAGCGAGGATTGTATCAGTTTTATATTCATTGTGTTGAATCATATTTCGTAGAACATAGCAACCAAGAAAACGATTTTCAGGAATATGGTAAATTTGAAAAGTCAAAGAGTAAATAGTATTTTCAATGGGTAATAATCCGATCACTGACCCGAACTTCACACGAACACCCGTAATGCTATCTATTAGTTCTTTGCCGCATTACGCCGTTCTTTTCAAGCATGAACTGCATTATGCCATTCTTTTCAAGCATGAAATACTTCTAAAACTTCAAATTACGATATCTTTTACTTTCCTGATCTGATTTTGATAAAATGAAGCCTATATGTTGCCCCAGGATATTCTCTATTTGTCTGGGATACCCCATGAATGTTCATTTAGTACTTTTGAAGATTACTCTCTACAAATACACATGCAATTGCTTTCACAGAAATGTTGAAATTGTGATATCTAACTTTTTGTGATCAGATTTTGTGAAATGAAGTGTTTCTGTAACAGCAAGATACCCTCAATTTTCCTATGAAAAACACCTGAAAATTTGTCTATTAGTTTTGGAGATGAAAGAGAAAGATAGACATGGCGGTTGTCGATGAAAAACATTAAATTGTGATGTTCTTCTTTCCGTGGTCCGACTTTTATGAAACTAACTCTATATGTTGTTCCAAGGTATGCTGCAGTTACCATAACAGTGAAAACCCCACGCGAATTCGTGAAGTAGTTTTGGAGAATTGGTTTCTAATAGATGAACAGACAGACACGATGGTCTGTGAAAACACTTCGTCATTCTATATTGATGAAATCATGCCTAGATCCTGAACCAATCTTCGCTCATGTTTCCTGTGAAAACCGCATGAAAATCGTCCAGTAGTTTTGAAGAATGAAGGGAACAGCAACAGGCCTACATTTAAGGATTTTTTATCAGTATAGATATGTTGTAAAATTTTGCAGGAATATTTTGATTTTTATAAGTACTGTAAGTCGATAAAATCATTTGTGAATATAGTTAGTAGTAAAGAAGTAATAGATTAAAATTTGATGCTTGATGGGGCGGTATTCCATGAACGTTACTCTTTACGTCCTCATATGTCATAAACTACATGTCGTACTGTGATACAATTTCGAACATATATTCAGCTTTAAGTGTATATTGTGTCTGCAAAATTTCCTGCAAGTACAATTGGATAGTATAGAAATTATAAATTGTAACGTTATACCGAATGCCTTCATAAACATGTGTGGGGAAAAAAGTACTGAGCAGGATTTGGACAAGAGCCCTCAGTGTGTCACCCACGTGCCTTGCTGTCCACACCTGGCTCACTTGCCAATGATGACAGTGTGTAGACATAGGAGTTGCATCTGGGACTTGATTTCAATTTTTGTGGAAACCAAGGTGCATTGGAAAAAATCCTTTTAGCTTGGTGATGTAGAGGAATTCCCTCATAAAATATTTGCATCCCATCAAAATCTCTTTGTACTATACTTCATGTTTCCATTGTGAGTGGTGTCCACTGTTGGAAGCAGTATTCCAGCAGTGGTGTGGAAAGTTAACCAAACACCCCAGAAGTGCCAGAAATGAACAAAAGACCAATAAAATGTTTTCTCCTCATTTCTTGTGTGTCATGTTGGACAGCCTAAAAAACATGCTAAGTTGTTAAAATCAAATAGATTGTGGAATCAGAAAAGAAAGGTCACTTTATTTCTGATCCTCCCTCCCCCTCAAATTTATTTCAAAACATTGGACAGAAATTTAAAAAATGTGTATGAAATTAAAGGCATGAAAAATATGTATAAAATAAAGATTTTTGACTTGCCTAAAGTACAGGCTCATCGACAGAAACATAAAACACACACAAACATTCGAGCTTTCGCCACCACTGGCAGCTTCTTCGGGAAAAAGAGGAAGGAAGGAGAGGAGAAAGGGAAGGATACGGGTTATAAGGAAGTGGAAAAGGAGCCATTCCAATCCCAGGAGTGGAAGGACTTAGCTTAGGGGACAAAAAGAAAGGTAAACAAATACACACTCACACACATCCAAACTGTCTTTCTTTGATATGACTGATACTTTCAGAAGTATGATGTTTGTGTCATCATTGGAATTTAAAACGAGGATAACAGTTCTTCCACATGAAGGTTAGGTGTCGACAGGCTTCGCATATTAAAAGAAGTGAAGATGACTCGGTTGTTAGTATTCAGACATAGAACATAGTGGTCTATTTCTAGGATACAGATACTTTTTCTTTTGTCAGTGAGAAAGTACTTTAGTACATACTGCCTGTGACATCATGAACAATTTTGTAGTTAATGTTAGACAAATTTGAAGATGCACGGTTTCATACATTCGTTTTTTCTTGGAAAAGTTTTCTGCAATGTTATGCAAAAAAGAGGCGGTGGTCAATGAGCTTCATGGGCCTTTTACAGTTCTTCAGGTAGATGACAGTTTTGTTACAAATCAAGGTGCTGCAAGTGATTAAAGTTGGGCACCAATAAGAAGAGTTCCTAGAGATGATGGACTTGTTAAGTATAACCGAATTTTCTAGAATAGGACTCCTGTTCTCAGCACACCCTGAAGAATGCAGCAAGTGAATGTATTTTCAGCTTTCTGAAGGAAAAATAGAACAGAGTTTAAATCATCTAAGTTCAATGAATCTCTGGAGTCTTTCTGTTTTGAAGATGCTTAGTGCTGGTCACTGTTACGACAAAACATTATCTGAAGAATTCATACAAGAAGCTATGTCCACTGTTATTTAACATGGAGTTGTTCTTGATTTTAACAATGGAAAAACTAATTGGAATGTCAATAATGGAGGATAGATAACAACACACCATAAAGAGGCTCGCTGAGCTGCTGACAGACACAACAATAGATAAACACATTCGCACTTAGCTTAAATTTTTGGCCATGGCCTTCATCAGAAAAAGATGTAAGTTGACATGATTTCATTTAAGTATCCTGTTTGAAGCATGAATTATTGGTTTCTTCAAGCTGCGATATGTCGAAATCCATCAGCTTTTTTGCCAGTGGAGTTTTTACTGATTGCATACCTAACAACTTTTGAAAAGGGCTATTAGGTGGCAGGTATCCCTAGGTTTGAATTGATATATGTCGGTAAATATAGGTAAGCTTCAGCTGGCAGTAATTTATTTATTTAGCTGCCGCCAACATTACTAGGTGAAGGTATTGTGTGAGGTAACCATTGTTGTTTGAATTATTAGTTTTACATGTACCACTGTTCTTACTGCTTCGTATTCTCCAATAAGTTAGTTAAAATGAGTGAGTGGCAGTTATTGGCCCACGTTGGGAGTCACCTGCAACACCTTGTGCTAACTACTTTTTCATTTTCTTAAAAGCACAATATTTAAAACAATATGCATTACTATTGCTTTTGAAGTTTGTGGTGCCAACTGCTGCCATGGCGGAGCGGCTCAACGCATTGAGGCGCTATGCTGCAATGCGCAAGGCGGTGCCCTGTCGGGAATTCGAATTCCCCCTTGCATGTGGATGTTAGTGCTGTCTTTAGTATAAGGTAGTTCATAAGTAGTTTGTAATTTTAGGGACTGATGACCCAACAGTTAAGTCCCATAAGCTTAACAAACATTTGAACAATTTTTGTGCCAACTGCAGCACTCACTCGCCTTGCCCCATCCCTCCCTCCCTGCAGCACTCACGCGCCTTGCCCCCTACCTCACACTCCCTCCTCCCTTGCGCTCCCCCCCTTGCACTCCCTCACACTCCCTACCTCCCCTCCCTCACACTCCCTGCCTCCCCTCCCTCACACTCCCTACCTCCCCTCCCTCACACTCCCTGCCTCCCCTCCCTCACACTCCCTGCCTCCCCTCCCTCACACTCCCTACCTCCCCTCCCTCACACTCCCTACCTCCCCTCCCTCACACTCCCTACGTCCCCTCCCTCACACTCCCTACCTCCCCTCCCTCACACTCCCTACCTCCCCTCCCTCACACTCCCTACCTCCCCTCCCTCACACTCCCTACCTCCCCTCCCTCACACTCCCTACCTCCCCTCCCTCACACTCCCTACCTCCCCTCCCTCACACTCCCTACCTCCCCTCCCTCACACTCCCTACCTCCCCTCCCTCACACTCCCTACCTCTCTCTCTCTGTCGCTCCCTCCCTCTCTCCCTCTGTCGCTCCCTCCCTCTCTCCCTCTGTCGCTCCCTCCCCCTCTCCCTCTGTCGCTCCCTCCCCCTCTCCCTCTGTCGCTCCCTCCCCCTCTCCCTCTGTCGCTCCCTCCCCCTCTCCCTCTGTCGCTCCCTCCCCCTCTCCCTCTGTCGCTCCCTCCCCCTCTCCCTCTGTCGCTCCCTCCCCCTCTCCCTCTGTCGCTCCCTCCCCCTCTCCCTCTGTCGCTCCCTCCCCCTCTCCCTCTGTCCCCCTCTCCCTCTGTCGCTCCCTCCCCCTCTCCCTCTGTCGCTCCCTCCCCCTCTCCCTCTGTCGCTCCCTCCCCCTCTCCCTCTGTCGCTCCCTCCCCCTCTCCCTCTGTCGCTCCCTCCCCCTCTCCCTCTGTCGCTCCCTCCCCCTCTCCCTCTGTCGCTCCCTCCCCCTCTCCCTCTGTCGCTCCCTCCCCCTCTCCCTCTGTCGCTCCCTCCCCCTCTCCCTCTGTCGCTCCCCTCCCCCCTCCCTCTCCCTCTGTCGCTCCCTCCCCCCTCCCTCTCCCTCTGTCGCTCCGTCCCCCCTCCCTCTCCCTCTGTCGCTCCGTCCCCCCTCCCTCTCCCTCTGTCGCTCCGTCCCCCCTCCCTCTCCCTCTGTCGCTCCGTCCCCCTCCCTCTCCCTCTGTCGCTCCGTCCCCCCTCCCTCTCCCTCTGTCGCTCCGTCCCCCCTCCCTCTCCCTCTGTCGCTCCGTCCCCCCTCCCTCTCCCTCTGTCGCTCCGTCCCCCCTCCCTCTCCCTCTGTCGCTCCGTCCCCCCTCCCTCTCCCTCTGTCGCTCCCCTCCCCCCTCCCTCTCCCTCTGTCGCTCCCTCCCCCCTCTCTCTCCCTCTGTCGCTCCCTCCCCCCTCTCTCTCCCTCTGTCCGCTCCCTCCCCCCTCTCTCTCCCTCTGTCGCTCCCTCCCCCCTCTCTCTCCCTCTGTCGCTCCCTCCCCCCTCTCTCTCCCTCTGTCGCTCCCTCCCCCCCTCTCTCTCCCTCTGTCCCTCCCTCCCCCCTCTCTCTCCCTCTGTCCCTCCCTCCCCCTCTCTCTCTCCCTCTGTCCCTCCCTCCCCCCTCTCTCTCTCCCTCTGTCCCTCCCTCCCCCCCTCTCTCTCTCCCTCTGTCCCTCCCTCCTCCTCTCTCTCTCTCTCCCTCTGTCCCTCCCTCTCCCTCTGTCCCTCCCTCCCTCCCCCTCTCTCTCTCCCTCTGTCCCTCCCTCCTCCCCCCCTCCTCTCTCCCTCTGTCCCTCCCTCCTCCCCCTCTCTCTCTCCCTCTGTCCCTCCCTCCTCCCCCTGTCTCTCTCCCTCTGTCCCTCCCTCCTCCCCCTCTCTCTCTCCCTCTGTCCCTCCCTCCTCCCCCCTCTGTCCCTCCCTCCTCCCCCCCTCTCTCTCTCCCTCTGTCCCCCCTCTCTCTCCCTCTGTCCCTCCCTCTTCCCCCCCTCTCTCTCTCCCTCTGTCCCCCCTCTCTCTCCCTCTGTCCCTCCCTCTCTCTCTGCCCCTCCCTCTCTCTCTCTCTCTCTCTCTGCCCCTCCCCCCTCTCTCTCTCTCTCTCTCTCTCTCTGCCCCTCCCCCCTCTCTCTCTCTCTCTCTCTCTCTCTGCCCCTCCCCCTCTCTCTCTCTCTCTGCCCCTCCCCCCTCTCTCTCTCCCTCTGTCCCTCCCCTCCCCCCCTCTCTCTCTTCCCTCTGTCCCTCCCTCCCCCCTCTCTCTCTCCCTCTGTCCCTCCCTCCCCCCCCTCTCTCTCTCCCTCTGTCCCTCCCTCCTCTCTCTCTCTCTCTCTCTCCCTCTGTCCCTCCCTCTCCCTCTGTCCCTCCCTCCTCCCCCTCTCTCTCTCCCTCTGTCCCTCCCTCCTCCCCCCCTCTCTCTCCCTCTGTCCCTCCCTCCTCCCCCTCTCTCTCTCCCTCTGTCCCTCCCTCCTCCCCCTGTCTCTCTCCCTCTGTCCCTCCCTCCTCCCCCCTCTCTCTCTCCCTCTGTCCCTCCCTCCTCCCCCCTCTGTCCCTCCCCTCCTCCCCCCCTCTCGCTCTCCCTCTGTCCCCCCTCTCTCCCTCTGTCCCTCCCTCTTCCCCCCCTCTCTCTCTCCCTCTGTCCCCCCTCTCTCTCCCTCTGTCCCTCCCTCTCTCTCTGCCCCTCCCTCTCTCTCTCTCTCTCTCTGCCCCTCCCCCCCTCTCTCTCTCTCTCTCTGCCCCTCCCCCCCCTCTCTCTCTCTCTCTCTCTCTGCCCCTCCCCCTCTCTCTCCCTCTGTCCCTCCCTCCCGCCCTCTCTCTCTCTCTGTCCCTCCCTCCCCTCTCTCTCCCTCTGTCCCTCCCTCCCCCCTCTCTCTCCCTCCCCCCCCTCTCTCTCTCCCTCCCTCCTCCCCCCCTCTCTCTCTCTCCCTCTGTCCCTCCCTCCTCCCCCCTCTCTCTCCCTCTGTCTCTCCCTCTGTCCCCCCCTCTCTCTCCCTCTGTCCCCCCCTCTCTCTCCCTCTGTCCCCCCTCTCTCTCCCTCTGTCCCCCCCTCTCTCTCCCTCTGTCCCCCCCTCTCTCTCCCTCTGTCCCCCCCTCTCTCTCCCTCTGTCCCCCCTCTCTCTCCCTCTGTCCCCCCCTCTGTCCCTCTGTCCCCCCCTCTGTCCCTCTCTCTCTCTCCCCTCTCTCTCTTTCTCTCTCTCTGCCCCTCCCTCCCTCTCTCTCTCTCTCTCTCTCTCTCTGCCCCTCCCTCCCTCTCTCTCTCTCTCTCTCTCTCTCTCTGCCCCTCCCTCTCTCTCTCTCTCTCTCTCTCTCTCTCTCTCTCTCTCTCTGCCCCTCCCTCCCTCTCTCTCTCTCTCTCTCTCTCTCTCTCTCTCTCTCTCTGCCCCTCCCTCCCTCTCTCTCTCTCTCTCTCTCTCTCTCTCTCTCTCTCTGCCCCTCCCTCCCTCCCTCTCTCTCTCTCTCTCTCTCTCTCTGCCCCTCCCTCCCTCTCTCTCTCTCTCTCTCTCTCTCTGCCCCTCCCCCCCCCCCCTCTCTCTCTCTCTCTCTCTCTCTCTGCCCCCCCCCTCTCTCTCTCTCTCTCTGCCCCTCCCCCCCCCCTCTCTCTCTCTCTCTCTGCCCCTCCCCCCCCCTCTCTCTCTCTCTGCCCCTCCCCCCCCCTCTCTCTCTCTCTGCCCCTCCCCCCCCCTCTCTCTCTCTCTCTCTCTCTCTCTCTCTGCCCCTCCCTCTCTCTCTCCCTCTGTCCCTCCCTCCCTCTCTCCCTCTGTCCCTCCCTCTCTCTCTCTCTCCCTCTGTCCCTCCCTCTGTCTCTCCATCTGTCCCTCCCTCTGTCTCTCCTTCTGTCCCTCCCTCCCTCTCTCCCTCTGTCCCTCCCTCTGTCTCTCCATCTGTCCCTCCCTCTGTCTCTCCTTCTGTCCCTCCCTCCCTCTCTCCCTCTGTCCCTCCCTCCCTCTCTCCCTCTGTCCCTCCCTCTCTCTCTCTCTCCCTCTGTCCCTCCCTCTGTCTCTCCATCTGTCCCTCCCTCTGTCTCTCCTTCTGTCTCTCCATCTGTCCCTCCCTCTCTCCATCTGTCCCTCCCTCTCTCCATCTGTCCCTCCCTCCCTCTCCCTCTGTCCCTCCCTCTGTCTCTCCCTCTGTCCCTCCCTCTCTCCCTCTGTCCCTCCCTCTCTCTCCCTCTCTCCCTCCCCCCTCTCTCTCTCCCTCCCCCCTCTCTCTCCCTCCCTTAAGCTGCTGTCGAGTGGAGCTGGGTTCCTCAGCTTTCCTCTCTTTACTTTTCCATTGTAACATTGAACCCTCAACTAATGTCGTGCAGTCCCTAGGACTGCACTATCTTTGGCACCCGTTTCTAGAAATGCTATTGACCTTGGACAGCTGACTGGCCAATAGCTTGTGTATTCTCACGCTGCTGTTTTTTGCCATGGTAATCATTGTTGAAGTTACTCTTTTTGCTTTGGTTTTGTTGAAACGATGGCCCAGGGACCACACGACTGTGTTAGTGTAAGTCAGTGACAGACTGAATATTTTTCTTTTTTGTCATGTTCATTGTGTTTGCTTGTTTCGTTCTTCGCGTGGGTAACGCTGAAACTATGTCATGTAATCCTCGTCCATCGTATGTGAGAAGAAAAGGTTACAAGAATTATCGAAGTGGGGATTGAGGTAGCCTTCTTTTCTGACATCGAGGATTGTGATTTTATGCACAGCGAACATGATTCAGAATCCAATGTGTCTGGCGGGAGTGAAAGTGGCGAGGAAATAGCTGAATAATAACTAGAAAGCGGAGAAGATGAACGAGCTAAGAGATACTCCTTTGGCAGAAACAGGTTTCTGGCATTTCTGGAAATGCCAGAAATCCTGCTCATAATATATTGATAATACCAGCACTTCGACATGATCTCAGAAGACAATCGTAGGTCGATGGACTCATTGCTTGGAGTTATATCTTCAGTAATGCTGAATGAAGATGAAGATGAAGTAGTTGAAAAAAATCTGTGGAAAGTACATGAATATGGAGAGAACAGAAATTAGACCTTGTACTTGACAATCCTCATGATAAGGAGCTACTTAAGATTTTTGACCCAGCAGCTGCTGTAACAAGTATTCTACATAAATTCAGTGAAAATTTGCAGCGGTGCTCTGTTCTTTAGGCTAATGCTACGGTTGATGAAATTCTAATTGGCTTTAGAGGACGCTGTAAGTTCAAAATGTATATTCCATCTAAGCCGGCAAAGTGGAGAAGGACTTTCCCCAGGTGAGAAGAAATACGCTGTTCCCAAATGTTCAAATGTTTGTAAAGCTTGTGGGACTTAACTGCGGGGTCATCAGTACCAAACTTTAAAGACAACACAAACATCCATGCCCAAGGGAGGATTTGAACCTCCGAGATGGGAGGCTGCACTGCAACAGAGTGTGCGCTGATATGAAACTTCCTGGCAGATTAAAATTGTGTGCCAGAACCGGGACTCGAACTCCACTGCATAGTGAAAGTTTCGTCTGGAAACATCCCTTAGGCTGTGCCTAAGCCATGTCTCCATCATATTGTTTCTTCCAGGATGCTAGTCTTGCACGTTTCGCAGGAGAACTTATGTGAAGTTTGGAAAGTAGGAAGTACTGGCAGAATTGAAGTTGTGGGGCCGTGTTATGAGTCGTGTCAGGATAGCCCAGTGGTAGAGTGCTTGCCCGCGAAAGGCAAAGGTCCCAGGTTTGAGTCCTGGTTCCGATACACAATTTTAATCTGCCAGGAAGTTTCATATCAGCGCATAGTCTGCAGCAGAGTGAAATTTTCATTCTACACTTAACTCGATATGTTTCCATCACAGTAAATATCAATGAGAATTTCTAGTGCAATATGAATAGGTCTATTTCACAGCAGGGAAACACTGTTTTGAAAATATATACCCATTTACTTATAACTGAGGAATAAATCTGTAGCACTAAATGCAAAAAATAGTGCTGGATTGTGGTTTTTAATGTATTTCTTCCGCCTTCTGAACGCAGTCCATGGGACTGTATGACTGTAGTTCTGTGAGAATTACTCACAACTGTGATTAAGGGTTAAGACACTACATCAGCGACTATGTATTTCTCTTATACTTTCATACAGTAAATGAGATGAGCTGTTTGTTCCATAGATCCTCTTGGATGTGGAACACAACAAAATAGAATATATATACCCAGTCTGAAATAATATGTATAAAATAAAGATTGTTAGACTTACCCAAAGTACAGGCTCGTCGATAGAAACACAAAACACACATAAAAACACACAAACATTCAAGCTTTCGCCACCGCTGGCAGCTTCTTCAGGAAAAAAGAGGAAGGAAAGAGAGGAGAAAGGGAAGGATACGGGTTTTAAGGAAGTGGAAAAGGAGTCATTCCAATCCCTCCTTTTTGTCCCCTAAGGTAAGTCCTTCCACTCCTGAGATTGGACTGACTCCTTTTCCACTTCCTACCTTCCTCTTTTTCCTGAAGAAGCTGCCAGCGGTGGCGAAAGCTTGATATTTGTGTGTTTTTATGTGTGTTTTATGTTTCTATTGACGAGCCTGTACTTTGGGTAAGTCAAACAATCTTTATTTTATACATATTTTTCGTACCAGGATAGTCTCCTTCTATAATACAGTCTGAAATAATAATACTTATAGAATGAATACATACATAAATTGGTTCTATATAAAAATTCATCAGTGGAGTAGAAGAAGTTGGCTGCTAGTGTGTGTTTCAGCCTCCTCTTAAAAAAAAATTCTGCTACAAAGAAAGATATATTTATCATAGTTGGTAAATGTCTTTTTGAACTAAACTAATTGCTTGTGTAGATTGTTTTTGTTCCTGGTATTGCTGTTTGGTAGAAAAAGGGATACATTATTAATGACATTGAGGAATAAATGTACTTAAGACAATAGTTAGTATACTCAGTTCTGTGAAGAGGCTTCTTCACAAATTTAAAAATAATAATAATAATAATAATAAAAATAAATAAAAAATATTCAACAAATAATATGTATTACATGGTTTTGGACGCAGAAAATATTTGTTTGACTTGAAGAGTTACCCCAAAATATACCACATGACATTATGGAATGAAAGTAAGCAAAGTATGCAAGCTTTTTTTTAATTTTTTTGTGACCTGACCATGCCACTAAAGCACTGTGTTGTTCAAACCAATCTTCAGATTGTTGACTGCTTTACCTTTTTTATCTTTTCGTCCGCTAACACTAGAATTGCAAATACAGATTTGGTAAGTTGTTTCTGCAGTTCTGTGGTGTGTGCTACTGCCAACTGAATTTATTATCAAGTTGCAATCCTAGGAATTTAATATTGTCAAACTCTTCTATCTGCTCTTCTTCATACATTATACATATGCCGGATGGAAACCTCACATGTTCTGAACTGCATGTATAGAGCCATTTCAAACTTTAATGTCAATAAGTTGGGTTTAAACCACCTGTTAATGTCCATGAAAATATCATTAGTGGACTTTTCTAGAACTATGTTTGAATGCCATGTATTGCTATACTTTTTATCATTTGCAAACAAAGAAACTCTGCTTCTGGCAGTGTAACTGAAGAGAGATCATTAACACTGCAATGGCCGCATCACTAGGAGGAGCATTGCTGATCACATATCTCCTAGATACAGGGTCAACATTACACCATTAGCTTTAATTAACCTCAGATTTTGCAGTGAAAGAGTTAACAAGAGGTGGGCAAAACAAATAGGCTTTAAATAGTAGCAACTGAACATATATTTTATGAAAATTAACAACAGAAAGTTTAGGTCCGCTGTCAAGTGGGTTAATTGTTGCTGTTTGTAATTTATTATCTAATTAAATACATTCTCACTGCATGTGTAAATAGTCTTCTCGATATTGGAACCCTTCAGAAATTCAAACTGTGTTTTGGAAAATGTTGTTTGCAGTCAGGTGGTTGATAAGCTACCTGTAAATTACCTTTTCTAGAATTTTTGAGCGTGTGGGCAAAAATGAAATCGGCCTGTAGTTTGATGGTATCTCTTTATCCCCTTTCTTAAACAGAGGTTTAATATCAGCATATTTTAGCCAATCAGGAAGTGTTCCAGTTATAATACAGTGGTTACACAAATAACTTAAAATTGTACTACACAAGAGCACACCTTAATTAACTTCGTTGATATTTCATTTTAACCACTAGGTCTTGTTATTGTTAGGTTCAGACCTTAGAAAATTAAAAGAAAAGGCCATTGCACAAGCTTTCAGACTCAGTTCTTTTAGTTCAGTATATGTTAATTGGGAGGTCCTCTGTTTAATTCTCACTTTGCCCAACTGAATTCAGAAATCAGGCCTATCATAAAATGATATTTTTTGCTGTAGGTGATGGTGGTAATTTTTAGGAAGTAATATTTAATGAGAATGAGGAGAAGTGTATAAAATTATTGTTGCTGCTTTGTGTGAATGTTAGCCTGTCTAGAAAATGCAGCTTGAAGGTCTTTTATTAATCCGTATATTTTTCTGTATTGTGTGAATTGTGAGGCAGCTTCTTGATAATTGTGTGAATAATGTACACTGCTCAAAACAATTAGGGGATTAGGTGAGATTTGTATGCAATATATTATGGCAACACATTTTATTTAGATATTGATGACAGTTGTAATTTGTGAGTGATGCAGTACGATATTTTGCTGTTCACCTCTTTGAGGTTTACATGACATTTACTTTAGAGTGAGACAGCGTGGGGCTATCAAAATAGTGAAAAAGTCTTGTTGCCCTCTAATAGGGTGTGTTATCACCTCAGACAGCCAGTTTTGCACACCTGCGTGACATGGACAATATCAGGTTAGCTGTTAGCTCCTGAGATATTTAGCCATTCTTCCATGAGTGCAATATCCAGCTCTGCCACTGTTGTGGGAGATGCTTATCTGGTCTGGTTTGGTTGCAATGCATCTGCCAAGTGCATGCCACATATGTTCAGATGGGTATACGACCGGTGAACAAAGTGGCCACTCCATTCATTCAGTTCCCTCAGCTTCAAGGATGTTGCCCACCAGTGCAGTTCTTTGGGGGATGTGCATTATCATCCACCAGAATGAACCAATCGCCTATGACAACAGTGCATGGCACAACAGAAGGTTGAAGGATCTCGGCTCTATACCTCTGAGCAGTCAAAGCGCTATTCTGAACAACATAGAGGTCCGTATGTCTGCCAATACTGACTCCTACCCACATCATTCGTCCACCACCACAATATAGTGATGTTACCTGCACATAAGCTGGATTGTTAGGAGTTCCACATTCTCTCCAGATGAGGGAATGACAAGTGTACAACTGAACATAAAATCTTGACTCCTGAACAGAACCCAGTGCTATTCATTAAGACTACAATCCTGATGTTCCTGTGCTCAGTTTCTGTTGGCTAAATTGAGTCATGGTTTTAATGGGAGACACACCATAGGCCTTCGTACATAGAGGCCATATTCCCAAAGGCGACTTCGGACTATTTTTGGTGATATTGCATGTCCTGTTGCTGCCTGAAGTGTAGTCTCCTGTCTCAACGGGCTGTTAATTGGAGATAATAGTCAACTCTTACTGATGTTGCCCATAGACAACCTTGACCTTGCCTTATTTTAACAGTTCGTGTTGTCTGAAATTGCGTCCAGGGCCTGCTTGACCTTGCCTTATTTTAACAGTTCGTGTTGTCTGAAATTGCGTCCAGGGCCTGGAAATTACACTGTCGGACACTCCAATAGCTGCAGACACCTCCCTCTGTGTCTGTCCTGCTTCCAACCTTCCTAAGGCTCTTTAGGCCATAGTTTTGGGTAAGTCACATAGTTTTTGCTTTGTCTACCTGCTCACTACAGTATCTGAACCAAACTGCTTATGTAATTTGTTTGGTACAGTAAATACAAGTAAACACCAACCCCATCTGCAGCAACCTTCTGTTATTAGCACTAGCTGGTTGTCGTGATGTTGTCTCCAATCCGTAGAACTGACAGACGTCGAAACATTGTAGTTCATTCTGCCGATGTCAGTACTTCAGAACTTAGATATCTCAACTGATCTCTGTTTTGAACCGTGTATGTTCAAAGAAAATTTATGGCAGTTATTATAAAATGACTGGAAGGACACTTAAGTCCCTACTGCGATAGATCTCGTACAGGAATGATGTTTAGTTAAATTGTTAATCAGTGGTGTTGAATTCAGTATGGGCATTACTGAATTCTTGCACATTCGGAGGTGAAAAAATTGAGATATATATTACAAAGAAAATCTTCTAGAGCAGTGTTGTAAAAATATATAGTAAATTATAAAAACGTTTGCCGGCTGCGGTGACTGAGGGTACTGTGGTGCTCCAGTCACGGTCTGCACAGTCACTACGGTCGGGGGTTTGAATCCCCCCTTGGGCATGGATATTTGTGCCGTCCTTAGTAGTAGCTAGTTCATAAGTAGTTTGTAAGTTTAGCATAAGCTCTACAAACACTTGAACATTTGATATACAAATGTTTAATGCCCCCCCCCCCCCCGCCTCCACCTCTCTCTCCTCGGAAGTGTTGGACTACCTTGTTTTTAGCCACAGTTTTGCAGTGGCCATTCAACCTAAGGGACAGCTGGTTAGTGGTCATGCCAATATAGAAATCTGGGCAGTGATTGCAGCACAGTTGGTAAATTACATGCTTCTTTCACATTGGCCTGGCCTCTGATTGGGTTGGATAAGCCTGTGATGGGACTGGAATAACAGGTTCTGGGTGGGTGTATTGGACGGGCTTCCACAGGGGAAATATCTCTATGATAATGAGCTGAGATTCGGGATGGCATAGGGATGGTCTAGGATGTTAGGGAGGACGACAGAACACCACTTTATGAGGAGTGGGAAGAATCTTGGGCAGGCAGTCTCTCATTTCTGAGCATAATGACAGAAAATCAAAATCTTGGCAAAGGATGCAGTTGCAGTCAGGGTAGTACTGTGTGACAAGGAGAATGCTCTTTTGTGGATGGTTACTGGTGGTAGAGGGAGGATTTGGGGTGTGGGTAGATATGACAGGGGAGATCTGTTTGCGGACTAGCTATATGGGGTAGTTACTGTATGTGAAGGCCTTTGTGTGATCTTCAGCAGAGAGAGTTATTGTCACTCCAGATATTCGTCCCGCAAGTGGCTAGGCTGTAAGGGAGATATTTTTTTTTATGTGGAAAGGATGGTGACTGTTCAAGTGTAGGTGCTGATGGTGGGTTAGTAGGTTTAATATGGGTGGAAGTGTGGATGGAGCCATCAGTGAGGTGGCTTGAGGAAGACAGGGTGAAGAGGATTGGAGAGGGATTGTTGAGGTTTCGAAGAAAGGAGGATAAGGTGTCTTGGCTGGAGTCCAGATCATGAAAATACATCAATAAATCTGAACCAAACCAGCGATTTGGGGTTTTGGGGTGCTAAAGAGGAATCCTCCAGATGTCCAATAAACAGGTTGGCACATGAGGCTTCCATGTGGGTGCCCATGGCCGTGCCATGGATTTGAGGGTAAACTTTCCCCTCAGAGGAAAAGTAGTTGTTTGTTAGGATGACGTTGGTGATGGTTGTGTGGAATTAGGTATTGGGCTTGAATTCAGAAGGACATTGGGAGGGGTAGTGTTGTAGAGCAGCAAGGCTGTGGGCGGGATGTTGGTGTATTGGAGGTGGCATCCACTGTGACAAGTAAGAATCTATGAGGTAAAGGGGTGGGGGTGGTGGAGAGTTGGTGAAGCAAGAACTTGGTATTTCTGATACTAGATATTACATTGATGGAGATTCTTACACACTTTCATTATAATGGCCCCCATTATTTATGACCCTTCAAAAAAAGCATCAGTTTTGATTGCACAATCAATTGTGGCACGTTTCGCCTCTTCTAGGCATCATCAGATATTGCAGGAGCTGCTCCCTGGCCACAACCATGGTCTGCTTAAGCACTTGCTAACTTGTCGTCAACTTCTGATGATGAGGTGAAACGAGTCGTGTGAATAAGGAAAACATCGTAATTGTGCAACTAAGACATTTTTTTTTTTTTAACAAATATTGCAGTTGCTGTGCCATTGCCACACAAGTATGGAATGGCGTGATTTCACGTATCGCATAACAACATATGTGGTGTTGTACCAGATCCCTCACAGTGGTTCTTTCACTTGTCAAAGAGCTCATAACCAGAGGAACTCACATTGGGTGAGTATGATGGATGTTTCAGAATCTCCTATTGCTAGAGGTCTTGGTTACCAGCAGCAGTGCAGTATTCTGAATGTCAATGCACAAACGTCCACCATACTCACCCAGCACGAGTCCCTGTCCTTCATTTATTTTAACCTCTGTCACAGTTGCCTCTATTGAAATATTCATTCGTTGTGACTAATTTTGGACACGAGTCATGAGCCTGGCCCCAATCGTAAGCCTATTTACATTGTTACACTAGGCCATACATAACCATAGATAATTTCAAGATGATTATTTACATACAATGTGCTTCGGTAAATGGTAGTGCCCTGCCCTTTCGATGAAATGAAGCTTTTGGTCAGAGGGTTGCTTACTCTTCACCAAAGCATATTGCTACACAGCCTCTGCCATATGGGTGCTCTCCTCAAACACCAGTTTTCGAGAATTGTGCCAGTGGTAATTCTCCTTACAATATTTCAGAAACTCCCATAATTTCCCAGTTCTAAACTTTCTCTCGTTCTTGGCCCCCTCTTCATTCCCTGCCCACACTCTGGCTTCACATAAGTCTTCCATTCTGCTACACACTCCAGTCTCTCCCCTCTTCCTCCCCCTACTTGATCCCTCTCCACACTGCCCCTCACCCAACCACCAGTTGCTGCTCTCACATTGGATGTGTTTCTATTTCTGATAAACACCATAATGACCAAAACCTGAGTTTACTTTTATTGTTTTGTGACTTTCTGTGAATCATTGAGATGTGTCTGGTGAATTGGAAAATATTGTTGAATCCTTCCTGGGATTTCCATTGTTACAAAGATATTTAAATGTTGTATGAAAAGTAGAAAGTGGTAAAACCACAAAAATAACTGGCATTTCTTTTGTCAATAGTTGTAATCATTGACTGTTCATAAAATATCACTATAATAGTCATTGTGGTCATCACTCTGAAGACTGGTTTGCTGCAGCTCTCCATACCACTCTCCTGTGCAAGCTTCTCTGTCTCTGAAATAACTACAGCAACTCACATCCACTTGAACCTGCTTACCATACACATTTCTTTGTCCCCATCAGTGATCTCTCAGGGACTCCCCTGGCCTAGCACTTCAAAATGAAGTGACTTAGATTAAAGAAAATTTAACCAAAAATAATTTCAGGATGTCCCCCGACCTAGCACTTAAGAGGCTCACGGGGCAAGTTGTTCCGTAGATTGAAGACTTTGACAGCAAACTCTTTGGACTCACTACCTCCTCCGAATAGAAGTAGTAAGGCATATTATCAAATGACTTGAGAGTAAAAAGGCAACTGGAGAAGACTAACGGCTGAATTATGGAAGTGTGCTGGTGACAAACTTGTGAGCTAGCTCACAGCAATTATTCATTGCATCTGGAAGACAAATTGATACTAACGGGGTGGATCTCCGCCATGAGTCGCTCACATCAAAAATCTATATAACTATGAAGGATTCTCTCTCCTTCTAATCGCTTAAAAGATTTTCTTCAATGCTTTGCAAATGAGGGTGGAAAATCACCTCATTTGTCAAATGGGAGGTACCAGGTATTCTCTAAGAAAAGTCGATCTTGTGCTGAACAATTCAACTTGAAAGCAGTGCTAGTGTACTCTAAAATTAGAAATCTTAAAGTTAAAGTAGTAGTCACGTCAGTTGACTTTAAAAAAGCCTATGGTTCTGTGGACAGACAAGCCTTTGGAAAAATTATCAAGAAAATTGGACTGAGGCTCTTAATTCTGTCACCATGTATCAAGAATATGTTCACCTAGTTTCAATAAATTGCCTATTCACCTTAAGGTAACACAAGAAAGCCTTTAGGATGACAGGGACTGGGAGTTACATTAAAAATGATACACAGGATGTCAAACAGTTTCTAATAAGGCTGGGCAAATGATACGTTCGAACATGCTCCGGATTTCGCGATACAGCGTAGAACTCGATACAGTATTGAACTGTTTGAACACTCGGGTGATAAATGACTCACGCTGCATATCTGCGAACGACACGGGGGAAATTTTTAAGTAACTGGGCTATCGCTTTGCTCAGAACTAATTTCATAGGAAGAAAAAGTACATGTAAAAGAAAAGAGGGGCATCACTATGAAAAACTATAAATATAAAAAAATGTATATGTGCCCTCTCTGGTATCACTGCAAGATATGATCAACTGTTAAAATATCTGTTATTATGACAGAACTACTGCATCACATGACGAAAGGCTAGCATTCAAAGGAAAAAATGTGAATCTTTCAGAACTAGAAATTACATTTAATATGATTATAAGAGATATGTTGCAAATGACTATTCCATATGGTACAGTAACAGATAAAAATGTTACCACCTTTTAACTGCCTTGAAAACAAGATTAAAAGAGATGAAATAGGGAAAAAAATTAGAACTTTAATACCCAATAACGGAAATAAGTCAAATAAAAATAAATTGTAATTGTGACCTCGGAATAAACGGTGCACGAGCTGCTGTGTGTGTAGTATTAACATGTAACAGGCGTCGCTAGATCGCAGCACTAGAATTTTATGACCAATTGCTATCGTTTACTTATAGTCTCTTTTCGTTACTGCTTTTACTGTACTTATGACCTGCACCTTAGAAGCTACTACAGTCGAAATATCGCACTTATTAATCCCCATAGTACATTAATGACACCCTATCTTCGTCATAAATCGTATACTGCACAACACAGAAACAATTTATGAATATTGTTGTTGTAAATTGTAGACATAGTACCTCCAGATGTTGCTAGATAGCGTCGTGATCGAGTGTTCGAACATTTCCCGAAATTTCTCGAACTGTGACGTAAATTGTTCGAACTGTTAGTCATGTTCAAACCCAGCTCTAGTTTCTAAGGCATGACTGCTGTAGTTTTCAGATAAAACCTCCAAAGAAATTCCCAAGGACAGGTAAAAGAATGGATTTAATTGGGAAAAGGATGCTACAGTAATGGGCACAAACAAGTCAGTTGAACATGTGTGGTCTACAGTAGGCATATTCAAAAGAAGAAGAAATAATCCTATTTTTCTTCTCTTTTGCTATAGTGAAAAATGTTAACCAACATATCCATTCCATGCAAGAGAACTGTGTATGTATGTTTTTAATATGAAAATTTTAATCCTGGTGTTTACATATAGAGCTAACTTCTTAGCATTTCCTGGGCTTGTATTTATTCCTTTTTTATATTGTCCATTTATCTCCTTCCCTCTCTTTTACCTTCTACCTTGCACACTATCCATTTCACAGTTCAGTTTCTATGCAGCTTAAGTCTTATATCTCCTGAATTGTGTGTTATAGGTGATTTTTACCCTCAAGTGATTGCTTCTTGATGGTAAAGAATATTTGTACCAAATTTGGTCAACTAGTTAGGAAGACATGCAGAACAGTCACACGATGTGGCAGTTTTTGCGAATTTCATTGTTTAAAATGTCATCTCCAGAACTGTGTGTCATAGGTGGTTTTTACCCCCCCCCCCCCTTACAGTGATTGTTGCCTGATAGTAAGCAATATCTAGTTTGGTTGAAACTGATCTAGTTGTTTACGTATTGATGTGGAGAACACACACACACACACACACACACACACACACACACACACACACGCATTTTTATAATGTATAATGATTTTATTTTCAGGTGTATCCTCCAGATCAACCAATGGTGTTCAATCCTCAGAATCCCAATGCACCTCCTATTTATCCCTGTGGAACATGCCACAAGGAAGTCCATGACAACGACCAAGCAATTTTGTGTGAATCGGGTTGTAACTTCTGGTTTCATAGGTAAGTGACTAGGTCCACATTTTTTACAATCTGATAAGTTTGTGACTAACACATTTGTCACTTATCATCTCCTATAGTTAACTTAATGTCAGTGACCAATATGATTCCAAAGGAAACAGAAGTTCATATGAACGAAGATGTAACTGTAGAAGCTTAATCTTGTATTAATTTTGGGGTGTACCAATGTTTTGTGATTTTATCTTTTGTTCTCTACTTCACAGGGTTTGCACAGGTTTGACTGAAACTGCCTACCAACTCCTGACAGCAGAAGTTTATGCTGAGTGGGTTTGTGACAAGTGCTTAACTTCCAAAAACATACCACTAGTGAAATTCAAGCCATAACAGACATTGCCCACAATTTGAGTTTCCTGCCTGCAAATTCTATTTGCCATCTAGGTTCTTTTTTGTTAAAAAAAAAAGTTTGAATGAGAGTGTGCATTGTGCTCTGTATGGTTGAAAAACTGTTGAAGACACAAAAATAATTGTAATCCATTCATTCTTTCCCTTTACATCTGTGACTTTTGAATATATTTTCCTGTTAATACTTAACAAACAGCGCTTTTGACAAGTGTGTTGTTTTTATTTCTTAGCTTTTAGGCAGCTAACAAGTTTTTTACTAAGTGAAAACACAATCAAATTGGTGACTATTTGTATGTATAATGAAATTGTGTTCACATTACATTACACTTTTTGTTTTGAAGAATTGGTAAAAATACTTGACTGTTTTTGATATATATATTTTGAGATAATTTTTGTACATACAATGATGAATGGTTGGACTCTTGTGAAATAAGGTTTGTTTCTTCTTCCTATGTAAGATAAACGTGTGGAAGAGTCTTCTTGAAAATGTGGTCACAGAGAAAGTTTTAAGTTTGAAACTTGGTAAATACTAAGCAGCATATAATTCTGTATGATCTTGTATAAAATTATGAAAATATCGTCATACTTAAAAACTTTTACCTGAGTATGTGAAACTGAAATGAAAGAAGTGCATAGTTTATTTTTTATCATGTGAATAAAATATATTAGCAATAAATTTGTTATACTTTAAAAACGGTTTTATTGTCATTTTTACTGCTGCATATAAACAAATCTGGTACTAATCAAGAGAGAGAATTTGCTCATTAGTTCTTGAACAGTTTTATTTAATTCAAAAATTTAATGCCTCACTTCATGTCAGCAAAAGACAATCAACCCAGTTAAAACTGATTTTTGTACTCAAGCTAATGGAATGAGCCAAAAGACAGATGGAACTTTACTTCATTCAGTCATTACTGATATTGACGGTGCTCTCTTTTTTCAAGTTCCTGTAACCTGAATGAATTAGTCAGATAACGGGCTGCCTGGGTCTTCGTTGAGCGGATATCTCCTTCTTTTCCATTTTCATCGACACAGCCATTCTGTGATAGCAGTGGCCGATTGAGAATTGGGACGTTATTGCAAGTCACTTTCAGACCTGTAAACATAAATGTCAGAAAAAAAAATTAAAAAGTCAGTCACACATAATTATTAAGTTACAAGACTCAGGACATATACTGAGAAATTTTTCATTATAAGAGGAAAGTGACATAAATACAAATGAACCATATTGCTGAGCATCTCATTCAGTGCTCTCTCTAAAATGTATATAGCAGAGGTGGCCACAATGCGGCTTGTGAGCTGCATGTGGCGGCTCTTGCTTCAGTGCAATGTGTCTCTCGTTTTAAAAAAATAAAAAGGGACTCGCACTTAGATAATACAAATGAAACGTTGTTGCTACAACTGTGGAACTTTGTTATCGATTTGGTAGTGCAGCACTGAGCTAGTCCTGTAACAGCAGTGAGAGAGATGTGACAGTCAGTAGTGTGATATCTGTTCAGTTGGTTGATTTCTGAAGGTCATAGGGGAGTGGAGGAAGCAAGCTCAGTTGGCTGGGTAAAAGACCCATGGGTTGAGGGGGCAGCAAGTGTCACCTGCCTGGCCTCGTACACTACTGAGAAAGTGCGGGGTCACGTGCAGAAGTAAAAAAATGCTCTTCTTAATGTTGTTTGTAAATGAAATCGAAAGCATCTGACACCTTTAATGAAGGTCCTGACTGCAGCAATTGCATATACATTTTGCAAGAAAAGGAAGGAGTACGACAGGCAGTGAAGTACAACAAAGTAAAACCTTAGACAACAGTCACTATGTTTATTTGTGACATACGACATAGTTGCATTCGTAGTTAAGTCTGATTACTTTTCTCCATGCTATAACAGCCTTTAGGTAAACTTGTGATTTTTGTTAGAGCCCTAAAAGTTACAATGTTAGCTAAGAAGTGTAAATATGAAGAACAGAACAGTGGGTTTAATAAAGACTGGGAGGAACAATTCATTTTTGTAGAGAGGAATGGTAAACCAATGTGTGTCTTCTGTGTCAAATGACATTGTCACTGTACAAAGCAATGATGACACTAACCATAGGGTATCAGGAATGAATTGGTGTTGGTTCTCAGTTGATGAAAAGTAAACTGTCTTCCTTAAAGGAAAAGACTTCAATCACAGAGTAGTGTTATGACCTTGTTTACTAGGTATGCAGATTTAACAACCGAAGCTGGATTTGTGTTGGCTTTTAATATTCCAAAATAAATAAATACAAAGATTATAATTCCTAACAGGAAAATATATATAAAAAGTAGATGAAGTTTACTTACCAGGCGAAGGAGCACAGGTATGTGACAGCAAACATAAATAAAACAAAATATAATAATGGAAAGTCCAGGTTGGAATTAATAATATAGTGAGGACATTTTATAACTCACCGCAAAGACGTTGCGACGAGCTGCGACAGGCACATACAAAAGACACACATACAACACATTCAGCTATCGGCCATGGCCTTCTTCAGAAAATAGAACACTCACGCAATCACATAGGCACACAACACAGTCATACAACTATCACAACCGACTGCCGCACTTCGAATCATGCTCCGCAGTGAATTGGGGACGGGAGGGGAGGGGAGAGTGGATAGGAATGTTATGTCACGGTGGTGGGGATGGGTTAGATGGGAATAACGAGATGCTGCTTAGGAATGGAGTGGGGAGGCGGGTGAGGGGAGAAAATAAAATAAAATAAATATATATAGAAAATGCGTGCACACTGCAAGTACACCAGACCACAAACATGCGCGCGCGCGCACACGCACACACACACACACCCGCGAACACACACGGGCACGCACGATTGCACATTCACACACCACTCAAAATAGGCGAGGTTTGGGATAGAGAGGTAGGAACCATAAGGTATGGAGAAAAAATATAGGGAAGTTATCGTAGGTTGAGGCTGGTTGATTTCGGTATCGGAGAATGTATTGTAGGGATAACGCCCATCTTTGCAGTTCAAAAAAGCTGGCGGTGGATGGGAGGATTCAGATGGCCCGTGTTGTGAAGTAGCCATTGAAATCGAGCATGTGCTCCGCTACATGCTGTGCCACAGGGTGGTCCACCTTGTTTCTGGCCAGTTTGGCGATGGTCATTCATCCTAATGGATAGCTGGTTGGTGGTCATGCCAATATAGAAAGCTGTACAGTGTTTGCAGCACAGTTGGTAAATTATGTGGCTGCTTTCACAAGTGGCCGGCCTCTGATAGGGTAGGATAATAAGCCTGTGACAGGACTGGAATAGGAAGTGCCAGGTGGGTGGATTGGACAGGTCTTGCAGCGGGGTCTTCCACAAGGATATGATCCCTGGGGCATTGAGCTGGGTTTTGGGGTGGCATAAGGATGAACTAGGATGTTGTGGAGGTTGGGAGGGTGACGGAACACAATTTTAGGAGAGGTGGGAAGGATCTTGGGCAGGATGTCTCTCAGTTCTGGGCACGAGGATAGAAAATCAAAACCTTGGCGTAGGATGGAATTTAGTTGTTCAAGACCAGGGTAGTACTGGGTGACAAGGGAAGTGCTCCTTTGTGGATGGTTACTGGTGTTAGGAGGAGGATTTGGGGTGTGTGAGGATATGGCACGGGAGATATGTTAGTGGACTAGGTCTGTGGGGTAGTTTCTGTTTGTGAAGGCCTTTATGAGACCTTCAGCATATTCAGAAATGGAGTTCTTGTCACTGCAGATATGTTGTCCACAGCTGGCCAGGCTGTAAGGGAGGGATTTTTTTTTTTTTTTTTTATGTAGAAGGGATGGCAACTGTCAAAGCGTAGGTACTGTTGGTGGTTGGTAGGTTTAATATGTACAGAAGTGTGTATGGAGCCATCAGTGAGGTGGAGGTTGACATCCAGGAATGTGGCATGGTAGGTTGAGGAAGACCAGGTGAAGTGGATGGGAGAGAAGGAATTGAGGTTCTGAAGAAACGAGGATAGGGTGTCCTGGCCCTGAGTCCAGATCATGAAAATATCATCAATGATCCTGAACCAGGCTAGAGGTGTGAGGTTTTGGGATGCTAGGAAGGATTCCTCCAGACTGCCCCTGAACAGGTTGGCATAGGATGATGCCATGTGGGTGCCCATGGCTGTGCCATGGCGTGCCTTTGATGGTAATCTTTCCCCTCAAAGGAAAAGTAGTTGTTAAGTAGGATGAAATTGGTGAGGGTTATGAGGAATGAGGTATCAGGCTTGAGTTCAGAGGGACGTTGGGAGAGTTAGTGTTCCAGAGTGGCAAGGCCATGGGCATGTGGGATGTTGGTGTATAGGAAAGTGGCATCCACTGTGACAAGTAAGGATCCAGGAGGCAAAGGGGTGGGAATGGTGGAGAGTCGGTGAAGGAAGTGGTTGGTATCCTTGATGTGGGAAGATAGATTTTGGGCAATTGGTTGGAGGTGTTGGTCAACTAGGGCTGAAATTCGTTCGGTAGGAGCATAGTAACCAGCCACAATAGGGCGTCCAGGTTTATAAATAAAACAAACACACACAAAAACAGGCTTTTGCAACCTAGTTGCTTCTTTCGGCAGGAGTAGGGAAGGAGAGGGAAAAGGAAAGGATGAGGGTTTTAAGGGAGTGGGTAAGGAGTCATTCCAATGCCAGGAGAGGAAAGACTTAACTTGGTGGGGGGGGGGGGGGGGGGGGGGAGGTAAAACAAACACACACACACCCAAATAAATAAATCAATAAAAAGACACCTTACAAAGGTTGGGGGGCATTTGTAAAGAACAATATTGAAAAAGTTGTTTCTATTTTAGACCATGCAAATAAGCAATTACAAAAACCGGTTGATCAAATGCCCACTTCTAGACATACAACAGAGGAGAGTATCTGCTATTAGTGGTGACATTGTAAGTATCTTGCAAAAACAGATAAGTGACTGTTTTGTAATGAGTTTAGGTTTGGACAAGTCTACTTACATCCAAGATAAACTGCCACTTGCCATATTTGTGAGGTATGTATCAAATGACTTGGAGGTGGTGGAAGAGCTCTTATACTTTTCAAGGTTGTGACATTAACGAAGCCCTGGATGGTATTTTAATGAAATATTCAGCATCTACTGATTGTCAGCATTACAAATGATGGTGCATTGTCTACAATAGGTAAAATTTAAGGCCTTGTGAGGCTTTAAAATGCTGATACGTCATACCCTGAATTCCTCTACCTGCCCACTGTATTATTGGCAGAGAACATTTAGCATCTAAATATTTTCAGTATCCATTGGATTTCAATTAATATTTTCAACATCCACATTATGCAGGTGGAACTAAAAATTCAGAGCTTCATATGCTCAAATGCCAAAACACACTCACTGTCCAAACCCTTCATAGAAGAAGTCAGCAATGACAACCTTCCTGATAGTGTCATGGTATTGCATAGTGCGATGGGTATCAGTAGCTAATGTTCTACACAGATTTTTCCAATTACTTCATCGAATCAAGCAATTTCTGCAGGTAAAAGGAAAATCTTTCCCTCGGCTTGATGAGCCGGAGTGGTTGTTAGATATGGCCTCCTTCACTGATGATGATTTACAAACACTAAAGAAATCATTAAAAGGAAGAGAGAAACTTATTTCTGATTTAGCACAGTCTGTGTGCAGCTTTCATAACAAATTAAGACTGTTTCAGAAAGACCTTGACTCTTAAAATATTTGCTCATTTCATATGCCGGAAGAAAATTCAATATTTTGTGGAGGGGTGTTTGAAATTATATGTGAAGTATATTGGAAGTCGCAAAGTGTTATTTTCAAGTAATGGGTGTGCAAAATTGGAGTATCTGAATGCTGACAACTTCAAGACAAACACACGGTTTCTAATCATAGTATTTGTCGTGTGAAACTTGATTTTATCTGTTAAAGAGCAGATTACGATTGCATTTCAATTTTATTTTTTTAATTCAGTCAATAATTATGCAAAACATTGAGGATGAATTTCTTTTGCAACAAAATATTCAGGGCACTGGAAATAGGATTTCATATTGTAGGGTTATACTCTGATGAAACATGTTGCTCGCTTCAAACAGCTCTGTACATTTGTGGCTCCCAAGAATAAGGTAAGTGGCCACCCCTACTATATAGGTTTCTTTCCATCAACCAATGAACTGCTTGCTGTAAGCACTGTACAAATAAGAAAACTGTGTGGTGTGTTCTTTGCAGAAAGACCTATTCTATGATAAGACTGCAAAACTGTAATGTTTTAATACACTTCAGAAATACTCGATCTATTTCCATGGGGTTTCAAAGGTACCTGCAGCATTGTTCATGGTAACATATGGGCATCTTTTCACCACAATAGACTTTATAATTTGTTTTAGCTAAAATTTGTTTGAACATGCTAAACTCCAAAACTACTTGACCATTTTCACGAGGTTTTCTCGGCTACTTTGGGTGTAGCTTGGAGCAACATGTAGGCTTTGTTTGATTCAAATTGTATTGTTGTTGTTGTGGTCTTCAGTCCGGAGACTGGTTTGATGCAGCTCTCCACAATACCCTATCCTGAGCCAGCCTCTTCATCTCCTCATAAGACCGGCAACCTACATCTGTCTGAATCTGCTTACTGTATCCATCTCTTGGTCTTCCCCTGTGATTTTTTCCCCATACACATCCCTCCAACGCTAAATTCACAATTCCTTGATGTCTAAGAATGTGTCCTAACAATCTATCCCTTCTTTAATCAAGGTATGCCAGAGATTTCTTTTCTCCCCAATTCTGTTCAGTACCTCCTCATTAGTTACGCGATCCACCCACCTAATCTTCAGCATTCTTCTGTAGCACCATATTTCAAAAGCCTCAATCCTATTCCTATTCGCATTGTTTATCGTCCATGCCTCACTCCCATACAAGGCAACACTCCATACAAATGCCTTCAGAAAGGATTTCCTTAGGCTTAAATCAATATTTGATGTTAACAAATTTCTCTTTTTCAAGAACGCTTTTCTACCCATTGCCATTCTGCATTTTATATCCTCTGTACTGCGACCATCATTTGTTATTTTACTGCCCAAGTAACAAAACTCATCTACCTCCTTTATTGCTTCGTTACCCTATCTAATTCCTTCAGCATCACCTGATTTTCTTACACTGCACTCCATTACCCTAGTTTTGCTCTTGTTAATCTTCATCTTATATGCACCTTTCAGCACACTGTCCATTCCTTTTAACTGCTCTTCCAGGTCCTTTGTTGTATCTGACATAATTACTATGTCGTCGGCAAAACGCAAAGTTTTTAATTCTTCACCCTGGACTTTAATTCCTTCTCCAAATTTCTCCTTGCTTTCCTTTATAGCTTCCTCAATGTACAAATTGAATAACATTGGAGAAAGGCTACAACCCTGTCTTACTCCCTTCCCAACCACTGCATCCCTTTCATGCCCTTCAACTCTGACAACCGCTGGTTTTTGTACAAGTTGTAAATAACCTTACGCTCCCTATATTTTACTCCTGCTTGCTTCAGAACTTGAAAGAGTTTATTCCAATCAACATTGTCAAAAGCCTTCTCCAAATCTACAAGAAGCTATGTAGGTTTGCCTTTTCTTAATCTATCTTCTAGGATAAGCCGTAAAGTGAGTATTGCCTCCCGTGTTCCTACATTTCTCCTGAACCCAAACTGATCTTCCCCGAGGTCGGCTTCTACCAGCTTTTCCATCCTTCTGTATATAATTCGTGTTAATATTTTGCAACCATGACTTATTAAACTGATGGTTCTGTAGTTTTCATACCTATCTGCACCTGCTTTCTTTGGAATGGGGATTATTACATTTTTCTTAAAGTCTGAGGGTACTTCACCTGTCTCATACATCTTACACACCAGCTGAAACAATTTTGTCATGGCTGGTTCTCCCAGAGACTTCAGTAGCTCTGACGGAATATAATCTACTCCAGGGGCCTTTTTTCGACTTAGATCTTTCAGGGCTCTGTCAAATTCTTCTCTCAGTACAGTATCTCCAATTTCATCTTGATCTACTTCCTCTTCCCTCCCTACATCGTCTCTAAGTTCATTTCCTTTGTAGAGCTGCTCTATGTACTCTTTCCACCTTTCAGCTTTCCCTTCTTTGCTGAGAACTGGTTTCCCATCTGAGTTCTTGATATTCGTAGAGTTGCTTTTCTTGTCCCCAAATGTCTCTTTTATTTTCCTGTAGGCGGTATCTACTTTTCCCCTTCTTATACATTCATCTACATCCTTGCATTTGGCTTCTAGCCGCTCCTGCTTAGCCATTTTGCACTTCCTGTCAATCTCATTTCTTAGTCGTCTGTACTCCATTTTGCCTGTTTCATTTACTGCATTTTTATATTTTCTCCTTTCATCTATTAAATTTAGTATCTCCTGTGATATCCAAGGATTTTTTGTAGGTCTTGCCTTCCTATCTATTTTGTCCTCTGCTACCTTCACTATTTCATCTCTCAATTTTACCCATTCCTCCTCTACTGTTTTATTTTCCCTTGTTTCTGTCAATTGTTGCCTAAAGCTCCCTCTGAAATTCTTAAGAACTTCAGGTTCCTTCAATTTATGCAGGGCCCATCTCCTTATTTTCCTACCTTTTTGTAGTTTCTTCAGTTTCAGCATACAGTTCATAACCAACAAGTTATGGTCAGAGTCTATATCTGCCCCTGGATAGGTCTTACACTGTAAAACCTGGTTCCGAAATCTATGTCTTACCATTATAAAATCTATCTGGTATCTCCCGGTGTCTCCTGGTCTCTTCCACGTATACAACCTTCTTTTGTGATTCTTGAACCAGGTGTTTGTTATAACTAAATTATGTTCCGTGCAAAATTCTACCAGGTGGCTTCCTCTTTCATTCCTTTTGCCCAGACCATATTCACCTACTATCTTCCCTTCCCTTCCTTGTCCTACTACCAATTTTCCAGTCTCCTATAACAATTAAGTTTTCCTCTCCCTTAATTGTCTGAATAATTTCCTTTAGCTCCTCATATATTTCTTCGATTTCCTCATCATCGGCAGAGCTAGTTGGCATATAAACCTGTACTACTGTTGTCGGTGTTGGATTCGTATCTATCTTGACAACGATAATGCGATCACTGTGCTGGTCATAGTAGTTTACCCTCATTCCTATTTTCTTATTCATTATCAATCCTACTCCTGTGATACCCCCAAATGATTTTGTATTTATAATCCTATACTCACCTGACCAGAAATCCTGTTCATCCTGCCACCGAACTTCACTAATCCCCACTATATCTAACTTCAACCTATCCATTTCCCTTTTTAAATTTTCTAATTTTCCTACTCGATTAAGGGATCTAATATTCCACGCTTCGACCCGTAGAATGCCAGTATTGTCTTTCCTGATGATCACATTCTCCTGAGTAGTCCCCGCCCGGAGATCCGAATGGGGGACTATTTTACCTCCGGAATATTTTACCCGAGAGGATGCCATCATCATATGTTCATACAGTAGAGCTGCATGTCCTCGGGAAAAATAACGGCTGTAGTTTCCCCTTGCTTTCAGCCGTTCGCAGTAGCTGTGTGGCAAAGACACATTAGCTGATGTTACAAGGCCAGCTCAGTCAATCATCCAGACTGTTGCCCCTGTAACTACTGAAAAGGCTGCTGCCCCTCTTCAGGAACCACACGTTTGTCTGGCCTCTCCACAGATACCCCTCCGCTGTGGTTGCACCTACGGTACAGCTATCTGTATCGTTGAGGCACGCAAGCCACCCCACCTCGGCAATGTCTGTGGTTCATGGGAGTGGCAAATTGTATTAGGGAAAGAAAAAATATCATTTTAAGGAGTTTGTTGTGCTTAGAATGTTTTATATTGTATTTTTTATGTAGTATTTTCAGATGTTTACATCACTGACAGATTTAAGCACCACAGTCTTACCTTCACAAATACAAACGAAGACCTCATTTAGTTGGCTACAATATACGCATTTTATGATTTTGTTTGGTAAAATAAATCTTTCTTTCATTGGGTTCTATTTATATTTGATACTTCTTGGCAAGAAAAAACAACTTTATTGACTGTTATCTTGTAAGGGTTCTGTTTTTACTGAATTTTAAATAGTGGTGGTATGCCAAGGCCCATCTTTAATTCATGTTGTCTAATGTGGGCTTATAGTTAATAGCTTCTGAATCTCCCCACAGACAGTCATATGCTATGAAGATTTTTGCTGTCTCTTCTTTGTTTGCTGGTTCTTGTGCTTGCTATATGCCACACATAATGAATACTATAGCAGCAAAGGTTCTCATACATTACCCAAACAAATATGAACATTGTCAAACATTCAAAGATGTCCCAAAGTTTCCATTTCAGCATAATCTTCACCCTTCCTGTTTACACACAGAGCAAGGTCCCAGGTGGCACTGTTTGAATAAACATTCTCATCAAATCTAATGAGTAATCATATCAAATGTCTGCTGAGAATAATGAGTTTCACAGACGATACCAATGTTGCTGCTATTGTCTCTCGGAAGAGAGATATTGCTTATTATGCCTTAATACTGTGTATCTAATACCATTCTGAGGATGACTGAAAGATTCGTACTTTGAGAGTTTTGGTGGATAACTAAAAAGCACATTTATAGCATTTTATAGGACTGCAGATGGAAATAAATATGTTCTCACAATAGCAGATAATTTTAAATAGTTCATAGGCATGATAGCAATTTTGTACCAGCAAGTGAGCACGATTGCAAATGTATGGTAACATTTGACATTTGCGATAGTATTGATTACAGATTAGGGTATACGTTTTATCTTAGACCTATGAAGCAGTTGACACTTGCTTTTTATCTCAAAGTTTTGCATTGGCCTTTCCACCCTTAAGCAAATGGGCTACAAAATGTGTACAAAGAACCATTTCAAATGTTGTAATTACATCAATAGACATATATATAAAGTAGATGAGGTTTACTTACAAGGCGGAGCATAAACACATACACAAATGCAAGCTTTCACAACCATTTGTTGCTTCTTCAGAGCAGGAAAGGAGAGGGAGAAGGAAAGGATGTGGGTGTAAAGGAAATATTATAGAAGGAGACCTTCCAGGTGGGAAAATGGTATAAAATAAAGATTTTTGACTTACCTAAAGTACAGGCTCGTCGATAGGAACACCAAACACACACAAAAACACACAACCATTCGAGCTTTCGCCACCAGTGGTGGCTTCTTCGGGAAAAAGAGGGAGGAAGGAGAGGAGAAAGGGAACTAAGTGTGTTTGGATGTGGATATGAGTGAGTGTGTGTGTATTTGTTTACCTTCCTTTTTGTCCCCTAAGGTAAGTCCTTCCACTCCTGGGATTGGAATGGCTCCTTTTCCAAAACCCGTATCCTTCCCTTTCTCCTCTCCTTCCTCCCTCTTTTTCCCGAAGAAGCCACCACTGGTGGCGAAAGCTCGAATGGTTGTGTGTTTTTGTGTGTGTTTGGTGTTCCTATCGACGAGCCTGTACTTTAGGTAAGTCAAAAATCTTTATTTTATACTATATATATATTCTTTCCTCTCCCAGGATTGGAATGGCTCCTTACCCCCTCCCTTAAAACCCTCATCATTTCCTTTTCCCTCTCCTTCCCTTCTGCCTGAAGAAGCAACTGGGTTGCGAAAGCTTGTGAGCATAAACACACACAAATGCAAGCTTTCACAACCATTTGTTGCTTCTTCAGAGCAGGGAAGGAGAGGGAAAAGGAAAGGATGTGGGTGTAAAGGAATATATATATATATATATATATATATATATATATATATATATATATATATATATATATATTCTTTCCTCTCGTGGGATTGGAATGATTCCTTACCCACTCCCTTGAAACCCTCATCATTTCCTTTTCCCTCAACTTGCCTTCTGCCTGACGAAGCAGCTAGGCTGCGAAAGCTAGTGTTTGTGTGTTCTATTTATTTGTGCTGCTGTCACACCTGTGCTCCTTCGCCTGGTGAGTAACCTTCGTCTATTTTTTATATATAATTTTTCCTGCTAGGAATTTTTCGTCTAGGCAGACATATGCAAAATGCAAAGAAATTGTACACAGATGCCAGTCGAGGCAGAGGCTCTGTCCAGAGATTGGAGGCAAAGATATTGTAGAATGGTGGGCGGGAATTTAAAACTAAAATAGGTTGAGACCAGGTGGACAACGAGAAGAGAGAATATGTTGAAGGGCAAGTTCACATCTCTGGAGATTTGAAAGGTTGGGGTCAGTGGAAAGTATCCATATTACCTGCCCACCACCCACAACCCTACCTAAAACCTCTTTCCTTATTAACCTAAACCACAACTTCTTCACTTTTGAGGACCAGACATAACAACTACTAACAGGAACAGCCATGGAAACCAGGATGGCCCCCTCGTATGCCAACTTATTTATAGGACGCTTAGAGGAAGCCTTCCTGGACACCCAGGCCTGTCAACCCAAAGTTTGGTATAGATTTATTGATGATATCTTCATGATCTGGACTCACAGTGAAGAACAACTCCAGAATTTCCTCTCCAACCTCAACTCCTTTGGTTCCATCAGATTCACCTGGTTCTATTCCAAATCTCATGCCACTTTCCTTGATGTTGACTATTTATCCAATGGCCACCTTCACGCATCCGTCCACATCAAACAATCCAACAAACAACAGTACCTCCATTATGACAGCTGCCATCCATTCCATATCAAACGGTCCCTTTCCTACAGCTTAGTTTTTTGTGGCAAATGAGTCTACTCCAGTCCTGAATCCCTGAACCAGTACACCAATAACCTGATGACAGCTTTCAGATCCTGCAACTACCCTCCTGATCTGGTAAAAAAGGAAATCACCAAGGCCACTTCCTCTTCCCCCAAACCCCGATCCTCCCACATAGGGACCCTAAAACTGCCCCTCTTGTCACGGGTTACTTTCCAGGACTGGAGCGGACTCTATGTGGCTCTCCATCAAGAATACGACTTTCCTTAAATCCTGCCCTGAAATGAGATCCATCCTTCATGATATCCTTTCCACTCCACCGAGAGTGTCTTTCCACCACCCACCTAACCTTCATAACCTCCTAGTCCATCCCTATGAAATCCTCAAACCACCTTCCCTACCCTCTGGCTCCTAACCATGTAACCGCCCCCGTTGTAAAACCTGCCCTATGCATCCCCCCCCCCCCCACCACTTAATCCAGTCCTGTAACCCAGAAAGTGTGCACAATTAAGGGCTGGGCCACTTGTGACAGCACCCACTTGATTTACCAGCTGGCATGCCTTATATGTGGGAATGACCAGCAACAAACTGTCCATTCGCATGAACGGACACAAGCAGACCTGTGTTTGTTGGTAATGAGGATCACCCTGTGGCTAAGCATGCCTTGATATATGGCCAGCACATCTTGGCAGTTTTACACCGTCCAGGTTACATGGATAATTCCCACTGACACCAACCTTTCAGAACTACAGAGATGGGAACTTGCCCTTCAACATAGTCTTTCTTACTGTTGCCCACCTGGTCTCAACCTTTGTTAGTTTTAAATTCCCGCCCACCATTCTACATCTGTGCCTCCTATCTTTGGACAGAGCTTCTGCCTCGACTGGCATCTCTATACAACTTCTTTGCATTTTGCATATGTCTGCCTTGGTGTGTGTGCGCGTGTGGGTGTGGGGGTGTGTGTGTGTGTTTGTTTGCCTACCCTTCCCCCCCCCCCCCCCCCCCCAAAGGTAAGTCTTTCCTCTCCTGGGATTGGAATGATTTCTCACCCACTCCTTTGAACCCACATCCTTTCCTTTTCTCTCTCCTTCCCTGCTCTTTGCCTGAAGAAGCAACAAATGGTTGTGAAAGCTTGCATTTTGTGTGTGTGTGTGTGTGTGTGTGTGTGTGTGTGTGTTTCATTTATGTTACTGTCACATAATTGTGCTTCTTCACCTGGTAAGTAAACCTCATCTACCTTTTATATATATTTTTCCTCTATAATCTTTATATCAATAGTCAGAATGATAATTGGGCAGCACATGTATCTTGATATGTTGTTTTGGCGTAAATCCTTATGAGATTTTCAAAATTAATTTAGGATTTATGTATCAATGATAAAGTAGTTCATTTAATGGTTGAAAGTAGTTTGGTAGGTCAAAACAAAGGCTCAAGTATCAAGAGCAAACAGGGAAATTGCCACCATGTCAAATGGTGCAGTGGATTTTGTTAACAAAGGAAGAACATAGAAGCTTTTAACTAAATATCATGGTCCATATCAAGTGATAGAGATAACACATGTGACTGTTAAGATATAATAACCAACTTCGATGTCAGCCATTCACATGAGCTGAGCCAAACCCTGTTGTGGGGAGCAATAGATGGCTTTCCTACAGGTTTCAAAACCACAAGAGGAAGAGGAGAAAATGTTATAGAAGCAAGAACTTAGAAACGTGATTATTACTGTACATATAGGATACTCTTATTCATTGAGACCACAAGTTTAGTTTCTTTATTAAGTATATTTTGTGATGTTATTTCAGAAGTATGGCAATTCATGTTATTGTGTTTTAACTGTTATTTCTTGTTGTATGGGATGGGTTAAGGAATTCATGTTATGTGTTGAGGATATACCACTTATTTTTGAAAGAGAGGGGCAGTGACAAATTCCTTTCTGTGATGGCATGCCAACACAATCAACTAGGTAGAATGTGACAGCTTTCCTATTCCTACAATTTATCCAGTGGTAATTAGCCAATGTATTACAGGACAAGCCTCTCAGATCTGGAGTTGTATTCCTGAAGCAACCCAATATCCTGCTAACAAATCGTTGGTGGGAATTTAGAATAACTTTGAATGTGTGGAAAATAAATGATGTTAATGTGTTGGAGAGACCTTTAAGAAGTAACGTCAAGGGGAAGAAAAAGGAATCTTACGAGTTGTTCAGGATGAATATCATAGGTTGCAATTCTGTTATGGAAAGGTAGGGAGCAGTTAAAAAATGGACAACTGAAAGAAGGGAGAGTGCATAAAAGTGGAAAATAGTGAAATAGGATAAAATGGGAGCAATTATGTACTAGAAAGTCTTGATAATCTGAAGACATTTTGATGTCTGTGGGCGAGTTGCAAGGTTACTAACAGTAGGAAACCACTGTCAGCTCCATGGCCATAGTGCAGAGTAGACACTAAGCAACATTGTAGTAATTCCACTTAGAATCAACAATTGCACCTTTCTGAGTGTTACCTTTGCAGAAAAAAGGCATCCTGAAGTTAGACAGCCAGAAACACCGACAGGTGCAGAAGACGAGAAACATTCAGACAACCGTATGGCGGGGGGGGGGGGGGGGGGGATTGCCTTCCAACCACTCATTCTCAGCAGTGGCGTAGCTATCGTAGGGCTAGGCGGGGCAGTGCCCCGGGGCCCCTGAGTTCAAGGGGCCCCTCGGCCTCCGTGAGCGACATTCGAGAAAAGTTACAGTAGACCGTTGATTTTTTTTCTTTTTTTTTTTTAATTATTTGTTTCTTTTTAATTTTTTACTCTGTCGCCCTAATGTCCGTCACCTCCCCCTCCTCTCTAACCAAGTTTTCCACAGTACCTGCACTATGCCACCAGGTGACGAAGCAGTGCTTCTAATGGGGCCGATACTTCACACGACGCCACTCGGTGGCGCTGCTGACAGCCCAAGCCGTCAGTCGCTGTGTACAACAATCCAATTTCAGTCGACGTAGCAGTAGAAGTTGTGGCAGCATCAAAGCTTCCCACAGCAGCAGCTGAGCCTTCCAAGTGTTGCGGGTGTCGGTCGGCGCAGTGGGAAGGGTCGCGGGCCTCCAAATACTGTATAAACTTCATATTGGCAAATACAAGTGTATAGTATGATTATCCGAATAAACCGGTTTTCCCAACATCCATGTCCCCAAATTACTTCGGACTATCGACGTTCTACTGTATTTTAGTTGAATGAAGATTTATGACTTTAACTTTTTGAACCCTGGCCAACAAACCTCAGACACGATGTGGTATCCAAAAATTATTCCCAACTCAGAATGAAAACATAAAAAGGTACATTGCTTGTCCGCTACGGCGTGGACCCTGCCACTATTAGCGTGTAGTCGGAATTGCCATGGCTGCCAATCTTTACGAAATAACAGTCAATAGCGCTGAATTACTAGCAGTGTGTTTGACAATCAACGTGTGACCACATATGAATATGAAGTCTCTACAATGTATTCTTGTAGAACGGTATTATTATGGTAACTCAACTGTTCGTGTAGTGAATTCCCCCAAGGGAGTGGTTCTTAATCATAGATCCCAACGAAGTTCTGTAATCAATTGCACTCTGAAATTCGTGCAAGAAGAAGAGACAATATGGGTAGTGAATGGTTGTGTGGATTTTATTACTGATCGGCGCGTCATCAGTGAAGCTTCTGCCTACAACTTCATTCGCCTAGTATGGAGCAACTTCGAAAACTATCCCATGGGGTGTATTATCTGTATGTCCTACCCAAGTCCAACCTTATTCCTCTGCAAAACTTCATCCAAATCCACCCAGCAAATTTTGTGTGAAAGCATAACGACCAAACGAACTTTCACAGTTATAATTGTATTAGAGAGTACGTTCAAATATTATCTGCTGCGTGATATATAATAATTTACTTAGTAGTACTTAGGTTAGCCTTATCATGGCTTCCAGTGGGTGGTAAGGAGCTGATGATGTAGTTTTGTATCTGTATAGTTTTAAGAGGACCCCAATATCATTTTCGCCCTTGGTGATGTAGCTACGCCACTGATTCTCAGAGCCTAGTCATTCCATTTACATCATCAATACTGATGGAAAGCCATCTCTATTAAGCTGCAGGATGCTTTGCTGACTGCCACAAAGTGCTGTCAGCCTCTGACTGTAAGAATTCTGCTTCTGGATTGCAGCCAATCGGCTGTGGTAACCTTGACTCTTATCAATTGTATCCTTGTGGGTCACTACTGAAGATGGATGCTGGACAAATCTACCACAAGTTAAGAGCCAATGTATGTGACAATGTGTTGTTCAATTTCGAAACTGTGTTACCTATACACTGCCTCTGAGCTGTCTGAAGTAATCCCTTGCTGGGACAATTTTTGAGCAGTTCTTTGTGTAGCAGTCAACATACACGACTACTTGATTTCTCTACAACCTACTATAGGGACAAGCAAGTGTAGATTCATGTGTCTAGTGTTGTGAGGTTCCATCAGGCCAACTGTAACCGGCATGCTGACTGTGCACCAGCCACCACGCCTGTCTACAGAGGGGCCCATGCCCTGACCACTAACTCAACAAATTTCACAGCTGATTGGTGATATGCTGTCCTGGCACAGAGGCAAATATCACTGACTTGGCTCAGCCACCAATGAGTTGCCTTGGGAGAAGAGAAATTACAATTGTAAATATGTACTTGAATAAGACACTGTCAATCAAATGTGTTTATTTGCCTCTTGTATGTCACAGGATCACCACTTCCACTAC
This sequence comes from Locusta migratoria, assembly GCA_026315105.1. Lineage (NCBI taxonomy): Eukaryota > Metazoa > Arthropoda > Insecta > Orthoptera > Acrididae > Locusta > Locusta migratoria. The sequence goes on from CM048749.1 coordinate 385,672,584, forward strand.
TGCTTGACTATCTTGAACCTGCATAGGAAGCCAAACCCAGCAGGTTCTTCCACAGATTTTGAAGGCTGAATGCAGCAGACTCGTACACAGTGAGATGTAAGCTACCCCAGTTGAAAATTTGTTCCTGTGAGTACTTACTGATGATGGACCAAACACAAGTTCGACCTTGCAAATGGCCTTCATTGTCCACTGTTTTGAGTACAGAACCCAGTAATGTTGTTCACACTAGTAGAAGAAACTTTGTTCTTTAGAGAAATAATGAATAATAAAACATTTCACCCATGTGGTCAACCAACTTGATCTAAACTTGGCATGTATGGATGGATAGGTGGGGAGAGGTGGTGGGGGCTAGTATATTATCGTTGACCCACAAACTTACAAGTGTTATGAAAACTTAATGTCAGCACTGACACAAATGCTTTCCAGATCAACAAATTCTCCATTTGATATAAATATCTTTTGGGTATTGTACTGCAACATATTTTAAAGATGGCTAGGACAAACAATGTTTCAATCAGAGTTACAGACTTCATCGGGGTAAACTGATTAGTATACCCAGGAGACAACTGTAACTGTGGCTGAAACTTTGGTTTAATATGGACCAGTATAATACGCAGGAAACATTTGTCAGCTGATGCTGGCTGCAGAAGACTACATAATTAGACAAATTCTCCAGTTCATTCTCACAAAGAGATGGGGGACAAAACTCATGCACACTATCTCTGGCATGGTGGGTTGAAAAAGATCAGGTAAAATGGATGGGAGAGGAGTAGTTAAGGTTATGAAGGAGTCCTGGCCCTGAGTCCAGATCATGAAAATATTGTCATGACTGTGTTATGGATTTGATTGTAAACTTTCCTCTCAAAGGAAAAGTAGTTGTTTGTCAGGATAAAGTTGGTGAGAGTTATGAGGATAAGTACCAGGTGTGATTTCAGAGATTTATTTGGAGAGGTAGTGTTTGAGAGTGGGAAGACCATAGGCTTGTGGGGTGTTGGTGTATAGGGAGGTGGCAGCAACTTATGGGAGGAGAAATTTTGACAATTGGTTGAAGTTTTTGGCTCTCATTGACCAACACCTTCATCAATTAACCAAAATCTATCTCACCATATCAAGTGTACCAACCACTTCCTTTATTGACTCTCCACTATCTGCACCCTTTTACCTCCGGGATCACACCATCTCCCTATACACCAACATTCAACTACCTCTCCCAGTGCACCTCTGAAGCAAATCCAATACCTCATACCCCTCACCAACTTTATCTAAATAAACAACTACTATTTATTTGATGGGAAAGTTTATAATCAATTATGTGCCACCATACACAATCAAAAGCCCAGCTTCAAGGAGATAGGGTCCCCTTCTCTATTCCTCCACTGGGGTAGTTCCTGTCCGGCATGTCCACATCACAGGTGGTGGGCATCCTACAGTTCAGTAGGCCGGAGTGATGGGATGCAGGGACCCAATCCCGTGGGGTATAACACGGAGCCCGTGACAGTGGAGAAGAAAGACTTTGGAATGGCAGAGCTGGCAGATGAGGCAACCCTCATTTTTGAGGATCAAATGAGGAGGAGCAACTCCAAAGGCTAAGGGAGAAAAACCCCAACAAAAAATCCTTTCTTGTGTTAGGCCCAGCAAGCCAGTTGGGAAGTATTCATATATTGCTTTCAAAACACAGACGAGCCTTGAAACAAACCATAATGAATGTGACCTCACCTCTTCAAGTACTGGTGTGAAAGATGGGAGACCTGATGATGCATCAGTACAAGAAGATGAAACCAAATCTACTAAACAATAAGCTAAATATTGCTGTGAGAGATCAGGAACACTGAGTGCCGGTGTGGCGCAGGGGATGGCGTCACGGACTGCGGTGCTGAAGGTCGCCGGTTCAATCCCGCCCACCGGCAAAAATTTATTTCTTTGTAATTAACAATTCCAGAATGTTCTACATCTTTCTTATGTTCACTTGTAAATTCTACTTGTTTCTTATGTTAACTGTTCTTCTAATTTCTGGTAAATTCTGTCTGTGTATAAATAGCAGAGCAGTCTGTCTGAGAGGCAGTCAGTGCTGCGTGTATGTTGACTTCATAATAAACGTGCTTTCAGTATAAGTGCTGTGTTCAGTTGCCTTCGAAGTCAAGCCTGCTTCCATTTCAACGCGACATTGTTTGGTGGAGGCGCCGGGTAGAATGTGCAACAGCTGCATCACCGTGGTTCCGATTAGGCAACGTAAAAGCCGTCGCTTACACGGACTGGAACTGGAATACAAGGGATACACCGAGTACATACTTCCAAAAGTTCGTATCATCAGAAGGACCATGGCCACAAAACCAGCAGTAAGCCAGCTGCACATCAGACACCCGTCAGTGTTCTCTGGAAACGCAGGACAGGACCCAAACAAATGGCTAAAAGGGTTCGAGCGAGTCGCCAAGTACAACAGGTGGGATCATATGATGTGCTTGGCCAACGTTTACTTCTATCTGGATGGAACAGCCCAGCAATGGTTCGAGAACAACGAAGACAAGTTGAATGACGGGGTGACATTCCAGGAGAAACTGGAGATCGCCTGCGACAAATCCGCTCGGTGGAAGAACAACTGAAGAACCGGGCTCAACGACATGGTGAGCCGACACAGTCGTACATACAGAATGTTTTGGCCCTGTGTGACATAGTGAATCCGAATATGACTGAGGCTGACAAAATCACACACCTGATGAAGGGTATTGCAGAAGACATGTACCAAGCTCTTCTGATAAAAGACGTTGCTATGACAGAAGCGTTTATCAAGTGGTGCCAGCGTATTGAAGAGATGCAACAAAGGAGGGTTGGACGCAAGAAGTATGACAGACTCTCCATCGTAGTCCCTGTGGCCGTTGTGGAAGACCAGCATGACATCACTTCTTTCACACGACAAATTGTGAGAGACGAATTACAACAATTTATGCCAACCGGGACTGTTAGACCGAGCGAGTATAAGATTATGGTCATGGATGTAAGCCCTGTAAGTCACGAGGGAGCCAACGTCGCTGAGGAAGAGGTATTTCAGACATTAGCTCCTGTCTGACCCGTCAATCACACCCGACGTGAAGAATGGCGTCGCCCTGCTATGACTTACGCTGCAGCCACCAATCGGCAGCCCATGAACCGGCCGACGTGACCCCCGGTAACTACGATCCCCCGCAGAAGAACAGATGTCTGGAGGACAGAAGACAACACACCACTATGTTTCCACTGTGGGTGCCCTGGACATGTCGTACACTACTGCAGAGAGAGGAGGTGAGTATTCGATGATCATTTTGCCACAAGATGTCAGCCATCAGGGCAGTTCTACCCCAGGCAATCACCTGTTGATGAGTTCAGTCGACCTATGGGAAGAAGCCCATCGTCGTATCCTAGATGAGGTCACTCCCCGATGCGCCGCAGCCATTCACCGTCCCCGTACAGAGGTACCAGCCGTTCCCCTAGCCGCGCCCAGGAAAACTAAGTGAGGCGACCATCTATGGAGGTGAGGCTGCCGCAGATGAAAATCCTCCATGGACGACAGTCGCTAAGATGTCGGGAAATCTCATCGATGGCCAACCTGTCCGGGCACTTGCTGATTCAGGAGCGTCTTTTTCTGTACTGTCGGATAATTACCGCAGCACACTAAAGAAGACAATGTTCTGTGATACGGGGACAACTGTGCTGAAGGTCGCAAATGGAAATTATGTCCATCCAGCAGGAACTTGTGTCGCAAGAATAACCATCAACAACAGGACCCAGCTGTTTGAATTTGTCGTGTTAACAGAATGTAGTCATAATGCCATCCTCGGATGGGACTTCCTTCAGGCATCCCAAGCTATCATTGACTGTGGGAGATCTGAGCTGATAAATTAAAGAAGTTTTTCCGCCGGATGCATGTAATACAGAATTATCTGGGAAGTTATTCGTCGTTGACAATGTGACGATACTGTCGTTGACATTGAGAAGAGTTGCAGTCACAAACACAGATGACTGGTTAAACTGTGAAGTTCTTGTCGATAGTAAAAAGTTTATCAGGCTCACAAAAGAAATTTACATACCAGCGGATATCATAAGCATTACCGGTGGTCAAGGAGAGATTTGGATCACAAATTGTCATGAGCAGTCACAACTTATCCCCAAGGGAATGTGTATCGGGACAGCTGAACCAATCCAGGACGGTGAGCTCAACGTCATCAATGAAGACCCATGCCCTGCTGTTAGTACAGACAACAGGCTGGAGGAAACAAACGTGGAACTGCCAATAGGGCCTGGACTGACCAAGGAACAACGCCAGCGGGTGTTAGGTATACTACGCCAATTTTCGGGTGCATTCACACCTCAGCAGGTGAAAAGTCAGACAAAACGGCCCACAATAAAGCACCGTATTAATACTGGGGACCATCCGCCAATTAGCCAGCGTTCGTATAGAGTGTCGCCAGCTGAAAGAGGGATAATTCGGGAGGAAGTGGAGAAGATGTTGCGGCACGACATTATTCAACTTTCGGAGAGTCCTTGGTCGTCTCCGGTGGTCCTAGTAAAGAAGAAGGATGGCACGTGGCGATTCTGTGTCGACTATCGGCGGCTGAAAAGTATCACGAAGAAAGATGTCTACCGACTGCCGCGAATTGATGACACCTTAGACTGCTTGAAAGGAGCTAGATACTTCTCAACTATGGACATGCCGACAGGTTACTGGCAAATCGAGGTTGACGAAGCTGACAGGGAGAAGACGGCTTTTATTACACCTGACGGCCTCTATGAATTTAAAGTAATGCCATTTGGATTATGTAATGCTCCAGCCACATTCGAACGCATGATGGACAATTTGCTTTGACACCTTAAGTGAACGACGTGTCTCTGCTATTTAGATGACATTGTCGTTTTCTCAAAAACATTTGAAGAACATCTGAGTCACCTGTCAACTGTGTTGAAGTGTGTTCAGACTGCAGGTCTCCGCCTCAATCCAAAGAAGTGCCTCTTCGTCGCCAAAGAGATAAAAATCCTGGGGAACCTAGTCAACGGAGATGGTGTCTGTCCTGATCCAGATAAAGTAAGGGCAGTCACAGAATTTCCAACTCCTCAGCACATTCGTGATGTGAGAAGTTTTCTCGGGCTGTGCTTATACTACCGAAGTTTCATAAAAGTATTTTGTAACAAGGCATGTCCATTACAAGAACTTCTGCAGGGAGATGCCAAATTTTACTGGGATGAGACAAAAGAAAGAGCTTTCCGGTCACTTAAGGAGGATCTAACTTCCGCATCAGTACGACGAGAATGCAGAAATGGAACTTAACACAGATGCCAGTGGGTATGGGATTGCAGTGTTTGTACAAGTTCAGGAAGGTGCTGAAAAAGTGATAGCCTATGCGTCAAGAGTACTCTCAAAGTCCGAGGTAAACTACTCTACAACTGAAAAAGAATGTCTCGCAGTTAAATGGGCTATCAACAAGTTACGGCCGTATTTATTTGGCAAACCATTCACCGTCATGACAGACCACCATTCTTTGTGTTGGCTGACTAGCTTGAAGGATCCATAATGTCAACTAGCAAGATGGGCACTAAGACTCCAAGAGTACGATGTCACAGTGGTATTCAAGAACGGGCGCAAACACAAGGATGCCGACTGCCTTTTGAGGAATCCATTAGTGGAACACAACAGCATGAATTAAATTTCAGCCCTCACTGAATTAGGTGATGTTACAGCTGAACAGAGGGAAGATCCAGCACTACTAAAGGAGAACCGACCAATGGAGAGTTCCAACTTATAAACGGCACACTGTATAAGAGCAACTACACTCCACTGGGCCCCAAATGGCTACTGGTTGTTCCAGCTCATCTCCAGCCAGCTATCCTCAAATATTTCCACGATGCTCCAATATCCAGTCATCTGGGATTCGTGAAGACCCTAGACAGATTCAGATGCAGGTATTACTGGAAAGGTCTCTACCGATCTGTCAAGCACTATGTGAGTCACTGTAAAGAGTGCCAGCGACGGAAGCATGTGCCGCAATCACCTCCAGGACATCTCGTACTGATTCCGGCGGTCCAGTCCACCAAGTTGGGATCAATCTTTTAGGGAGGTTACCTTAGTTGACAACCGGTAACCGATGGGTAACAGTCTGCACTGACTACCTCACATGCTACGCTGTCACCAAACCTGTGCCGACTGCAGAAGCTCCAGAGATCGCAAAATTCCTTGTAGAAGACATTATTTTGAAGCATGGAGCACCACGTTCATGATATCTGATCGTGGAAAAGTATTCTAGTCAAAACTAATATCAAAGGTAATGTCACGGTGCAACGTTGTTCACAGTATGACAACTGCATACCATCCTCAGACAAATGGTCTTACGGAACGTTTTAACAAGACGTTAGCCGACATGCTGTCGATGTTAAGCAGAAGGATTGGGACACAATTCTGCCAGTCGTGACATTTGCATACAATACCACAAAACAAGACACCACAGGCTTCACTCCGTTTTTCCTGCTCCATGGCCGTGAAGCTGAGACGACAACGGATACGCTGTTCACGTTCCAACCGGATGACACTCAGGATGACTCACCACATCACTAGGGTCGAAGAAGCAAGACAGCTGGCTCGCATACGGACACTGGACGCCCAGGAGAAGGACCGTCAGCGGTATAACAACAAGCACCGACTTGTTGTGTACAGCCCAGGAAATCTGGTATGGATTTTTACCCCTGTATGGAAGGTTGGACTGTCAGAAAAGTTATTGAAGCAAAACTTTGGTCCGTATCGTGTCATACGTCGCCTGCCAGATGTCACATACGAAGTTGAGGATTATGAGCCGTCGTCGAAACGTCAAAACCGCAGAGACATTGTTCACGTCCTGCGCATCAAACCATACTACGATCCTGAAGAGCAGGTAGACAACAATGGCTTCTTGTTCAAGGACTCTAAGGTTGGTAATGTTCCTGATGAAGCCACGACAGGAACGTCTCTCGTCGATAATCGTGGAGAAGGGAAGGATTCTCTTGAAGTGTCATACAGAGGACCCATGACATGATCAAGATCCAGGACATTGCAGCTGGTTCCACAGGGATCCTAACAGCGGGTCGCTGTTTCTCCAGGAGAGGGAGCAATGCCGCGAGAGACCATGAACACCGAGTGCCAGCGTGGCGCAGGGGATAGCGTCACGGACTGCGGTGCTGAAGGTCGCTGGTTCAATCCCACCCACCGGCAAAAATTTATTTCTTTGTAATTAACAATTCCAGAATGTTCTACATCTTTCTTATGTTCATTTGTAAATTCTACTTGTTTCTTATGTTAACAGTTCTTCTAATTTCTGGTAAATTCTGTCTGTGTATAAATAGCAGAGCACTTTGTCTGAGAGGCAGTCAATACTGCGTGTATGTTGAGTTCGTAATTACATGCTTTCAGTATAAGTGCTGTGTTTAGTTGCCTCCGAAGTCTAGCCTGCTCCCATTTCAACGTGACAATATTGGAACCCTTAATTTATTAGTCCTGAATGGAAAAGTGGAAGAAATGACAGAGAGAAAGTTAGATATTTTGGGACTAAGTGAAATGAAGTGAAAGGGAAAAGGTGAGAAAAATTTGAGGGGAGGAGGAAAACTGTACTGAATTGGAAACAACAGGTTTGGAAGAAATGGTGTGGCATTGATGGTGAATAAGAATGTACAAAGCTGTAATGAAAGTGTGTGATATATATCAGACAGGAGCATAATCTTAAACCTTAGATTCCAAAAAGAAAAATTAAAAGTTATCCCGATTTATGCACCTCAAGTGGGATGTAGCGAACAAGAAAAGATAGACTTTGAAAATGAGTTGGAGAAACACATGGAGAGTGATAATATAGTGATGGGAGATTTTAATGCACTGGTAGGCAAAGACAGAAAGGGATTTGAACAATTATTGGGATGTTTTGGATATGGAGGTAGAAATGAAGAAGAGTAAAGACTCCTGGATTTGTGCCAGAGGAATGGAATGAAAATAGCAAACAGCTGGTTTATAAAGAGAGTAAGTGATATTATCAGTAGATACAGCTGGGATGGAAGAGCCAAGAGTGCAATTGATTATATTCTTGTACAGGGAATGAGGAAAATACTAACAAATCTGAAGGTAATTGCAAGTGTGAGGGCAATGGAAAATGAAACAGTATGTGAAAAACTGGAAACAGAGCACTCACGCAATCACACAGGCACACAACACAGTCATACAACCATCACCTCCGACTGCCGACTGGATTCGAAGTGTGGCAGTCGGAGGTGATGGTTGTATGACTGTGTTGTGTGCCTGTGTGATTGCGTGAGTGCTCTATTTCTGAGGAAGGCCATGGCCGATAGCTGAATGTGTTGTATGTGTGTGTCTTTTGTATGTGCCTGTCGCATCTCGTCGCCACGTCTTTGCGGTGAGTTGTAACTGTCCTCACTATATTATTTATTCCAACCTGGACTTTCCATTATTATATATATATATATATATATATATATATATATATATATATATATATATACGTAAAAAATAGATGAACACTTACCAGGCGAAGGGGCACAGGCAGTAATAGTAACAAGTAAACACACAGACACACACACACACTCAAAAATGCTAGCTTTCGCAGCCTAGCTGCTTCATCAGGCAGAAGGGAAGGAGAGGGAAAAGGAAATGATGAGGGATTTAAGGAAGGGGGTAAGGAGCCATTCCAATCCCGGGACAGGAAAGACTTACCTTGGGGGAAAAAATGGAAGGTAAATAAATGCACATACACTCACACATTTACACAGACACAAGTACACTTAGGCAGACATACTGTAGATATATAGAGAGAGAGAGAGAGAGAGAGAGAGAGAGAGAGAGAGAGGGGAAAAGAAGAAGTGCAAAGAAATAGTGGAAGCAGCAAAGAAAAAGGTATGGGAATATGTAAAGAGCAAAAACAAAATCTTTTATAAAATGATGAAGAATAAAAGAAAGGCTAGTGAAGTAACAGTAAAACTGAAAGCAGAGGATGTTATTGTGATTGAAGATATGGCAGGTATAAAAGGTCTCTGGAGAGAACATTTTAAGACACTGTTAAATGCTGAGGAGCATGTACACGAGGAAATGGCAAATAATGGAGAAATTGAAATAAGTTGGGAAACAGGGTTAGGACAAATTACATAGGAAGAAATGGAAATAGCTGTGAAAAAGAGGAATGGGGGGAAAGGTCCAGAACCTGACAAAGTATTAGTGAGAATGGTAACAGCATCAGGACCACTGGGAATTAAATGGTTATATAGAGCACTGTCAAATGTGTGGAGAAATAGTACAACACCTGACAATTGGAGAAGAGGAGACATTGTCCATTTTCGAAAAAGGTAAAAAAAACTTAGTAAAAGCTACAGAGGAGTAATCCTTACAAGTCATACAGCCAAGATTTTTTTAATGAATTTTACTAAATAGAATAAATGAAAAGGTAGAAAAGGATCTGAGTGAGGAACAACATAGGTTCAGGAAAGGAAGAAGCATCATCAACCTGATATTTTCCATCTGTCAGCTGATAGAAAAAAGTTGGGGAGTATGACAAAAGGGTGATAAGGTTTTTATAGACATAGAAAAGGCACATGACTCAGTTAACAGGGAAAAATTTGGGAAGAAATGAACAAGATAGGTATGGAAGATGTGTACATTAATGTAATAAAGACAATGCACAGAGGACACAACTGTAGAATCAGAACACTGCTGGGGAACTCTGAATGCTTTGAAATAAGACAAGGACTTGAAACAAGAAAGTATTTTATTTCCTGCACTTTTTAATGGAGGGAATGAATAGGGCAGTTAAAGATCTAGGAAAAGAAAAAGACAAAAATATGATTTTTGCAGATGATATGGCAAGATGGGGTGATAAAGAGGTAGATGTACAGTTACAACTTGATGCGTGGAAGAAAATAATGGAAAGATACGGATTAAAAATAAATAAAGATAAGGGTGAAGTAATGGTATTTGGCAGAGACACAGGGATCAACAGGAATATTAATCTGAATGCATAACCCCTCAAAGTAGTATATAGTTTCAGTTATTTAGGGAGTGAAATATCTAGCGATAGAAGAATAATCAATGAAATTAACAGGAGATTAAAGAAGGGAGGTAATTTCTATTACACAATAAAACACCTGATTTGGAATAAGGAAGCTCAAGAAAGAGCAAAACTCCTTGTGTATAACCACCACTCCATTCCTAAGTTGCATCTCAGTCAACCCATTTAGTACTTAAATGATCCGTAAGGTCATGCTGTATATATTCCCACCACCGCCTTACAACCTTTCTGTCTCCACTACTCCCATCCCCTCACCATATAGCATCATTCAGAGAGTGGAGACCGGAGATGATGGTTGTGTGTGTGTGCGTGTCTGATCTCTTTTCTGTTGAAGGCTAATGGTTGATAGCTTAAGTGTTGTATGTGTGAGTGTGTCTGTTTATGTGCCTGTCATAGCTAGTCATACATCTTTGTTGTGACTTGTAAACCATCCTCATTATACTGTTGAATTCTAACTTGAATTGTCCATTATTAAATTCTAACATAACCAATATATAAAATACTAGCTTATATGCCCCTGCTTTGCAATGGTTGTTAAAGAGGGACCTGTGTATATCATAGTTTTTTAGGGTTCCAGACCTAGGTCAGCATAAACAGAATCAGCTCTGTCAGTAAACTCAAGTTCTCCTAGCCAAGATGTCAAATTTAAGTAGAAGTGATTGTCGAAAATGGTAAATGTTCATAATGTTTTTCATACAAGAAGTGAAATTAATTTGAGTCTGTACTGCAGAATGATGTAAATTCATTGTTAGTTTGTGTTCATAAAGTTAAGACTGAGGTGTGTAATTGTCTGTCTGGCATAAACTTCTGAAAACACTTCTATTGTTGAGATGAGAAATAGTAATGATAATAACAGCACCATGTACTGATTCTATGGTGTAGTACTAAACGTTTATCTCTCACAGTAATTGTATGCTGCAGTGTTAGAATGTTGCAGTGTTGCACTGGGGACAATGTAGTTATTCTGCATGCAGTGCTCCATATTATCAAAAAGTCGACGAATACTGAAAGTCTGGTAATTCAATCAACAGAGCAGTTCATGTCTGTTTAAATAAGATGTCATGGTGGTGTCAATATGTGATAAAGTACGTCTGCGTAATCGTTGACGGAATGGTGTCGGCTGATCGTCTTTATAGAACTAATCTTGTGTAATAGAACTATATATTCAGAAGTCGAATTATAACTCTAAGTACAACTATCTATACAAAAGAAGAGCTCTTTCTCTATCTTAATGTAGTCCACACCAAAAGTAAGTAATTATGAATTTTAATCACAATATTGTTCCAAACATTTATGAAATCAGGGAGGTTTCTGATGAGTTTGTCGCTCGCGTGTGTATATTATCTCTAGTGGCAGGCACAGAGCAGGAATATCTCTGGGATAAGCATTCAGATGTGCAGAACAGATTTTCTGTCCTCAACATTAAGGCAGAAATATTACCTGGTATTGGGAACAATCTACTAATCAATGACTTCATCTTGGTACTTTTTTGTTTGGTTAAGATGGATGACTATGTGTAAATGGCCCATTTAGTGACACTTCCCCAACTTTCTTGTTGCTTCTGTGACACATTTATTTAGATATTATTTCAGGTTACGTGGTTGCTCTGCAAAAAGGAGGTGGGGCTTCTTTGCAGCCAATGTGGTACAAACCAATCGTAAGAGCAAATAAATGTGTGGAAAGAGTGGATTTGTCTGAATATCACTTGGTAATCCCAGTTTAATGTTGAGAAGATGCATAGAAGCCAATGCTCACTCCAAATATTTCTAGTCTATCTACAACTTAGTGGTTATACCCATTGAAAGATGCACTTCTTTTCTTCCCATGACATTGCAAAGCGTATGGGATACAGTTAGGAAGAAAAAAAATCTTTTTGTGTCGTACCTGGGATAAACTTTACTTGCAGTGGCAGCGGTCTAGTTTGCTATCATTGGCAATGAACTATTAACTTTATCACGATGATTAATTTACTGACCAGAGCAGCATAAATTATTTATGTTATCATGAACACAAAGAATTATTTCCCTTAATCTACATGACTGATTTTTGAAAAAGCATTCAACGGCCATTGCCAACATCAGCGCACAACGCCACTGCCGTAAGTAAAATTGTACCCCTTCTTGTAGTGTATTACACCACAGATACACACACACACACACACACACACACACACACACACACACACACACACACACACAAAAAAAACGCTGCAATGCCATAATTAGATATTTGGTGTACTATATAACTAACGTCGCGCCTCAGTTTGTCCTTTCCTGTACTATGGCATTTTTGAGCCATTCCTAAACAGAATGCACTCAAAATATTATGAGGATACACCGAAATCAGAAAGGGAACTACATAAATTCTTATGTAAATTAGAGCATCGATAGATGTGAAGGAATGTCATTGTGTTTTAAATTTGAATGATACCCGCAGAAAGAAGCACTTTTTTTTTCTTTCCATGGCATTGCAAAGTGTGAAGGATACAGCTTGTGAAAAAAATTATTTTTCTGTGACGCACTTGGGTTAAATTTTACTTGCAGTGGCAGCGGTTTAGTATGTTAACTTTGGCAACAAAATATTCACTTTAGGGGGATCATTAATTTACTGATCGGAACAACATTAATTATTTATTTCATTATCAACACTAAGAATTATTCCCTTCTTTGTACATGACTGATTTTTTCAAAAAGGATTCAGCGGCCATTACCAACATCAATTCACTATGCCGCTGCCGTAAGGAAAATCATAGCTCTTGTTTCAGTGTATTACACTTTAGTATGTGAATAAACAATGCAGCATCACCATCTATTAGTTATTTGGTATACTATGTCAGTAACAGTGCCTATATTGGATCATTACTATACTACGCTGCAATTCAAGCATCATATACAGCAGAAACTACAAATTATGATATCTTTTCTTCCCCTGATCCGATTTAGATGAAATGAAGCTTATATTTTGTGACAAGGTTCTCTCAGTTGACCTATGAAACCCCATGAAAGTCCGTGTAGTACTATTGGAGATTTGCTGTACTACACCATATTTATAAGCATAGTATACACAAAAACTTCAAATTACTATATCTTTCCTTCCTCTGATCTGATTTTGATGAAATTAAGCCTATGTTACTATCCAAACTATTCTCAATTTACCTGTGGAAACCCATGAAAGTTCGTATAGTACTTTTGGACATTACCCTCAACAAATAGACATACACAATGGCTTTTAAGCAAATGATTAAATTATGATATCTTCATTTTCTGTGATCTGATTTTAATTATTGAAGCTTTTATGTAACCACATGATGTTCTAAAGTTACATGTGAAAACCGCATGTGAATTCGTCAAGTAGTTTTGCAGATATACATGTTCAAAGAGACAGACAGACATAACGGTCATAGACTTAAAAAAAAAAACACTGAAAGTATGTTATTCTTTTTTCCTGTGATCTAATTTTTATGAAACGAAGTCTATATATTGCCGTTATGCTCAAGTTACCTGTGGAAACCCCATGCAAAATCGTGAAGTAGTTTTGGAGATAAGAGGTTTTTAATACTTGAGAAAACAGATTTGCCAGTTACTGAAAACACTTAAAAATTCGATATCCTTTTTTTCCCATGATCTCATTTTAGTAAAATTAAGCCTAGATGTTGACCCAAACTTTTCTCATGTTTCCTGTAAAAAACCCACATGAAGATTTGTCCAGTAGTTTTGAAGATCAAAGGGAACAGCGACAGGCCTACATTTACAGATTTATTATTAGTATAGATAGATTATAATGTTATAGGATCACAAAATGTTCTTATGCCTATCTCTAAATAGTCAGTGCCAGCTCTACTATTCAGTATTCTACATCATGAGCAACTTCTATGACACTGAACACTGGAAATGAACCACAGTCATGTTGTTCACTGTATGAAGTTCAATAATTAATTAACCATTAGTGTATGGTACAAACTTTCATAAGTTACTGTGTTCATCATTAATGTTTATTATTTTATTATCGGCATTCTTGAATACTGAGCCGTGTCATTTCAGCTCACCTAGTGTTTTGTCATCTTTCACCCCTTGCTTCCTTTCCTCTCGACTGGCACCAGTTTGAGTCTGTCATGTTTAGGTTGGTATGGCCAACGATCCGCTGCACATTTGTCTGCTGTCTCTTCTGTCTAAAGTCATTGCCGTCTTGGCGCAAAAAATAGGAGTGTGCAGGGTGGAAGAGGGGTCAGTTCCGGTTTGTCTCTGGGGTAGTGTGACGCCTGTCATCTGACGTCAGCCGCTGCGGCCGGCCCGCATAATTCATTTCATCCTCGGCTACCAGAGGGAGGAACATGGCAGCTTGCCCGTCATGTTGCTAGGAGGAAGCCTGACGCTGTCGCCGCTCAGGAGAGGTGATTCGCTGTTTGCCTAGCTGAGGCAGGGGCATGGCCGCTTTGCCCGTTGCACTGCGAGGAGGAAGGCCTTGTTGTCAGTCGTTCTGATGCCGTACTCCACCGCCCTTCGATGGCGTGAAACTTTGCGGCGCCATACTCCGCAGTGGGGGAATTTCTAGTCCTGCTGTTTCTTCTCATTGATATCTACAGTGCGACAGTTAAGTTCTATTTGGTCTTTTGCTAGGTAGAGCAGGACACCGGTGACTGTATGCCCTCTTGCTTGAGCGGCATTGTCTTGTGTATGTTTATGTGGGGTGTGCCGATGGTGCATCAGCATTGGCATACCTCCTATCTTCGTCTTTAGTGTATTTATGTGGTTGGTGATAGTTAAAGAAGGTGTCTTGATATTACATTGTGAATTGCTTCAATTAAGTTTTATGGGGACTAACGTCCACTGAGATATTTATTTGGTGGTGTGCCCGCTGGTTGACTGTTGCCTTTCCAGAGACCAGTGTTATTTTTTTCTAGGTAGTGCCCTTTTCCTTCCTGGGAGCCTGACCTGTGCCTAGGTCGTAGTTTTGACTGTGTTTGCATCTGAAGGTCCACCAGGACACCAGCTAGTCCCATGTGGTTGATCTTATTAATTAAGTGAGCCTTCCTAGTCCTTTTTCTTATCATCCTTTGTTAGCGGCTGCCTCCACCGCCATTTAATCACGTTGGCTACTCTGTAAAACTTGGTCATTTCAGCCAAAGTTAGACCTGATTTCTTGCTCATTTACTATCTGTTCTTTGAGTCTTGTATTGTTTATCATTAGATACTGTGTAAAACCTGACCAAGCTCAGCCAAGGTTAGATCAGATTTTTGCTATTCTAACCTGTACATGTTACATCAATTTGCTGTTTGTTCTATGGGCCTGTACTACTGTCAAGGCTGAAGTTCGTTCGTTATGAATCTGTTTACTGAAATAACTACGGACTGTGCAGTTTAACTATCTGTGGTGCCAACTTTGTCTTAAGCTTCAGTTAAAGTTTTGCTACGTTTCCTTCTGAACCTGTGTATCCAAGGCTTTGTGATTGTAATTCTAACCAAAGTCTAAATTTGTTTACCACAATTTCAAAATTGCCTTACTTAACCACTGTTGTTTAAAAGGTGCCAACTTAGTCTTAAACTTCAGTTAAAGTTTAAAGTTTCTTACTTGCTACAGTTCCTTCTGAACCTGTGTGTTCAAGGCTGTGTGACTGTAATTCTAACCAAAGTCTAAATTTGTTTGCCACAATTTCAAAATTGCCTTGCTTAACCACTGTTATTTAAAAGTCGATTTGTTGACGCATTCAAGCTCATATTCAGGAAGGCCTGTGTTTAACTCAGTCCGCGTATGTATTTCGAAAATATACATAAATTTAATAAATGTGCACTAGCCACTTGTAAAACAAGCATTGACACTTCCTGTATTTTCCTTTTCCCACTTTTGGTATAGTTAGGCTGTTGTGACGCACATGTGTGCATGCAGTAGAGGTTAGAATGATGAGTGAAACTAAAATTATTTCAATTGCTGAAATTTAAAAAAAAAAAAAAAAAAAAAAAAAAAAAAAAAAAAAAAAAAAAAAAAAATTATTCCTTTTAAATTTTTTTTTCTTTTCTCACCCCCCCCCCCTTTCTACCAAATACCATTCTGGTACTTACTGTGCATTAACTGACTTAGTCTGGGAATGCTACATGTTTTGAACATTAGTGGTTGCATGATTCATTTTGTGGTCTTCTTTATCCATTTGTTACTACTCATAGAGTTATAGTGTCATGTTGAGTATTGAAGTGTATCAGCTTTGTACCAGCCATACTTTGTACAGATTTAATAAGTTATTGTATCTTCATTTTGTGCTTATTTTGTAGAAGCAAGTTGTTGGGAATAGGTAGCACATAATTGTTTAATAAAAATGTCAGGACATAAATTTAAGTTTCCTGTTTCCTTAAGTTATGAACTGGATGCTTATGTCATCAGCTGTATTGCCTCCCAAATCACTAAGAATTAAAAATGAAAAAGTAATCTGAGAAAAATTAAGAAAGTAGTGCAGACAGTTTACAACTCACTGTAAAGACGTAACAACGAGCCATGACAGGCACATAAAAAAAGACACACACACAAACAACACTTCACCTATCGACCATGACCTTCTTCAAAAAATAGAAGATTTGTGCAATCACACAGGCACACAATACAGTCACACAGGAAGGAAGGAAGGAAACAAGCTTAGGGTTTAACGTCCCGTTGACAACTTGGTCACTAGAGACGTAGCTAACACTCAGAGTTTTGGGTAAGAATGGGGAAGGAAATCGGCCGTGCCCTTTGAAAGGAACCATTCCGGCATTTGCCTGGAGTGATTTAGGAAAATCACGGAAAACCTAAATCTGGATGGTCGGAGGTGGATTTGAACCACCATCCTCCCGAATGCGAGTCCAGTGTCTTACCACTGTGTCACCTCGCTCGGTCACAGTCACACAACTGTCAGGTCTGTCTGCCACACTTCAAAATGCTGCAGGTGGAGCTGACAGTTGTGTGATTGTGTTGTGTGCCTGTGTGATTGCGTAAATTATTTTTTTTTTTTTTTTTTTTCCTTGAAGAAGGCCATGGCCAACAGCTTAAGTGTTGTGTGTATGTGTGTGTGTCATTTTTATGTGCCTGTCGCGGCTCGTTGTCACGTCTTTGCAGTGAGCTCTAAACCGTCCTTATTAAAATATTGTTAATTCCAACCTGGGCTTCCATTAAAAGATTAACAAAGTTGAGATAGTATTTGTTAGGGCTTAATGGAAGAAAAAGCAGGCACATCTTACAGGACAGTAGAAACAGACATTCCCATCATCATGAATTAAGACAGTTATCATTGTTGTTTACTGAAGCCTCTAAGGTTTTGTAATATGCTTGATCTGGTTCAGGTGTACACACTTTTCCAAAATTGTGGCCAGACTACGATTTTGTAATCACTTACAGAACTGCAAATCATAAACTGGTATATTTATAGACCAAGACTATACATACCATGATCAGCAAGGAAAAAAAAAAAAATCATCACACAGTCACTTAGACATAGCTTCAGCTCACATGACCACCATGTTTAGCCACTCCAGTGCAACAAGCATCTTGACAGTGAGTGTGGAGGGGAAAGAATGCTGGCTGCGCAAGGGTGGGGATGGTGTATGATGAATTGTAAAGGCTCTGATAGGTGGGAGTGTAGATGCAGCTTGGAATACAGCAGAGAATGGAACGGGGAGAGGGAGAGTGAAAAAGGGAAGGTGTAGTAGTGTATGGGTGGGAATGGAGGGGGGAAGGGATGTAAAACAATAAATAACTGAAAATAAATTAAGGAACCACTGAAATATTAAATAAAATAAAATGTAAAAACAAAAACAAAATAGGGCCATATGAAGTTGGAAGAAAGACATGAATTAGAAGGATAACAGGATAGTGGGTGGGTGAGGGGGACTCTTAGGCATGGAGCTGAGGGAGGTAAGTTATCTTAGGTTGAGGCCAGGATGGTTGTGGAACTGTAGAATGTGTTGTAGGGACAACCCCACTCTGCACAGTTCAGAATAGCTGGTGGTGAAGGGGAGGATCCAGATGGACTGTCAGTGTTATTGTCTATTTTTTGTACCTACCTGTGGCTCAACAATCATCTTCACAGTGAGTTGTATCAATTCTCTATTATTGACATTCCAACCTGGATTTCCCATTATTAATTTAAAGCTACAATGAGACAAAGTTTGAATTATGTGAGTAAATGGGCAGTGAATATGGAAATATAGGTAAGTGAACTGAAAAATATAAGGATGTAGTTAATGCAGCACAAGACAACATGTATTGTTGTTAATAAATATTTCAGTTTAGCAATGAAATATCGAAGTATTAGAAAGAATATAATAATGGAAAGTCCAGGTTGGAATTAATAATATAGTGAGGACAGTTTACATCTCACCGCAAAGACGTGGCGACGAGCTGCGATAGGCACATACAAAAGACACACACATACAACACATTCAGCTATCGGCCATGGCCTTAGAAAATAGAACATTCATGCAATCACACAGGCACACAACATAGTCATACAAGCATCACCTCCGACTGCCGCACTTCGAATCATGTTTTGCAGCGAATCGGGGAGGGGTGGGGAGAGGGGATAGGAAGGTTACGTCACGGTGGTGAGGATGGTTTAGATGGGAATAACGAGATGCAGCTTAGGAATGGAGTGGGGAGGCAGGTGAGGGGAGAAAATAAAGTAAAATAAATATATATAGAAAATGCGTGCAGACTGCAAGTACACAAGAACACACACACACACACACACACACACACACACACACGCACGCACGCACGCACGCGCGCGCGCACGCGCACACATACACACACACACACACACACACACGATAGCACATTCACACACCACTCAAAATAGGGAGGTTTGGGATAGAGAGGTAGGTACTGTAAGGTATGGAGAAAAAATATAGGGAAGTTATCGTAGGTTGAGGCCTGGTTGGTTTCGGGATTGGAGAATGTATTGTAGGGATAACTCCCATCTGTGCAGTTCAGAAAAGCTGGCAGTGTATGGGAGGATCCAGATGGCCTGCAATGTGAAGCAGCCATTGAAATCAAGCATGTGCTCTGCTGCATGCTGTGCCACAGGGTGGTCCACCTTGTTTCTGGCCACAGTTTGGCGGTGGCCATTCATCCTAATGGATAGCTGGTTGGTGGTCATGCCAATATAGAAAGCTGTACAGTGTTTGCAGCAAAGTTGGTAAATTACGTGGCTGCTTTCACAAGTGGCCCAGCCTCTGATAGGGTAGGATAAGCCTGTGACAAGACTGGAATAGGAAGTGCTGGGTGGGTGGATTGGACAGGTTTTGCAGTGGGGTCTTCCACAAGGATATGATGCCTGTGGCAGTGAGCTGGGTTTATGGGTGGCATAAGGATGAACTAGGATGTTGTGAAGGTTGGGAGGGCGACAGAACACCACTTTAGGAGAAGTGGGAAGGATCTTGGGTAGCATGTCTCTCAGTTCTGGGCACGAGGATAGAAAATGAAAACCTTGGCGAAGGATGGAATTTAGTTGTTCGAGACCAGGGTAGTACTGGGTGACAAGGGGAGCGCTCCTTTGTGGATGGTTACTGGTGTTAGGAGGAGGATTTGGGGTGTGTGAGGATATGGCAAGGGAGATTTGTTCGCGGACTAGGTCTGTGGGGTAGTTTCTGTTTGTGAAGGCCTTTATGAGACCTTCAGCATATTCAGAAATGGAGTTCTTGTCACTGCAGATATGTTGTCCACAGCTGGCCAGGCTGTAAGGGAGGGATTTTTTTTTTTTTTTTTTTATGTAGAAGGGATGGCAACTGTCAAAGCGTAGGTACTGTTGGTGGTTGGTAGGTTTAATATGTACAGAAGTGTATATGGAGCCATCAGTGAGGTGGAGGCTGACATCCAGGAATGTGGCATGGTAGGTTGAGGAAGACCAGGTGAAGTGGATGGGAGAGAAGGAATTGACGTTCTGAAGAAAGGAGGATAGGGTGTCCTGGCCCTGAGTCCAGATCATGAAAATATCATCAATGAACCTGAACCAGGCTAGAGGTGTGAGGTTTTGGGATGCTAGGAAGGATTCCTCCAGACGGCCCATGAACAGGTTGGCATAGGGGGGTGCCATGCGGGTGCCGATGGCTGTGCCTTGGATTTCATGGTAAACTTTCCTCTCAAAGGAAAAGTAGTTGTTAAGTAGGATGAAATTGGTGAGGGTTATGAGGAATGAGGTACCAGGCTTGAGTTCAGAGGGACGTTGGGAGAGGTAGTTTTCCAGAGCGGCAAGGCCATGGGCATGTGGGATGTTGGTGTATAGGGAAGTGGCATCCACTGTGACAAGTAAGAATCCAGAAGGCAAAGGGGTGGGAATGGTGGAGAGTCGGTGAAGGAAGTGGTTGGTATCCTTGATGTGGGAAGATATATTTTGGGCAATTGGTTGGAGGTGTTGGTCAACTAGGGCTGAAATTCGTTCGGTAGGAGCACAGTAACCAGCCACAATAGGGTGTCCAGGATTATTAGGTTTGTGGATTTTGGGGAGCATGTAGAAGGTGGGTGTGCGGGGTGCTGCTGGGGAGTGGAGGGAGATGGATTCAGGGGAGAGTTTCTGGGAGGGACCATAGGATTTTAGTAGGGATTGGAGATCTTGTTGGACTTTGGGGATGGGGTCAATCTGGCACAACTTGTAGGTGGAGGAGTCAGAGAGTTGGCGGAGCCCTTCTGCCATGTAGTCACTGTGATCCATAACTTACTTACTTACTTACTTACTTTCCGTGTCCGGAACTAGACTTCTAACTTCCAAAAATTAGCAGCCAATATGGCTTTGTCATTAGCCTCCCATAAGTCTTCCATTGTGCAGGGCTTTTCTAAATATGGAGATAAGCAGGTGTTGAGGATCCTGTACAGCACCACAAAGACACAGAGTGTTCTCATTATCTTTTAGGAAGCCCCATCGCTGCATGTTTGTATTGCACTTTGGCACTTCTACCCTTATACGGTTCAGGGTTCTCCAGACTGTGTATGGCAGGTCTCCACCAGGTGCTTTTGCTGCTTCATACGGGCTTCTCAAATCCATTTCCCACCTTGCAATACGGTTTTCTGCGGCCGACCCTTCCAGTGCACGAGTACATGACAGGAAACTCTTCCTCGAACGAAGCCATCGGTCAGCAGGCTGGTGTCCATATAGAGGGTGACGCATGTCCTTTTCTTGCTTCGTTTTTTTCAGCTTCGGCAGCAATTTCACGTCATACATTGGGCGGTGTGATCCCCATAATTAAGTACATCTTGTGTACTGGTGTTGGTTTCAGGCACCCAGTCACAATCCGTGCCATTTCATTTACCGCGGTGTCAACTTTTCTCGCGTGTGTTGACGAACTCCATACTGGAGCGGTGTATTCCGCAGCTGACACACTAAGCGCAAGGGCTGAGGCTCTCAGGACTTTTGGGTTTGTACCCCAGGATCTGTTAGTTAATTTCCTGATGATGTTGTTTCTCGCTGAGACTTTTTCCCTTGTGGCACTGCAATGATGTTTATAGGTCAGTGTGCGGTCCAGTATGACATCGAGATATTTGAGCATCGGACAGTGCGCGAGTCGTTCACCTCTCCATGTAACATTCAATTCCCTATTTGCCTCCGCGTTCTTTAAATGGAAAGCATAGACCTGAGTCTTGGAAGGGTTCGGTCGTAGGTAGTTTGACTCATAATACTGGGAGAGGGATTCCAAGGTACTGGATAATTTCTCCTCTACATCCATAAAATTCGTACCTTGTGCTGCAACTGCAGTGTCATCGGCATACATAAATTGGCGCGTGGTGTTTGGCACTGGTTGGTCATTTGTGTATATATTATACAGAGCTGGAGCGAGGACGCTTCCCTGAGGCAGGCCGTTCCTCTGATTTCTCCACCTGCTCTTCTTACCCTGTAGACAGACAAAGAATCTCCTATTTTGCAGGAAAGTAGCAATCAGTGATGTTAAGTGATAGTCTTTTATTACATCATATACTTTCCTGAGGAGCCTCCGATGGTTTACGGTATCATATGCAGCTGTAAGGTCTATGAATGCCACTCCCGTGATCTCTTTTCTCTCAAAACCATCTTCGATATGTTGGGTCAGGTTGAGGACTTGACCGCAGCATGATTTGCCTTGTCGGAAACCTGCCTGCTGTGGGATGATTTGTTGTTCTAAGGCGTTTTCTATGCGACTTAACGTCAGGCGTTCCAAGATCTTAAAGCAGTGACACAAAAGAGACACAGGACGGAAGTTTTTTGGATCATTAGGGTCCTTTCCCAGTTTCAGAAGAGCAACCATGTGGGAAATAGCTGTTGTAAGTTCTGACATTGTTAATGGTGCCTTGAGGTGATGGTTTTCCTCTGCCAGAACACACGTTAATGGTTCGTGGTATTTTCTGCCATTCAGGAGGAGTGTGGTGGCGACTTGGTCTGCAGTGACGTTAGTAAATTTATCATTTGACTTTGTGGCGTCACCGTTGAGGTTCTTTAGCAGTTTCCAAGCCCTCCTACTGTTTACTTGCATGTCCAGGTTCTCGACAAGGTCACGCCATTTGGCTTTGCGGTTCTCTGCAATGACTGACATGAGTTCATTGCCTGCTAAAAGAGTCTCATCATCAAATGGGTCATTATCGAAGAGCTTCTGGTATCTTTCCAGTAATGGCTTTGCATCCTCAGAGAGTCCGGCGATATACTGTGTTCTGCATCCTCGCGGTATTGTCTTCCTAGACACATTCTGAACTAGACTGACAAAAGAGTCATACATCTCAGGACGTGGAGGGATTTTTGTTACTTCTAAATCAATAATCTCTCTGAATTTCTTCCAGCTAGCCTTTTTAAAGTTAAATCTTCTTTTGAAAGGAACTTGTTCGGGCTTAACAACTGCGCTGACCATGCAAATTATGGGCCGATGTTGCGTATGGGGAATTGGCTCCCCAATCAATTTTTCAGACTGAGCCGCAAGTTTTTTGCTGACAAAGATGTTATCAGGATTGTATCCTTTCTTCCATCTGCCACTGTTAAAGGAACTTGGCAGTTTCAGGTCATGTATGAGTAGTAGGTCATGTACCTCAGCCCATTTCTCTAGTTCCGCTCCACTGCAGTTGGTTTCTTTATAACCCCATGCAGTGCTCTGGCAGTTGAAATCGCCCAATATAAAATTAATGTCCTGGTAACTGAGGTTATCAGGCTCAGTGAAGATAAAGTCTGGAGGCTTGTACACAGAGGTAACGCTATACTGCTGAGTTCGAACAGTTAATATTTCGACGTCATCCCTGTCAGTCAGTGATGCAGATGTGACATTGATTCCTGGCCTCGCGAAAATGGCACTACCGTACTGTTCATGTGGTCTCTCCAGGATCTTTTTCATTCCGTCTATTTTGGGTGAAGGTTTTGTAATGCCCCGATGGGTTTCTTGAACCAGGAGGAAGTCACATTGGTATTCTTTACACAAGTCAGATAATAAAACTTCTTTATCTTTCGATATTCCTTCAATGTTTATCGATATCGTCACAAGTGCCCTTGGAAAAGACCGTTTGTGTGGGGTCTTATTGGTCTTCATTTTCTCAGAAGTCCGTTCCGGTTGTTGAAGGATTAGCTGCTGATGTATCAACGTTGCCCGGGGTGCTCCCGATTGCAGTGGTGGAACCTTTATCTGCAGGGAGGATGATTATGTCAGGATTAGTTTTAAGATTTTGGATGGCTCTTTTTTCTTCTGCTTCCCAAGAACTAAAACCTTGCCGCTCTGTCTGCTTTGCAGCCTGTGGAATGAGTACTACCAGACAAGGAACAAACATATTCTTGTTTCAAGTAATATCAATATGGCATAAATGATCTTCCACATTCAGGAAGTCCAATAACTGCTGTGTGATGTTATATGACAATGTTAACTGATGTGTGATATTAACATTTGATAGGCAAGTTGACAACTTGCATGCTCTAATTCAAAACAACAGAATTCAAAGAGTTGTCTACTACTGCAATTTTGTTTACAATATCATCAGTTCACTCACTGAGTATTCCTGTGCAATACTGTAACTGGTGATGAGGTATGATGGCTTTTTGTTGACTTCTTAAGAAAAAATTAATGGCTAAGACATAACAAAAGACTTTTCCTTCAGTAAAGGGAAGTGTAAACAGATATTTTGAACCTTGTGGCACAAAAGAGGTGTGTCCACTGCTGCTGGCTTCTATTGACAATAACTGAGACACTTTTTGGTCATGTAAGAAAAAGGACCAGAACAACTGCATCAAATTGTTTACATCTTTAACTCTGAATGAGTAGGTTTCTTCAAGCATAGAATTAGTAATTACTAAGAGCATTGCCTGACTTTTGATGATTTTATTCTTTCTTATTTTTAATGTTATGTCTAATAAATTAGTGGAAAAATGCTATTAAAATATGCCCTGTACTAATATAAATCTTATCACAATGATGAAAAGGGTAATAGGATACAGAATGAGCTGTTGTGAACTGTTCAGTCACAGGGTCTTTATCATATTTGACAGCAAACCAACACTGACAACAATAGCTCAAGTATACAGGCCAACATCACAAGCATAAGATGAATATGCAAAGGGAGATGAAATTTGTATAAATTAGGGGAGTTTGGAACATGGTTGGAGGTGAAGAAATAGAAGGAAAGGCAGTGGGAAACTATGGGCTTGGCAGTAGGAATGAGACAGAAGAAAGACTAGTTGAATTTGTAATAAATTTCAGATGGTAATGGTGAATACTCTGTTCACCATTATCACAAAAGGAGAAGATATATTTGGAAAAGATACTTCAGAAGGTTCCAATTGGATTACACCATGATCAGACAGATTACCAAATCAGATACTGGATTATAAAGGATATAAACAAGCCTATATAGACACAATTTAAAAATAGTAAAGAGTAGACTGAAGTTCAAGAAAACCATCTAAAAATACCAATGTAGAAGGAAATGGGGTACCAAAGTACTTTATGGTTAGTTGCGAACTACCCTAATTATACTATTGAAAGTTTATAAAACACAATTAAGAAAAATATGCTCAATATAAAGCTCTATTCTTTAAAAATAAGGATAAATGTTACTATTCAACAGAGGATGCACAGATAATTTGAGGAGACATAATTAGTAACGTAGGTAATTATTTCTCCCAGTAATAGAAATTAATATGAAACTCCATGTACCAAGAATATTTATTACAAATTTTTGGATTGTACCTTGTAGTTGAATCAAATGATTTCAATTGGATATGCCTTATGATTGTTATGAGACTGTGATTCTTAAAGTTTTCCCAGTGCATGAAGTATTCTAGGAAGTTTTGGGATAACAGATTGATTGCATTGCATTACTGCCAGTTTATTCAGCCATCTTCAGGTGAGTGTGGTGGATACTCACTTGAAGCTAGCTGAACAATTGTCAGACAAAATATTGTGACAAGAAGTCAATATAATCCAACTGCAATCCAAAACTATGAAACTATTGATTCACATTTGTGGACCAAAAGAAGCTGCTAACAAAGTGAAGTTACATAACATTAAGACAATACTGAGATGATTGGGTATAAGTCTACAAGATATTATTATTCTTTATAAAAGTCAAACAGAAGAAATAAAAGACCTCAGCTTTTGAACATGACTTTCATTTTTTTCATTTTATATTTATTATTTTTATATTTACTTAATTAATTAATTATATGATACAAATATTAAGACGAAAAATTCCTAGCAGGATGAAAGACGAAGATTACTCACCAGGCGAAGGAGCACAGGTGTGACAGCATCACAGATAAATATATGAATACACACACACACACACACACACACACACACACACACACAAACGCAAGCTTTCACTACCAATTGCTTCTTCAAGCAGAAGGGAAGGAGAGGGAAAAGGAAATGATGAGGGTTGTAAGAAAGGGGGTAAGGAGCCATTCCAATCCTGGGAGAGGAAAGACTTACCTTGGGGGAAGAAAAGGAAGGTGAACAAATACACACACACCCATACATTTACACAGATGCAAACACACCTAGCAGACATCCTATAGAAACCAAAGAAGTTAAGAAGTTAGACAGAGATGCCACTAGAGGCAGAGGCTCTGTCCAGAAAACAGAGGCAAAGATGTTAAGATGTTAAATGTGGTGGGCGGGAATTCAAATTTAGCAGAGGTTAAGACCAGGTAGGCAACAGGAAGAGAGAATATGCTGAAGGGCTAGTTCCCATCTCCGGAGTTCTGAAGGATTGCTGTCGGTGGGAAGTATCCAGATAACCCGGACAGTTTAGCACTGTGCCAAGATGTGCTGGTCATGCCCCAAGGCGTGTTTAGCCACAGGGTGATCCTCATTACCAACAAAAACCGTCTGCCTGTGTCCATTCATGCGAATGGACAGTTTGTTGCTGTTGCTGATTGAGTAGATGGGAGAGACTGGGTTTGTGTGCAATAAGAGGAGGTTGAGGTTTATTGGAGAGGTTGTTGAGGGAGAGAGTATTGCCTTTCCGGAGGTGGGTGACCAGGAGATTGGATAGTTTTTTGAGGTGGTGGGTGGCATGTTGTTCTAATTTGTGGTTGGCCTGAAGGAGGATGTTCTGAACAGCAGGTGAGGATTTTGATTAGGGATAGGAGTTGACAGATGTGTTCATTAGCAGAGTTGATGTGTAGGTTAAGGATTAGGCGGGTGAGGGCTATGGATTGTTCAGTCTGGAATTGGTATAGGGCGGGATGAAAGGATGGGTTACAGCCAGAGATGGGAACTTTTAGTGTGAGGCCCTTGGGAGTGATTCCAAATGTCAGACAAGCCTGCATAAAAAGAATGTGGGAGCGTAATTTGGCTAGGAAGAAAGCATAACCTCCTAGTCCATCCCTATGAATTCCACAAACCACCTTCCCTACCTTCTGGCTCCTACCCTTGTAACCGCCCCCGTTGTAAAACCTGCCCTATGCACCCTTCCACCACCACTTACTCCAGTCCCGTAACCCGGAAGGTGTACACGATCAAAGGCAGAGCCACTTGCGATAGTACCCACGTGATCTACCATCTGACATGCCTACACTGTGAAGCATTCTATGTGGGAATGACCAGCAAAAAACTGTCCATTCGCATGAATGGACACAGGCAGACAGTGTTTGTTGGCAACGAGGATCACCCTGTGGCTAAACACGCCTAGGTGCACGGCCAGCACATCTTGGCACAGTGCTACACTATCCAGGTTATCTGGATACTTCCCACTGACACGAATCCTTCAGAACTCCGGAGATGGGAACTAGCCCTTCAGCATATTCTCTCTTGCCGTTGCAAACCTAGTCTCAACCTCCGCTAAATTTGAATTCCCACCCACCATCTTAACATCTTTGCATCCGTTCTCTGGACAGAGCCTCTGCCTCAAGTGGTATCTCTGTCTAACTTCCTAACTTCTTTGCATTCTACAGTATGTCTGCCTAGGTGTACTTGTGTCTGTGTGAATGTGTGGGTGTGTGTGCATTTTTTTACCCTCCTTTTTTCCCCCCAAGGTAAGTCTTTCCTCTCCTGGGATTGGAATGGCTCCTTACCCCCATCTTTAAAACCCTCATCATTTTCTTTTCCCTCTCCTTCCCTTCTGCCTGAAGAAGCAACTAGGTTGCGAAAGCTTGTGTTTGTGTGTGTGTGTGTGTGTGTGTGGGTATGTTTTCATTTATTTATTTGTGATGCTGTCACACCTGTGCTCCTTCACCTGGTGAGTAATCTACCAGGCGAAGGAGCACAGGCAGTGATAGCAACAAATAAACACATAGACACACACACACAAACGCAAGCTTTCGCAGCCTAGCTGCTTCGTCAGGCAGAAGGGAAGGAGAGGAAACAGAAAATGATGAGGGTTTTAAGGGAGTGGGTAAGGAGTCATTCCAATCACGGGACAGGAAAGACTTACCTCGGGGGGAAAAAAGGAGGGTAAACAAATACACACACATTTACACAGATGCAAGTGCACTTAGGCAGACATACTGTAGAACTGTAGAAAGCAAAGAAGTTAGACAGAGATGCCACTTGAGGCAGAGGCTCTGTCCAGAGAACCGAGGAAAAGATGTTAAGATGGTGGGTGGGAATTCGAATTTAGCGGAGGTTGAGACCAGGTGGGCAACGGGAAGAGAAAATATGCTGAAAGGCTAGTTCCCATCTCCGGAGTTCTGAAGGATTGCTGTCGGTGGGAAGTATCCAGATAACCCGGACAGTTTAGCACTGTGCCAAGATGTGCTGGTCATGCCCCAAGGCGTGTTTAGCCACAGGGTGATCCTCATTACCAACAAACACTGTCTGCCTGTGTCCATTCATGCGAATGGACAGTTTTTTGCTGGTCATTCCCACATAGAATGCTTCACAGTGCAGGCATGTCAGTTGGTAGCTCACGTGGGTACTATCGCAAGTGCCTCTGCCTTCCGGGTTACGGGACTGGAGTAAGTGGTGGTGGAAGGGTGCATAGGGCAGGTTTTACAATGGAGGCGGTTACAAGGGTAGGAGTCAGAAGGTAGGGAAGGTGGTTTGGGGATTTCATAGGGATGGACTAGGAGGTTATGGAGGTTAGGTGGCTGGCGGAAAGACACTCTCGGAGGAGTGGGGAGGATGTCATGAAGGATGGATCTCATGGCAATTTGCTTCTCTACCAGATCAGGAGGATAGCTGCGGTATGTGAAGGTTATTGGTGTATTGGTTCAGGGATTCAGGACTGGAGCAGACTCGTTTGCTACGAAGACCTAAGCTGTAGGGAAGGGAACGTTTGATGTGGAATGGATGGCAGCTGTCATAATGCAGGTACTGTTGTTTATTGGTAGGTTTTATGTGGACGGATGTGTGTAGTTGGCCGTTGGATAGATGGAGGTCGACATCAAGGAAAGTGGCATGGGATTTGGAATAGGACCAGGTGAATTTGATGGGACCAAAGGAGTTGAGGTTGGAGAGGAAATTCTGGAGTTCTTCTTCACTGTGAGTCCAGATCATGAAGATGTCGTCAATGAATCTATACCAAACTTTGGGTTGACAGGCTTGGATGTCCAGGAATGCTTCCTTTAAGCGTCCCATAAATAAGTGAGTGGGCCATCCTGTTCCCCTGTTCCCTTTAGTTGTTAGTATGTCTGGCCCTCAAAAGTGAAGAAGATGTGGGTTAGGATGAAGCTGGCTAGGCGTGAAAGGAAATATTCCATCGCAGCGAGGCCCTGGGCATGTGGGATATTTGTGTATAAGGAAGTGGCATTGATGGTTACAAGGATGGTTTCTGGAGGTAACAGGCTGGGTAAGGATATCAGGCGATCGAGGATGATGGGAGACTGCACATTATGGGTTGAAGGTGTTGGTCTATGTAGGCAGAGATTCGTTCTGTTGGGGCTTGGTAACCGGCCACAATGGGGCGGCCGGGGTGATTGGGTTTGTGAATCTTCGGAAGTAGTTAGAAGGTGGGGCTGCGGGGTGTCGGTGGAGTCATGAGGTTCATGGAGTCAGGTGAAAGGTTTTGTAGAGGGCCTAAGGTTTTGAGGATTCCTTGAAGCTCTGCCTGGACATCAGGAATGGGATCGCCTTGAAATACCAATAAACAACAGTACCTGCATTATGACAGCTGCCATCCTTTCCACATCAAACGTTCCCTTCCTTACAGCTTAGGTCTTCATGGCAAATGAGTCTGCTCCAGTCCTGAATCCCTGAACCAATACACCAATAACCTGATAACAGCCTTCACATCCTGCAGCTATCCTCCTAATCTGGTAGAGAAGCAAATTGCCAGAGCCACTTCCTCATCCCCCCAAATTCAGAACCTTCAACAGAACCCCAGAAGTGCCCCTCTTGTCACCGGATACTTTCCGGGACTGGAGCGGACTCTGAATGTGGCTATCACTGCCTGTGCTCCTTCGCCTGGTAAGTGGACTTATCTATTTTTTACGTATATTTTTCCTGTTAGGAATTTTTCCTCTATAATATTCAATTATGTATAAAATAAAGATTTTGGACTTACCTAAAGTATTGGCTCGTCGATAGAAACCTAGGCAGACATCTACAAATGTCTGCCTAGGTGTGTTTGCATGTGGATATGTGTGAGTGTGTGTGTATTTGTTTACGTTCCTTTTTGTCCCCTAAGGTAAGTCCTTCCACTCCTGGGATTGGAATGGCTCCTTTTCCACTTCCTTAAAACACGTATCCTTCCCTTTCTCCTCTCCTTCCTTCCTCTTTTTCCTGAAGAAGCTGCCAGTGGTGGCGAAAGCTCGAATGTTTGTATGTTTTTGTGTGTGTTTTATGTTTCTATCGACGAGCCTGTACTTTAGGTATGTCCAAAATCTTTATTTTATACATATTTTTCCCACCAGGAAAGTCTTCTTCTATAATATTATTAATTAATTATTATTATTTAAATCTATGTGTTGCTCAGTGCTCCTGAGTGTTTGTCAGTATTAAATGTTCCACTTTATACATTCTGTTGTAATGAAACAAAGTCCTGTAAGTTATAATGACATTGGTAATATACACCAAGAATAGTATTTTACTGAGCTCTCAGCAAAATCAAAATAAGAACTATGGTGTACCTGCCAAAGGATGCACATTTATAGCATCTGATATGTGCAGGAGTTGTCCAGAGAGAAAGGTATCTTCTTCCACTGCAACAGAAGTCGAATTACTAGATTATAAAATTAACAACAATAAGTGAATGAGAATATAGAACTTATACTAACAGAAACCAGGTAAATCGCAGTGAAAAGTATGAATATTTATAATACTATCAACTTTTTGTTGATTATATTACTTAATGCATGCAAAGTTTTGATAAAAAGAATCTCTGCTATTACTTTCCACACTTTTGTAGAATAAATATGTGTTATTTTACATTGGAATAAACCATTTTAAGCCTTCAGCTGTATGGTTGTCCACTTTACTATTCTTCAATTAGTTTTACTTATTAAATCATCAGCACAGAAGTAAAAGCAACACAAGGAAGACTCAAAATGCTAGTGTTATCAAATTAGAGATTACTGTGTGTCCCATGTGCAAAAAGCATGTCACCCATATAAAGTTTTTATTTTACTGTAGCCTCAGAAGTATACGACACAAGACAGTAGTGAATGAAAGTGTGTACTGTGGAAGACAATGTCACAGCATAATATTGAAAGAAATTATGCTACCTCATGTGTAATACTTAAATGAACAGGCAAAACTGGGTTGTTTAGCTCACTTATCTACATGTGCTGACACCTCAGTTTACTTTTCCATGTGGATGCCAGGAATTTTGGAAATGGATTTTCAATTAGTTAGCAACTATCATTCCAAACTTATTTTCTGGATTTATGTAATGTTATTTTTTGAGTTTATTTGTTATTCTGTTTGCTGCAAACCAATTGTACACCTATTAAAGTTTCTGAACCCCTGTACATGTAAAATCAAAATATATCATAGTTTTTAAAGAATTGTGTTGAGTCTTTTGCAAATCAGTTATGTAGGTTGCAAAGTGGACATTGTGATATGCTATGTTTGATTTTTCAGCAGGCTGAACTAAGTTTCATTTCCGGGATATAATTTGGTAATGGTAGCATACAGTTCTCTGGAAACCACTATGAAGTGCATTACAGAGGATACTACACAAAAAGATTCCTTCTGTTCCAGTCGTATATCGAACATGGGAAGAATGACAACTTAAAGGACTCTGTGTATGCTGCAATAAGCCTGATATGGTTTTCACAATCCTGTGATTGAGTAAATAGGTTTATGCAAGATAATTGGCATTTGTCTTCAACATTTATGTGATGTTCATCCATAATTTAAGTAAACCTGTAACCAGTCATAGGCCCACTGCTATTCTATAAGTCTTCTTATTTGGTATGTGTCTCACACCTGCAACGGGGCGGAACATGCTTTTCCCTCTTTCTAGTGGAAAAAAAAAACGTTTTGTGGTCGTTTAGGGGATGACAATAAATGATTCCCGCTTTGGTGCTGTTCCGTCCACGTGCGCCTTAATACATTTTTCAATTAATAAACAAAAGTACATACCAATTATACAGACTTATGGGCGTGCAGGGCGAGTTGCGGAAAAATAATGTTCACCACACAGATGTTGTTTTAAATAAGTTTAATTTTTCTATGACACTGCACGTGTTTAAAGTTATAAAAATGTTTTTGTGACTCGAGCCCCCACGCAACTTCGCACTTTAGCCCACACACCGGAATCATTTAACTCAAAAGGCATACGAAAAAACGGTACTTCAGCCGCGAAAAGCTATCCCACGTTTTTACAGAAAAATGCCGCGACGAGCAAACCACGCTCCGCCGCCCTCGGCAGTCCACGCCACTCTGCCCTCCTCCGCGCGACTCGGCTTCCGTTTTCCAGCCCCGCGGAAAAACCCCTACGTCACAAACTTCCCGAAGCTCGTATTTCCCGCGCGCGTTCGCGCGCGATTTAAATATGCCGATGTGTGTGGCTCTATAAAATAGAAGTGCGCGGCACGGCATCAGCCTGGGGGCACTGTCATGTCATAATACCCCCACTTGCGACTTCCAAACACAGTGTAGGATGTCGCAAGTAGCACCAAAACATAACACAAATATACCCCTCAAACAAAAATAAGAAAATACAATACAAAAAAATCTTACAACTAGAGACAAAAATTAAATTTTGTGAAATTGTACATATTTAAAGTTTGTATATGTGACACATATCAACAAGAACATACAATAAAAAAATCACTAATATTCATGGATATGCCCCATGTCTGTCTCATTATGGAATGAATACCATCGTTTTTAATATAAACTTCCCGTTGCACTGTTAAGTTTCACTTCCAACATCCCTTGTGTTGTACTTCAGTATATGGGCACTGGTCCTTACACTTCTGTCTTTTTCAGTTTGTAAGCTGGTGCAGCTCAGGCTACTGGCAATGATTTTAGCTCTCTTGTCCTCTCAGCTGGCATGAAAGCAATGAAAGGGAGAGAGAGAGAAAACAAAAAGGAATACAAATGATTTTTCTTTTGGCAAATATATATATTATACCAGGGATCCATCAGATTCTCACCCCACCTCTCTGCTATCCAGATTTAGCACAATCAAAACAGAACTTCATATGGTTACACAGAAAAGTCGAAGTCATTGTTCTTTTATTTTATATCCCTCAGGCCGCTCCAATGAAAATAAACTCAAGATGTGGCATGGTTATTGTCATTTGTATGTGGATTTAGAGATTGTAATCTAATACTGTAGCCAAATTCCCATCTCACAAAATGAACTCTTAAGAAAACTTTTTGTACTTCTGACAAACTATTCAATTCATTTAATTATCTTTCATATCAGAAAATATAGATTTTATTTTGTTTTTATAATCTTACATCCCTTCTGCAAATTTCGAGACTCTGACATGATACACACAGAATTTCCTACTTACACATAACATGATCCTTTGGATACACAATATCCCTATACAAATATTTCTCTACCCCCAATGCACCAAAAAAAATATATATGTATATATATTTTTAACTTTGTGCATTTCCACATTATTATCACCTGTTCCAAACTACCATATTTAAAACTAATTGCACTGCCTAATCCTAATCTGGGACTAATTAGAAAAACAACATCCACAGGTCTAGTGTCAACATGTAAAACTCAAAATCTCCACTTCACACGTGTAATTTATAACGTAATGTACTCCTTTATGTACACATTTTCACCACATCTGAATTTTAAACCCTGTCCTTATTGCTTCACATAAATTAATCACAGATATATAATAAAGTTACAAAAATAAATTTACACAAATCCTTACCCTACTATATACACTGATCATACTCTGAGACTGCTTTACCCCATACCTTTCCTCACAATACTAGTCTCATGTGATTTTACCCTTACTGAATATTTAAATTTTTGTACCTTACCTGGCTTTTCGGAAAATACATTCTTATTGTCTGTCAGTAAATAATACGGCTCCCCCTTTGCATGATCATAAATTCCCTTAGTATTGTTTACCTTCCTTCGTATCTCTTCCTCGACCTCCGCCTCAGCCATAGCACATTTGGCTATGTGCAGATGTGCCACTAAACCTTTATCACTCATTGCACTTATAAATTTAACCATTTTCATGCATCCTCCAGAATGGAGTTCCAGCACCTGATCCTTACAATCAATGCAAGCCCCATTTTTACACAGGAAATCATTGCCTAACACAAGATTTAGACAGAGATTCCTTATTACCAGAAAAACATGACTAAACATTTTCCCTTCTATATTTACATCTAATACAACCTCCTTACTCACTGGCTTGCTGTAAGTTCCAGTTGCATTTTTTATTCTCACCCCTGTGACTGGAAATTCAACTGTTCCTGTGGTCCTAATCTGATTGTAAAAGTCTTCTGCAATGCCACTAATAGAGCTCCCAGTATCAATCAGTGCATTTTCACATACCCCTCCAACAGTGACATTTATGATTGTCTGC
The DNA here is from genome assembly GCA_026315105.1 of Locusta migratoria. Taxonomy (NCBI): domain Eukaryota; kingdom Metazoa; phylum Arthropoda; class Insecta; order Orthoptera; family Acrididae; genus Locusta; species Locusta migratoria. The sequence continues at coordinate 385,706,997 of CM048749.1, forward strand.
ACATATTCATTCACATTTGTCTCTAATTCAGTCTCTGCTAACGGGTCGTCTTCTACTTCATGTATGCAGTACTTTACCATGTTGCATACCTGATCCTCACTACTAGGGCTATATGGTTCTATGTTATCACCTGCAAATACTTTTTCAAACACCTCTTTCATACCGTCATACAGTTTACTATTATATATGACAAAAGTTTGTATATCATCCCCTATTTCTTGTTCATCACTAGATCCATCATTTACAGAGTCATGTTCATCATTCATTTTATTAGTTTCCAATGAGAATATGCTTTGTCCCCTCAATTCATCAAATTCTGGATCCCCTCCAAATATTTCTTTAACAACATTGTAATATGTCTCATTTTTCCCACATTGCTCTCCTAATCTTTTTATATAGTCATATTTATGAATTGCCCAATCATCTGGTGCCCATTTCCTAATCCAATTGACCTTTTTCACCCAGCCTTTAAATTTACTTTTCTCACCCTGTTCCCAATTTTCATTAATTATAGCTGCTTGTACATTCTTATTTACATTTACATCATCAAACCACACATCATCAACATTGCTACCATTCACACATCCACTTGGCATACTCTTACATTCAATCACACACTTATGCTCCATATGCAAACCTGATTTATCTAATACAGAAGCCAAACCAATGCTGTTTTCTTCAACATCTCTCCCACTACTTACTCTTTCACTAAACAAATCTCCCACATTACAATCTTCAGATTTTTATGATTTCTTCTCTTATTTGCATTTCTTTTACCATGCTGTGTAAACCATCCCCCAACCATTTCTTCATTGCCCAATATTGCATCCATATTACATATTCTTTCTTCCCTTTTTTCTCTATTCTGGTCATAGTTATTCCTATCTGATCCCCTGCTATCTGGCTTGTAATTATTTATCCTTCTCTCGGTCCTATTTCGTACCTTGTATCCCGTCCCAAATCGGACCCCATTTGGAACAAATTCTAGTTTTCCGAACGTTGTCTGTGTTGTTCGTTTCTATTTTGTTCCCTTCTTCTTTCTCCATTTTCCTGTGTTAACCTTCGATCATCCCTGTTAGTTCTTCTCCATGAATCTCTCAGATTCCTATCATCACCATTCCATCTACCCCCATTATTTCTCCAATTTTCATTCACGTTCCTTTCTTGGTGGTGGTCATGCTGCTTATTTCCCCAATTTCTGGTATTCCTATTATGTTCCCTTTGGTTAGCTATATTTTGAGGCTCCCCATGTCTAGGTTCATATGCCATTGCATGATCTAGTTTTTCTATAAAATCTAGAAATTTTTCAGTAGAGTCAGTAGGGCAGTGTATAAGTTGCAAATTTAAATTCTGTGGCAACCTCCGGCAAAGAGTGTATATTTCAGTAAGAGCTCTTAATGGTCTATCTAAGTGCACCAATTTCCTTAACTCTTCCTGACAGAATTCTTTCATAGTCTGTTTATCCCCCTTGTAAGCAACTCCATTTAAGAATTCATTTTGTAACCTGACTTGTTTAGCCTGGCTCCAGTACTTATCTAAAATTAGCTTTTCGAAAACTTCAAAGGAAACGAATTTCTCAGCACATTGGTTAGCCCACGTCTGTGCAGGACCTTCTAACATTCTTTTGATGTATTTTATTTTGCAATTATCAGTCATTCCAGGCAGGAATTGATCTTTGCATGCTGCAATAAAATCTACTACATGGTAGCTACTTTCCCCTGAAAAAGTTTTACAACTTGGTATCTGCATCCCAAACCAACCAGTATTTGCAGATGCAGAGCACAATTCTAAGTCAGCCATCCTACTATTCGCCTTTTCTATACTACATTTATTTACAGCTACTACCTGTTCTATTTCCTTTCTTAAAACACTTTTTGTATTTTCCAAACTTGTTTCATCAACACAAGCCACAATCCTTTTGTTTATTTCAATTAAAGCCTGCCTAGTGTCCTCATTCCTGATTTCACAAATCTGTTTTCCTGATTCTATCCTGTCATTCAACTTAGTCTCAACAGCACCAATTCTGGCATTCAGATCCTTTTCTCTAACTTCAAATTTTAAGGTCAAATCTTCTAATCTTTTGTCAAAGTCCGAGATTATTTCATTTTTTAAAACACCCATTGAATTTTTTATTGAGTTTCCCATTTCAGCAGTTGAATTCCCCATTTCAGATTTTATACTTATAATTGAGTTTCCCATTTCAGCAATTGAATTCCCCATTTTTGTTTCCAGGCCCCCTACAGTATCTTTAAATTCAGTTATCATCCAACCCATCATTGCTTTCATTTCATCTGCCTTAGATTGTGTTGGGGCCTCAGACCCACTACCACTTTCTAAGGATTCACTATCACTTAAAACCCTATCAGTTTCGGTACTCATGGCTGGGGACAAGAGAACTGAAATCAACAAAATAAAAGCCTGCTGCGACACTTATCTCTTTGTCTGTGCTGCAAGTCTACTGCGTAACTGCGTCGTGTTTCCGTGCTGAGCTGCCGATGCCGAAATCGCCGCTGTTGTGCGCCGTATCTGCCGCGTCCTGCCGCCGCACGGTGATGGTCTGGAATATACCGGCTGTTGCCGCCGCGTCTCCCGGTTACGCTGTTGCTGCCTGCCGCACACTCGCTGCCGTGGGGCGCTAAAATTTTCTTCAACACGCGAGTCGGAATGTACTTCGCACTCGAAATGAACGAGCCGCGACGTACTTCTCGCTTCAAATGGGCGAAACCGGAACACACTATTTCACGAAATGGACGAGTCGGAACGTGTCTCAGTACACACTACACACTGTTTCGCGAAATGGACGAGCCCCCATATGCGACGGGGCGGAACATGCTTTTCCCTCTTTCTAGTGGAAAAAAAACGTTTTGTGGTCGTTTAGGGGATGACAATAAATGATTCCCGCTTTGGTGCTGTTCCGTCCACGTGCGCCTTAATACATTTTTCAATTAATAAACAAAAGTACATACCAATTATACAGACTTATGGGCGTGCAGGGCGAGTTGCGGAAAAATAATGTTCACCACACAGATGTTGTTTTAAATAAGTTTAATTTTTCTATGACACTGCACGTGTTTAAAGTTATAAAAATGTTTTTGTGACTCGAGCCCCCACGCAACTTCGCACTTTAGCCCACACACCGGAATCATTTAACTCAAAAGGCATACGAAAAAACGGTACTTCAGCCGCGAAAAGCTATCCCACGTTTTTACAGAAAAATGCCGCGACGAGCAAACCACGCTCCGCCGCCCTCGGCAGTCCACGCCACTCTGCCCTCCTCCGCGCGACTCGGCTTCCGTTTTCCAGCCCCGCGGAAAAACCCCTACGTCACAAACTTCCCGAAGCTCGTATTTCCCGCGCGCGTTCGCGCGCGCGCGCGCGATTTAAATATGCCGATGTGTGTGGCTCTATAAAATAGAAGTGCGCGGCATCAGCCTGGGGGCACTGTCATGTCATACACCCTTATCCTTATCAATCACAACTGATTTGTCTTCTTTGTAGACTGACTGCCTTTTCCCAGTGCCTTGCTATTGTACCGAAGTGTGACAGCTACATTACATACAGCAGAATCTATATGCACATTCTGTTGCATATCCCTCCAAATTGTTATGGCTACATATATGTAAAAGTTGAGCAACTTCAATCATTACTCATTGATGTGTGGCTATTTGGCCAGATACTGGAATCACAGTACATAAGTCCAGCTAAAATCACAACTTTATTAAAAGTTTTGTGAACCATACATGGAAATATTTGAGTTGTTTACAGCTCAGAGGGTGTCTGGTGTCGGCAGTAGGCTCGATGCTGTGGTGGTGTGGAAATACACTGGCTTCCGAGCTGGTGTCGATAAGGAAGTGGGCATTGGTCATCTTGTGAAGGACATAGAGTCTGTCTGAGGCAGTCTGTAGCACAAATAATGACTGATTGACTTAGTGGTGCCTGCAGGATGTCACACGGGGGCAGCGCCTGAGGTGCCATCATATGTGGAGTTTGACAGGCGGCATATGCGATCAAGCCACTGAGGGCCATGTAGTAGCACCAGCGTGAGCAGGTAGCGTGGGGTCACTAAATCACCATGCTGCCCTCCAGACAGATGCTGCTACTTGCAGTGTCTGAAACAGGCAGCAAAGAGAGGAGTGGCACAGTTGTTGCTTCTCTGGCTTGAGTAGAAACAGCTGATGGACTCATTGTGGTTGGAGAGGTCGTGACTGTCACTGAGTAGTGCAGTATTTCAAACATACAAACTGCACAACTAAGGTGCTCATTGAGTGGGGTTGTTGACATAGATAACAGCTGTAGGTGGCCTTCAGGGGTAGCTTAGATACCCAGATGATCCGCAAAACTGAGTCTAGGAAGCATGAGGAGTTGGCCAGAGTATGAAGACAATGTCACAGCTGTAGTGTCTGGTTTTGCAATTGTTCCATGTTGATGATATGGGCTAACATCTATTCAGGTGAATGTGATTAACACTCTTGGCTTAATTGTACCTGGAAGGAGGAGATGTTGACATAATTAAGTCACTGAAAAGTTCCAGATCAGCATAGATGTAAAGCTTCCTGGCAGATTAAAATTGTGTGCCGGAACCGGGGCTCGAACCTGGGACCTTTGCCTTTCGCGGGCAAGCGCACTACTGACTGTGCTATCCTGATATGACTCACGATGCTGCCTCACAACTTTACTTCTGCCAGTAGGAGGCGAGGTACAACTTTACTTCCGCCAGTAGGAGGCGAGGTACTGGCGGAAGTAAAGTTGTGAGGCGACATCATGAGTCGTGTCGGGATAGCACAGTCGGTAGTGCGCTTGCCCGTGAAAGGCAAAGGTCCCAGGTTCGAGCCCCGGTTCCAGCACACAATTTTAATCTGCCAGGAAGTTTCATATCAGCGCACACTTCGCTGCAGAGTGAAAGTTTCTTCTGGAAACATCCCTTAGGCTGTGGCTAAGCCATGTCTCCACCATATCCTTTCTTCCAGGAGTGCTAGTCTTGCATGGTTCACAGGAGAGCTTCTGTGAAGTTTGGAAAGTAGGAGGCGAGGTACTGGCGGAAGTAAAGTTGTGAGGCGGCATCGTGAGTCGTGTCGGGATAGCACAGTCGGTAGTGCGCTTGCCCGTGAAAGGCAAAGGTCCCAGGTTCGAGCCCCGGTTTTGGCACACAATTTTAATCTGCCAGGAAGTTTCATATCAGCCACACTCCGCTGCAGAGTGAAAGTTTCATTCTGGCAGCATAGATGTGTCTGATAAGACACACAAAATGGGTGTCATAATTCATGATGCTGCTCACACCAAGAACGTAAATTACCAGTGCAGACCAGGTCAAAGAGTGATCATGGTCAAGGTCTGGGACATTGGGAAGTAAGAATGACAGTGGTGGTGAAGTCATTGCTTGATGGAGTGGATGACACAAGTTTGGATGATGTGACAAAAGTCAACATCAATAGTGTGGTAGTGTGATATGATAGTGAACATGGTAGGCATGGATGTTGGCAGTGTTGTGGTGAAAGTCACGTCACAGAAGGAGCTGGGACCACAGACATGAATTGTTTGTGTGGAAACAACGCGAATAACACAGGTGTGGGCATTAGTAACATCACAGCAGATGGTGCTGGTGCTGTAGATGAGAGATATTCATGCAGAAATGACAGGAGGCAGGAAATGGAAAATAGCATCACATCTATCGCAGAGCGTGTGATGAGTGTTGGTACTGCAGAAAGTTCATAGAGATGTGGCATGTTTTGAGTACTGTAAATGTGGATTGTCAGAAATATCATGAATGGTGCAGTTGAGATCTTGGGGTTGAGGGCAGTGATTCCTGAAATCTGGAAAGGAGAATTTGCACTGTGAAAACTAGTCCTGTTTTCAATAAGAGGGGTAAATTTTGTCAACTGTTCCCCATTAACAAACACATTCACCAGGGAAGTTGACAGGATACACATAGTAAACCAGTGTTCATCTCCTGACAATATGAATTCCCTGTTCATTGATTTCGTAAGTTCCAGAAACTTAATGTGTTGGGTTCAGTCATGATGTGTTGTGCAGTTGGGGAAGATGAAAATATTGTCATCGTCTCTTTGATGAAACACACTGATGATAAAGGATTTGTAATGGCACAGTTTGTAACCATTGAGTTTGTGTTCTTCTAAAATCCTACTGTTCACAATGTTTGTTCATCAAAATAATACAATGACATAAGGTAATCAATGAAAAACATTTTCATCATTATTGAAGCAGCCGTTGAAGTCACCTCTGTGGTTATTTGGCCAGATATTGGAATGACAGCACAGAATTCCACACAACAGTTGAATTGTAACTTACTTTAATAATCAGACTGCAGCACAGTGTATTAACAGTCAAAGTCTCAACCATAGAGACTTTTCTGTGAACCGCATTGGTGGTCACCACAATTATTTTAGTCACAGGACACTATAATTTTCCTTTTTGTAAAATGCACAACTTAACATTTTGGAACATTTAAAATAAGTAGCAGAATTTCCACCAATTTGAAATCTGATAAACATCAAACGGAATAATTGTGCAGCCTTTCCTGTTAGTACTTCATTGTAACTAACTGCTGCATCTCAGGTTACAAATGACATTGTCTGTTGTAATGTAACAGCCAAAGTGTTTTATTTACTAAAGTATCTGATACCTCTGAACCTAATATGCAGCACTGAAGTATATGATGCTGGTGCTGCAGTATAGTGTACTGCACAATATGTTTATTATGTATGTTTATTATGGTTATATAACAGCTGCAATGCAGAATGTTTTGCTATGTATGCCTAGATATTTTGAAGTATAGCCAGAATATTAATCTTTGAATTATCGTTATTTACATAACTGAACCTTAACTTTAGCCAAGCTGAGCATGCTCTTGTTTGAAATGAAAAGAGTAGCCATGTTCATTTTAAGCATTATTAGAACAAATATAATAGGGAAGCAAAAATATATTCACAATAAATTAATGTAAAATGAGGAAAATGCTGTATTTTAATGGG